>BSYO01000019.1:9414990-10614990 GCA_033239525.1 Nepenthes gracilis | reverse complement strand
ACCTTGGATCAAGAATTTGCTGATCAACAGTAACAGGAGTCTTTAGCTCCAGATTTCACGTATACGGTTTTATGTACTATTTTCAATATTCTTGTACCAATTTACAACCGGATTAACGGGGCCAGGTATACTTTAAAGTCTTTGATTTCAGCCCTTGTTTTTTCAATTTGCAACTTTATCTGATGCTTTTTTCATATTAATTTGTGGGTGCGATCTCATTTTCAGAATTGTCAAAGTGAGTTCTGGGAAAGCTGGCGAAATCGCAATGAGAATATATTGGATAGCCTGCTTCAGTTAAGATCCTCCATCATATGTTGGACTATTCTCTTTATTTAGTGGTAAACTTTTTGTTTTAAGAGATTGTCTTCTCTCAAATTTGGATGGCCAGCAATTCTTTATTTAACTGTTTTGTCTTCCGGTATAGGAATTTTGGGTTGAAAATGAAGAATTGGTAGAGATGTATAAGAAGAGGATTGGTGATACTGGTTACTTAACTTATACACTCTTTCGCACAAACAACCGTGGGGATAGTATGGCCTATTCATTTATTGTTTATTTGTGAGTACCATGCATTCCATATACCAGCATGATTGCTCCATGTTTAGAGAAATTGATTCATTGAGCTCGTTAAAATTTTAATTTGTTGTGAAATTTAATAAGTTCACACTATATATATATTTTTTATATAGAATTTCTCTTCTATTTCTCATAAGGGGTCAAATCAGAACTACTTTTCATTAACTATCGACATGGAATAAGAGAACAAGATGATGTTATCGTACAACATGAGAATTAGTCAAAGAAAACTTATTGTTGGGGGTATATTAAATTATTGGAATTGCCTTTTGCTAGTAAAGAAGAGGAGACTCTGAAACATTTTGGAGATATTGAGGCTAAGAGATTGGAGGAGATCCAGTTGGAGGTACCATGGCTTTAGATGTTGATACAAGGATTGAGAATTTAAGAAGCATGAATGGAATGTGAACTATAATAGTTTTGTTTTGTTTTGTATTTGTTTAAGTTTTATTTGATAGTTGTTTGAATGTTGTGGGGTTTTGTGGGATGGTGCCGATTCATTTATATGTTATTTATTTAGTGAATGAGGTAGTAATTTGTACTTTTGGCAATATTTTTTGGTGTCTATTTTTCATAAATTAATTTTCTACCTAATAAGAGAAGTATATTTTTTCTGATGATACTTTTTTTTTCCTGACTTTGTGGGGGAGCAAAAAGGAGAATAACTATGGATTTTAAAAAAATTATTAGTGTTCCACGGACTATTTGGTTTATTAGGGATAAAAAGGAGAATGATTATTGAAGGTTTAAAAAACTTTTCAGTGTGTTGCATAGCATTCTTGATTCATATTTGATGTGAACGTCATCAATGTGAAGTGGTTGCTCAAGAAGTTGCAAGACTATTGTGTTTTTCTAATATCTAGTTCAAGAAACTAATCCGCTGTTTTGTTGCTAAGTACAAGATGTTAAAGTTAGAAGCTAATAAAATTTTTTACATATAAAAATATCTATTTCAATATTTATTGGCACTATTTTAAATTGTTTTTAACCACATCACTCCATAAAGATGTGTAGTGACATTTTTCGTAACCGGTTGAGATTTTATTAGATTTCCTTGGTTCTGTTTGGGATTATTATGATTTTACTTCCACTAACATTTATTTGTAATTGTTCCACAACATGCCTCAAGGAAAGGAAAAAATGAGTTACTTGTGATTGAAAAAAAGAAAGAAAGAAAGATGTTTTTTTTTTTTTTTTCTGTTTGATTAGAAATAAAATCAGAAAAATCAGAAAAGTGTGTTCTTTTCTGTTTTGTTAGCTCTTGATTTTTATTTTTGTTTAGTTTTGGTAAATTATTTTATGAAGGAATTGAGACTGGTGTGACCGAAACCGCACGGAGAGAAGAGAAAATGTGGGGTAGAGAGAGAAATGGGGGTACATAGCTTTTAGTGTATCGATGGTACTGCTGCTGTGTTCTGCTAGTTATAACAGCCAGAGCAGTGGGAGAATATTGCTGATGCTGCACTTTGGTTTGATGGTATTACTGTGGTTATGCTTTTAATGTCATCTGCTGATGGCATTGTTATTTTTTACCATCGATGGAACTAGATCTAGTGTTTTAGGGGTGTTATCATCTTCTCTTCTTGTTATTTTGGTTTATTGCACAAACTGAAAAAATAAATCATTGATTATATATCCTTATATTTAATCCAATGTTCATGTATTGACACATAACGTTTAGTCATATTTTCTTATTGATGTAAACTTTTTATGTAAATTGGCAAAGGAGTAATAGAAGATGTAGTCATATTGTATATACTTGTTAACAATTGTCAATATTATAGTGAACTCTAATTTATATCTCTTTTTTATTTACTCGATATTTATTTTTCTTTAAAGATATCTATGCTGGTAAATTAAAGAACGCAGTCGTCACAATGGCCATTCAATTGCTATCGGCTTATCAATTGTTTGATTATCTCATTATCCAGGACAGCCAAATGCTAAAAAAAAATAAAAAATAAGTCAGATGATCATAACATTCAAAGAAGATATGCACGTAGGTTTAAATTCAGGTTATAAATTTTAAATTCAAATATATTTTATTAAACTATAAAAAATATTTATACTAATAATATTATTATTTTTAAAATTTTTAGGTTATTCAAATAAATAAAGTAATACAGATGGATGAAACTCGATGCATTTCAAAGACTATGAGAATAATATTGTTTAGGCTTGTTCATAAATTTGTTAAAATTTATTAGATTTTTTTTAAAATTATTGTAAGATAATTTTATTCTATTATATGAATATCATTTATATATTTTTGATCAATATAAATTAAATATTTGTATTAAAATTTTGTCCATTAAAGTATGTAATTTAGAAATAAAATTATATACTTTTTGTGACAATTATTTACAATTAAATATATTATTTAGTGACAAACTAAAAATATATTTTAGTGACAAAATTATTTTATTATTATAGAATATTATTAGTGACAACTTATTTTTTGTCACTAAAAAAATATTTTAGTAACAAAATAAAAAAATTCATCACTAAAGATTTAGTGGCAAATTTTTAGTGATAAATTTATATTTCGTCACTAAATCTTTTAATAAAAAATTTAAAATTAATAGTGATAAAATTTTTTGTCACTAAATATCAAAATTAGTGTATACTAAAAGATGGAAGATAAGGTATTAGCATCCAAGTGTAAAATAATGGATGTGGAGCCCAAGAAAATGTAATAAAAATAAGATAAGATATCGAAATACAACATTCGAACGATTACACATTATAGAAAACATGTATATAATTAAAGTACAAAATAAGACAACTAATGCGATGCCGTTATAGTTGAAGAAGTCTTAGAAAAATCAGAGGAAATAATAAATAAATAAGTATATAATTTTGAAAATAGGAAGAGGCAAGAGAGACGATTAATGCGAAAAATGAGAAGTGAAGTTTAGAGTTTCCAGTGAGTCGGCCAATATGCCATAAACGATCAATAAGGAAGAATACAAAATTATCCTAATTATAGTAGAATCAAATTGATTATTATATTACAGTGTATTACATTGAACCTAACTAAACTAAGAAATGGCGTACAGATTCATCTTGCAAGTAGTAATTCCCTTACATTTCTCACGTGGCCTCCAGTTTAATTTCCCTCCTCTTGTGGAGAAGCAATTTATATATTTTTAGATTTCAACGTTAATCTGATTTTTAGAGTAATTGAAATAAACCCATTTTTATATTTCTTAAAAATAATCAAATAATTTTCAAAATAAACAATTAATTATTTATTTGGAGATGGGTTTCTTCCATTTGCCTATGCCGTACTTGTTTCCGGCTACATTCGCACAGCATGATGATGTTTTGATGTGAGATTTCGCTGCAAATCAGGATTCGAGAATATATTGACAAGCCACGCATATATTCCTCCGCATCGGCCGTCGCATGCGTCTGGGTATCTTGCATCTCTGTGGGGGCAAAGAGGCAATCTATCAAGCTATTGACACGACGCGTTTGGAAGGAAGAATCCTGTCACCGGCATGTTGGGAGGAAGAACTCTTATGCCTGAAGCATCCATGCGCTGTGGGACATAACATTCATCTTGCTGAGCACAGACAAAACAAGTGTACATATTCGTTTAGGTAACTTCGTGTTACGCCGTGGCTGATTCATACCCTATTTGGGAATACTTAGATTTATTGGCAGCGTATCTCGGGAGTTCATGAAAATACTATTTGTTGAATTCAATTAATATCAATCTTATTAATATCTCTATGTGGAACAAATTTGGTACATTTTTAACTCTTTTTTTAAGTCGCTGCGGGTTCTTTATTTGAGATTCTGTTAGAAGAGAAGAAATAAAATATTAGCAAATACATATCGATATCGGAGAATTCGATATTGATATTATCTGATATTATGAAGATCTTAATATATCATTGTATCGATAATATATTGTCTGTTGTTTTCTAATAAATTGGCTGATACACTTGATATTTTTAATACATCGACCAATATTTTTCTCATAGGTTTTAATAGGCAATAAAAAAAAAAAAAAAAAAAAAAAACGTGTGATATGTGTCAACCAATACGTCTAACACCAACACAGTTATAACTAATGCTAATATTTTCATCAATGCCAGAAAGATATCTTCATAGCCCAAACACGGGGTGAGTCTAAGCCCTGTAGGCAACATTGTTGCTTGTTTACCCTCAGATCCGAGCTTATGTTAATCCAATAAACCTACTCGGTGAGTTCCAAACGAGTTGTTGGATTGTATAGAAAACTGTCTGATCTCCACTAGTAAGGGTATTATAAGCTTAAACCTGAAATCAAGAGGCCAGTTGTTCTAAAAATGGCATCCCATTGCGGGAATATCTTGCTACGTCTGAGGTCTGAAAAAGTGCCAAACCATTTATGCGTTTATTATATGCGGTTTTTTCTTATATTATGTGAGAAACCAGTTGATCTCTATAGGAATGACACAGCTTTAACCAGCAATGCAAAGTGGTCCAGCTGTTCTTCGGAGAGTTCACTATATATGTAGGACACCAGGGCTCTCTTTCTCACTCTTACGCACATCAAAACAAATGTTCCTGTTAGATTCGTGCAAATGGTAGTTAGCATATAAGTAGATATCGATTTTACTTAGCTATAAATACACACCACCTCCTTCACTGCCCAACCAGGGGAATCACGAAACGTCAATTAGGCAAAGCCTAAAGAACCTTGTCAAGATAATATGTGGGGCAAGAAATGGAAACCTGTAGGAAAACTAGCTTTCTCTGAATCAGATTGTCTTCCGCCCAGAAACAAAGTAGCAAACAAATTAGACACAGAATGTGTGAGCTGTAGTGTGTGCGTCGAGGAGAACAAACTGTGCAAATGTGATGGTGGAGACGGGAGTTCAACGATCATAAATGACTCTGTAGATGTGGAGCAACCCGTGAAAGCCAACAGTTCTTTCACTCATTCTGTCATCAATATGATTGGGATGCTTATAGGTAATATTGCCTTGTGATTTTACTCTTCTTCCCTGCCACATTCAATATTCAGAACATAAACAGAATTTAACCATAACAGATATTTGGGTTTCTCATGACATTAATTTACAGGTCTGGGGCAACTATCAACCCCTTATGCCTTGGAAAATGGAGGGTGGGTTTCTGTGTTTCTACTCGTGGGACTTGGAATAATATGTTCATATAGCGCTCACCTGCTGGGAAAGTGCCTAGAAAAGAATCCCCAGTTGAGAAGCTATACTGATATCGGACACGGAGCATTTGGCAGAAAAGGGAAAATCTTGGCTGCAATCTTTGTCTACTCGGAAATTTTCATGGCGCTTGTGTCCTACACCATTTCACTTCATGACAACTTAAATCGTGTCTTTACAGACACTGCTAACATTAGGCTTGCAGGCCTATCTAAATCGCAGCTACTGACTGTCATAGCAATCCTGGTGGCACTTCCTAGCCTCTGGCTGAGAGATCTCTCCTCCATATCGTTCCTATCCACTGGCGGCATCTTCATGTCAATTCTCATTTTTGTTACTGTGGCAAGTACTCCAATATGTGGAGGTGTAATAGCAGACCACAGCATACCGATTCTCCATCTCCAGAAAATTCCCTCCATTTCTGGCCTTTACATCTTCAGTTACGCTGGCCATATCGTTTTTCCCAACATATACAAAGCCATGAAAGACCCTTCCATGTTCACTAAGGTGGGTAACACCCCATGGTTTTAGCAACACTTCGACAAAGCAGTGTTATTTGACAAGATTTTTGAAAAAAGCAACCACCTAGGACTGATGTTCTATTCTTCACCACTTGCTTTCCAGGTAGCTACTGTGAGCTTCACAACTGTCACAGCACTTTACACAGCATTGGCATTCATGGGTGCAAGACTTTACGGGCCTGGAGTCAATTCCCAAATTACCCTCAGCATGCCGCCACATCTGATTGCCACCAAAATAGCATTATGGGCTACGGTATTGACACCAATGACCAAGTATGCACTCGAGTTCGCACCATTTGCCATCCAGCTAGAGCATAATCTTCCTCACCTGACATCTAGGATGAGAATGATCGTAAGGGATATTGTCGGCTCAGTCCTACTTCTGGCGATACTAGCTCTAGCACTTTCAGTGCCATACTTTCACCATGTCCTGAGCCTCACTGGTTCCCTTGTTAGTGTCACAATATGCATCATTTTTCCTTGCATCTTCTACACCAAGATTTTTCGTGCAGAAGTGTCGAAACCTCTCTTGATCCTAAACGTGATTCTTATCATGTTAGGATGCATGCTTGGCGTATTTGGAACCATATCATCTTTATCGTCACTTTTAGAGACCATAAAAGCAGCTACTCACCCAAAATGAGAAGGCATCTCTTGTTTTCGGGGGGAATTCAGCACCCTCTCAACTGTTCAAGCACAGTGCCCCCCAAAGTCCAAGATAGATTGCATGGGAAACATATGTATGCTAAGGATAAGAGTGGAATACTTTGTATTTTATCTGATCTTTTTTCTTTCTCCTACGAACTTTTCTGTTCTTTGAAGCTATTTGCTGAGAATAGACATGTAATGTGATGTATCTGATTTTAACAATTTGTGAGTTTATAATGGTCAGTTAATTTTTCTGTGAGAAAACGCGATGGTTTGCAAGGAAAGGAAAGCAAATAAAGGAAAACTTAAAAGAAAAACAAGGAATAGCAATGAAGAAGGACGGGCAATGAAGACGGAGGCCGAGAGAGCGCGGGAGGGTGTTGGGGTCACTCCCGAGTGGCCTTTGTCCGCGGACTCCATTGGAATAATGGACGAGGACTTTTGCTTGGTGCGTCATGTCCGAGAGGACTTGGACGAGGACTCCATCCACGCGTGCGTTGACTTATTCTCTCATTAATGATCTGCGGCTGCAATAAATGCGGGCATTGGAAGTTGGTGGCCGCCACAACTTCCAAGACAAGCAGGCACGCCAGCGTCCCGGGCAGCGGCTCCGGCAAGCAACCTACCTGCCACCCCGGCGCTAGGGTGGCTGGGTAGACTCCTAGGGTAGTGAATAATATATATATATTTATTCATGTATATATATAGGTGTCTTTGAGATCATTTAATGTGTGTGAGAGAGGTTGGTGAGTTGTGGTGTGTGCTTTTGTGAGCAACCACTTTGTGAGTTTTGTGAGAGAAACACCTTAGAGAGAGAAAGTTGTACACTTGTGATTGTTTCACTTTAGTTTGAGCTTGTGTAGCTAACACTTGTAAACAATCCTTTATAGTGTATTCTTTCGTGGTTTTTCCCTTGCTTAACGAAGGGTTTTCCACGTTAAATTCGTGTGTTCACTCTCATATTTCTCTCTACCTCTCCCGACCGTCCGAGAGCTTTGCTCTCTGTTCCTGTCCGAGCGTTGTGTCCGCTCGGTCTTCCGCGCGTTTTGCCCCAACAAGTGGTATCAGAGATAAGGCTGTTTGTGCGGTGATCTTTTGCTTGTTATCAAAAATGGAGTTTGGCAGCAAGATGGTTTGTTTGAACGGTTCAAACTTTGACATCTGGCAGAGCAAAATGTCTGACTTGCTTTTCGTCAAGTCTATGCACGATCCGTCTTCTCTCCAAAACCGTCGGCCCAAAACGGACGAGGTCTCAGGCGTTGGAGCACAAACAGTGTGCGGGTTCATCGGGCAATTTGTGGACGAAACGTGTATAACCATGTTCGTAGAGACAAATGCCAAAGCCCTTTGGGAGAAGCTCGAGAAGCTCTTTGCCTCCAATCTGGTAACAATAAAATTTACCATTTGATGCGGTTGGTCCATATCCCAGATACAGGACGGATCTTCATTTGCCGACCACCTAAATGAGTTTGAGGGATGCGTGGACCGGCTCAACAAAGATGGGCATTAAGTTCGAGGACGAAGTGCTAGGACTTTGGCTCCTAGCAACCCTCCCGGACTCTTGGGAAACCATGAGGGTCACGATCGCCAACACAGCTCCAAACAGTGTGGTGACACTGGAGATGGTGAAGGGAGCAGTGCTGAACGAGGAAGTACGACGGCTTTCTCAGGGAACGTCTACCTCTCAGCAGCCCGAGGTCCTTGTCACGGAATCAAGGGGAAGAAGCCGAGGACGTGGCCCAAAGTCTGAAGACAAAGGGCGGAGTAAGTCACGTTCCCGGTATCAAGACATGGAGTGCCATCATTGTGGCAAGAAGGGCCACATCAAAAAGTTCTGCTACAAATGGAAGCGTGAGAACGCTGGGAAGCAGAAGGGCGAAAAGAGACGAGACGAGGAAGAGCCCTCGGTCTGTTGTGACAGGAGAGGATCTCCTCTTAACTTATGAGTCTGAGGACTTGATGGCTATGGCGAAGCAGTCCCTGGATTGGGTAGTGGACTCGGCGCTTGATCACGTTACCTCCAGGAGAGAACTGTTCTCCACTTATACTCCTTGTGCCCCAGGAGTACTGAGAATGGGCAATAAGCAGACGTCCGAGTTCATAGGACGAGGAGACATCACGTTGGTGATAAGTACTGGAGCCAGGCTGACTCTAAAGGACGTCCGGCACGTCCCTGACATCAGGCTAAACATCATCTCAGTTGGGCGACTGGATGATGAAGGTTACTGCAGCGTCTTCTGTGACGGCAGTATCAAAATGACCAAGGGCTCCATGGTCATTGCCCGAGGACCTAAGGCATCTGGCCTTTATGTTTTGAAAGCTCAGGCTGAAGTGGCTGAGGTGAATGCCACGAGGAGTGTGGAGTCCTCGAACCTTTGGCACAAGAGGCTCGGACACATGAGTGAGCGTGGCATGGGTCACTTGGCCAGGAAGGGTCTCATCCCTGAGATGGATGGGGACATGCCCAGGACGTGTCCTCACTGCATGGCGGGGAAACAAAGAAGAGTCTCCTTCTCCGGAGACGTAACTTCCAGGAAGTCCGAGATCTTGGAGCTTGTACACACGGACGTGTGTGGCCCTCTCCCGGAGAAGTCTTTTGGAGGTGCAGTACTTTGTGACCTTCATGACGATTGCTCAAGGAAGTCTGTGGGTGTTTCACCGAAGACCAAGGACCGTGTCGGAAATATTTCAACGATTCCACGTCCTTGTTGAGCGGGAGACCGGGAGGAGACTAAAGGCAATAAGGAGCGACAACGGTGGCGAGTACATTGGGCGGTTTGATGCCTACTGCAGAGCTCATGGCATCAAACATCAAAAGACTCCACCAAAGACGCCACAGATGAACGGAGTGGCCGAAAGGATGAACCGCACCCTCATGGAAAGGGTCAGGTGCATGCTGTCTGAGGCAAGGCTGGGAGGATCTTTTTGGGCCGAGGCCTTGAGGACGGCCGCCCATGTTATTAACCGCTCGCCCAGTAAGCCTCTGCACGGGGAAGTTCCTGAGCTGATTTGGACCGGGAAAGAACCAAAGATATGATCATCTCTGCGGACTTTTGGCTGCAAGGCCTTTGTCCATGTTCCGAGAGATGAGAGGACCAAACTGGAGCCAAAGACACTACAATGTGTCTTTCTGGGCTATGGGGAGGAAGAATTTGGGTACAGGCTTTATGACCCAAAAACGAGGAAGCTGGTTCGATCCCGTGACGTGGTCTTCGTTGAGGACGAGACCATAGAGGACATTGAGAAAAATGTGAAGTCCCCTTCTAGCACCTCCCGGACGGACACGATTGAAACTGGCCGTCCCGTGCCTCTTGTATCCGATGTCCTCGGATCAAGGGTGACTGCCAACCAGGATCAGGCGAGTACGGCGCCTCAGGATCAGGTTGAAGAAGTGGTACCTCAGCAGGATGAGGTAGCCCAAGTGAGACGGTCGTCCAGAGTGAGACGTCCGTCCGTCCGCCTTCCAGCCAGTGAGTTTGTCCTCCTCACTGATGCTGGAGAACCAGAGGATTTCGAAGAGGCCATGAGCAGTACTGAGAAGGATAAATGGTTTGAAGCCATGGAAGAAGAAATAACTTCCCTTCATGTGAACCATACGTTTCAGTTGGCGGAGTTGCCTAAGGGGAAGAAGGCTCTGAAGAACAAATGGGTCTTCCGCCTGAAGGCAACCGAGGACCCGAGAGCCCCAAGACACAAGGCACGACTTGTGGTCAAGGGATTTGGTCAACAAAAGGGTGTTGACTTTGATGAAATTTTTGCGCCTGTTGTGAAGATGTCCTCGGTCCGTGTAGTACTCGGACTGGCAGCAGCGTTGGACCTGGAGGTTGAGCAACTAGATGTCCGGACGGCTTTTCTCCATGGAGACCTAGAGGAAGAGATCTACATGGAGCAACCAGACGGTTTTGAAGTCAAAGGAAAGGAGGGACTTGTTTGTCGTTTGAAGAAGAGCTTGTATGGGCTGAAACAGGCTCCGAGACAGTGGTATCGGAAATTCGAGTCTGTTATGGTTAAGCAAGGTTACCATAAGACATCCTCGGATCACTGTGTCTTTGTGCAGAAGTTCTCGGACAACGATTTCGTCATCCTTCTCCTTTATGTGGACGACATGCTGGTTGTCGGACAAAATAGTACTCGGATCATGGAGCTAAAGAAGCAACTAGGACAGTCTTTCGCCATGAAAGACCTCGGACCGGCGAAACAAATTCTGGGAATCAAGATTTCTCGCGACCGAGAGGGCAAGAAGCTTTGGCTGTCCCAGGAGGGTTATATTGAAAAGGTGCTTCAAAGATTCCATATGGAAGGGTCCAAGCCTGTCAGCACCCCACTGGCCAACCATTTCAGACTGAGTAAGCAGCAGTGTCCGTCCTCGGACACTGAAAAGGCGCGCATGAGTAAGGTTCCTTACTCCTCGGCCGTTGGCAGTCTTATGTACGCGGCCGTATGTACGCGGCCGGACATTGCTCATGCGGTTGGCCTTGTTAGCAGATTTCTATCAAACCCAGGGATGGAGCATTGGTCTGCGGTGAAGTGGATCTTCAGATATTTGCGCGGGACCTCCAAGGTGGGTTTGATGTTTGGAGAAGAGAAGCCTCAGTTAATTGCGTACACGGACGCAGATATGGCCGGGGACGTTGATTCTAGGAAATCAACGTCCGGATACTTGGTGAAATTTGCGGGAGGGGCGGTCTCCTGGCAGTCCAAGTTACAGAAGTGCGTCGCTCTCTCGACCACAGAAGCAGAGTTCATTGCCGTGACCGAGGCCTGCAAGGAAATGCTGTGGATGAAGAGGTTCGTCCAAGAATTGGGTCTAAAGCAAGAGGCGTACGAGATCCTTTGTGATAGTCAGAGTGCCATTCACTTATGCAGAAACTCCTCATTCCATTCTCGGTCAAAACACATTGACGTGCGATATCATTGGGTGAGAGATGTTTTTGATGATGGGCAGCTATCAATTGGAAAGGTCCGATCGGAAGACAATGGCTCGGACATGTTAACCAAGATTTTGCCAAAGGGGAAGCTGGAAGCTTGTTGTGACATTGCTAGTCTAACTGACTCTACTCCCACTCGGTCGTGAGGGAAGTTTGTTGGGGTCACTCCCGAGTGGCCTTTGTCCGCGGACTCCATTGGAATAATGGACGAGGACTTTTGCTTGGTGCGTCATGTCCGAGAGGACTTGGACGAGGACTCCATCCACGCGTGCGTTGACTTATTCTCTCATTAATGATCTGCGGCTGCAATAAATGCGGGCATTGGAAGTTGGTGGCCGCCACAACTTCCAAGACAGTTGCCGGCCTGCCAGACGTGCGTCTGGCAGGCAACCTACCCTGCCACCCTGGCGCTAGGGTGGTTGGGTAGACTCCTAGGGTAGTGAATAATATATATATATTTATTCATGTATATATATAGGTGTGCTGAGATCATTTAATGTGTGTGAGAGAGGTTGGTGAGTTGTGGTGTGTGCTTTTGTGAGCAACCACTTTGTGAGTTTTGTGAGAGAAACACCTTAGAGAGAGAAAGTTGTACACTTGTGATTGTTTCACTTTAGTTTGAGCTTGTGTAGCTAACACTTGTAAACAATCCTTTATAGTGTATTCTTTCGTGGTTTTTCCCTTGCTTAACGAAGGGTTTTCCACGTTAAATTCGTGTGTTCACTCTCATATTTCTCTCTACCTCTCCCGACCGTCCGAGAGCTTTGCTCTCTGTTCCTGTCCGAGCGTTGTGTCCGCTCGGTCTTCCGCGCGTTTTGACCCAACAGAGGGGGGGGCGGTGGAGCCCCTTCGACGCCATTTTGGCCGTCGGATTTTAAAAAAAAATTAAGAAAAATTAAAAAAATAATAATTATTATTTTTTTTAAATCAAATACAAAAAAATTATCAAAACAAAAAATAATAATATTAAACTTTTTTAATATATATATATATATATATGCAGTCGTTGGATTTTCTCGTCCAATGGATGCAGAGGCGCCGAAGGGACTGCAACGCCCCCCCCCTCCCCCGCGAATTTTAGGCAGAGATGGCTAATTTGTAGCTTTCATTAATTGCATTCATTACTGTGTCAATAGACACTGCCCAATGCTACTATAAATAATTAAAAAATAATTAATATACTCTAATAACTAACCTAACAAAAATTCACTAATTAACAAAGCAATTACTTACAAAAAGAATAAAATCATAACAACTAAGAGTTGGCCTACAAAAGGAATAAAAGAATAGAAAGAAAACTGTTATAAAAAATATATATATAAATATAGCAATTATGTATTTTATAATACCTCCTACAAGATGGAGCATATATATTAATGGTTTTGATCTTGAATAAGTGAGAATTTAGAAGATATGATGGTAGAATCTTTGTAAACATATCACTAGCTGGTTATGGGTAGTCATAAGATATGTGCGAATACTTTCTTCTTAAATCTTGTCCCAAATTAGATGACAATCCAACTCGATATATGCTTAGTGTGTTAATAAAATACAGGATTTGCTGCAATGTGGATGGCAACTTGATTGTCACAATACAAATATTCTGCATTAGAGTGTAAAACCTGTAAATTATTCAAAATGTAACATAGCTAAGATATTCATAACAAGTTATGGCCATTGATTGATAATCTGCTTCTGTTGAAGAGTGAGAAACTACTGACTGTTTCTTATATTTTCAAAAAATAAAAAAATATCCAATAAAAATATAGTAGTTGGCAATAGATCTTTAAATATCTGGATAGGAGGCTCAATCTGCATTACAAAAAGCTCTAAGTTGTATATCAGAATTGAAAGAAAATAATATTTCCTTTCCGAGATTCATTTTCAAATACTACAAAACTTGATAAGTAGCATTCATATGACGATAAGTTTGTTAATTCATAAATTGATTTAAAATTTGTACCACATAGCAAATATTTGGTATTGTTACAATTGGATAATGAAGTCTTCCAATTAATCTTTTATACACACTTGGATCTTGCAAAACAATCCTAGCCTCTTTAATTTCAAATTCTGATCCATTGAAAGTTTAAGAGGTTTGGAATCAAGAGTGTTAGAATCAACAAAAATATCAAGAGTATATTTTCTTTGACAAATATGTATACCTGTTGAGGATTGTGCCACTTCTTTGTTATAAAAATATCGTAGAATATTAAGATATTTAATCTTGAAAGTTTGATTGAGAAATGATTTGATAGAAATAATTGAATTCAAACAACTACTTGCCACAATGATGTCATCAATATATACAAGAAGTACTGTAAAGGACTTATCATCTTATTTAGTGAACAAGCTATAATCAGCTTTAGATTGAATGAAACCAAAGGCAACAAGAGATGTAAAAAGTTTTGAATACTATTGTCTAAAAATTTGTTTAAGACCATATATACTTTTTAATAACTTGCGTACCTGATGAGGTTTTCCTTTGATGTAGCTAGGAGGTTTTTACATGTAAATTTTCTCATCCAAAATACCATATAGAAATGTATTGTTAATATCAAAATGATATAAATGCTATCCTTTAATTGTTGCCACAGCTAAGAGATATCGTACAGTAACAAGTTTAGCGACAGGAAAAAAAGATAATGATTATTATCTTTTCTTCAAATTTAAGTCTTTTCACAAGTTAATTTGGATATATGGATAATATAATACATAGGAAGGATTAGGATTTCTTACCACATTAGGCAATTATTATTTTGGGGGCCTCTGAAACGCATTTTTTTTACAATGTAAAACATATATTCCTGGAGCTTACAATTAGTCACATATGATTAGACATAAATTTCATAACAACTAGGTGGGGTGGAAGCATGCAAAATTCTAATTTATTCTCGGGTAAATAGTAATATGGCAGTTTTAGAGCGTCCATATATCGCGAATGGGTTGATACTTATGAAATTGGACATCCGACTGATATATATATATATATATATATAATTAGAATATAGTGATTCATAATTTGGGATCAATTTAATATATAATCAAAGGAATGGGGAAAAATATTGAATCGAGTGTGGTTAGGGTTTAGCAGAGTCAAACCGGACAAATCGGAGGGGCATTCATGTATCAAACAATAAATAAATTATATTAGGATATGATTAATGATATTCTATTCCTAATTTATGTAAAAACCCCAAAAATAGGAGCACGAAATTGTCCGGACGTGGGGTTAGGGTTTTGCAAACGAAAATCCACAATAATCAAATTTTCGATTAATTTCTACAAATTTGGATATGAAATTCATATATATATATATAATCAAGATATGAGTATCACATATACATGCATGCGTCGAGTATCGGGATAATAATACCAGAAGGGAATCAAACGAAAATCAAAGAGAATGGAAGAAAAGGGTATAATGCACTTGCCTCGACCCGCTCTACGATTTTTTCATCAATTCGCAGTAATGGGTACTTGTTCTTTATCGTTATTTTGTTCAACTCATGATAATCCACGCAAAGCCCCAAGTCCTATCCTTCTTTTTTACAAATAGGACCGGAGCACCCTATGGTGAAACACTGGACCTAATAAAACCCATATCAAGTAAATCCTGTAACTACTATTTCAATTCTTTTAGCTCAGCAAAGGTCATGTGATAAGGAGTCCTTGATATAAGCGCCGATCCTGGCACGAGATCAATTCCGAACTCAATCTCGCGGTGTGGCGGTAGAGCAAATAACTTATTGGGAAACACATCTTCAAACTGGTATACCACTGGAATCTCTTTCGCAGACAATTCCTGACTCTCCATAATGCTAGCATGAGCCAAAAAGGCTTCACAATTGCTCTTCAACAAATGGTGAGCTTGGAGAGCTGAAATAAAACTAGACTCCTTTAATCTCCGGATTCCTTGAATGTGAAAAGACTCACACTCTGGAATCGCGAAATCTGCTCTATTGTGGAAGAAGTCAATAGTTGCATGATGCTTTGATAGCCAATCTATACCCAGAATAACGTCAAAATCATGCATACCCAGAAGAATCAAATCAACAGCCAAAGGCAACCCATTCACCTTCACAATACACCGAGGGTAGGAAACATCAATAATGACAGAAGATCCCGTGGGCGTTAAAACCATCAAAGAGAAATCAAGAATCGTAGGAGAGGATACAATATGACAGGAAAACCGTGGAGAAACAAATAAATGCATAGATCCAGAATAAAAAAACGCTGAACAAGAAATGCCACAATGGAGAGAATACCTTCCACCACATCATCTGATGCCTTGGCCTCACTTGTGGATACTGTAAAAGCTTTTCCTAGAACAACAGGCTTTGGAGCACAGACCCTCGGCAGATGTGGGCACTATTTGGCTTTATGCACTACTTGACCACAAATGAAATAGCTGCTAGTCTATTATATTGATGAAAATCATACTAAGGTTGTAGTATAGTGGAAAAATTGTTAAAGAAGCAAAACAAGAGGAGAAAGTGGGCAAGGAGGCGCGGCAGTTAAGCCCCGCTCAAGTGCCCACTTGAGTGCGAAAATGCACAAGCAACCACTCGCCAGTCACTCGAGGCAAGGCGGGAGTGGTCCCGGCTACAAGCACACCGCTCGAGCACACTTCTATGAGAAGTGCCACTCGAGCACCGCTTGTGACGGACCGTATTATTTTTCCTATAAATAACCTCCGTCAATGGTAACACGACTAATACCTATAATTAACTTATGGATTCTACAAAAATTTCAGCAGAGTTCCCTCTACAACTGGACAAAAACCAAAAATACGACCTGCTCAAATACATCCTGTACAAGCACATAACTAACCAAAATAATCAATACAAAGCCTACAACACACAACACAGGATTATATAACTGCCATATCATCCACGGCTCCAATATAGTAACCCTATCTACTATACTGAGTCTAGAGAGATGTCATTTAATAAAACTCAAAATCTAAGAACATTCACATAACATAAATGCGAAAGTACAACTAAATCATCAAAACCTGCGGAAGTATAACAAAACCATAATACAACAACAAGCCACATCCATCCATGAGTGGCTGTTTAATTCTAATATGATAAATATAACCCAATCTTCAAGCTTCGATGTCTAGCTAATATCTTCAAGCAAGTTTTTCTCCTTGCTCTAACTAATCTGACGTAAGCTAAGTGTTCTCATCTGGAAGGAAAAATAGTAAGAGTGAGCGTACAACTCAGCAAATATAATCATAACTCACTAATAATCATGACAACGATGAAAGTAACAACTGAAAGAGGAAAAAAGCACAAGATATCAATAATCAGGAATCAGGCGAGGAAACAGGGAACATATTGGAACATTAGATTCTCACGATTACATCGATTGGAATTATTCATTTTCATCATTATATCATCTTTGCGGACCCGGGCTAGTAGGCCGTACTAACCAACGATGCGAGAGAACGAGGAAAGGAATGTGTTCGCTACACATTCTAAAGTCACGGCTACATTTTAGGTCTGCAGCACTCGACCATCGGTTGCATCTGCACTATGCAAAATTTAACCAAACGGCTACATTTTAGGCCTGCAGCACTCGGCCAACACGCCCCATATCCTCCGGGGACTAGGGCAAACCTCGTTCTTCTACAGTAGTTTCCTAAAGCATACCACGAATATCACCCGCTCCCACGAGCGGCCAGAATACGTGGCCAAGTATTCCTCGAGTTCACACTGCGATGGATATGATAAGCCAAAGGTTACTACCCCTATGAATCATGGTCCTAGTTTCAAGATTAGTTCTAAGACTTGGAGAAGAAAATCCACATTTGCAATACACATTCACAACTTAGGAAATCCCATTCCCATCACATACATCTCCATCCGGGAGATCATTCCATCATAATGCACAATGTGGATTCCCTTCCATTTACTTGCTCGGTTCACAACTTTGAGTGGGACTCAATTTCGTCATTACAATTCAATTCATGTTCACAAGAGTATTTCGAATTTTATACCTTCGATAATCACGTATCATTTCAGAAGCCTCCTGGACTCGTTTCCTTGCTTCCGGTACATGGATACACATTTTCGGGGCTTACATTTACGTTCAAATGATTAGACGTCACTTCCATAACAATTAAACGAGGGCATAACATGTATATTTTTCATTTCATTTCGGGTGAACAGTGTTAGGCCACTTTTAGAGCATCCGAACGCAGCGTACGGTTCGATACTTGTGAAATCGGGTGTCCAGTTGATACATATGCATAATTGGGACATGGTGATTCATATTTTGAGATCGATTCAACATACACGAAGGTGGAAACATGCAATTTCCCCCTTTACACTCGGATGAACAGTGTCAGGGCTGATTTAGAGGGCCTGGACACCGCGATCGGGTCAAAACGTGCGAGATCAAACTCGCGGCCGACATATATACATATTTAGGACGTGGGGATTCACATTTTGAGGTCAATTTCATGATACACAGAAGGAAAACGGGAGATCTCTAATTTCATGGGTTAGGGTTTCGGCGAAACCAAACCGAGTGAATCAGACACGATTCGGACAAATAACTACATATTTTTGGACCTCAAGGCATGAGCTTCATGATTCTAACGTTCACGGTGGGTATCAACACAAAATACCCAACAAAATCAAGCAAAACATTGAAAGAGAACGAGAAGTGAGTATGAGAACACTTGCCTCGACGCGTGCTTTCACCTTTATAACTAGCTCTCGGATGGATTTGGACTCCACGGCCTCGATCTCCTCCCTTCTCTCATTAGAATCGGTGCTCTCTTTCTTTCTCTAGAAGCTTTTAGGATCGTGGGAAAATGAAGAGAAAGAAGCACGATGCGACTTAAAAAGGCGCCACCGCTCGAGCGCGCCTTGAGCGAGCATCGGGCGGTTTTGGAAATCGTAATCTTGAAAAGACGAACCCAATTCCTCTCGATTTTCTTCCGATACCCAACCTTATTCATTCCATAGGCCTAGTATTGATCATTAGCATAAATCGCTCTCATCATTATCAAGTTTTGGAGCTCGACTCACGCGGCCTCACATGACCTTCTTTTCCTTCGAAAGAAATTTGGGGCACTGGAAAACGCGCATGGAGCAGAGAGTAAGGAGAAGGAAGCACAATTTTGGAAATCACAGATCAAGCTCTAGTAAGTGTATTTCGGACATTATTTACTATTTTTACAGCTTTTACATCTCAAAATGGTATTTATACTCTAAATCTAAGATTCTACATGTTTACTACATGTTTTTCCTAATTCCTCTCGATTTTTCTTCCGATACCCAACCTTATTCATTCCATAGGCCTAGTATTGATCATTAGCATACTAATCACCTCATCATTATCAAGTTTTGGACCGAAATCTCACACGTTATGATGGTTCGACTCGTCCATGGAGTTACACGCTCGGCGCTATTACGTCATGTGATCCTCACATGACCTTCTTTTCCTTCGTGTTTTAAAGAAATTTGGGGGTTGGTTTAGGAGCACGACGACAAAGAACGACAGGGAGAGAAGAGAGTAAGGAGAAGGAAGAGAAGAAAAAGGGAGAAAACTACCATCCAGTTCCGATCAGAGTAAGTCTAACTGTAGATCAAGCTCTAGTAAGTGTATTTCGGACATTATTTACTATTTTTACAGCTTTTCTGTATCTCAAAAATGGTATTTATACTCTAAATCTAAGATTCTACATGTTTACTATAAAAAAATGCATGTTTTTCCTAATTAATTGGACAGATTTCATATTTACTTGAATGTACTGCTATATATGCCTCTGATTTCATGAAAATACATGTGTTTTGTTTTCGTTTATCATCCGAAAGTTTTGGCGAAACCCTAAGCACGAAATCGAAGGGATTTAATGGTTTTAATCCAAAATTTCTAATATGTAAAAGTTAATCTATTACAAGATATTGTCCATAATATGATTTATATCTGAAAAATTTATACAGATTTATACTGTTAAATCTCTGAGGATGTTTGAAGCAAATCTAAAGGATTACAAACTATTACTGTATATTCTGAAACTGACCGAAGAGTTATTGTAAAACTTTGACTGACTTCTAAAATTGAAAAGTTTTTCAGTTAAGAAATAAGAAAGAAAAATATTTCTGATACTGCTAATTTGGACCAGGGATTGATATACAGTCAAGTTAGGTTCTTCGATATACCTTAGAACGTTATGATGGTAATCGAGTATAACTCTGTCCATGGAGTTACATGTGGTCCGTCCTTCCTTAGGGTGTTAAATTAGAGGATAGTTACTATTACTAGTCGGCGTTATTGTACTGAATCCCACGAGAAGGCATGTCCCACGGGAAGGCATATCTGTTACTGGCCTTGGATTGTGTGAACTGAATACAATCTATCTTCGATTATTCACCCTCTTACTAGTAGGGTCTATTAGTTGGATTCTTTACTGATTAAAAAGGAGATTTTCTATAATTCATAGATTCTATATCGACTTCTAACTTCTTATTTATATTTATAGATTTATGATTTCTGAAACCTGATTATCATCAAATTATATTTTTCTCGTTATTTATGTATATGTTTCTATTTTCTTGCAATTATGTAATCTTCTACATTAATGTTCTGCTATAGTTTCTGTAAATTTCTATTTTATAGTATTTATGCTTTAATATGTAACATATCCGTTTTATTGCATTCTGTTCCGTATGAAAGTTTTACTGTATGCTTGCATGTACCTTATTTGATTTCGACTCACTGTTTACAGTTTTTTCTCTCCAGATAACGATATAGAGAAGATACTAGATGATCAGTCCTAGATAGAGATTAGTAAGGAAGGTTCTGTAGCCTCGGTGAAACTTCAAAGATTTATCTTGAAGTATTTTGAGAAATCTGATAGTTCTACATGTTCCATAGAGTTTTGTAAAGAAAATCATGTACAAATAATTATAGCATGTTCTGTAAACTGTTAGAACTATATTTATACTTCGGTAAATTATATCTTGGGTATAGTTATTTCCGCTATATGTTTTCTGGATTCTGTATAGGTCCTAGATGGCATATCTTATATGTTTCTGATTTAGTGGATAGGATTATATTTGGACCAAGGATAAAAATGGCAAATTGGTGTTTCTGTGTATGTGTGTTGTAGGCTAAAATGTGGTATTCAAATAGTTATGTGCTTGTATAGGATAAAATATACAGGTTATATATTTGAGTTTTCGTCCAATTTTAGTTAGAACTCTGTCAAAATTTATGCAGAATTTAATAATTTAAATTTATGGACTCTGTTCTGTATTTGTCTGATGGAGGGTCCTATAAGAATTAGGATCCGTTCCGTCATAATTAGTATAAGAGAAAATGAGATGCCTTAAGAATAATCTAAATTGTATGTAGAAGCTTAGGAAATAATACTGACTGACTGAATAAATAGGTATGGATATAGGTATAAGATGAACTAAGTCTTAGATATTCTAGTCGGTGTAAGTTAAAAATTGACTTAAACCTGGACTTAGTGATTAGGCTAATCGATATTGAGTGTAGGCTAAGCCTAGACTGATCGATTTAGGTTTAAGGATTTAAGTTGAACTATTCTATGTTGAGACAAAACTGAATTGGTTAAAATTAGATGGAATGCAAGATTTTGGCCCTAAGGATTTAAATTTCAGAATGCATCGATCCTAGCCTCTCCCTATAACCTGATTATTTGAGGTTAGTGATCTTGAAATTTTTGTGGATGTAAGAAATAACATGACTTTTGGACAAAGGCTTTCGTCAGGGTGTTGGTCGACTGCAAGGATGAGGAGAAGAAATTGCTTAGGAACACCTCAAGAATTTGAATCTAATCAGTGCCAGTCAGTGATGAATATGATAGTACCGAAATAAGGTCTAAATAGTCAGTTTAGTTTAAGATAAGTTCAATTGGCCTTGGGACGAAGTCCTCAGGGTTAGATATGATAGATATGATAGAATTGATGGCTTAAGGATAAGATGTGAATCCTTTGAATTCTGAAGGTGTTGGCGGTATTGACAAATAATCAGATGCTTGAAAAAAGATAAGTTAATATTGTCTCAGATAAGATAAAATGTGAAGATTTCCTTGGGTATGAATTTCAAGAATAAAAAAGTATTGCAGGGAATGTTGTGGTTTTTATACGGACAAAAATTTTGTTGAAAAGAAGTCTTTGAGAGAATGCTTTACTCGGGATAATTTGATCGCGTGATAGAGAATTTTCTATGTTCTCTCGAGTCGGATAGAAAGGAAGTTTGGTACCTGAAACTAATGTTTTGCAGTACTAAGTATAGATGTCATATTAGGCCATACCTAGAGAGTTATTAAGTGGATGAGAAAATTTGAAGAAACTGTTAAAGAAAGGATTTACTAATCCGATTGACGATTAAAGTTGCTGTTGAAATTTGTGCCAAGACCAGAAATGATCTTGAGTATTCAAGTACAATCGATGAGGATATTTAGTGAACTTTAAAATAGTCAGAAGTTAATGATTTGATGATTCAGAGTCTCTGAGATTAAGATATCCTTAAGATAGGCGAAGGATTACTGTAAACTGGTCCCGCTATCGGAACAAGTATGGTTATGAAAATATAAAAGGAGAACCCCTGTGATTTTATTTGAGATTGATCGAACGGTAAAACCCTTGGATTTTAGTCAAATTATTGTCAAAACTTAGTGGTCTAATCTTGGATAAGCGAATTAACTTGACAATGGAACATTAAGTTTCTAAATGTTAAGGTTTCAATGGTAATTGGAGACTGTACTGAAATTTTAGAATGGTTATGTGACGGAACGGATTTTTTTTTGATTCCGTCATTCCTAACACGATTGAAAACCCAAACTAAACCAGTTAGGTGCAACACAGGATCACAGATGCCATCTAGAACCCATATACCTTTAACCATAATAAGTATAGTGGAAGTTATTCTAACACTTGTGAAAGCATTCATATTTATTCCAAAATATTCATTTCCGAGTACATAGCCAAAAATGTTTAACCATAGAAGTCCATCAAGTCGTTACAATACTATTTCTCCAAAATAAGCTTCTGAGGTCATTAATAAGCTCTAATCACTCCAACTTATCAGGCACAAGCTCTATTAGTAGTTTTCGTCTAAAAACCACTACTAATAGTTCTAAGACATTTTGCCTTAAGCTAGCTAATTGGATTAAATCATCACTTTTAACTTAGTACAGGCCTAAGTCATTGGGGTTGGGCTAGCTTAATTACCAAACACCTCTATTTATTCATTCGATCATTCATAACCTACCCTAAACTTAATTAGTGCTAACACATTAAGTCGGAACAGATGGCTAATTATAATCATCCTTTGATTCAACTTAGCCTATCCTAAGCTTCCGCTTTTCGATCAATCAATTCCTAAGGCATCTCAACTCTCTGATACCAATTGTGACGGAACGGATTTTTTTTTATTTCTGTCATTTCTAACACGATTGAAAACTCAAACTAAACCAATTAGGTGCAACATAGGATCACAGACGCCAACTAGGACGCATATACCTTTAACCATAATAAGTATAGCGGAAGTTATTCTAACACTTGCGAAAGTATTCATATTTATTCCAAAATATTCATTTCCGAGTACATAGCCAAAAATGTAACCATAGAAGTCCATCAAGTCGTTACAATACTATTTCTCCAAAATAAGCTTTCGAGGTCTTTAATAAGCTCTAATCACTCCAACTCGTCAGGCACAAGCTCTAAAACTTCATCTGTAGGGGAAAAATATAAAACAGTGAGCCGAGGCCCAGCAAGGTACGTGCAGATAATAGTAAAACATGTATGTAGAAGATATCTCGGCAAAACAGATACTATTGCACATAAAGTTACAAGCGCCATAAGAAAGTGATTTATAACGGAAACAGGATGCAGACATATACAGAACTATCAGAAAACAGAAACGGTCTTCAGAAATCAAAATCAATGTATTCATATTTCAGAAAGCAGAAGTTGATCTTACTTCCATATTTCACATAATTCTCATCTTTATCAAAAAAGGACCCTACCAGTAGACCCTATTGGCGAAGGGGGAGAATAATCGAGGATAGATTGTGTACGTCTTCCCACAATCAACGGCAATAAACAGAACAGAACGGATGATCCCACCTCACGAGATCCTTCCCCAATCCAAGGGGGTGCCGGCCAGAACAGAACAGAATCTACCCTCCATATTTAACACCTCGAGGAGAAGCGGACCATAAATAACTCCATGGACAGAGTTATCCTTGATTACCACCATAACGTTCTAAGCCATGTCGGAGAACCTAACCTGACTATAGTTCAGTCCGGGTCCAAAATAACAGAAACAGAATCCAATAACAGAATAGAACATTTTCTTCTTATTGCTTACTGAAAGCCATTCCAGTATCAGTCAGAAACATCACAATTTATCCTTCAGAAATTGTGCATAGAATATCACAGTTCGGGTCTTAAGGAGACCGGTTCAAATCTCTTTTGTAAGGATTTTATTTTCTTCACACAAAAGTCGGCGCTCAAATGCCGGAGTACTCAAAGCCGGAGTGATCAAAGCCGGAGTGCTCAAGGCCGGAGTGCTCAAAAGCCGAAGTGCTCAAAGCCGGAGTGCTCAAAAGCCAGAGTTCTTTTCATCAAAATCCGGAGTTCAAAAGCCTAAGTTGTTTTTCGTCCAAATCCGAAGTTCTTTTTATCAACAAAAATTGGGGTTCAAAAGCCGGAGTTCTTTTAAAAGCCGAAGTTTTATAAATCTGGACTGTTTTTTCTCAGAGGACGGAGTACTTTTAAAAGTCAGAGCTCATAAATTCGGAGTGCTTGTTACTGAAGGACGGAGTGCTCTAAAGGCCGGAGTTCATTAAAGCCGAAGTTCATTTCTCTCAAAGGAAGGAGTTCATTAAAAGCCGGAGTTCATTAAAGCCGGAGTTCATTTCACTCAAAGGACAGAGTTCATTAAAAGCCGCGAGTTCATTAAAATCGGAGTTTATTTCTCTCAAAGGACGGAGTTCGTTAAAAGCCAGAGATCATTAAAATCGGAGTTCATTTCTCTCAAAGGACGGAGTTCGTTAAAAGCCGGAGTTCTTTAAAATCGGAGTTCATTTCTCTCAAAGGACGGAGTTCGTTAAAAGCCGGAGTTCATTAAAATCAGAATTCATTTCTATCAAAAGACAGAGTTAATTAAAAGCCAGAGTTCTTTAAAATCGGAGTTCATTTCTCTCAACGGACGGAGTTCATTAAAAGCCGGAGTTCTTTTTCATTGTGGAAACCGAACTGATTCTTTATCAAGGAAGAACCAAACTTGATTTTATTAAGGAAAAACTGAACTTCTTTTAAGCATGCGGTTAACAGAGATTCTTCGTTAATCAATGATCAGAACACACATCGTACATACCGTAACATATACTCATTAAGAATAGGATATACTTGCAATGAAACATGCATATACTTGTATTAAATCATGATCTTAAAAGCAGGGGGAAAGGGTGTACACTTGCAAACGAGACTTGAAAAGGGTAATCGTCCGAAGTACTCTTTGCAGTAAAACATGAACTTCAAAACAGAGCATGAATTTCAAAACAGAGTACACTTGCAGTATTCTTAAAAATAGAACTTTAAGAGCAACGTCTTACAATATTCTTACAACATGAACTTAAAAACAGCGTCTGAGGTACACTTGCCTAACGGGCTGACTCAAATTTCTTCCCTCATTGCCTGACAGTCGGTTTTTACCGTCTTGAAGCTTTTCCCCTTCAGTCTTTTCCTTCTGCATGCCGGTGCATCAACTAGCACCGGTTTTATATAGAGGAGGGGTTTGGTGGAGTAAGTGGGGTAAGTCACTTACTCCCGTACTTCTTTACAGAGGGTAGGTGGGGTAACTAGGTTGGTTTACTTACCTCATTTGGTCGCCGCCTAGTTGGATTCTAATAATAAAGTTTGTTTTTGTCTTTACTTATCATTAGCTCATTCTCCGCTGCTGGCCAACCTTTTTGGGCCGTTTGTGATTCTTAAGGAAGGGAGGGCCGATCTTGCTTTACAAGAGGGAAGCTGGACTTGATTTCCATGCTTACAAGGCTGGCCTTGATTTTAAGGAAAGTCGGACCTCTTATATTATTAGGGGGAGGCCGAAGTGGATGGGCCTGAAGGGGCCGATCTTGCTTTCTACCAAAGTTAGTTTTGTTTTAGGCCCAAGGGAAAACTGGACTTCTTTAGGCTTAAGGTGGTTGGACTTCTCTTTACCTCACATAAGGCCGGTCTTCGTAATATCCTCAAATCCAGTCAACTCCTTTAAATCCGATCAACATCTCCAATTTCGGTCAACTTTTTCTTATTATTCACTCCGTCCATCACTTTTTCATAAACTTCGGATTTTTTCTCCACAATTCTACTCCGACCTCACCAACGCACAAAGCCACTCCGGACTTCAAGGCCATTTCGGCTTCTCTTCACACAATTTACTCCGGTCTTCAAATTCAGGAAACAAATTCCGATTTCAAAATATGCTCTAAAGCTGGTTTGGATTTTCTTAATACATTTTCCGAATAACCTTCAATTTTCCTCGATCCTTTGATTATTTTGACTCGATGACTAGGACTTTCTATATCTTAGAATCTGGGTCGTCACAATCTCCCCCACTTGTAAAAATTTCATCCTCAAAATTTGATGATCCTCACGGTCTCATAATCACATGTATTCTTTCATCCAGAAGTTGTTCCCTCAGACAAGGATTACTCTAGGAAACCTCAAGCGATGAATCATAATTCTTATCACAAAATAAATTCTGCTTCTCATAACGACTCAATCTAGATACGTACTGATTTTCTCGACCATTGATATAAGAAAGACCTTATAACGATCCTCAGAATTTCAAAAGCGACCTACCAAAATGCTGGCCATTTCTCCAATTTAATTTGATGCTTCAATTGGATCCAATGAACTTCCACTTTAGTTCATTCCATGCTTCAAAAGAATTCGATCACGGGGACCTTAACCTTACTCTTAAATTCCTGAGCCATGGGTTCATGCTGGGCTACCCTAATTTAAACAGTTCTAGGATAGTCATATTATGAAGACAAACCTAAAATCCTTAGACTACTGCCACATTCGGAGCTATAGTCATACGATCATCCGAAGTGTCAACATCACCTTTAATCATTACCCAGAATCTTAAAATCCCAATTCAAGAACATGGCATCCTATCACCCAATTTTTCCAGACTCACTCACGACTTCGCTTTTACATCTCCCATGAAACGTCAAAGACATACAAGTCCAAAGACTCGCAGCATCGATTGCCAACATTGATGCCTCCTTTCCCAAAGAAGAACACCGAGGTCCACTTTTTCAACCTTTAAACACATCTGTCTATATACAATATCATATGATCACCCTTCTTAATGGTACAACTATCTTGGCTTTTAAAACTTTAGTTAACGATTATCTTCAAAGACGAAGCCATAAGTTTTCAAGGCAGAGACTTTAGTTGTTAATTCTGACTTACGTTCGGGGTGACATTAATCATGGATTTCTCCCCCACTTAAATCAAAGGTATCCACCTATCACGTGGTGAGAGTAACATAACCTTATCATTTCCCAAGGGATTCCATCCCACGATAACTTTCAGGGATCAACCCAATGACATAATCGTCATTTACCCCTATCCGATCTCCAAAAACTAGCGTTTATCTTTCGTTCTGAAAATTACAAATGTCTCTAAGCCAAACGTCTCACTTGAATTGTAATCCTCGAAGAATACTTGTTGGATCACTTAATAACTTTAGTTAGACCCAAGATGATCATACACTTTCAGGACATTAGTCGGTCTTTTCAATAGTCATCACTTAAAATCTTTATAGATCCCAAGGTCACGCTACCAAGGTGTTATAAGCCTAATAGGGCATTTCCTCTACAAAACTTGATTCCTCATTTTTTTTTGAAATTCATAAACCCTATCAGTCCATCTTATCTACCTTGAGGTCCTGGGATATTTTATAATAATACCAAAGTCTATGCTTCCACGGCTCTGCATGGAACTATCAACGATTTTCGTAGATTTTGACACAACCTTAAATTATCGGTCAACAGATAAGTCAACCCCATCTTCCTTCTATAATCATCCTCGAATAGTCACATAGCCGAAGCCCCTCAATGACCACAAAATAACTTTCAAGATGTGGCCGCATATTTTAATTAGGCTTAACTCAGATTCTCATTGAATGTCCTATAGTAAGATGTCATCAATCTCTTTAAACTTATGCCTTAGACCCCACAACTCTATTGCCAGATATCATCCTTTGTCAATCCAACCATTATTGAAACATATTCCAAAAGTCTCATCAAAACAAAGTATTCATCCTTAAAGCTTATATAAGCACATAAGACAATACCTCTTAATCCTCAAGACCCATGATCTACTTTTCATCAACTAATCGAGGTCAACTTCACTTCCTATCTATCATGGGGCAACATGCCATACCTTCTACCCGACATGGGGTCATCACAATGCCATCTTAAGTCTAAAAACCCACATCGTCAACCTCATTATAACCCGAGGCTACCCAAAAGTCCAAACACTTAAGCATTCCCAAAACAATGATGAATTATCATCTTAAGACTTGATACGCCCAAGAATTTACTCCAATTTACAAACCTTGAGCTGCTAAATCCACCCTATTCATTACACTTGCTAGGTTGATCAGGCAACCCTTCTTAGCAAAATGCTAACCTAAGAACTTCAATTCACGGCCGATCAAATTTAAACCTTAGACCGAGATTAATTAATCTAGGCTTCGAATCGACATCGATCAGTTCGAAAACCCAATTGATACTGGTCAAATTCAAACACTAAGGTGTCTCGACACACTATCTTTCTCTCGACCCTACAACCAACCACTAATATTAGTAGTTTCCATCTAAAAATTACTACTAATAGTTCTAAGACATTTCGCCTTAAGCTAGCTAATTGGATTAAATCATCACTCTTAACTTGGTACAGGCCTAAGTCATTGGGGTTGGGCTAGCTTAATTACCAAACACCTCTATTTATTCATTCGATCATTCATAACCTACCCCAAACTTAATTAGTGCTAACACATTAAGTCGGAACATATGGCTAATTATAATCATCCTTTGATTCAACTTAACCTATCCTAAACTTCTGCTTTTCGATTAATCAATTCCTAAGGCATCTCAACTCTCTGATACCAATTGTGACGAAACAGATTTGAGGTTCCCAAACCAACAATAGAATTGATACGAGGTAATCAACACTTATTGAACGGTAAAATGTAAGTATTAAAAGAACTTGATGAAAATCTTGGGATTTGTGTTGAATGAAACACCATCCGTAACCCCCCGCTCGCCGGACGCTCGAGTCCCGCTTGAGCGCATTTTCCAGTAGCTATCCCGCCTGATGCACGCTCGAGCCCACTCGAGCGGATTTTCCAGACCCTTCCGGAAAGCCCCCGCGCTTGCTAGCCGCCTGAGCAAATTTTCTAGAACCTTCCAGAAAGCTCCCGCGCTCGCTGGCCGCTCGAGCGGAAAGAACCAGAACCGGCCCGCTCGCTGCTCGCTCGCCGGGCGCTCGAGCGGCCCAACTAGTATAAATACTCGGCCAGCTTCACGAATCTTCATTTTCCCACTTTTTCCCATATTTTTTCCAGAAGCCTTCTGAAGAGAGAGAGAGAGAACGTCAAATCTAGAGAGAGAAAGGAAGAAATCAAGGCGTAGAGTCCGATTTCGTCCGGGAGCCAGTTACAAAAGTGATAGCACGCGTCGAGGCAAGTGTTCTCATACTCACTATTTGCTCTTTTTTAATTTTTATTCAATCTCCGTCGGGTATTATCATACCGATACCCACCTAAAATGTGGAGAATGTATAACCCATGAATTATACTCCATAAATGTGTGATTATTTATTCATTTTGTTGGTTAAATCGTTCGATGTGTTATCGTGAAACCCTAACCCTCTCCCAAGTTCGGGATTCACTATTTTCTCCTCCAATTTATGATAATTTAACCTCAAATTATGAATCACCATGTCCCGAATATGTATACATACCGACCGGGCATCCAATTTCACAAGAAATGACCCGTTCGCGGCATCCGAACGTTCTAAAATGCTATTGTTACTGTTCATTCGAGGTACAATGGAAATTTTACATGTTCTTACCCAATTTAATCGTTATTCTAACTGACCACATGTGAATGTAAGCTTGAAAGTATGAAATTAAGCATCGATTGCATCGATTGACAAGATACGGGCTCCGGAGGACCCCGATACAAAATTGGCTCATGAACGGTAAGAGATCCCAATCTTTCCTAATTTTTGGTAATCATAAATGCTTAAATTCCAAAACGAAATGAAAACCGATGAGTAACGGAGGGAAGTCCAAAATGTGATATGGATGATGGAATCTCTCAAATGGCGGGAGATACGATACATGAGATACGGTGGACTTTCCCTCAAATGAATATGGAAAAAGAATCATGAAACCAGGACCATGGACTTTTAGATGGGTAGTATTCTCAGGCTTGACACGTCCATCACGGTGGAAACCTGAAGAATACTTGGGCCACGTATTCTGGTTGCTTGTTTGTAAGTGGGTGTTGGCCGTGTCACGCCTTAGGATGCTATTGTGAAAGAACGAGGACTGCCCTGGTACTCCAGGGGAATGGGGCGATTTACGGCACGATATGCACGACCCCCCGGATGGGTCGTAAAAGATAATCCCTCACGGCCTTAGATCATGTGGAGTATCATGATCCTTTCCTCGTTCTCTCGCATCGTTTGCTAGTACGACCTACTGGCCCTGGTCCACAAAGATTAAAGTAAATTAAGAAAGCATGTTCAAATGGTAAGTAAAGGTGACAAAACATGACAAATGATAAATTGGTACTTCTAATTATTTCCTTCCTTTCACGCTTTTATATGATTTTTCCCCCATCCCACTATCGTTTCCATTATGATTCTGTCTTTTGATAGTGATGTGTGTTTACACTTGCTGGGCGATAAGCTCACCCTTGCACTCTCTCTTTTCAGATGAAGATGCCCTGATGCCAGACGAGACCGAGTAGGACAAGGAAGCAAGATAGGCGACGTGGATTTTGAAGAACCTTGAGGATCTAGCTTGATTATGTATGACATGGGGATTTTGTGGATGAATAGTTTTGATTTTTGTATCCTATGATTGTCACGCTTCCGCAGTTTGTATTTGTGGTTATGCTTGGGTTTTTATAGTTGGCATCTTTACCTGAGCCGACGTCATACCTAAGTTATGACGCCGGTGCCACTATAGGAGTTTAGTGGATCTGAGATCCTGTGTATGACGTTGAATATATTTGTGGATATTGTGTAGAGTTTCTTACAGGTATTTGTATTTTGGTAAACGTTCAAGTTACAAACAGAACTCTGCCCGATTTTCTACAGAAATTTATAATTTTAATTATAATGATTTATTGACGGAAGGGTTATTTAAAAGAAAAATAACCCGATCTGTCACAATAGATTTTTTTTTAATTCCGTCATTCTTAACACGATTGAAAATCTAAACTAAACCAGTTAGGTGCAACACAGGATCACAGATGCCAGCTAGGACACATATACCTTTAACCATAATAAGTATAGCGGAAGTTATTCTAACACTTGCGAAAGCATTCATATTCATTCCAAAATATTCATTTCCGAGTACATAGCCAAAAATGTTTAACCATAGAAGTCCATCAAGTCGTTACAATACTATTTCTCCAAAATAAGCTTTCGAGGTCTTTAATAAGCTCTAATCACTCCAACTCGTCAGGCACAAGCTCTAAAGCTTCATCTGTAGGGGGAAAACATAAAACAGTGAGCCGAGACCCAGCAAGGTACATGCAGATATATAGTAAAACATGTATGCAGAACATATCTCAGCAAAACAGATACTATTGCACATAAAGTTACAAGCGCCATAAGAAAGTGATTTATAACGGGAACATGATGCAGACGTATACAGAACTATCAGAAAACAGAAACGGTCATTGGAAATCAAAATCAATGTATTTATATTTCAGAAAGTAGAAGTCGGTCTTACTTCCATATTTTACATAATTCTCATCTTTATCATAAAAGGACCCTACCAGTAGACCCTACTAGCGAAGGGGGAGAATAATCGAGGATAGATTGTGTACGTCACCCCACAATCAACGGCAATAAACAGAATAGAACGGATGATCCCACCTCACGAGATCCTTCCCCAATCCAAGGGGGTGCCGGCCAGAACAGAACAGAATCTACCCTCCATATTTAACGCCTCGAGGAGAAGCAGACCACAAATAACTCCATGGATAGAGTTATCCTCGATTACCACCATAACATTCTAATGCATGCCGGAGAACCTAACTTTGACTGCATTTGATGGGGTCCAAAATAATGAAATGAATCCAATAATGAACAGAACATTTTCTTCTTATTGCTTACTGAAAGCCATTCCAGTATCGGTCAGAAACATCACAATTTACCCTTCAAAAATTGTGCACAGAATATCACAGTTCGGGTCTTAAGGAGACCGGTTCAAATCTCTTTTGTAAGGATTTTATTTTCTTCACACAAAAGTCGGCGCTCAAATGCCGGGGTGCTCAAAGCCGGAGTGATCAAGGCCGGAGTGCTCAAGGTCGGAGTGCTCAAGGCCGGAGTGCTCAAAAGTCGGAGTGCTCAAAGCCGGAGTGCTCAAAGCCGGAGTGCTCAAAAACCAGAGTTCTTTTCATCAAAATCCGGAGTTCAAAAGCCGAAGTTGTTTTTCGTCCATATCCAGAGTTCTTTTTATCAACGAAAATTGGGGTTCAAAAGCCAGAGTTCTTTTAAAAGCTGAAGTTTCATAAATCTGGACTGTTTTTTCTCAGAGGACGGAGTACTTTTAAAAGTCAGAGCTCATAAATTCGGAGTGCTTGTTACTGAAGGACGGAGTTCTCTAAAGGCCGGAGTTCATTAAAGCCGGAGTTCATTTCTCTCAAAGGACGGAGTTCATTAAAAGCCAGAGTTCATTAAAGCCGGAGTTCATTTCTCTCAAAGGACGGAGTTCGTTAAAAGTCGCGGAGTTCATTAAAATCGGAGTTCATTTCTCTCAAAGGACGGTGTTCGTTAAAAGCCGAAGTTTATTAAAATCGGAGTTCATTTCTCTCAAAGGACGGAGTTCGTTAAAAGCCGGAGTTCTTTAAAATCGGAGTTCATTTCTCTCAAAGGACGGAGTTTGTTAAAAGCCGGAGTTCATTAAAATCGGAGTTCATTTCTCTCAAAAGACGGAGTTCATTAAAAGCCGGAGTTCTTTAAAATCGGAGTTCATTTCTCTCAACGGACGGAGTTCATTAAAAGCCGGAGTTCTTTTTTTCAAAAAGCCGGAGTTCTTTTTTCTTAAAAGTCGGAGTTCCAAAGCCGAAGTTCTTTTTCATTGTGGAAACCGAACTGATTCTTTATCAAGGAAGAACCGAACTTGATTTTATTAAGGAAAAACTGAATTTCTTTTAAGCATGCGGTTAATAGAGATTCTTCGTTAATTAATGATAAGAACACACATCGTACATACCGTAACATATACTCATTAAGAATCGGATATACTTGCAATGAAATATGCATATACTTGCATTAAATTATGATCTTAAAAGCAGGGGGAAAGGGTGTACACTTGCAAACGAGACTTAAAAAGGGTAATCGTCCTAAGTACTCTTTACAGTAAAACATGAACTTCAAAACAGAGCATGAATTTTAAAACAGAGTACATTTGCAGTATTCTTAAAAATAGAACTTTAAGAGCAATGTCTTATAATATTCTTACAACATGAAGTTAAAAACAGCGTCCGAGGTACACTTGCCTGACGGGCTGACTCAAATTTCTTCCCTCCTTGCCTGACAGTCGGTTTTTACCGTCTTGAAGCTTTTCCCCTTTACTCACTTCCTTCTGCTTGCCAGTGCATCAACCAGCATCGGGTTTATATAGAGGAGGGGTTTGGTGGAGTAAGTGGGGTAAGTCACTTACTCCCGTACTTCTTTACAGAGGGTAGGTGGGGTAACTAGGTTGGTTTACTTACCTCATTTGGTAGCTGCCTAGTTGGATTCTAACAATAAAGTTTATTTTTGTCTTTACTTATCATTAGCTCATTCATCGCTACTGGCCAACCTTTTTGGGCCGTTTGTGATCCTTAAGGAAGGGAGGGCCGATCTTGCTTTACAAGAGGGAAGCCGGACTTGATTTTCATGCTTACAAGGCCGGCCTTGATTTTAAGGAAAGTCAGACCTCTTATATTATTAGGGTGAGGCCGAAGTGGTTGGGCCTCAAGGGGCCGATCTTGCTTTCTACCAAAGTTGGTTTTGTTTTAGGCCCAAGGAAAAACTGGACTTCTTTAGGCTTAAGGTGGTTGGACTTCTCTTTACCTCACATAAGGCCGGTCTTCGTAATATCCTCAAATCCAGTCAACTCCTTTAAATTCGGTCAACATCTCTAATTTCGGTCAGCTTCTTCTTATTATTCACTCCGTCCATCACTTTTTCATAAACTTCGGATATCTTCTCCACAATTCTATTCCGGCCTCACCAACACACAAAGCCACTCCGGATTTCAAGGCCACTTCGGCTTCTCTTCACACAATTCACTCCAGTCTTCAAATTCAGGAGACAAATTCTGATTTCAAAATATGCTCTAAAGTTGGTTTGGATTTTCTTAATACATTTTCCGAATAACTTTCAATTTTCCTCGATCCTTTGATTATTTTGACTCGATGACTGGGACTTTCTATGTTTTAGAATCTGGGTCGTCACAGGTTATCTCAGGGGTATTTTTCTGGCAGTTAAATATCTAAAAATTGTGGATATTGCTTTTGTGATGTTAATCTCTTCAGGACCTTTTGGATTATGCAAACCCTTTCAGAAACTGAGATGGTACTCAAGGATTATCCGTTTAAACTGTCCCAAGAGGATACGATACCCTGTAGAGGCACACTTTGGATTTATCCAATTAATTTAAATCAAGAATTCTAAGTAAAGAGGTAAGGTTGATCGAGTTAAGAATAGGCGTTAAGTCAAATTAGAAAATGGACTGTCCTTTTTGAAGTCAGTAAATGACCGTTTGAGAATTTAGCTATGAAAGTTTTGAGGAACATATGTATTTGGAAGCAAAGACCAAGCCAAACTGTTTTGATGGGCAGATTTCAGATTAGAGGTTGTTGAAATTGGCTTAGTCTCTAGGGATTGTGTGAAATTAAAAGAGCATCGGTTAGGTGCTATTGAGGAAGCCTTAGAGCCTCCAGAAAGTAGGATTTAGCTAATGAACTAAGAAGTCGGCATAGATGGTAATGCCTTTAAGAAAGATTTGGGTTTCATCATCCTGCATCAATAAATAATCACCCACAAGTAAAGTGGGGGAGGTGTTTGTGAGATGAAATTACTCCACCTGTAATAAAAATTCCGTGATGAGAATTTTGAGGATTTAGAGATAATTCCTTGGAAGAAATTAAAGGCTTGTAAATCTAAAAGCTGAAGGCTGTAATAGGTGGATGTTGGTATGATTCAGGGAGAGTGAATGTTGAGATCAATAGCCGATATAAAAAATTTCCATTCGGGAATATGTAGAACTGCCTCGAAGATAACTCTGATCTAATAATTTTAAGGATTAATATGATTATGTTATGACAGAACCTTAGGAGATCCTGAACAGATTAATCTATTTAAGGATTATAACGATAAACCATGATATTGTTAAGGAAACTCTAGGATTATATTTCTTGTATCACTTATGGATTGATGCTCCTAGGATAAGCGGGAGAGAAATCCCCAGTTAGAGTTACCCTTCCATTATTTGAATTTAATCATTGGAAGTTTTTGTTTGAGAGATTGCGAGTATTACCTTGGGAAATAACTTTGCCTAATAAATTAGGGATCTGAATGGTTTTGTTATGATGAAAACTGACTTTGGGAATGGTAAGTGGATGAGCTTGCCTAAGGATTTTGTAAATGGACTGGGGTATTTTGAGGAAACATGGGTATCAGTACTGGTAGGGGATGTTAAAGGTCTATAAATTTGGTATGTTTTTAGTATTTCGTAGGTAACAAGAAAGGAAATTATGGATGGGGTCAATTACTCAGGATAATAGAATGTTGCATTTCTAAGTGGGAGACAAAATTGTGTTCGGGATATTGGGACTACGAAGTTTTGAATTGGGTATCCCTTGTGGTTCCATATTACAACAACCCATTAATCATGACTATGGAGGATGTGTTCAGGTTTAACCAATGGGCTTATCAGTATGCCAACAATATTTAAAATTACTCAGTGTGGGAGTTTTGAAATCTTGAAGTTGCTAAGTGTATAGGTATTGAATTGGGCGATGAATCTGAAGCCACATTGAACTCGTGGTAACTGTATAAATTGTAGTTTCTGATCTTGCAACGGTTTGGGAGTTATGGGAGTTGTTTCCTTGGTATGGAACTTTGAGATTTCGAGGTTGTTAATTGTTAAAGACTTGAGATTTTGGGTAACGATCTGAAATTGTATTGAACCTACGGTTACTGTTATAGTTTGGACTTTTGATTCTGTGGTGAATTGAGGATCTATGAGAGTTATTCTCGTAATGTGGCTATCTTGAGGGCAATTTTAATTATGGTTACTACATGATTTAGATGTTCAGAATGGAAAATGTGTCTTATGGAAGTGTCGAAGTGAGGATATACCAACAAAAGGGTGAGAATATAAAGTATCCCGCTTTTGAAGTCTAATTGTGGCTTGAAATTTATGTTGGGAATTTAGCTAAGCTTGACAAAAGAATTGGAATGCTAGGTCATGATAGTGATGGTAAACTGTAATCGGATGACTCGGAGTTAAACAATTTAATCAAAGTGTGCAGCAAAAATGTAGAGAATATGTATATTTTAAGATTTGATTTGAAGTTCAGAAGAAATGTTCAATCTCGAGGTCTTGCTTGAAGGAAGGCATTTTGCTTGCTTAAGCTTTAGAACCAGGACGGAAAATAGTTAAGGAATTGAACTTGCTTACGGATTTGATGGATCTAGATGAGTATGGAACGAATCAAGTACTAAATATTCTGAACAATTTGGAGAATTAAGGTTATTTTAGGATAACCGCCTTAATCTGAAAATGATTTGGAGACGTTAGGAAGGTCTCTTAACTACGAAATTCGAGGATCGTTAAATTTTGAGAATGAAATTTCTGTAAGTGGGGGACAATGTGAGATCCCGATCCCAAAATATGATAATTATGGAATAGTTATGTGAATGAAAATCATGCTAAGGTTTAAATATAGTAAAAAATTTGTTACCGAAGCAAAACAAGAGGCGAAAGTGGGCGAGGACACACAGTGCTCGAGCCCCGCTCAAGCACCCACTTGAGCACGAAAATGCGCAAGAAACCGCTTGCTAGCCGCTCGAGGCAAGGTGGGAGTGGTCCCGGCTATGAGCACACCACTTGAGCGCTGCTCGAGCGTACTTCTGTGAGAGCAAGCGCTCGAGCACCGCTGACTGGCACTCAAGCGCCAGTTATGTGATCCGCACGTGACCCTCTTATTTTTCTTGTTTTAAATGGATTTGGGGGTTGGTTCAGGAGCACGACAACACATAATGAGAGGGAGAGAAGAAAGGAAGGAGAAGGAAGAGAAGAAAAATGGAAAACATCTACCATCCAGTCCCGATCAGAGTAAGGGTAACTATAGATCGAGTTCAGGCAAGTGTATTTCAAATATTATTTACTATTTTTACAACTTTTCTGCATCTCAAAAATGGTATTTATACTCTAAATCCATGATTCTGCATATTTACTATAAATAATGCCTATTTTTCCTAATTAATCAGACATATTTGTATATTTACTGGTATGTATTACTATATATGCCTCTGATTTTATGAAAATATATGTGTTTGGTATTCGTTTATCATTCAAAATGTTTGGCAAAACCTTAAGCACGAAATTGAAGGGATTTAGTGGTTTTAATCCAAAATTTTTAATATATAAAAGTTAATCTGTAACAGATACTGTCCATGATGTGATTTATATCTAAAAAAAATTACACATATTTATACTGTTAAATTTTTTAGGATTTCTGAAGCAAATCTAAAGGATTACAAATCATTACTGTATATTTTAAAACTGACTGAAGAGTTACTGTGAAACTTTGACTGACTTCTGAAGTTGAAAATGTTTTCGGTTAAGAAATAAGAAAGAAAAATATTTTTGATACTGTTAATTAGAACGCGAGACTGATATACAGTTAGGTTAGCTTCTTCGGTATGCCTTAAAATGTTATGGTAGTAATCGAGTATAGCTCTATATATGGAGTCACATGTGGTTTGCCCTTCCTCAGGGCGCTAAACTAGATGGTAGTTATTATTACTGGTTGGCATTACTGTACTGAATCCCGCGAGAAGGGATGCCCCACGGGAAGGGACAACTGTTATTAACCTTGGATTGTGTGGAGTGAATACAATTTATCCTCGATTATTCGCCCCCTCTGCAAGTAGGGTTCACTAGTTGGGTCCTTTACTGATAAAAAAATGAGATTTTCTATGATTCATAAAAAATGAGATTTTCTAGTTGGGTCCTTTACTGATTTATGATTTCTGATGCCTGATTATCATCAAATTATGTTTTTCTCGTTATTTATCTATATGTTTCTATTTTTTGGTAATTCTGTAATCTTTTGCATTTATATTTTGTTATAGTTTCTATAAATTACTATTTTATAGTATTTATGCTTTAATATGTAATTGTATCCATTTTACTTCATTCTATTTCATATGAAAGTTTTACTACACGCTTGTATGTACCTTGTTGGGTTTTGACTCACTGTTTACTATTTTTTTCCTCCAGATAAGGATATAGAAAAGATATTGTATGATCAGGCCTAGTTAGAGATTAGTAAGGAAGGTTCTAAAGCCTTGGTAAAACTTCAAAGATTTATGTTGAAGTATTTTGAGAAATCTGATACTTTTACATGTTCCATAGAGTTTTGTAAAGGAAATTATGTATAAATAATTATAGCATATTCTGTAAACTATTAGAACTGTATTTATACTTTTATAAATTATATCTTGGACATAGTTGCTTCCGCTATATGTTTTCTGGATTCTATACAGGTCCTAGATGGCATCTCTTATATGTTTATGATTTAGTGGATAGGATTATATTTGAACCATGGATAAAAATGGCGAATTGGTGGTTCTGTGTGTGTGTATTGTAGGCCAAAATATGGTATTCAAATAGTTGTGTGCTTATATAGGTTAAAATATACATGTTGTATATTTAGGTTTCCATCAAATTTTAGATAGAACTTTATCAAAATTTCTCAGAGAATTTAATGATTTAAATTTATGGACTCTGTTCTGTATCTGTCTGACGGAGGGTCCTATGCGAATTAAGATTTGTTCCATCACATTGTCAATTTAAGACAAGGTCTATTCCCATGCATCTTTCCACAATGCTGACATGGGCTCACAGAAGCCTGAGAAGATGATGAGGTCCGACTACTCTTCCTATCATAACCCGGTTGCTTTGGCTTCTTGGATGGCCTCCCTGAATTGCACCAGAACTAGCACCAATACCACCCTTTCCTAGTGACCGCTTCTTGAAGAACTCTTCCTTCGCAAGTTCTTACTCGTGGATCAGGATGCGATCCAACACATTAGCATAGGTCATCAGCTTGAGGGTCGCCAACTGCTTACGAATATTATCTCGCAAGCCTTGTAGAAACTTCTTCACCTTCCTCTCCTCATCTTCAACCATATAAGAGGCAAACTGTAATACCTCAGTAAACTTGGCACATACTTGGCCAGGGTTCAACCACCCTGCCTCAAATAGATAAACTCCTCATCCTTCTAGAAACGGAGGTTGGAAGGGAAATACTTTTTCATAAATGCCTCCTTAAACATTAGCTAAGTAATCTCGTCCTCAGGCACCCCTAACACTTGCTTCTTCATCTACCACCAATGATGCGCTTTACCCTCATCCGGTAGGATGCAAACAGAGCCTTACCCTCCTCAGGGCATTGAATCACAGCGAACACTTTCTTAAATCTCTCAAACCACGTGTCCACTTTAATGGGGTCAGGCTCCCCTAAGAACTCTGGAACTCGCTCCTAAACGAAGCAATTATAAACCAATGGTCTCGGATTTTTAGGGACTTGAATGGGAGCTGGAGCGGGAACAGGGGCCAAATTTCTTTGCTCTATATTTTCAATGATGTTCACCATTCAACCCAACAAATTCAAATATTTGGCCTCCTGATCTTGTGGCTGACCACCTCCTCATGAGCCTCTACGTTTGGGCAGCATGATCGGCTTTAGAAAATACTTATGAAACAACAACAATTTTGAATTAGTCAAAAGATTGGGCTCTAATTACAACATTATTATCTACGCAATTAAATAAAGCTACCATCCTAACTTAGTTTTAGTCTAAGTTATGCGAGCTAGGTAATGAAAACTATCCATCCTAACTTGGTCATTCTTTGCCTATATTCATCTATTATGTCTTAGCCTATACTATCCTAAGCTTCCGCATAAGATCAAGATCAAACCTAAGGCATATCTTTCTCTCTGATACCAACTGTGATAGACCATGATTCTACCGAAAATCTGACAGAGTAATTTACATTTAAATAAAATAAGAGATGAGAGGGAAGAGATATGTAAGGATGTATGTAAGGATGCATGATGACATGAGACGTATTTTTATATACTTTTATGATTACGTTAATCTTTGTGAACCAAGGCCGTTAACCTTACTAGCTAAAGGTACGGGAGAATAAGAAAAGAATCATGATACTCCACATGATTTAAGGTTGTGAGTGTTTATTTTAGACCCAGCGGAGGGGCCATCTACATATCATGCTGTAGATGGGCCGATAATGACATGCCCCCACATGTACCACCGGTGCCCAGGGGCAATACTAGTTCTTCAACAGTAATATCCTAAGGCTTGCCAAAAGTATTACCCGCTACAATATACGGCCAGGATAATCCTTGAATCTCTACTATAATGGAAGCCAAGGGTTATTATCCTTCGTAACATAATTCTATGGTCCTAGTTTCATGATTTTTTATTCTTTTTAGGAAAGATTTACCATACTTCTTTCATAACAATTTTCTCCATCCGGAGGAACAATTCAAACATATAACAATTTATGGGTTTTCCTCCGAATGCTTGTGTGATGTTTATTTTTCTTCCAAATTTAAATCTTTTTGCCACTCAGTTTGCATGCATAGACATCATTATGCATAGAGAAGGTTCGAATTCCTTACCAACAATAGACAATTATAACTTTGAAGACCTTCAGATCACATTTCCTTCACATACAGAACACAAACATTTTTTTTAGAGTTTATAATTAAACACATGCAATTAAATATAGCTTACATAACAATTAAATATGGTGGAATCATGCAAATTTAATTATTATCTCGGGTGAACAATGTCAAGGCCGATTTAGAGCTTCCAAATGCGTCGAACGGGTCAATTCCTAGAAAATCGGACGTCCAACCGATGCATATACATAATTAGGCATATACATAATTAGGACATGAGTAATACATAATTAATGACATTCTATGCATAGGGTTCAAATTGGAAGGGATACGGGAGCTTACAGGAGCTAGGTGCGGGTCTAGGGTTTTGCTTTTGGCAAAACCCACGCGAAAAATGGAAAAATCAGGCATTAAATAGTAAATAAATTATGTGAAGGTTATGGATTCCAAGTTTATCATGATTTGGGTGGGTACCGGAATGAAAATATCCAAAATAAATAAATAAAGAACAAAAGAGAGGAAAAAGAGGGCATGAGTACACTTACATTGACCCAATCTACCACTTTTATAATTAGCTCTCGAACGGATTCGAACTCGTGGGCTTCGATCTCCTCCTTCTCTCTCTAGTTCTTCACGCTCTCTCTATCTCTGGGGTTTGGTCCACATGAAAAATAAAAATCACGAGTGCCCTGCTCGAGCTTTAAAATAAACTGGTGCTTGAGTACAAGTCAGGCGAGCACGGGGCACTCAAGAGCATGGCGAGCGCACGGCAGGTGCCCTTGCCACTGGTTTTTGCACCCCCATCTGGGCTCAAGCCAGTGACAAGCCCAGAGCCTACTGGTTTTGGTGCTTGCTTCTGGGCTCAAGCCTGCTGCAGGCTCGACCCTACTGTTTACTACACTAAGGCTAATTTCTAATTTTTTTCAAATTTACTTCTTTCAAACTTAATTATGTTAATTATTTTAATTAAATTACTAGAATTACTACGTTATTAAGAATCCATACCTTACAAGTTTTATGGAAAAATCACTCTGTCGAGAATGATACATGGGGACGTGAAGTAGAGATCTGGAGCAAGTACCCTTAGTTATTTCCATAAGGTATATATATATAGTCTTGTCAAATTTTGAGGATAAAATTTTATAAGTTGGGGATAATTATAAAAATCAAGTTCCTAAGACTTAGTCTCTCATGGCCTTAATGGAAAAATTGACCTAGGTAGCAAGACAGCCAACTAAATGTTATTGACTGGCCAGATTGAATGGCTGATCGACTAGAATAGTTGACCGAAATAGAAGGTTGACCAATTTGAAAGATGGTTGCCTGTATTAGAAAGAAAACCGGTTAAGATAGTTGATCAAATTAAACAAATGACCGGATTAGATTGTTGACTGGCTAAGAGAATTGAGCGAAATCAGAATAGTTGACCAAAATTATAGTAGTTGACAAGAATTAGAAAGATAACCAAAGTAACCATGAAATTGCGATCTGTAAATGAACAATAACAACTGGGGTCGTTTAGAAAATTAGAAAGAGACCGAATTCATTTGAGAAATAAAAAAGAGATCAAGGACTCATAGAGAGACCAAGGACTTAGAGAGTGAGAATGAGAGATAGTGAGATGTTTATCTCGCTTTCACTTACTCCGTTGACCTTCTAGAATGGAAAAATTGAGTGGGAAAAGAAGTACCAAGTAAGTGACCTATCCCCACCTGCTCCCACCTTCCCCCACCTTCCCCATTGTCTATAAATACTAGATGTGGGGGGAGGGGTTAGAATATGAGTTCAAAAATCAGAGAGAAAAGCACGAAAGAGAAGAAGGAGAGGTAGAGTTTCAAACCAAATTTGAGCAATGGAATTTGTAGATCAAGATCAGGTAAGTGTACTCTATGTTTCGTATTTTGCTGTTGCTAATTCTTGTCTAAATCCTTTGAGTATTATTATTCTAATGCTCTTCTTCGCTATGTTTATATGTAATGCATGTCATGATGATTGTTTTCTCATGTTTTATGAAGGAATTTCATATTCAGTGCATGTATTATGTTTTACATGTGGAATTTTGTTCCACAGTTCGTGCTTGAATATTGTTAGAATTCCTTCTATTTGTTGAGTTCGGTATTATAGCAAGATTTGGTAAAGTTTAAGCCATAGTGCACGAAAAAGTTATCTTGCATGTTTAATTATTGTCAACGAATATCAGTTTGCTTATTTAAAGATCTCATTTGATTGCATGTTTGTTTGTCATTTGTAAAAGTAAGTTTACTCTTTAAGGACTTTGATAATTTGAATCTCAAGATTTTGATATATAATAGCCGAGTAGCTGTAGACCTAAGTGTAGCCAGTTTTGATATATAATAGTCAAGTAGTTGTAGGTCTAAAATATAGTCAATTTTGATATATGATGGCAGAGTAGTTATAAGCCTAAAATATAGCAAATTTCGATATATGATGGCTGAGTAACTGCAGGCCTAAAATGTAGTCAGTTTTGATATATGATGGCTGAATAGTTGCATGCCTAAAATATAACTAGTTATGATAAAGGAAAGTTGGTTTTGGATTTGAATTCGTTTTGAAAATTAGTTCTCATAAAAATATCTTTAACCCATATTTTATATTCCTGTATGCAAATGCTCTCATTTCATTTCTTTTGATTTTGTTTCGAAGCTATATTTATGCATGTCCTTACTTATTTGTACCTTGTTGAGTAATCTACTCACTCCTTACTATTTTCTTACCTTCACACAAGCAAGAATTTATACTGGACGAGAAAGAGTAGAGCCGGACAGACTAGCTAGGTGAGAAGACTGATCTAGATTCATGTAGCAATATATGATCGACCTTAATGTATTTTTGGTCATTTTGGAGACTTGTGTATAACAATTTCGCTGTATAAATTAATAGATAATTATATGCTTTTGCTAAACTTTATGGTTTAAGAAATTTTGGTTCTTAGTGACATCTCATACGTCAACGGTTTCTCCCTAAGAACCAACTGACCTAGAAAAGGCCGACCTAGATTCTTGGCTAGCCAAGATGAGATCGACTTAAGAGCTTTGGCTGGTTTGGATCCTGTGTGCATTGTTATTATTTAAATTATGCATTATTATTTATGCTCGTCTTCTTACTCATTTGCATTGTGATATGGACCAACGAGTGCTATAGCCCAACAAGAGCTCCGATCCATCGCACTTAGTACAAATATTGATGAAGGTCATTAGAGGATTATGGCCTATTTTGTCATAGTATTTTTGTCGTGAGCAAAAAATTGCGGCAAATAGTGCCACACCCCATGTAATAAAAGTCTCAAATTTTCAGGGATTTCACATTAAATTAGGGCTTGATAATTTGTAATGTCTTGTTGTTCAGAATAATACGCTCAGGATATATGAGAGATACTTCAAAAGCACAATATTGAAGAACAAAAGAAAATTCTCCAAATATCCAATGAGATAATTTAGATGAGTTATTATCTTAAATACCTTGAAAGTAGAATGCTTTCGAGTGATCTTATAGAGGTAAAACGGATTTAAAAAATGGTAGGATAGCATACTATTATAGATGAATCACTGTATAGAAAATGTTAGTTGGTATTGTACATGCGTCTAAAAGAAGCTAATTATACTTTCAAAGATGTATATCTCAACATATGTGAGACCCATATGGGAGTTAAGAATTTAAACTTTAATAATATGGGGCAGGGCTATTATTGGCTAATTATAAAAAAAAAAAACAAAGATACATTAGAGTTTATTAAAAATATGAAAATTGACAAATGCATATGTACCTAAGCAATCATGCATAGAACTATAAATATTCTTGACCATTCCCCTCATGGGGGACTAGACATGTTTGGAATGTTTTCTCTAGTAATAGGAACAAAAAATTTATTATCACTATAGCCAACTATTTTCTAAAATGGATTCAATCCTCTCCTTTAGCAAAGATTACAAAAAAAGTTTAACAAAATTTGTGTGTCAAAATATTATTTATAAATTTTGAATACTGGTTATAGAACTAACAATGGTACCCAACTCTTAGAAAAATGTTCACAAAATATTATAAAAGCTTAGATATTAGATTGATTCATACATAAACTTCATTCTCAAAAATAAGTGCACAGGTAGAAGTAACAAATCAAACAATAATCAACGGCTTGAAAACTAAATTGGATAATGTTGGAGGTGTTTGGGTAGAGGAACTCCCATATGTATTTTAGGCTTGTAGAATGATTCAAAGAAAACCTACTCGAGAAGAACTTTTTAGCTTGTGTTACGGAATAAAAGTAGTAATCCAAACAAAAATAGGACACCAAGCTATTGGGTGGAAAATTTTATCCCATATCAAAATTTTTAACTTCTTAGACAGAATTTGGATTTTTAAAATAATGTTAGAGAAGTGGCACACATTCAAGTAACAGACTATCTGTGACGGAACGGATTTTTCTTTTTTCAAAAGCTTCTGTCAAACAGAAACACAATTATCCATCATTCACAATTCCTACAACAAACATTCATAGAATCACATGTGCCATCCATGGCACAAATCCATAAAAATATTTATTACTCTAACCGTATAATAACGAGATGCCATCTAGGACCTGCACAGTAAATCCAGAGTATATAGCGGAAGTAAACTAAGAACCTGCAGAAGTATAGCTTTTTCCTTTACTGATATACATATCATAAGCTTTTCATACAAAATCTACATGTTCTATAATATCAATAAACATGGAAATCGGTATGCAAAAATCACATTTCTAGCTAGGTGTTTGCATCCACAAGCTCTTCAAAAAGCGGCTCCACAATGCTCTAAGTCCTCAAAAACCTTCAAAAGCTTCTCTTAGTCTACTCCTTTTCATCAGGTAACAGCTCTACTGTCTCATCTGGAGGGGAAAAAAATACTAAAACAGTGAGCCGAGGCTCAGCAAGGTACATGCACATGAGCAGTAAAACCATGATGCAGAACAGTCATGTAACGGTGCAGAACAGAACGGTTCAGACATAAAGCAATTCAGAAAGTAGAAAAATCATACTTGATAGTAATGTACTTCATAAATCAGGAATCAGAAATCAGAAATCAGTAAACAGAAATCATCCCCTAAGATTGGAAATCAGTACTCGGTAAACAGAAATTGGTAGTCAAATATCGGTAACAGTAAACTGTAATTAGTATGGTAACCAGTAATGGAAATCAGTGATCAGAAATCAGAAAGCAGTTAACAAAACAGAACAGTACAGATCTTGCTAGCGTATCCTACTAGCAGAGGGGGCGAGTGATCGAGGATAGATTGTGTTCACTCCACACAATCCAAGGCTAGAAACAGAAGTATCCCATCTCGAGGGATCAGAACAGTGTGCCACCCGAAGGTAGGCCGGTAACAGAATTTTCCTCCTGACCGTAATGCCCTGAGGGCAAGGCGGACCACAAATAACTTCATGGACAGAGTTATCCTCGATTACCACCGGAAAGTCCTAAGGCATGCCGGAGAACCTAACCTGACTGCATATCAGTATGGGTAAAAAATAACAGAAACGGAAATAGACTTAGAGCTGATTTCAAAATACGCAAGAGGCCAGTTTCGATTTAATGGCATACAATATACTTGGCGGCCGGTTTAGATTTTTATCAAGGAAGGCCGGAGCTCTTTTCTTGTTAAGGGAGCCAGCTTCATTTTCAGTGCAAAAAGCACAAGTTATTTTTCTCAAAATGCCGGAGTGCTCAGAAGCCGGAGTGTTCAGAAGCCGGAGTGCTCAGAAGCCGGAGTGTTCAAAAAGCCGGAGTGCTCAGAAGCCGGAGTGCTTTTTGCACGGAGTGCCTTTCAAAGGAGTGCTCAAAAAGCCGGAGTGTTTTTCACTCAAGGGACGGAGTACTTTTCACTAACAGGACGGAGTGCTTTTCATTAAGAATAGACGGAGTGCTTTTCACTAACGGGACGGAGTACTTTTAAAAGCCGAAGCTTCATAAATTCGAAGTGCTCTTTACTGAAAGCCGGAGTGCTTTAAAAAGTCAAAGTTTACTTTCCTCAAGGGACGGAGTTCATTAAAAGCCGGAGTTCATTTCACATTAAGACCGGAGTACTTTTGGACGGTGTGCTTTTTACTCAAGGGGACGGAGTTCATTAAAAGCCGGAGTTCATTAAGACCGGAGTACTTTTGGACGGTGTGCTTTTTACTCAAGGGGATGGAGTTCATTAAAAGCCGGAGTTCATTTTACAGTGAGGCCGGAGTTCAAAAATTTCGAGTGATATAATAGAAGCTATGGTTAAAACTCATCAAAACCTCTTCATTTTCGTACTTAGTGCTTCGCCAAAACTTCCGGACACAAATCGGTCTCTAAACAAGCCTTATTTCATGAAATCAAAGTCATAAATCCAAACATACATACTCGAGTGGAGCTCGAGCGGCCGGAATTCGAAAACGCCACTGGTTTTTCTGCCCGATAGGAGGGCTCAAGCCCACAGCAAGCGCCACTCAGCTGCTTGCTGAATTTGGGCATTTTTTAACTTTTCACTTTTAATTACCACTTTTTTACTACATGCATAGCCTCTTACTAATATTAGTCACCTTAATCACATCTAATTATTACGTTTTCGGTTTCGGGTCCTCACATTCTACCCCACTTAAAGAAATTTCGTCCTCGAAATTGAGTAAAGTACGTACCTCAAGGGAACAAGTCAGGATACTTGTCTCGGATCTCCTCTTCGTGCTCCCAAGTGGCTTCCTCGGGTGAATGATTTCTCCAAAGCACTTTCACTAGGGGGATAGACTTCGTTCGCAACCTTTGATCCTTTCGGTCTAAAATTTACAGTGGCTCCTCAATGTAGGACAAGTCCTTGTCAATGGATAAAGTCCCGTAGTCAATCACATGCGCTGGATCGTGGATGTACTTTCGAAGCATCGATACATGAAATACATCGTGTACGCCCACAAGAGTCGGTGGTAACGCTAACCTGTAGGCTACCTCCCCGACCCTTTCTAGAATCTCAAAAGGGCCAATGAACCGGGGTTTTAACTTTCCCTTTACTCCAAACCGGAATGTGCCCTTTGACGGTGAGACCTTTAAAAACACAAGATCTCCTATCTCAAAACTCAGCTCTATCCTCCACTTGTTCGCATAACTCTTCTATCGGCTTTGAGCAACCTGTAAATTATCATGAATCACCTTAATCTTCTCTGCTGTTTCTTTCACAATCTCAGGGCCCAAAATTCTTTTGTCTCCAGTTTTCTTCCAATGAATAGGTGACCTACACTTTTTCCCATACAACGCCTCAAACGGTGCCATGCCGATACTAGCTTGGTAGCTGTTGTTATAAGCAAATTCAGCTAGTGCCAGATGAGTATCCCAAGTTCCTCTTATCTCCAAAACAGAAGCCCTTAACATGTCCTCGAGAATCTAAATGGTACGTTCAGATTGGTCGTCAGTCTGGGGGTGATACGCGGTACTGAACTTCAATTCTGTCCCTAACTCCTTATGTAAGCTCTTCCAGAACCTCGAGACAAAACGTGGATCTCTATCAGATACTATGGAGACAGGAACTCCATGAAGCCTCACGATCTCATTCACGTACAACTGAGCCAATCTATCACGCGAGTAGGTCGTCCTGATCACCAAAAAGTGGGCTGATTTCGTCAGCCGATCAACTATAACCCACACGGCGTCATGATTTCTAGGAGTCATCGGCAACCCTGATACAAAATCTATAGTAATGTTCTCCCATTTCCAGCTCGGGATGGGCATTGGCTGTAACAGTCTAGAAGGTTTCTTCCTCTCGGCCTTCAGTTGCTGACACACTAAGCATTTCTCCACATGGCCCATGATATCCCTCTTCATGTTTCTCCACCAAAAAGTCTTTTTAGATCCTGATACATTTTATTCATTCTCGGGTGGATTGTATACTGAGACCGGTGAGCCTCCTTCAAGATTTTCTCATTCAATCCTTTATCATCCGGTACACATAATCGATCTCTAAATGTCAACACACTATCAGCCCGGATGTTAAAATCAGCTCGAGACTCCTTACTCAAATCATTAACAATATCCATGAGAAACAAATCATCCACCTATTTCTCCTTGACTTCACCAACTACCTCTGGTTGAATCTGAAAATACGACAGGAGCATTCTATCACCCTTGGCATAGCGTTGGATATCGCACTGCTTCAAATAATCTAACATCTCCATCTGTTTGACCTATAGGTGCGCCACATAGCCCGATCGGCGACTCAAGGCATCTGCTACCACGTTGGCCTTTCCTGGCTTGTACTGGATTTCACAATCATAATCCTTCAGGAAATCGAGTCATCTCCTTTACCTCATGTTGAGTTCCTTTTGTGAGAATAAGTACTTCAAACTCTTATGATCGAAATACACAAGGAACTTCTCGCCATATAGATAATGTCTCTAAATTTTCAATGCAAACACCACAGCAGCAAGCTCAAGATCACGGGTAGGATAATTTTTCTCGTGCACTTTCAATTGTCTAGATCCGTATGCCATGACTTTTCCGTGCTGCATCAACACACATCCTAGACCCGCCTTAGAAGTGTCGCAGTACACCTCAAAGCCTCCAGAACCCTCTGGAATAATCAGCACTGGAGCAGTGGTCAAACGATCCTTTAGCTCCTGGAAGCTCAGATCACACTCTTGTCCACACAAACTTAGCCTCTTTCTTGAAAGAACAGTCGAGGCATAGCAATCTGAGAGAAATTCTCTACAAAGCGTCTGTAATATCCCGCCATACCCAGAAAGCTCCTAACCTCAGTCATAGAAGTTGGTCTGCTCCAACTTGTAACAGCCTCTATTTTCTTGGGATCTACAGAATGCCACCATCAGAAATCACATGTCCCAAGAACATCACCCTTTCGAGCCAGAACTCACACTTACTCAACTTGGCATACAGTTTCTCATCGCGGAGCACCTGAAGTACCTTCCTCAAATGAATTTCGTGCTCCTCGTGATCCTTTGAATAGATCAAGATGTCACCAATGAATGCCACCACAAATTTATCTAAGTACGGCCTGAAAATCCTATTCATCAAGTCCATTAAAGCAGCTGGAGCATTTGTAAGGCCAAAGGGCATGACAAGAAACTCATAATGGCCATAACGTGTCCGAAAAGCTGTTGTAGCTATGTCCTCCGGCTTAATTATGAGTTGGTAATAACCGGACCTCAAATCAATCTTTGAAAACACTCGCGACCCTTGCAACTGATCAAATAAATCATCAATGCGCGGTAGAGGGTATTTGTTTTTAATCGTGACCTTATTCAATTCACGATAGTCAACACACAAGCGCAAAGACCCATCTTTCTTCCTTACGAACAACACCGGTGCACCCCAAGGAGATACACTCGGTCTGATAAAATCCTTGTCTAACAGCTCCTGTAATTGTAACTTCAACTGCTTCAATTCAGCCGGAGCCATACGATAAGGGAATTTAGAAACCAGACTAGCACCAAGAACAACAACAATCTCAAATTCAATTTTTCGGTGTGGAGGCAATCCGGGTAACTCCTCTGGAAATACATCCTCAAAGTCACGAACAACAAGGATATCCTTAGCAAGCACACTAAGGCTCCCAGTAGTGCAGGCATATGTCAAATAAGCTCTACATCCACTACTCATCAAATGCTTGGCATGAAGAGCAGAGATCAACATAGGTACCCCCTTTTTCTTAATGCCCTGAAAGTAAAAGGGCTCCGTCCCAGGAATGTTAAAACAAACCTGCTTCAGGAAACAGTCGATACTGGCATGGTACTTGGCCAGCCAATCCATTCCAAGGATCACATCAAAATCACCCATGTCCAATAACACTAAATCCACAACCAGATGGTTACCACTCACTTCAACCATACATTCCAGATACATCACATCAGTAACCACAGATGATCCGGTGGTAATACATACAGATAATCCACAATCCAAAACACATGGGGCAGATACGATATAACATGAAAATCGCAGGGAAATAAAGGAATGGGTAGACCCCGAGTCAAATAATATAGATGCAGAAACTCCAAAAACAGAAAGGGTACCTTCCACTACGTTCGGAGATGCCTCTGGATCTTGAACAGTCACTGCGAAGGCCCTTACCGAGACAGTAGGCTTCTTTCCTTCCATCCTTGGGGGTAGTGGGCAGTTCCTGAGAAGGTGGCCTTGCTGCCCACATTTAAAACACGCTCCTGACATTCTGCGGCATTCTCATCCCGGATGCTTCCTCCCACAGAAGGCAAGTCTTCAGCCGACGCTCTACTACTGGTCACTGACTGAGCCGGCACAATATTTTTCCTTTGTCAGTTGCTTTAGTCTTCTTCAATGGTCCAGAAGACCCCGTAACTGATCCGGTACTTACTCCCGCTCGGCTGGCGGTTCTCTTTGCATAAAATCTTTCTATCTCCGCCTCCTTCTTGTAGATCATTACTCTGTCCAAGATCTCGGCGTAAGTCTCGAACTTCAAAATAGATAACAACTTTCTAATATCATCTCATAGCCCTTGGAGGAATTTTTTAACTTTCCTCTATTCATCCTCTACATAAAATGGTGCAAAGTGAGACAACTCCGTGAACTTGGCATCATATTCCTTGACGGTCATGCTCCCTTGTCTCAGCCTCATGAACTCTTGCTATTTCTGATCTCGAAGGCTGGATGGAAAATACTTTTCCAGAAATGCCTCCTCAAACATCTCCCAGGTAATAGCTTCATTAGGCGCTCCCATAGCCCGTTTCTGCATGTCCCACCAACTATCCGCTTCACTCTCCAATTTATACGCAGCAAATTTGACCTTTTCTCGGTTAGTATAGCCAAGCACATCAAATATCTTCTTCATTGTTTTCATCCATACGTCCGCCTTAGCCCGATCAGGCTTTCCTAGGAAGCCCGGTGCTCGTTCAACTGTGAACCTATCATAAGTTGTAGGTCCAGGAGGTGTCGGAGCTGGTTCGGGTGTCAGAGCCATATGCTTTTGCTCGACGGACTCCACGACATTGGTCATCCTTTCTAATAGATTGATATAAGCAGCCTCTCTTTCATAGGGCGTGCTAATGCCACCGCAGCCATTTCTCCCACATCTTCTACTTGCCAGTCTATAATCAAGGCAAACACATGAATATAAGGTCAAGGATCCAATGAATAAGAAAGAAGTATTCAATAACTTTAAGGAGTTTCTAACCAAGCCTAAGAACCAATCTCTTAAGGGTCTCAATTGTTTTAGCTTCCTTTACTTATTCCTACAGGAATTCTATTCAAAGATTCAAACCTATTCTTCCGCCCTTCGATCGATTAATTCCTAAGGCATCTCAATTCACTGATACCAATTGTGACGGAACGATTTTTTTTTTAAAAGCTTTCGTCAAACAGAAACACAATTATCCATCATTCACAATTCCTACAACAAACATTCACGGGATCACATGTGCCATCCATGGCACAAATCCATAAAAACATTTACTACTCTAACCGTATAATAACGAGATGCCATCTAGGACCTGCACAGTAAATCCAGAGTATATAGCAGAAGTAAACTAAGAACCTGCAGAAGCATAGCTTTTCCTTTACCGATATACATATCATAAGCTTTTCATACAAAATCTACATGTTCTATAACATCAATAAACATGAAAATCAGTATGCAAAAATCATATTTCTAGCTAGGTGTTTGCATCCACAAGCTCTCCAAAAAGCGGCTCCATAATGCTCAAGTCCTCAAAAACTTTCAAAAGCTTCTCTTGGTCTACTCCTTTTCATCAGGTAACAGTTCTACTGTCTCATCTGGAGGGAAAAAAATACTAAAACAGTGAGCCGAGGCTCAGCAAGGTACATGCACATGAACAGTAAAACCATGATGCAGAATAGTCATGTAACAAATGCGAATAAGGCAACGGTTCGAATGGAAAGCAATTCAGAAAGCAGAAAATCATACTTGACAGTAATGTACTTCATAAATTAGGAATCAGAAATCAGTAAACAGAAATCATCCCCTAAGATCGGAAATCAAGATTGCAAATAAATGAAATCAGAGTCGATATCGGTAATAACGAAACCTATGTCGCGACGGTAACCAAAGAAACGAAAATCAAGACTGAGAAATAATAATGGAAATCAGTGATCAGAAATTAGAAAGCAATTAACATAACAGAATAGTACAGATCTTGCTAGCGTACCCTACTAGCAGAGGGGGCGAGTGATCGAGGATAAATTGTGTTCACTCCACACAATCCAAGGCCAGAACAGAAGTATCCCATCTCGAGGAATCAGAACAGTGTGCCACCCGAAGGTAGGCCGGTAACAGAATTTTTCTCCTAACTGTAATGCCCCGAGGGCAGGGCGGACCACAAATAACTCCATGGACAGAGTTGTCCCCTATTACCACCGGAAAGTCCTAAGGCATGCCGGAGAACCTAACCTGACTGCATATCAGTATCGGTCCAAAATAACATAAACAGAAATAGACTTAGAGCCGATTTCAAAATACGCATGAGGCCAATTTCGATTTCATGGCATACAATATACTTGGGGGCCGGTTTAGATTTTTATCAAGGAAGGCCGGAGCTCTTTTCTTGTTAAGGGAGCCGTTCAGTGCAAAAAGTCAAAGTTGTTTTTCTCAAAATGCCGGAGTGCTCAAAATCCGGAGTGTTCAAAAGCCGGAGTGCTCAGAAGCCGGAGTGCTCAGAAGCCGGAGTGCTCAGAAGTCGGAGTGCTCAAAAAGCCGGAGTGCTCACAAGCCGAAGTGCTCAGAAGTCGAAGTGCTCGGCGGAGTGCTTTGCTTCGACTCAAAAAGCCGGAGTGCTCAGCCTTTCGGAAGTCGAAGTGCTCGAAGTGCTTTTTGGACGCCTTTTTGGAAGTGCTCAAAAGCCGGAGTGTTTTTCACTCAAGGGACGGAGTACTTTTCACTAACAGGACGGAGTACTTTTCATTAAAAAGGGATGGAGTGCTTTTCACTAACGGGACGGAGTACTTTTAAAAGCCGAAGTTTCATAAATCCGAAGTGCTCTTTACTGAAAGCCGGAGTGCTTTTAAAAATCGAAGTTTATTTTCCTTAAGGGACAGAGTTCATTAAAAGCCGGAGTTCATTTCACATTAAGACCGGAGTACTTTTGGATGGTGTGCTTTTTACTCAAGGGGACGGAGTTCATTAAAAGCCGGAGTTTATTAAGACCGGAGTACTTTTGGACGGTGTGCTTTTTACTCAAGGGGACGGAGTTCATTAAAAGCCGGTGTTTATTTTACATTGAGGCCAGAGTTCAAAAAGTTGGAGTGATATAATAGAAGCTATGGTTAAAACTCATCAAAACCTCTTCATTTTCGTACTTAGTGCTTCGCTAAAACTTCCGGACACAAATCGGTCTTTAAACAAGCCTTATTTCATAAAATCAAAGTCATAAATCCAAACATATATACTCAATCATACATTTAAACCATAAATCCCCAAAATTTCGAGTTAGGGTTTGGCCATGTTCTTTCAATGTCAAAATAAACACATAACACATGTTCATGCATGAAATCGGAGCCCAATACTTCAATAAACATGAACAAACATGAAATCTAACCGATTAATTGAAGGGAACATGCTTCAACATCATTTTTTACAACATTTCCATAAACTTTAAAGCAAGAAAGATAGTAAAAACGTAAAACGACGTCCGAGGTATACTTGCCTTGTCGCGGGCTTTCACCTTCACAACTGGCTCACGGATGGATTCGGGCTTCCGGGCTTTGTTCTCTACCGTTCTCTCACTAGGAACAGTGCTCCCTCTCTCTCTCCTCAAACCCTAATAGGAGAGAGCTGGACGCGTTTTTATATTACGCCAACCGCTCGAGCGGCCAGCGAGCGGTCGGAATTCAAAAATGCCACTGGTTTTTCCGCTCGATAGGAGGGCTCAAGCCCACAGCAAGCGCCACTCGGCTGCTTGCTGAATTTGGACATTTTCCAATTTTTCACTTTTAACTACCACTTTTTCACTACATGCATAGCCTCTTACTTATATTAGTTATTTTAATCACATCTAATTATTACATTTTCGGTTTTCGGTCCTCACACTATCAATAAAGAATCATTTGATATTACAACAAAAGGATGAATGCATAGACTTTTGAAGTGGGAGACTTGGTGTTAAGAAATGTCAAGAAAATTTGAAAACTCACACAAGAATAAGTTTTCTTCAACTTGGAAAGAACCATTTATAATGTTAGCAACACTCCAATATGTGGTGTATAAATTACGTATTCAAAATAAAAAATTGATATCTCAAACTTAGAATGCCCGTTACCTCAAAAAATATTATCAATAAAGAGGCAAACCCAGGAATATAGAGATGCGCCTTAACCCTCGCTTTCAAATGCATGTATGATGTAAATAATCTTTTTATGTTATTAATAAAAGTAATTTTTAATTTGATCCTTGTAAATTTACATGCATGTTTGTCAATATGACCATAATTAACCCTGAGTCAGATAATTAATCTTTACACATTGTCTGTTAAATGCACTGATTCAAATGAATAATCATAGTGTAGGTTCAATGAAACCATTCAATCTCAAACATGGTCATGAACCGAAAATTTCCTAAGAATTGGAAACTTAGTATGACGGACCGGGTTATTCTCCTTAAATAACCTCCGTCAATGGTAACATAAACTTATACCCATAATTTATAATTATGGATTCTACAGAAATTTTGGCAGAGTTTCCTCTGCAATTGGACGAAAAACCAAAAGACAACCTGTTTAAAATAACGTGCACGAGCACACAACTATCCAATTTAGATATTTTGGATTATAATACAATACACAGGACCACATCACCATACCATCCATGGCTCTAACACAATATTCCTAACTACCATATTGGGTCTGAAGAGATGCCATCTAGGACTAAATAAAATCCAAAACATCCAATATTATTATGAAAGTATAGTTAAATCCAGAAACCTGTGGAAGTACAACAATAACCATAAAGTAATAATAAACCGCATTGAACTACTGACTGTTTATATTCGATTACAACGGACGTCTCCAAATCTTCAGGCCTTCGACATTCAGCTAATCTCCTCAAATAAGTCTCTCTCCTTGCTTTAATTAATCGGGTATCGACTTAATATTCTCATCTGGAGAGAGAAACAGTAAGAGTGAGCGTACAGCTAAGCAAATGTAATCATACATCACTAATTACAACAAATAATAAGAAAAATAGTAACTGGGCAGGGGAAACATATAATTAGAATAAAAAGGAAGCATGCGAGGAGAGGGGACATCTGGGATCATCTGGTTTGCATGTTTGTTCTGGTTATGTTTATTCATTTTCGTTACTTTCATTAATCATTGCGGACCCAGGCTAGTAGATTGTACTAACCAACGATGTGAGAGAATGAGGAAAGGAATATATCTGCCACACATTTTAAAGCCGGCTACATTTTAGGTCTACAGCACTCGACCATCGGCTACATTTTAGGCCTGCAGCACTCGGTCATCTCAACTCGCCGCATATCCCCTAGGGACCAAGGCGATTCTCGTTCTTTCACAGTAGTATCTTAAAGTGTACCACGAACATCACCATCTTCCACGAGCAGCCAGAATACGTGGCCAAGTATTTCTTGGGTTCACACCATAATGGATATGGCAAACCAGAGAATACTACCCCTATAAACCATGGTCCTAGTTTTAGGATTAATCCTTCCTTGAGGGAAGATCCACCACAAGTAAATCATATTTTCCAATTAGAAAATTACATTCCCATCCTTATCTCCATCCAGGAGATCAAATCCATCACATATCTCCATCCAGGAGATCAAATCCATCATATCATACTTTAGTTGATTTCCCTCCATTTACTTGCTCGGTTCCTTCCTTTCTTTAAAATTTAAACCTTTTTAGCCATTCAATTCAAGCTCACAAGAGAGTTTGGATTTATTTACCTCTGGTGATCAAATACCAACCCAGAAGCCTTCGGGACGCATTCCCTTGCTTCCGGTGCACACTTGTATATTTGTAGGGCTTATAATTTAACATGATTAATTAGACACAAATTTTATAAGTATTAAATGGTGAAAGCATGCAAAGTTTCCCATTCAAACTCGGGTGAACAGTAACAGGGGGCGTTTAGAGCTCCCGGATGCCGCGAACGGGTCGATTCTTGTGGAATCGGACCTCCGGTCAATATATACATACAATTGGAATGTGGCAATTCATATTTTGGGGTCAATTTAACATAACATGAGGGTGGAAACATGCAAATTTCCCATTTCATTCAGATGAATAGTAACAGTGCACTTTTAGAGGGCTCGAACGCCGCGAACGGGTCGAAACGTGTGAGATTGATCGCGCAGCCGACATATATACATATTTGGGATGTGGTGATTCATATTTTGGGGTCGATTCAATGAAATACAGTGGAAAAACGAAAGACCCCAAATTCCCGTAGGTTAGGGTTTGGTGGAACTCCATCGACGGATCGGTAAGTAAATCGGACAATAAACTATAAAATCCTTGGTTGCAAGTCATGGGTAATACATTTTCCATGGTTTGGGTGAGTATTGACACAAAAATATACGATGATAAACGAAAAATATCGAAAGAGAAAAGTTAGTGAGTATGAAAACACTTACCTCTACACGTATTACCACTTTTATAACTAGCTCTCGAACGGATTCAGACTCCACGAGCTCGATCTCTTCCTTCCACTCTCTAGAATTGGTGCTCTTTCTCTCTAGAACGGTTTGGTTTGTGGAGAAAATGAAAATCACAAAATAACACGTGGCTTTAAAACAGGCTGGCGCTCGAGCGCACAGTGAGCACACGACGAGCGCAGCCTTACTACCCAGTCCGGCTCGAGCATGCAGCGAGCATAAACAATCTGAATTCTGTGCTCTCCATGGGCTTGGGCCCACGGAGGGCCCGGGTCAAGCCCACAGTAAGCCTGCAGCAAGCCTACTTCGCGTTTTTTGCCATTCAGAACCCGTTTTAACCATTCTAACCCAATCTTTCACATCCTTAGACCTTACTTTTGATTATATAACCTTAATAAGTCATGATTATCATAATTTAAAACCCAAAATCTTATTTACGAATTAATATTTCACGGCTTATAATTTCCGTTTTCGATTTACCAATTCCGACTCTTTGAGCTTTTCAATCCGATTTTTCCCGTACCTTTTGACCACAATTTACCTATGTTAACTTAACTACCTTCTAATTATTATATTCTTAACCAAGAACCTCACACTTAGGAACCAAACATTTAATACACTTTTAAGAGATCAACAAATCAGCCAAAAGAAGTCAATTGTGACTCAATTATAAACAATTATCTGACTCATTAAACCTCAGAAATATTATATATGTATAAGTGACGATAAATCCTTCTATAGGGTGCACACAATTAGTCAAATAATCAAAGATTAGGGTCTTTCTTTACTCATGACAATAGTATAAAAACTTAATTAGCAAACAAATTGAATATCATATGATGGAAGAATCATAGAATATGGAGTTGGGAGCTAAGCCCTCCAATTGACATCAATTTAAAGTAACAATAAAAGAATAGAATTTAAAAAGCCAGAAGATATCCGTTAAAGAATGAGTTGCAAAATTCTCATACAAAGTTGGGAACTGAAATTATATCATCCTCGTACACGGCTATGACATGCAGTTATGAAATTCAAGGGCTAAAATTGAAAGATAACTCTATGGCTAATATTTGGATCCAAAGCTGAGAACTTGAGAGCTTAATTAATTTCCAAAATCTTTACATTTTCTAAGCTGAAGTAGCTTTAGAGTTCATTACATCCAAATAGCCAATAGGAAATTTAGGAGCTATCGAGGAGACTATCATTCTACAAAGATCAAAGCCTTCATTAAATCGAGCATCAAGTCCATGGCCAGTCTCTTTTGATCGAATATTCCTTCTTACGGACTCCTAAAATCGTGAACATTCACCTTTTAATCCCTCAATGGCACCTATAGAAATTGCAACATGTTGTTAAGCTTCTAAGGCTCTATCCTCGAAAGAAATGGCTCTATCCTTAGTAAAGATGGCTCGATCAATATAATCATGAATCCGACTCATCCATTCAACCACTTTTTTCCAAGATAGATGTATTGATGATCAAATAAAGATGCCCTGGTTTCAACAATTGTAGCTCTAAGTTCTAAACCTCTAATAGCTGGATTAACATAAGACTATGACAAACAATCAATCTCTAAGTCTTGACTATATAACCTACATCTTATTTGATTCATCAATTTTTTGGACTATAAAAAAGAATGTATTAATAATATAATGACAAATAAATAACTTGATATTAAATATTCAAAAATCTACCTCTCGAGTTGGAAGATCCTCTCTAGAAAAAAACTTTTAATGATAATTTGACTACAATAGGGTTTGGCAAGGACAACCGTCTTCAGTAAAAAAGAGACAAAGATTGATGAATAGAGAAATTTTAAAACCTAAGGCCCCATGTGAAGCATCCGAACCCATATAACTAAAAGAGGATAATAAAAAATGAATAACAAACTCTCTAACAATATGTACATTATTTTCTAGTTTCGCTGAAACATCTTAAGAAATATGGGACCCCAAAATTGGTTCAACTGATGTAAGAGAGTAGGATGTGATTGGAACCCCATATTCAGCTATAATGGGAACATGATTATTGACATGTCTTCATATAAAGAATGATGTAAAAATCGTGATCCTCAAGTTAAAAATTAACAAGGATTCTTTCTTCAAAATTCACAATAACTGCCTCCTTTAAAGAACTAACAGGTGAAGAAATAAGAGTCAAAGTTGATAAATGTGCAAATCCTTTGGCTCTTATCTTAAGCCTAACCTCAACAATACAATCTTTGAAAACATCATCAATAATTTTAAAAAACATGCTCGATTGTAGAAGACACTGGCGAAGTTGTTTGATGAATGTTGGGTTGATTAATAGAAACTCAAGGAGGTGAATCACTCAAAATGGCTTTCTTTCTCTTAGTGGACATAGCGGCAAATCAAGAATGACATCACCTCCAAGAACAACATACCAAAAAAAATGGTAGTATTATACAACTCGATTACCACTTCTTCTACTAAATTCAATTGGGATCAAATGATAGAAACATGTTCTCAAGAATAGAACCAAAGAATGTCGTATTAAGATTATCCCAATTATTTAATGAAGTCCAATTATTAGAAACCTTAATATAAAAAAATTGTTCTTTCTAATTCTTTACAGAATCAGGCTTTCTCCAACTTATTTTGAACTCTTTTATAGGAGTCGAAAAGATCAAATCATTTTTATGACTCCAAAAAAATACATACAATGTTATTAAATTCGATAGTAGGTGGAGGAATTTATTTAAGGATTATGATTGTAAGATTGAAAGGTTGCTCAATGTTTAGCCTCAATAGTTTTCAATCATGATCCGAGATTTGTATTAACTTTTATGAAGATACACATAAAGAGTTAGGTACCAAGTTGAGATTTAGAATGATGTTTTACCCATAGATAGATGATCAATTAGAGTAGCATATCAGAAGCATGTAGGCCCATAACCCACAAGTCTTAGGACCTATTTTGAGATTTGAAGTAAGTAATCATGTATTTTGATGAAATCTCCACAAAAAGGAATATGAGGTTTGGGATCAAAGGGAAATTAAAATCGATACCCATTGGACCATTTGAGATATGGGGATAAGATCGGTAAGGTGGCCTATAAATCGGCGTTACCACCAAATTTGGAAGATGTTCATAATATATTCCTTGTGTCAATGTTATTAAAATATGGATATGACCCGATGCATATTATTGAGTATGAGCCATTAAGGATTAATGAAGACTTGACAAACAATTTAAGCCAATTTAGATTTTGTGTGATGACCCCAAATTCTTAACCAAAAATTAGTATGGTTCTGATTGTAAAGCAGCCGTCAAACTAATACAAATCTATACAAAATTCCTGTACAGCTTATATATTTTAACGATAAAAACACACATGATCCAAAAAGCCACAATCACATCCGTGGCACCAATGTTGTAACTCCAATTACAACATCGATTCAAATAAGATACTACTAGGTACCTAAATAAATCATAAAAATCTGTAAAAATATATACATCTATCAAATATAGTGAAAACTAAACTATATATACATCATCAACATACAACTACATCAAAATATAACACTCAGATAAGATGCTACTAGGTATCTAAATAAATCATAAAAACCTGCGAAAACCTATATATTCATCAAATACAATGAAAACTAAACTACATGTACATCATCAACATACAACTATATCAAAATACAAATCCATCTCAAAATATATAAAAGTACTCCATGAATAACAAAAATCACAAAATCAAAGTCTACAAAATCATCCTCCAAGTCTTCATGCGTAGCCAACTTCTAATCTTATATTTTGCCTCATTGGGTATAAGCCCGTACTCATTTGGAGGAAGAAAAGTAGTAAGGGTAAGCCAAATACTCAACAAAATATAATATAATCAATGACAGTAACTAATATACTCATAATAAAGTAAAGGAAGGATATAGGAGTATGATATAAATTCATAAACATAAAACATGATTAAATGTATTTTTCATAACACCTTTATCTTTTTTATTTTATTTTTTATTCCTTTAGATTCTAAAACATGCAGAATTATCTTTATCTTTGCAGACCAGGGCCAGTAGACCTTATCAACTAACAGTGTGGTCGAAAGAAAAAAGAAATGTGTATACTTCCACACATTCTAAGACAAACCCACGCAATTTAAATACCCCGTGAAGAGCGGTATACCTTTAGCCCGATATATGAGGCCATAAAACTTATGCCATCATGTTTTCCGTGGCCTAAAGGTAGTCCTCATGTTACCACAGTAATATCCTAAAGTATACTAGGAAATACTACCATCTGAATACGAATCTTTGGTCCAGGTTTCGTAATTCATTAATCTTGAGGAAAATTCTACCATATTCTTACACAAAGTTCTCACTCCCGGAGAATGGATTATAAAACATATCAAATTGTGGATTCCCCTCTTATGCTTTACATAAATCCACATTTCTTGGGTATAAATACACTTTGTCATTTATTTGAAGATTTAAGTTTTTATCTGATTTCAAATACATTCATGAATAAACATAATGCTTCGGAAGAATCCGAAAATTTTTACCACCATGAACTAAACATAATTTCGTAACTTTCGAATAACAATTTCCTTCACAAAAACATCCATATAATTTTCGAAACACATACAAAATAATATATACAATTTTCATGTAAATAAATACCAAATAAATTGGGTAAAATGGTTCTCAATACTAGGACTTCAATTATCTAAAACCAAATCATACATAAACCCTAAATTAAGTGGGTAAAAATGTCGGGGCACGAGTTAGGGTTTCGTTGTGCATAAAATTGCATAAAACTCTAAAATCAAACACCGAGTCAATAAATACTCATATATAAGATATAGGTATCCATTTTCTAAAGCCAATTCATGTATAAATCTCAAAATAAATGGGTAAAAATATTCGAGCATGGGGTTAGGGTTTCACGTATGAAATATCGCATAAAACATGAAAATTGGATCTGAAATCAACATATATGCATGCTTAAGTTACAGGTTCCATGAAATATAAACTTATATGGGTATCAAAATAAGAATACTCAAAGAGATTAGAATAAAAAGTACAAAGTGAAAAAGAAAAGTATATAAATGCACTTACCTCGACCCAATCTATTACTTCTCTAACTAGTTTCAAATTGAAATCGAAACCGAGAGCTTTGATCTCTACCTCCTCTCTTTATCCTTCGTGCTCTCTCTCTCCTCTTTCTCCGATCACCGGAAAAATGATGCAGAATAACCCAGCCGCTTTTTTATATCATAGGCTGGCACTCGAGCGTCCAACAAGTGTGGGTCCCCTGGTATGGCGCCCGCAGTGCCGCCTCAGGCACCCGGCTAGCGTCCCCCACCGATTACTCCTACCGCTTCAGGAACTCAATTTTTTCACATGTATTAAGCCTAATATTAATTATATTACCTTAATTACTCGTAATTACAATATTATAAAAATTGATACCTTTCATTTTGGATAAAAGAAATCAACTGTTTTGGAAGAAAGTAATTCCTTTGGTTAAGGTGTTGTAGAAATTTTAAAGAAATATTCCTATTTGTTGAATTTTGAGGTGTGTAAAATTTTGAAGACAATTTTTTTATACGGGGAGGAGAAATATAAGGCCCGAGTTTTTGAATTAGGATAGTCCTAGTCAATTAAGCTAATAAAATCAAAATTAATGTCAAAGAATGTGAAAAATTGTGTCAATGAGTCAATTAGATGTATTTCGGCCTACGCCGAAGGAAGCTCGGATCACGCTTGACCTTCGAATTCAGTGTACTTGGTGCTTGATCCATGCTCGACGCTCACTCAAGCACCAATTCTAGTGTGCTTGGTGCTCGATGAACACTCAACGCGCGTTCGAGCCTGGATTCTAGTGTATTTGGCATTTAGGGAATGCTTGAGTCATACTGAACTGGCGCTCAAGTGCCAGCCTAGTATAAATAGGACCCCTGTGTTCATTTCTACCATTTTTCAGCTAGTTTCTAGAGAAGAGAGAAAGAGCCGAGGAGAAGACAAAGAGGAAGAGAGAGAAAGCTTGAGGAAGTTCAATTCAAGAAATTTAAGGTTAGCCTTTGGTGAATTTAAAGAAAATGTAAATGCACTCTAAACTCCTTCTCTTATTGCTGTCTTTACCAATTCCTTTGAACATTTTTATTCTAATACTCATCAAAATTATAATTTCGAAGCTAACATGTGTATATTGAGCATGCATGTAAGTTTTCCATGAAATTATGGACCAATTTCATAAAAACCCATGCTTCAGTTTAAAGTTTATATATATGCACTGAATTCTGCACTCTAGCTTCATGTATGTTATAGAATCTTAGTTTAACACTCATGCATGCTTGATTTCTTGGTTTGTTCTCTTGCATGTTTAAAAATTGTTAAAAATATATCCTATATGATCTGAAAATCTATAGAGTAAGTTAAAATTTACTAATTTTCACACTTTTTCTAAATTCCTGCAATACTTTGGTTGAATGTCTAAAATTCTTGATTTACTGGCTGGGGATGTAAATAATTTCGTATATACTACTACTGCATGCTCCAAACTTATAATTTCAATTTGCATGCTTAGAAATTTTAGAGAAAATTTACCTTACATGCATAACCTATGATCTGAAATTACAAAATTTGTACTTTGCCACTATTTTGCTATCATTTTTGCTAAATTCTACAATGCCCATGTTTTAATTTCATATAGCAAACTGTTATATTTCAAAACCATGTATATATTGTCATGTATAAGCTGGAAAATATGATTAAATGGACCTGCACAACTTGAATTTCTAATGAGGGTGCTGAATTTTAAATTAGTTGCCAAACTTTTTACATTTAACCACCAATTCAACATTCCATACCTTCAATTATAATGTGATTAAGTTTCTGTAAAATATAAGTATGAAGTTATGAAATTATGACTGAAAACTCTACAATATATTATGAATTATGAACATTTTCTTCCGAAGTGAGAAAATTAAGAAAAACTAAGAAAAAGTGTAGATTTTTCACAAGAATAAGAAATTTGACCAAGAATTATTCAACGGATAATATATTTTGGTATGCATTAACACATTATAATAGTATATTAATTTTTGACCCTATCATCTGCAAGGTTGAGAAAAGGCATTTGGCCTCGTCTATAGGGTGATATATAGATGACCTACCTCTAGGTGTTAAATAGGAGTGTATAGCCTTTGGTTGTGTGAAAACATACACAATCCGATCTTTGATTGTCCGCTCCTTTAGCTGGAGAAGCCTACCAGCCCTGGCCCTAAAGAAAATAAAAATTGAGCATATTTTGATGACTAAGATTAAGAAAAATTAAGATAAGAAGTCTGAAAATACATAACTAAATTTTCTATACCAGTTTTATGAGAATTTCTACTTACCAAAAAAAAGTTTTATGAGAATTTAATGTCATTTTGGACCAGAACATGATAGGAAAAATCTGAAATTTGTTTAAGTATGATATAATGTTTTAAATGGAATAGGAATATGGTAAGTATAGTTTAAATTTTGCATCAGTAGCCCATGTATTTGTTAAGAAAAATCTAGGCATATCATTGCATATCATTGAATTTCAATACATTGATCCTTTCATTATGTTTTTAATACAAAAACATGTATGTGATCATTGATATATATTGTACTTTACTAAACATTTGACTTACTCCTTACTATTTTATTAACCCCCTCAAATGAAATGCACGAGTCTTTCTTAAGCGACTAGGGTTGAAGGATTTAGTTGATAAGAGATGTTTAGATTAATAGATTGATGATGATTATTACCTTTTAATGATTCCGGATAATGTTAATTGTATTATGTTATATTCAAACAGTGTTTGGGCGATGATTAATAGGTTTAATAATTTTTTATTTAATTAAATAGTTTTGAGTGATATTAGTTGATGTTTTGATTGATCGAATGTAGCGTTACATTTCATATAGCTTTAGAACGTATTAAATGATATAATTCGACTTTCAGTTAGGTTTAGATTGTGATTATGATGCATGTTAGGCAATATTTAAGTCTAGATAGTAGCTTGTATCGGTTTAAATTTCGTTGTAATTTTATATTATAATTTGGATATCAAATGTTCATAATTTAGTGCCAGGTTGGTGTTATTGATGATTTTAATTTTGTTCGATAAAGTTTATGGATATTTATTTATTTTTATAAATTATTATATATTGATTATTGTATTTTATATATATATCATTCCTTAAGGTCTGACGTCGTATCGATTGGGTCGGTGTCAAAGCTACTTAATAACGTGGTACATTTTTAGATCCTGTGTATGTTTTTATTTTTTATTTGTGGTCAGTCGAGGTATCGACGTGTAATTCATATCCAAATGTTAATTAATTAATAAATTGATCTAATCATAATTTAGTTAATGTTAATTACATGATCGTAATTTGGGACGGAATATTAATGATATTAAATAAATTCAACCATGAAGCAATATCTCGAACATTCTTTTAAAAACTATGTGGAGTCATGAGAAACAAAAGGCAAGAAGATCAAAGAAATTTAAAGATTTGCTATTTAAAGTAAAGATAAGAGGATGCAATTAGGGTTTAAGTACAAGAGAAACAACGTTAAAATTTGAAAGGGCATTTAATTTTAAAAATAACATGCTTAAAGCAATAAAGTTGATCCAAACAACTCATTAATTTCTCTAAATTTATCAAATGAAGATATTAATCCCTTTAATTTAAAATCAAAATGATGCATAATAAAATGCCCAAAAAATGGTGTATTTTGAAAACTGTCTGGTGTTACATTAAATGCACCATTAAAGTGCCATTTTAATAAAAAATGTCATCATGACAATGATGCTATTGACATAGTTACTTTCAAAAATCCATCTAGCCTCAATAGACAAATCAGATTGAGTTTTATTTCAAATTTTGATTTATTAAAATGAAAGTCTCAATTTGTTAAAAGGTCAAGTTATCAGAATGCTGAGTTGTTAGGAGGTTAAGCTATCAAAATACTAAAGTTATCATATCTTTATGTGGTAAAATTTCAAGTTTTAAGATTAGGAATTAATAAATTTCTATTTGGATAATTTAATTAACCTCAAATTCTAGTAATTTACAATACCATATAGATGAAAACACATCTAAATATGATAAAATAAATCAACAAATATAATTTGAATATGAAAATAGAAAATGCTTTTTTTATTCATTCCTGAATATATTCATATACGTGACACATTCATACATGAGAATGTCAAATCGATTGACTGGAAGAAAAAATGAGAAATGTCAAGGATGCTAACATCAGTGATGACAGAAGAACCAAAAAGGTTCATCATATCTGTCAAAAACAACATCTAGCTAAATGACTCAAGTCGACTGATATTAATCAAAGGAAAATATCATAACACATAAGTCAGAAGGCATCTCACCAAACAATTTTCCAACAGTTTGATAGGAATCTAGATACACCACAATGGATGCATATGCTAGTTTGATAAAAGAGAGACAAATGAGTAATGATGCACCCAAGGGTATAAGACATTAAGAACAATTATTCATATGAAGAACTAATTCAACTTAGGATGTTACGTAAAATTAAAAAACAAGAACGACTTTTACTATAAAAGTGGATAATTAAAATAGACTTTATGGATATTTCCCTAAAAAATGCAAAGACATCTGGGTGAACTCTTTTCTTTCCTACCCATTAGATATTAATTAAGTTGTACAATATAAGAAACTCTATCAAATATAGAGATTTAGAATTTAAATGAATATAGAAACTTTTACAGCAAAAAAATGAGCCATGAAATAGGCCGTTTTAAAGTAATGAAAATCACTCAAATGGTCAAAAAAAAAAAAACTCTACTGAGCTATAGGGAAGTAGGTTCTAATTGACATGATTAGATAATAATAAGTGTGTACTAATTTCATTGAAAAAAAAATATTTGAATAGCATTCAAGATGAATCACTTAGATTTTTATTTTGACATACTTGAAAACTAAATTCAACCATTAAATATTAGACGTTAGTGTTGGGTATCGGCTAAAATAAGATTGTCCTAGTTGATTGATATAATGAGCCCAAACATAATAAATTCTAAAGAAGATATGTATTAGTTGAGTTGTAAAGACCAAAATCAGATAATAAAAATTAAGTCTAGATAACAAAAGAATCTAACTGAATAACTGAATTTTCAAACAACCAAACTACAAAGTGATTGAAAGATTAAGTGTCCGAATAATTGAACCAAAAAAAAAAAAGATTGACTGAAAGATTCGAATGACTACCTATCCGAATAATTGACCGATTGGTTAATTAAATTGGACAGTTAATCAATTTGAACGGTTGACTGAACCAAAAAGTTAATTTAACTAAACAATTAAGCTAAGCGTGCAATTAGTATACCTTGTAGTCAACGATTAGACTACCCCCCTCCAAAAAACCATCCAATCATAATATAATCAGCGATTAAACTATGTAATTTTTAATAAGAATAATTATTTAAATTATGGTCAACATTTTTCTCTAAAAAAATCATCATTAACTGGTAATATATTTATAAATATGCCACTTTTTTTGAAAAGAAAAGGAGAAGAATCTCAAGTAGCAAGTACAGGATTTTATCCCTATCATCACTTGATCATCCACAAATTATAAAGCCTAATCATTTATCTTTCACTATGTAACATATTATTTTTATTACTACTTTTTTATTTTTAAGAAAAAGTTGTTAATTTGAGCGTTGGGATATATTTTAGAAAGTGAATCTCGTATTATTTGAACTTTTATTCAATATTGTGATGTATACGATTCAGATAAATAATTCAATAATTTGACCTGCCTTAATGTGAATTACTATCTAAATTTCAAATATGCATTAATTGAAAAAAGAAATATCTTTTATCAAACTCTTATTTTACTTCCCTTTTGATTTAGTTAATGTCATATTATTTTTTAATATAATAATTTTTTTAAAAAAATACATGTTAAATTTAGTTAAGTGTTAAAATATACAATATATATTTTTTATAATTAACTAACACATATAATAATATAACACTTTTAATAAATTATATAAATTTCTATTTATCTAAACAATAAATGTTTGTTTTTCTTTTTCAGTATCACTAAACTGATGTTAGAAATAAAATCTCACAACTTAAATGGACAAATTAAATAGGAACGAATATAAAATAATTTCCATTTATTTAACTCTTTTAAAATTCCAAATTTCATTTTAGTTTATAATTATTTTATATAAAGTATAGTTAAACCTAAATTAGCCAAATTTTAAGTTGATAATATTATACATATGATACAATAAAATACTTTCTTATAAAAATTAATTATATATATACTCCAATTAAATAATTTATTTTTTCCATTGCATGTGCATCTAAAATAAAAATAAAAATTGCAAATATAAATTTAAAAAATCGTTAGATTTTTAAATATATATTTTTTTCCAAAGGAAAAAGAAAAAAAGAAAAAAGAAGTAGAGTTTCTAAATGATGTCCTCTGCAATTGTTTCCGAACAACCCGATCGCTTAGTCTCAGGCACTCTTCCGAGTTTCTTCAGCCATTTCCACGTTCCCGTCCCATCTCTCTCTCTCTCTCTCGCCCTCTCCTTCCCAGACATCAAACATTTCACATTCACTGTTACTATCCATCTTAACAAGAACCGTGAAAACCCATTCTCATCGTAGTCTCCCTAGCATTGCTTACACTTTTTTCATGGCTTCCTTTGGATAAATTCAGCCGCTTCCCTCTTTATCTTACTTTACCTCCTTCATTTCACATTACGGTTGCTTTGCCAGTAAGCCAAAGCTCTCACTCTGCAACTCTATCTGCCACTGTCCCGAATCCTAATCACAGACGAGAGAAGTTATTTATTGGGACTACTGTAAATTTTGAGGGCTAGGAAATGCCATCCGAGTACGATTAAAATTTTGACGAGTTCCCCTATTTCTTCGATACCTTTCCCCAAAATTTTCTGGAAATCCAAGCAGTCTATTGTCACCCTAAATTCGGAACTCTCTCTCTTTAATTCTTCTTGTTTTAATTTTTGTTATCTTTTTGACGAAATACGATTCAACATGGTTTTGTTTATGTGTTTCATCAGTTTCATACTCCATGATTACGTTTCTTTGCTGGTTCTGAGTCATGGGTTTTCGGCTGTATGCTCTTTGTTTCTTGTGATTTTGTTTCTTTGAGTCGGGGCTTTTCAAATTTCATGTAGTGCTTTTATGAATTATTTTCTGTTTTAAGCTTCAATAGCAAATTTTATGATAGAAGAATCATAAAATATTTGCTCTAGGTTAAGCCCTCCAATCAACATCGATTTAAAGCAACCATGAAAGAATTGAATTAAAAAAGCTAAAAGATATCTGTTAAAGAACAAGTTGCATAATTCTCATACAAAGTTGTGGATTGAAATTACATCATTCTCATACATACCTATGACATGAAGTAATAAGATAAGGGCTAAAATTAATAGGCATGTTGGCAGGCAACGGGCGGCCTACTGACCAGAATGCAATAATAATTTCTTCTGTTGGACGGAATGGACGGCCAACTGATAAAGTACAACGAGCACTGTGAAGTAGAGATAAGAGAAAAGAAACGAACACCTGATTTTATGTGAAAAATCCTTCTAAATTAAGGAAAAAAAATCATGGAATACTAAATCTACAAAAATTACTAAGTATGAGAAATTTATAAGAAGCAAAAATAAGAACAGAGTAAAAGTAAACAAAAACCCTTACACTTTGTTTTCACTGACAACTCTCTTTCTTTTCACTTTCACTCCTCTATTACACTCTTTCTCTCTACTTGACCGACGTCTTCTCATTCTTCTTGTTTTTGCCTTATGCATGTTACTATGTGCAAAGTGTACATATATATATATATATGTACACACGCCATTCACCATAGCCCAGCTTGGTAATTGGTGTTCAACTTTCAAGGTCTGCTTGCATGCGCACGCTCTGTCCTTTTGCCTTGCCGCATTTCGCTCAAAGGGTTGAAGGGAGATAGTGCATCAAGCTGTTCGCAAGGGCCAACTTGATCCTCTTCCCCAGGGATCCCAGATTAGGGAACCATAGGAGAGCCGCCGACTCCAACTACTGTCCATGTACGATCCATACTAGATCTGACCAACTGCCCATCCTAACCCACCAACTGAGGCTTGTCACTTCCAAGACACAAGCATCTCTTGAAAGTTCATTGGATGTATCTCAAAATCCACTTCACTGCAGAACAGTGCTCCTTCCCTAGATTGGACAGAAACCGGCTAACTATCCCAACAACATGAGTTATATCCGGCCTAATGCAAACCAGGGCATACATGAGGCTTCCTATGGCTGAGGAGTAGGGAACGCCTCTCATGTATGTCTTCTCTCCGTCCGAAGATGGACACTGGCGACTGCTCAGCTTGTGGAGATTTGCCAGTGGAGTGCTGACCGGCTTGGACTTGTCCATGTTGAAGCATTGGAACATCTTTTTAAAATAATTTTCTTGAGACAACCATAGTCTCCCTGCCTCCTGATCGCGAATGATTCTGACACCAAGAATCTACTTCGCCGGTCCGAGATCTTTCATGTTAAAGGATTGACCAAGTTGCTCCTTCAATTTCTTTATCCGAGCAGCATTCCGTCCAACGATCAACATGTCGTCCACATACAGGAGAAGGATATTAAAATTATCATCAGAAAATCTTTATGTGAATACACAGTGATCACAAGTCGTCCGCCGGTACCCTTGACTGACCATGACCAACTCGAACTTCTTGTACCACTGTCTCGGAGCCTGTTTTAACCCATACAAGCTTTTCCTTAGACGACAAACCAGTTGCTCCTTTCTTTTAGCCTTGAACCCTTCCGGTTGCTCCATATAAATTTCATCTTCGAATTCACCATGAAGAAAAGCTGTCCGGATGTCCATCTGCTCCACTTCCAGGTTTTGGGCCACTGCCAATCCCAACACAACCCTTATGGAAGCATCTTCACCATCGGAGTAAAGATTTTATCAAAGTCAACTCCCTTTCATTGACTGAAGCTTTTCACCACTAGCCGTGCCTTGTATCTCGGCTGCTCAGTGTCTTTGGGCATCTTTAGTCGAAAGACCCACTTGTTCTTTAAGGCTCTCTTCCCCTTGGGAAGTTTAACTAGGTCGAATGTGTGATTTTTATGGAGAGAACACATCTCAACCTTCATGGCTTCCAGTCACTTCTCCCTGTTCTCATCCTCCATAGCCTCTTCATAAGTTTTAGGCTCTCCGGCAACAGTGAGCCTAACATACTCATTAGGCTACAGACGGACGGACGATCATCTGTTTCGTGAGGATCGTCTGACAGGCAGATCCTTGGCCGGTTGAGGGATGACTTGGTCCTGGTCTTCATCAGGAGCTATTATCTCCTCTCCATTGTGATTGACTGCTTCAGGACCATTGTCCCTGCCTTCCTGAGATACTGGACGGATGATTTTGACACTTACTTTGTCCGTCTTCTCGCAATCACACTTGACTTTTCTGCCAATATCCTTGATCGTTTCATCTTCAGTGAAGGTTACGTCCCTTGACCGAACAAGTTTTCTTCCCGCTGGGTCATAGAATCTGTACCCCAGCTCATCTACCCCGTAGCCCAGAAAGATGCACTGCATCGTCTTTGGCTCCAACTTTGTCCTTTCATCTCTTGGGACATGGACAAATATTTTACATCCAAACACCCACAGATGATCATAAGATGACTCATTGTTCGACCATATCTTCTCCGGTGCTTCACCCTTCAAGGGTTTACTGGGCGACCTATTTATAATGTAGGCCGCCATTATCAGTTGTTAGGCCCAGAAGTGTTCAGGGAGCTCAGCTTCCGAAAGCATACACCGTACTCTTTCTAGAAGTGTGCGGTTCATCCGCTCAACCGCTTCGTTCAACTGTGGCGTCTTTGGAGGCCTCTTCTGATACCTAATACCATGTGATCGGCAGTAGGCATCAAAGGACCCTATGTATTCACCGCCGTTGTTGCTTCAGACGGTCTTTATTTTCTTTCCCATCTATCACTCAATAAGGGCATGAAATTCCTCAAATACACCAATGACCTGGTCCTTGGTCTTCAACGGATAGACCCACAGTTTTCTAGAACAATCATCAATGAAAGAGATAAAATATTGAGCTCCACCAAATGACTTTTTCTTTGAATGGTCCACACACATCTGTATGGATGAGCTCAAGTAGTTCTGCCTTTGGGGCGAACAAGTCTCCATGAAACAAGACTCTCCTCTGTTTGTCGGCCAAGCAGTGAGGACACGTCCTTAATATGTCCTCCTTCACTCTGGCAATAAGGCCCTTCCTGGCCAGATGATTCAGTCCGTGTCCACTCATGTGGCCCAACCTCCTATGCCACAAGTCCTTGGTTTCCTTGCCGGTAGCAGCAATTACATCTCCGGCCATTGTGAACGCCTTCATGATGTACAGTGTGACGGAACAGATATTTTTTTTTTGAATCCGTCATTCATAACACAGGATCACAGAAGTCATTTAGAACCAACACACATTATCCATAAAACATGTAGCGAAAGTCAATTTAATAACCTGTTGAAGCATTCAAACTTATTCCCTTAAAATTCATTCAATGCGCACATAGGCACAAGGTTCTAATTTCAAAAGTACATCTATTCTAATTAGATCATTACATCCACTGCTTCTTCCGTGGTAACTCCCAAAGTATGCTTTGGAATCCTTAGAATCTCTTAGACGGAGCTTTAGTTACTCATTCTCGTCAGGCACGAATTCTATAGTCTCATCTAGAGGGGAAAATAGAAAACAGTAAGCCGAGGTTCAGCAAGATACATACAGGTATGCAGTAAAACATATATGCAGAACAGAACTCAATAAAATAGATACCGTTTAAAGTAAATGTCATAAGGAAGTAGAATCACGATACAGATGTAAAATAGAAATGATCAAGCTTCAAAAATCAGAAATCATTGTACTCATGTTTCAGAAAGCAGAAGTTGGTTTTACCTCCATATTTTACAGAAATCTCATCTTTATCAGTAAAGGACCCTATTAGTAGACCCTACTAGTGAAGGGGGTGAATAATCGAGGATAGATTATGTACATTTTTCCACAATCAACGACATTAAATAGAACAGAACGGATGATCCCACCTCATGAGATCCTTCCCCAATCCAAGGGGGCGCCGGCCAGAACAGAATAGAAGCTACCCTCCTATTATAACGCCTTGAGGAGGAGCAGACCACATATAACTCCATGGACAGAGTTATCCTCGATTACTACCATAACGTTCTAAGGCATGTCGGAGAACCTAATCTGACTGCATATCAGTCTTGGGTCCATAATAACATAACAGAAATATTTTCTTCTTATCGCTTACTGAAAGCCATTTTCAGTATCAATCAGAAACATCACAATTTACCCTTTAGAAATTGTGCACAGAATATCACAGTTCGAGTCTTAAGGAGGCCGGTTCAAAATCTCTTTTGTCCAAGAAGGACTTTAAAATTTGCGTCATAAGGCCGGTTTCAAAACCTATCCGTCATTTTACAATCAAGCCGATTTCAAAATATATCTGTCATTTATACAAATCAAGGCCGATTTAAAAATCATATTATAAAGCTGATTTTATAATCAAAGGCCAGTTCCAAAATCAAGGTCGGTTTGGATTATCACCTCGCAAGATCGGTTTGGATTTCATCTTTGCAAAGGCCGGTTTGGATTTTATTAGAAGGGAAGCCGGACTTCATTTTCTTCACACAAAAGCCGGTTTTGATTTTCTTTACAAGAGACCGGTTTGGATTTCATTAGAAGGTAGATCAGACTTCATTTTGGACACAAGAAAAAGTTGAACCTCTTTTTACCTCACAGAAGGCCGAACTTCATTTTGGACACAAGGGAAAGTTGAACCTCTTTTTACCTCACACAAGGCCGGACTTCATTTTGGACAAGGGAAGGCTGAAGTCGTTGAGTATCAAGGGAAGGCTGAAGTTGTTGTGCCTCAAGGTAAATTCGGAGTTGTTGTGCCTTAAGGGAAATCCGGAGTTATTGTGCCTTAAGGGAAATCTGGAGTTGTTGTATCTCAAGGGGCTGATCCTGTTTTCTTCTCACACAAAAGTTAGTTGTGATTCTTAAGGTGGTCGGTCTTGTTTCATCACTCAAGGGAGGGCCGGTTTGGATTTTGTCCAAGGGTGGAGGTCGGACCTCTTTTTACATTAAGGGAAGGCCGATCTTGCTTTAGGCTTAAGGGGACCGGTTTCGTTGTTATCGTGCAAAAGGGGCCGATTTTGATTTTAAACATGCAAAGGCCGATTTTGATTTTATCAAGGATAAGCCGATTCAGATTTAGCATGCAAGTAGGCCGATTTTGATTTTCACAATGGTAAGTCGGTTTAGATTGTGCAGGCAGGCCGATTCTGATTTTATCATGCAATGATGCTTACAATGCCGATTTCATTTTTAGTCCGGTTTTATGCAATTTCGGTCTAAGCAGGAAACAGAAGGTAGAGAACAGAGAACATAAACTAATCATGAAATTCATCATACCGTAAATACAACTTAAGCAGTAACTTTAAAATGGTAAGCATTCTAAATCGGAAGGAGAAACACTAGCAGTTTTTCTTAAAAATGGACTTAGAAATGGAAGTTCTTAAAGCATGAACTTTTAAAACTAGGGTACACGTAGCAATATTATTAAAAACCAGAACTTAAAAGAGTAGCATTCGAGGTACACTTGCCTGACTGCCCACTCTAGTTGCCTCAAAGTTCTTCCCTCCTTATTCTTTTTTCATGTCAGAAACTCACACTCATCCCTCAACTTGAGCCCGGTATATAAAGAGGAGGGAGTAGGCGGGGTAAGTGGAGGTAAGTTATTTACTTGGTACTTGCCTTTAGTGGTTAGGTGGAAGTAGGTAGGTTAGTTTACTTACGTCAGTACTTCTCAAAGTGTAATGAGGTAGTTTACCTACCTCATTTGGTCGAGGCCTAGTTGGATTCTAACTAAATAATAAAGTTTACTTTTGTCTTTAGTTGCCGGTCAACTTTTGGTAAATTTTCTGGTCAACGCCGGTCATCATCACAAATTCCGGTCAACCCTTATTCAAATCCGGTTAACTCTTCAAATCCGGTTAACTCTTAAAATCCGGTCAACTTCTTCAAAATCCGGTCAACTTCCTTAAGTCCGGTCAACATTTTTCGCTCAAGTCGACTAACATTTCATTTCTTTTATTCAAGGCCGGTTAACATCTTTCAAAATCCAGTCAACATTACAAATTCCGATCAACCTTACTCAAAATCTAGTCACTTTTACTCCAAATCGGCCAACCGGTCATCATCATCCGATTAAATTTCTCTCATTATTTACTCCGGCCTCTTGCACTTCCATGAAGTGGTTCGGCCTTTTAGTGGCGCAAGGCTACTCCGATTTTCAATAGCAATATTTTATTTCGATTTTAAGCCTTTTTGATTTTGGGATCTCACAGGCACCTTTTTCCTCTTACTACTACCAGAGATCCTCTAGCAAGTTTTTACTCACCTTCACAGAAGGTGCTACAATAACCTTTATCATCTAGCCGATCTGCTGAGATGATATTAAGCCTGATGTCAGGAACATGTCGAACGTCCTTTAATATCACCTTCGTCCCGTTATTGGTGATCAGCACAACGTCACCCTTGCTGACAATTTGGGATGTTTCTTCATTACCCATCCTTATCACTCCAAAGTTTCCTGGAGTGTAAGATGTGAACAACCTCCTTTTTAACGTGGCGTGCAAGGTGGCACCATAATCAATCACCCCGCCGGATTCCTCGTTCGTCAGGTTTGCCACATTTTCTTCACACGTCACCAGGAGATCGCTTTCTGTGACTACTGAGATGAATGAATTGTCCTCACTTCATCACTTTTCTCCTTTTTCCTTCTTGACATTCTCGCGCTTCCATTTGAAGCACTACTTCTTGATATGGCCCTTTGTGCCACAATGATGACACTCAAAATTTTGATACCTTGAAGGAGATTTACTCTGTCCCTTCTATCTAGGCTTCTGGCTTTGACCTTTACTTCGTCCCTTGGAGTCGGTCACAAGTACTTCACTATGAGAAGATGTCGAAACCCCTTGCGATCGCCTTGACTCATTCATGAGTAGGGAGATGATGACCTCGTCCAGTTTGAGAGTGTCTTTCCCAAGCAACAACGTGGTGACAATGTGGTCATAAGAAGCTAACAGAGAGGCCAGCAGCACCAATGCCTTATCCTCCTCCTAGATTACCTCATTAAGGGTGGACATCTGAGTTACAATCTGATTAAAGTCGTCCAAATGCCTCTCAAAGCTTCCGCCTTTTGACAGCTACAGACCATAGAACTGTTTCTTAATATGAAGCTTGGTTGTCAAGGATTTGGACTTATATTGGCTTTCAAGCTTCTTCCACACCTCCACTAGATTGGTCAAGCCAAGGACCTCCTGGAGCGTGTTGTCTGCCAAGCATAGTTTGATAGTACAATTGGCAAGATCTCGTTTATCTTGCCAGTCCTCCTCTGATAGGCTTTCCGGCTTATCTTTCTTTTTCTTCAGTGTTTTGATTGTTCCTTCTGTCGTCAAGATGTTCTTCACCATCTCCTACCAAAGGATGAAGTTGTCCTACCCATTGAACTGTTCTACATTGAATGGCAAGTTCTTTGAGGATGACGTCGTCATTCAGATAGATTTGTCAACCAGTCTCTGATACCACTTATTGGCGGACAACGGGTGGCCTATTGATCAGAATATAAGAACATTTTCTTCTATTGGCCAGCATGGACGGCCAACTAATAAAGTATAATGATCACTATGAAGTAGAGACAAGAGAAGAGAAACAAACACCTGATTTTACATGAAAAACCCTTCTAAATTAAGAGAAAAATTATGGGACACCAAGTCCATAAAATTCACTAAGTATGAGAAATTTACAGGAGGCAAAAATAAGAACAGAGTAAATGTAAACAAAAGCCCTTTCACTTTGTTTTCACTCACAACTCTCTTTCTTTTTACTTTCACTCTTCTATTACACTCTTTCTCTCTACTTGACTGGCGTCTTATCCTTCTTCTTATTCTTGCCTTATACATGTTACTATGTGCAAAGTGTACATATATATATATATATACACACGCCCTTCACCATAGCTCAGTTTGGTGGTTGGTGTTCAACTTCTAAGGTCTGCTTGCATGCGCACGTCCTGTCCTACAGCAGGCGGCGCATGCCTGCTCCTACAGACCGATCAGCCTATGGAGTCTCGAGATTGACTTCTACCAACCACCCAAAATGGTAGGTCAACTGTACACTTTTTGGGTATGATAGTCATTCTGGTCTCCCAAATACAGCATGTCAACTCTGTTATTCGTCGCTTCATATTAACCGGTCAATCACACCGTTGACCGATTGAAGTAGCATGCCCTGCTTCTTCAGACGACTTACAACTTATGATCGCCAACATATTGACCTGAAGAGTTGATCTAAAGAGTTGACCGTCCAGAAGACTCCGGTCAACAAAGTTGACCGAAATTCCTTCCTCCTAGTACATTCGTGCTCCGTTCAAATCCTAAGGACTTCTACACGAGAATGATCCCAACAAGGAAACCCTATGGCTAATGTTCCGATCCAAAACTGAGAACTGAAGAGCTTGATTGATTTCCAAAATTTTTAATTTTTGAATCGGAACTAGCTATAGAGTTCCTTACATCCAAGCAACCAATAAGGAAGTTAGGAGCCATCAAGGAGACTATCATTTTAAAATATCAAAGCCTTTATTCAACCAAGTATCAAGTGAAGGGCTGACCTCTTCTACTCTTTCTTAATGACTTCTCAAGCTATAAACATTCATTTTCTAGTCCCTTAATGGAGCATACAGCAATTGCAATATGTTGTTCAGCTTCTAGGGCTTTATACTCGAAAGAAATGGCTCTATCCTAAGTATGAGTAGCTTAGTAAATATAATCAAAAGTCTTATTTATCCATTCAGCCATTTCTTTTTCAAGATAGATTGATTGATCATCACATAACGATGCCCTGACTTCAATAATTGTAGCTCTAAATTCTAAGTGTAATGCTCGAGTTTTTGTTTATAATAATCTTGAATAATTATGTTAATATAATTAAAATTAAAATCAAATGTGTGAATAATTGGATTTAATAATCAAAATTAGATTTGATAACTTGGTATCTAATGAAGGCCTGACCAGCACCAAAGCACTAAAATCTATAGGGTTAGCACCGAAAGATTCCTAATCCAGTGCATAAGCGGTTGTTGGTAGTAGCTACATGCTCGAGACATGCTCAAACTGCACTCGAGCACAAAAGTCTAAAAGTATTAGCGTCCAATGCATGCCTAAAAGGCGCTTGAGTGCCACTCTATATAAATAGAACCACCTGATACTTTTCTGTCATTTTCATTAGATTTTTTGAGAGAGAAGAGAGAAGTAGTCGAGGAGAAGAGAGAAAGGAAGAGAGAGAGGAGGCCAAAGAAATCAAATTCTAGTTGATCCAAACTAGTTTTTGGTGAGAATTAAGTGAAGGTAAATGTACTCTAAACTTCTCTTCTATTGTTGTTATTCTATGTTAAACTTCTTAAGCATTTCCTATTCTAATACTCATCAATGATATAATTTTAAAGTTATAATGATTGCAATGAGAATGCGTTAGAATTTTATCATTTTTTAGTTAAATTTCATAAGAACTCATACTTAAATTTATGTATAATATATATATTCTGAATACTGCATTATAACTGCATGTATGTCTTTAATTTATGATTTAATAGCCTTGCATGTGATAAATTTCGTACAACTTACTACTGTATGTTCTAGACTTAAAATTATAAACTTACATGTTTATAAATTCAGAAAATATGGCCTTGCATGTATACTATTAAACTTAAATGACAAATTTTCTTTCAAGTTACTGATTTTTGCTAAACTTTTGCTAAATTTTAATTCCTGCATGTTTTAAATTCATACAAGAACTTATACATACTTTAAACCATCAAATATATATCATATTTGAGCTAACAAATGTATACAATTTAACCTATATGGTCTAAAATATATTACACTTGCTGAATTATACATATTTGCTAAAATTTCTATGTTTTGTTACTAATAGCATTCCATACTCTAAAATTTATTATGGCCAAGTTCTACAGAATATTATGCATAAAGTTATGGAATGTTTGAAGAAAAACTCTACAATTAAATTATCAATTATGGTTATTTTTTTCAGAATTAAGAAAATTAAGAAGAATAAAAAAAATTATAGAGTTTTCCATAGAATTTGCATTGAACCATAGTTTTATTTTAATGGGTAATATATTATGACATACCTTAATATATTATAATAATATATCGATATTCGAACCTATTATCCACGGTTGAGAAGTAGCGTTTGACCCCATCTATAGAGGAATATATAGACGATCCACCTACAGGTCTTGAATAGTAGCGTATAACCTTTAATTATGTGGGGGCATACACAATTCGGATTTTGCTTATTTAATCATTTAGTCTGTAAAGTCTACTGGTCCTAATTCCTAAGAAAAATCAGAATTAAGTATGATTTGATTATTTAAATTGAGAAAGAACATGATAAAAATTTTAGAAATGTATAAACTGACCTTTTTGTGCAAGTCTTATAAAAATTTCATATTATTATATATAATCATGATCTATAGTCTTTCAAATATTCCTTTAATGCAAATGTGTATATATATATAGATATTCATTATTATTTATATACCTTACCGAATTTTTGACTCACTCATTATTTTTATAACCTTTTTAGATGAAATGTACAAGATTTTCTTGAATAAGTAGGAATGAAGATCGATGATGTTCAAAGAGTGTTGACCTGAGTTTATACTATATTTATTGTCATTTTATGGTTTTAGGATAGTTTTGTTTTGTGACGGAACGGATTTTTTTTTTTTGATTCCGTCATTCATAACACAATTGAAGACCTAAACCAATTAGGTGCAACACAGGATCACAGATGCCATTTAGGACCCATATACTTTTCACCATAAGTATAGCGGAAGTTATTCTAACACTTGTAGAAGCATTCATATTTATTTTAAAATATTCATTTCCGTACATAGCCAAAAATGTTTAACCATAGAAGTCCATCAAGTCATTACAATAATATTTCTCCAAAATAAGCTTCCAAGGTCTTTAATAATCCTTTAGACAAACTCTAATCACTCCAACTCGTTAGGCACAAGCTCTAAAGCTTCATATGTAGGGAAAAAAAATATAAAACAGTGAGCCGAGGCCCAGCAAGGTACATGCACATGAGTAGCAAAACGATGATGCAGAACGGTCATGTAACTGTACATAAACAGAACGGTTAATCAGAATGCAGTCCAAGAAAAATAGAGAAAATATACCTTGACAATACTATACTTCAGAAAACGGTAATCGGTACAGTAAACGGTAAACAGTAACATAACATATCGGTAATCGGTACGATAAACGGTGAACAATATATATCATATCGGTAACAGTATTTCATATTCGATAATCGGTACTTCATATTCGGTAATTGGTACTTCATATTTGGTAATCGATACGACAACATAACATATCAGTAAAACAGTAAACGGTACTTCATATTGTATCGGTACAGACCCTGCCAGTATATTCTACTAGCAGAGGGGGCGAATAATCGAGGATAGATTGTATTCAATCCACACAATCTAAGGCCGGTAACAATCATATGTGTATCCCATCTGGCGGGATCGGTACGGTATGCCACCCGAAGGTAGGCTGGTAACTGCTATATGGGTATCCCATCTGACAGGATCGGTACAGTATGCCACCCGAAGGTAGGCCGGTAACGGTAGTTTCCTCTATCCATAACGCCCCGAGGGCAAGGCAGACCATAAATAACTCCATGGACAGAGTTATTCTCGATTACCACCGAAAAGTCCTAAGGCATGCCGGAGAACCTTTCCGGACTGTGGTCAGTCCCGGGTCCTAAAATAACTGTAACAAAAACCATTCTTTATCGAAAACCCCTTTTTGAAATCAAACTTTCATAATATATCTTCAGCTATCTTTAAGTATATATGAAAATTTCCTCGGTGCCGGTACATATTTTTGGAAACAATTATACTTAGGGCCGGTTTAGATTTTTATCCAGGAAGGGCCGGAGCTCTTTTCTCGTTAGGGGAGCCGATTTCATTTTCAGTACAAAGTTGGGATTTATTTTCAGTACAAAAAGCTGAAGTTATTTTTCTCAAAATGCCGAAGTACTCAAAAAGCCGGAGTGTTCAAAAGCCGGAGTGCTCAGAAGCTGGAGTGCTTTTTCTCAAAAAGCCGGAGTACTTTTCCTCTAAGACCCGGAGTGCTTTTTCTCAAAAAGCCAGAGTACTTAAAAGCCAGTGTGTTTTTTACTCAAAGGACGGAGTGCTTTTCCTTTAAAACTGGGGAACAAATTCCTTCTTAAAAAATCGGAGTGACATTCCTTTAAAACCGGAGTTCGTTTTCTTCTTAAGGCCGGAGTTTTTTCTTTCATAAAGGCCGGAGTGTGTAAACTCAAAAGTAGGAGTTCTTTCTTTCATAAAGGCCAAAGTTCATTTTAAAGCCACAGTTCATTTCTCTTAAAGGACGGAATTCATTAAAAGTCGGAGTTCATTAAAGCCGGAGTTCATTTCTCTTAAAGGGCGGAGTTCATTTAAAAGACGGAGTTCATTAAAGTCGAAGTTTATTTCTCTCAAAGGACGGAGTTCATTAAAGTCGGAGTTCTTTTTCTTTATTAAGGCCGGAGTTTATTTTGGACGGATTGCTTTTCGGATGGAGTGCTTTTCAGACGGAGTACTTTTCGCTCAAAGGGACGGAGTGATTTTCGCCAAAAGGGATGGAATGCTTTTTACTCAAGGGGACGGAGTTCATTAAAAGCCAGAGTTCATTTCACATTAAGACCGGAGTTCATTTTAAGGCTAAAGTTCTTTTTCCAACAAAAGGACGGAGTTCTTTTTCTCAAAAGACGGAGCTTATTTTCTCAAAGGCCGGAGTTCATTTTCTCAAAAGTCGGAGTTCATTTCATATTAAGACCGGAGTTCATTTTAGCAAAAGCCGGTTTCGTTTTACATGTCAAATGCCGGTTTCATATTACATGCCAAATGTCGGTTTCGTATTACATGCCAAATGCTGGTTTCGTTTTACATGTCAAATGCCGGTTGTAACATTTGGTCCGGATTTCATGTAAGTTCAGAAAGTAGGAAAACAGGCATCATGAACTTCAGAACAGATTCAAACGAAAACTAAAAACATGTTAACGTCCGAATACTTGCAGCAAAACAGAGTGTAGTATATTTGCAAATGAACTAAAAACTGAACTTAAAAACAACGTCGGAAGTAACTTGCCTGACGGGCTGACTCAAATTTCTTCCATCCTTGCCTGACAGTCGGTTTTTACCATCTTGAAGCTCTCTCCTTCACTCCCTTCTCTCGGTTTGTATTTTGCCCCAGCTTCAACCTCGTCGCCGGTATTTATAGAGGAGGGGTTCGGTGGAATAAGTGGGGCAGGTAACTTACTTCGGTACTTTTTCTCAGAGGGTAGGTGGGGTAACTAGATTAGTTTACCCACTCCATTCGGTTGCCATCTAGTTGGGTTTTAACTAAAATCTGGTGTTCTCTTTAGTTGCCAACGTTCACTCCTGCCATCCACTTATAATTCACTCCGGCCATTTCATGAAGTGCTCCGGCCTTCAGTGGCTTTAAGAGACCAAAAAGGCAACTCCGGTCTCCAAGTGGTGCAAACCACTTCCGGCCTTAAATCACTCCGGCATCATGGGACACAAAATCATTCCTCCTTTCATGAATCACTCCGGCCTCATGAAATCACACCAGATTTCATCCTTATCAAAATACTCTGTATTAAGTTGGGATATTTTCTTCCGATTTTTAGGATTTTTGATTTTGGGATCTCACATGTTTAGCTTAGAATGATTATTGTAGGTTCCGAACATCAGTTAATATGTCCACTGTTGTATTATGGATTTTGGGTAATCGTTGGTATATTGTATTGAGTTTTGGTCAATTTAATCTTTTGTTTTGATATTCTGGATAGTCTAGAACATGCTTAATGATGTGATTAGTTATGTTCAGATTTCGGTCAGTAGTTGTAAAATTTTGGATGTCGATTGTTGGTATTATAATTATGGTTTGTCAGCATGTATATTAGCTATATAGCAGTTCAATTTATGATTTTTTTTTTCACAGATTTGGGTACTCTGATTATGTTTGGATAGGTATTATTCATTATGTAAGGTTTGACATCACGGTTTATATTAGTGTCAGAGCCACATATTGATGTGGCATATGTTTGGGGTCCTGTGTATGACGTTGCATCTATTTATTATGATCAGTCAAGGTATTGATATGAATTAGAGGATAAATTAGTTAATTAATAAATAATTGATTAAGTGTTAATTACAGGATCGAGATTTAGAACGTGACACTAAGCCTCTAATAACAATTAGATCAATGTAAGACTAAGATAGGTGATTAATCTTTATTTGTTTACTGTATAGCTTACATCTTATCTAATTAATAATATAAAGACAAATAATAACATAAAATAAAAGATTTCAAAGTCTACCTCTCGGTTCAGAAGACCATCTCTAGGAGGAAAACCTGATGATGATCTAGCTACAGTAGTATTTTGCGAGGATGACTGCCTCCAAAAAAGACAGGCAAAGACTAGAGGAATACAGGATTCTTAAAACTTTGGGCTCTATATAAACCTCTGAACCTATACATCTCAAAGAGGATGATAAAAAATGAATAACATACTCTCTAACAATGGGTACATTATTCTCTTGTTTGACTAAAAAGCTCAAGAAAAAAGAAGATCTCAAAATTGGTTCAACAAATAAAGGAGAGCCAGATATGATTGGAACCCCATATTTAGCTATAATGGGAGCATTGACTATTGGCACGCCTTTATGTGAAGAATGAAGTTGAAAATCATGCTCCTCATTTTGAAAATTGACAAGAATTTCTCTTTAAAATTTAAAATAGGAATCTCCTCTCAAGATCTAATAAATGAAGAAACAACAGTCAGAGTTGATAAACGCATACATCTTTTAGATCTCACCTTGGCTCTAACTTCAACAATATAATCTTCAAAAACTTTAACAATAACTTTAAAAACATTCTCATTTGTAGGAGAAACTCACAAAGTTGCTTAATGAATACTGGATTGATCAATACAAACTCTTGAAGGAGAATCAATCAAAATCCTTTCCTCTTTAATGGATAAGGAGGCAAATCATCAACAACATTACCTCCAAGAACAACACACTAATTTACGATGTCCGGGTAAAAAAACTATTAGTCTTATGCAACTCAGTTGCCTGGCCTCTTACTAGATTCGATCGAGATCTAGAGATAAAATTTTCATTCTTAAGAACAGAACCAGAAATTATTGGGTTAACATTTTATTAATTATTTGACAAAGTCCGATTTTTAGAAAATGTAAAAGAATCAATCTTCCTAATTTTTACAAAATAAAGGTTTTTCCTACTTCTTTTGAACTCCTTCCTAAGAGCAAAAAATATTCAATCACTTTCTTGATTGAAACAAAAAATAATATTTACAATACAAGCATCTAGCTTGAAGGGAATTATTCGTCCCAAATCACACAAGAGTTTTGACCCTTGATAAATTTGTGAAAGTAGTATAAATGTAAATATTCAATGCATATAAAGAATATTTAAATTTAGATAATATAAACGATAATAATTATAAAAAATAAACTAATAAGCAATAATAAAAAGAGAAATTTTTTATTGACGAAGGGAAACCTCGATAACCGCAACTATTGGATAAAACCCTCCGGGTTTCAACAGCCAGGGAAGATATGCACTATGAAAATCAACTTACAGATTAGGTGGTACCAACGCGCTAACCTAACCGACTTACTCCCGTCTTATGATCTCTACCAAGAAACTCCTTGGATTTGTCCGAAGCAACGAAATTAGATGTGACATACCGTATTTTCAATCGAAAATCCAATAAAATTTCAACTGTAATACGGTCATTGACCCAATACAAAAATTTGTAAAATATCCTGTACAATATACACAATCTACATTATCACAACACAGGATCCACAAGCCATAACAAAATACATGGCATCGATATCATAATTCAAATTATGATATCAGTTCCGATAAGATGCCACTAGGCACCTAAATAAATCGTAAAAACCTGGAGAAACATCTACATCCATCAAATACAATAGAAGCTAGACTACATATACAACATCATCATCATCATACATATATATTAATATACAAATCATCTCAATGAACCAAATACTCCATGGAAGGTGTAAAATTACAAGACTAGATCCACAAAGCTCTTCCTTCAAGATCCGTAGCCTATCCAACTTCTAAGTCCTACTCTGCCACGTCAAGCAGATGCTCGTGCTTATTTGAAGGAAGTGAAAACAGTAAGGGTGAGCTAAATACTCAACAAGTGTCATAAATTAAGGATAATATACAATATATTCAAAATAGAATAGGAAAAGAGATAAGAACATGACATATGTACATAATACGGAATACGAACAAATACATTTTTGGAATATAAATAACTTTTCATATTTTATCTTTCTTCGCTTAGGATTCCAAAATATGCATAAATTTCTTTATCTTTACGGAGTAGGACCAGTAGGCCTTACCAACTAATGGTGTGAGAGAACGAGGAAAGTAATGTGTTTGTTTTTACATATTCTAAGGCGCATAACCACGCAATTTAACACCCTGTGGCAAGTGATATACCTTTAACCCAATATATGGGGCCATACCACATATGCCATCATGTCCCCCTTGGCCTAGAGGCAGTCTTCATTCTTCCACAGTTATATCCTAAGACATGTCAAGAAATATCACCCACTATAATATACAACTAAGATAATCCTTGAGTTTTCACTACAATATCAATGCTATGCCAGGGGATACTACCCTCTGAAATATAAATCTGTTATTTAGGTTTTACCATTTCTTATTCTTTGAGGGAAAGTCCACCAAACTTCTTTAAAAAGTTCTTACTCCAAGAAAACGAATCATACATATATCAAATTATGACATTCCCTTCGTATGCTTACAAATCTTGCATAATTCTTATATACAGATATAGATAATCATTTCTTGTTGGCTTGAGTCTTTACTTGACTTTAAACATATAGATAATTTAATATGATATTTTTAAAAAATTAGGAAATCCTTACCATGTTGGGGCAAATGTAACTTTAGAGCTTTCAAACGATAATTCCTTCACGGTTTCAGGATGCACAAAATTGTGCAAAAATGATGAATCGAACAACAAATTGATAAATTTTTGTGCCCAAGTCATGGGTTTTAAAAAATATATACATGGGTCGGATATTTGGGCAATAATACCCGATAGGGATTGAACGAAAATTAGAAAGAAAAAATGAAAAGGGTATAGGTGCACTTATCTCAACGCTATTTATCACTTCTCCAACTAGCTTCAAGTCAGATTCAGACCTAAGAGCTTTGATTTCTCCTCTCTCTCTCTTCTCCTTCGCATTTCCTCTCTCCTCTCTCTTCCTTTCCCCTGCATGAAATGACACGAAAAGAGCCATTGGGATTTTATAATGTGGGCTGGTGCTTGAGCGTCAGCCGATGCCTAGCAAGCACCGGCTTGGCAAATCGGTGCCCCACTGGCACCCCTGCCTAGGGCTCCTATCGCTTCCAAAACCAAATTTCCCACATGGATGAATCTGTGAGGCCTCGAAATCAAAAACGTGACAATTGAAAGTAATTAAAATGATGATAATCATTAAGAGGCCAAACATGTATTGAAAAATGATAGATAAAAGTAAAAAGTTAGAAAAACATCCGAGTTCAACAAGCAGCCGAGTGGCGCCTACTATGTGCCCGAGGCGCTGCAGCGAGCTCAAAAATCCAGCGGCTACCCGCTCGCTGCGCACTAGGCGTGTGTAACGACCCAAAATTTTAAAATAAGAAAAATTTCAATCATCAAGTTCGGTCAACGCAGGTTGACCGGAAAACGAAATAAGAAAAGTACATCAGCTTAAGATGGAATCAAGTTTGGCCTTGATTTGGGTAAAAAGAAGTCCGAATTTGCTTGAAAGAAGTGCGGATTCCCTTAATAAAAAGCACTTCGGATTTCCGAAGTAAAAAGAAGTTCAGATTTAATGAAAATGAAGTCCAGTTCTGTAAGGCCGGAGTGCGGTGTGTGCAAGGTAAGGACGGAGTAGATTTGGGTTCAAAGAGATGAAAAGCCGAAGTTGAAGTAGATGAAGGAGTAATCCGGTCAACGAAAAATGTTGACCGAAAAAATATGAACAAATGAATAGAAATGAAAGGAGAAAGAAATCCGGTCAGCGCCCGATAATTGACCGGAAGTTGTTTTGATGAAAGGCTGAAGTCCGTCACCAGAAAAATAAGGAAAACATATTGGGAAGGCACGACCATCAATAATCTAGCTATTCCCGAAACTTATTGAAAAATGTAAATCATAAATGACCCTCTTTAGAAAATGTAAAATCATAAATGATACCTTTGGAAAGTGAAAAATCAAAAATGATGGCCACTCAAAGCAGTGGCTATAAATTAAGAACTAGATGAGAATTAAACGTAAGGCAAAGTAAGGAATTCTTAGCAAAGGAAGACCAAAAAGAATTCAGGCAAGATACTCACCCTTTTTTTAAAGCTCACGTTTATACATGAAATTATATTCTGTATGAAGTATGCCTTTTCTGTTTTATGAATTATTATTCTGAAATATATGATATTCATGATGATATAGTTATTCTGCTGAACGTTGATATTGCATGTTTACGGAAAAAGAACTTCGACCTTAAGAGGGAACTTTTCTGTTTTATGAATTATTATTCTGAAATGTATGATATTCATGATGATATAGTTATTCTACTGAACGTTGATATTTGCATGTTTACGGAAAAAGAACTTCGACCTTAAGAGGGAACAAGAAATCTTGTTAGTAATATCTGTTTCTGTTAAAAATAACGCTGGATTTAAGACAAAAGAGCTCCGGCATTTTTGCAGAAAATGACTTCGGATTTAGAGCTCCGGCATTTTGGAAAATGAACTTTGGATTTAGAGCTTTGTTTAACAGTAAATGAACTTCGGACTAAAGCTTCGGATTTTAAACAGAAATGCACTCCGGATTAAGAGCTTCAGATTTTAACAGAAAATGCACTCCGGATTTAGAACTTCGGATTTTAACAAAAAGCACTCCGGATTAAGAGCTTCGGATTTTAATAGAAAATGAACTCCGGATTTAAGAGCTTCGGATTTTGAAGGAAATGAACTCCGGATTTTAGAGCTTCGTATTTTGAAAGAAAATGAACTCCGGATTTTAGTACTTTGGATGTTATAAGAAAATGAACTCCGGATTTAAGAACTTCAGAGTTTTGAAAGAAAAGTACTCCGGTTTTTCTTCAAAGAAAGGCACTTCGTCCCTTTGAAAAGAAAAGCACTTCGGTTTTGATAAGAAAAAGCATCCCGCCAAGGAAGAAAAAGAGCTCCGCCCTTTTTAAAGAAAAAGTACTCCGGCAAAATAAGGAAAATGGACTTTGACTTTTTGACTCCGGATTTAAAGACCTTCAATTTTAATAATGGACTTCGGTTTTGAAAGAAAAGAACTTCGGATGATATGGACTTCAATGAATGAAGTAAAGAACAAGGCTTCATGAAAACATATGAATTATGGACAGTAAGTGGAACTCTTCCAACTTTTGATCAATGATGATTGGCCATTAAAGAACACGAACCAAGAACCGAGTTTCCATTAAGCTTGCTGTTAAAGATGGATGAAGGATATTGGAGTGACACTCGAGGATGCCTCCTGGGCCAGGGGAGGGAACCTTTTGGTGGCATAAGAACTATGGACTATGGCCCCGTATGCCGGGTTAAAGGCATTACCTCCCGCCCCGGGGAGCATAATGAGGGGATACGGCTTTAGGTTGTGGGGTTACACACAACCCGTCCTCGATGTTGTCCGCTCCCATCCAGTCCCTAAAGATGATACAAATTCTGAATGATTTTGATAAATTTTCTGAAAACAAGATGAAAAGAATAAGAACTGAAGAAGAAACGATATGATGATTTTCATATGCTATGCTATATTATAAAATTATGTTTTAATCAAATTATATGTATGTTTATGTTTTTTGCATGTGAGTATCCTGCTGGGCTTTGTAAGCTCATTCTTGCCACTTTTTAGATGATGAAAAGCTTATGGAGGACGAAGTTGAGTAGAACCTTATGGTGTAGCTGAATGGTTAAGCTGGCCGGAGCAGATCTTTGAGAGCTTTGTTTATTTTGCTTTTGATATTTTGAGGAGACTTGTAAAATTTATTCCGCTGCTTATGAATGTTAGTATATTTTCGTGATACTTTGGGATTAATGAAATTATAAATCTCTAGTATGCATCTCAGGTTTGAAAGAAAATAAATAAAAATTTTATGTCCACCTATATATATCTTTTCATAATTTATTTAAAAGCAAGGACTTTGGATTTAACGGTGGCTTTTGATGGTAATAAAAGTCGGGTCGTCACAGCATGCTTGAGTGAGCCCCTGGCAGAAACCCTGCACTCGCCGTACGCCCGCTAATCGCTCGAGCGAGCACTGACAGAATGTAGCGCGCGGTGACATGCTTGAGCGCAGCCCCAACTTTTGCCCACATGTTGACTTCGTTTTTGTTATAAATAGAAGGGGAAAAAGGAAAGTGGGAGAGAGAGCAGACCACGGACGATGAAGAGGAAGAAGAGAAGAGGAGAAAGGGGAAATCACTTGTTCCAATCCACTCTCGGTAAAAATAGCGGCAGATCAGGCCAAGGCAATGTACTTCGGACGTTGTTTTTCATTTTTACCGATTTTTCTTGCTTTAAAGTTGATAAATATACTCTAAAATATTGTTGATGTATGTTTAAAGTAAACGAAGCATGTTTCCTTCGATTGTTTGGTTGGATTTTATGTTTACCCATATTTATTGTAAGTTTTGGCTTCGATTTCATGAATGAGCTTGTAATTAGTGTTCGATTTTGTTCCGAAAGCTTGTGATGAAACCCTAGCTCAAAAATATTAGAAATTTTTGGTTAAATTGCATGATTTAATGTATGTGTATAGATTTATAGTATTAATTTCATGAATAAGCACATATTTAGTGTTCGTTTTGAGTCCGAAAGTTTTGGCGAAACCCTAGATACGAAAATGAATGGGTTTTAATGATTTTTAACCGTAGCTCCTGTTATAAAAAAGTTAATTGACACTGAAACGAAGCTCCTGGTATAATTTGTTTTTGAAAATCTTGCATGGACTTATACTGATAAATTTTCATGCACTTCTGAAGTAAAATTGTAGGAGTTTTCAGACTGTTACTGTATGTTCTGAACATTTTGGAGTTAACTTAAAGGAAATTGTGAAACTCTAATTACGAAAGAAGGCTTTCAGTTGAGAAATTATTCCTAATACTGTTATTTAGGACCCAGGACTGATTACAATCCGGTTAGGTTCTCCGGCATGCCTTAGAACTTTACGGTGGCAATCGAGGACTCTGTCCATGGAGTTATATGTGGTCCACCCGTTCTCGGGGCGTTACTGTCAGAAGGAAAGTTTCTGTTTTTGGCCTACCTTCGGATGACACACCGTACTGATCCCGCGAGATGGGATACTTCTGTTACTGTTACCGGCCTTTGATTGTGTGGAGTGAACACAATCTATCCTCGATCATTCATCCCCTCAGCTGGTAGGGTATACTAGTAGGGTCCGTTACCGCTCTGTTCTATTACCATTCTGTTCTATCGCCGTTCTATTTTGTACCACTGTTACTGTACTAATTTCTGTTCCATACCGATCACTGTTCTATTCTGAATAAAAGAGAGGATTTTGGCTTTGCCTTCTGAATTATACTGATTTCTGATCTCTGAGTTTAATATCGTTAAAGTATGCTTTCTCTGTTTCCTAGACAATATTTTGTTTAACCGTTCTATTTCTACATAGATTCATGACCGTTCTGCATGACTTTTTTAATGCACATATGCATGTACCTTGCTGGGCACAGGCTCACTGTTTTATTTTTTTTCCCTCCAGATGAGCCAGTAGAGTTAGTGCCAGACGAGAAAGAGTGACTGAAGGAAATTCCTGAAGACTTTTGAGAACCTGAAGCATTTTGAGAGCTATTTTTGGAGAACCAGTTGATGTAAAGACTTGACTGGGCATATGATTTTGTATATGGGTCTTGTATCTATGGATATTCATACACACGTGGGTTTTGTATAGAATGCATATGATGTATGTGATGATAAAAAGGAAAACTATGCTTCTACAGGTTAATAGTTCAGTTTCTGCTCTAAATTTTTGGATATACTATACAGGTCCTAGATGGCATCTTGTTATTGAACTATTAGTGTAGTTAATGGTTTTATAGATTTATGCCATGGATGACACATGTGATCCTGTGTATGCATGTTGTAGGAAGAATTGTGGTATAATTGATAGTTGTGTGCTTGTAATGGTTGATCATACAGGTTATATTTTTGGGTTTTTATCCAGTTATAAAGGAGACTCTGTCGAAATTTCTACAGAAGTCTTCCTTATATTTTAGTCCATTAATTCTGTTTCTGTCTTGACGGATACTTCTGAGGAAAAAAAATCCATTCCATCACAATTGGTAACAGAAAATTAAGATGCCTTAACAATTGATTGATCGAAAAGCGGAGGCATAGTTTTGAATCTCTATACTGAATTCCTGTAGAAGGGGTAGAAGAAATGACCGTGGTGGCGCTAGCACGCCCTATGATAGAGAGGCCGCTTATATTGATCTATTGGAGAGGATGACTAATGTGGTTGAATCTGTCGAGCAAAGACACATGGCTCCGATTCTTGCACCCGAGCTAGCTCTGGTACTTCTTGGTCCCACGATGTATGACAGATTCATAGCGGAGCAAGCACCGGGCTTCCTAGGAAAGCTTGATCCGACGGAAGCAAATGTGTGGTTAAAGAGAATGAAGAAGATATTCGTTGTGATTGGCTATACCGATCAGGAGAAGGTCACCATTATGGTGTATAAACTAGAAGGTGAAGCTGATAACTGGTGGAGTATGCAGAAAAGGGTGATGGGAGTGCCTGATGATATCATTACCTGGGAGATGTTTGGGGATGCTTTTATGGAGAAGTACTTCCCATCCAACCTCCGGGATCAGAAGAAGCAGGAATTTATGAGATTGAGGTAAGGAAACATGACGGTAAAAGAGTAAGATGCCAGATTCACAGAGCTATCCCATTTTACGCCCTTCTATGTAGAGATGAGTAGAGGAAGGTGAAGAAGTTTCAACAAGGGTTACGAGATGACATTAAAAGGTCGCTGTCAATTTTAAAGTTCCAGACTTATGCCAAAATTCTGGACAAAGCGGTGATCTATGAGAAGGAAGCGGAGACAGAGAGATTCTATGCAAAGAGGACCGCCAGCTGAGCGGGAGTTAGTGCCGGGTCTGCTGCGGGATCTTCTAGGCTGTCCAAGAAGACAAGGATGGCAAACAAGGGAAATAGTGTTGTACCGGCTCAGTCAGTAACCAGTTCTAGAGGGTCAACTAAAGATTGCACCTTCTGTGGGAGGAGACATCCGAGGCAAGCATGCCATAAGTTGTCGGGAGCATGTTTCCGATGTGGGCAGCAGGGCCACTTGTTCAGGGACTATCCACTACCTCCGAGGCTAGAAATAAAGAAACCTACAGTCTCGAAAAAGGCTCTCGCAGCGACTGTTCAGGACCCAGAGGCATCTCCGAATGCCCTGGAAGGTACTCTTTCTATTTGTTGAGTTTCTACATCTATATTATTTGACTCGAGATTTACCTATTCCTTTATTTCTTTGCGATTTGCATGCTACATTGTATCTGTCCCGTGTATTTTGGACTGTGAACTGTCTGTATGTACTCCCACTGGGTCCCCTGTGATTACGAATGTTATGTATCTGGGATGCATAGTTGAGGTGAATGGGAACTGTTTGGTTGTGGACTTGGTGTTATTGAACATGGGTGATTTTGACGTGATTCTAGGGATAGACTGGCTAGCCAAATACCATGCCAGTATTGACTGTTTTTTAAAGAGGGTTTATTTTAATATTTTTGGAATAGAGTCCTTTTTCTTTCAAGGTATTATGAAAAGGGGGGGTGCCTGTATTGATCTCTACTTTACATGCTAAATATTTGATGAAAAGTGGATGTAAAGCTTACTTGGCTTATGCCTGCACTACTGGGAGTCATAGTGTGCCGGCTAAGGACATCCTGATTGTTTGTGACTTTGAGGATGTATTTCCAGAGGAATTACCTGGATTACCTCCACACCGAAAAATTGAGTTTGAAATTGCTATTGTTCCTAGTGTTAGTCCAGTTTTTAAGGCCCCCTATCGTATGGCTTCGACTGAATTGAAGGAGTTAAAGTTATAACTGCAAGAGCTGTTAGACAAGGGCTTTATCAGACCGAGTGTACCTCCTTGGGGTGCACTGGTATTTTCATGAGAAAGAAAGATGGGTCTTTGCGGTTGAGTGTTGACTATCGTGAATTGAATAAAATCATGATTAAAAATAAATACCTCTACGGCGTATTGATGATTTATTTGATTAGTTGTAAGGATCTCAGGTGTTCTCGAAGATTGATTTGAGGTCTGGTTATTATCAATTGAGGATCAAGCCGGAAGATATGGCTAAAACTGCTTTTTGGACACGTTATGGCCATTATGAGTTCCTTGTTATGCCTTTTGGCCTTGCGAATGCTCCAGTTGCTTTTATAGATCTGATGAATAGGATGTTCAGGCCGTACTTGGACAAATTTGTGGTGGTGTTCATTGATGATATCCTGATTTATTCAAAGGACTATGAGGAACACAAGACTCATTTGAGGAGAGTACTTCAAGTGCTCCACGAGAAAAAATTATATACCAAGCTGAGTAAATGTGAATTTTGGCTTGAGAGGGTGATATTTTTGGGGCATGTGATTTCTGATGGTGGCATTTTTGTGAATTCTAGAAAAGTAGAGGCTGTTACAAACTGGAGCAGACAGGCTTTTATGACTGAGGTTAGGAGATTTCTGGGCATGGAGGGATATTACAGACATTTTGTAGAGAATTTCTCACAAATTACTATACCTCTGACTCAGCTACTGAAGAAGCAGGCTAAGTTTGTGTGGACAGAGGTGCGTGATTTGAGCTTCCAGGAGCTAAAGGATCGTTTGACTACCGCTCTAGTGTTGATTATTCTAGAGGGTTTAGGAGGCTTTGAGGTGTACTGCAACGCCTCTAAGGCGGGTCTAGGATATGTATTGATGCAGCATGGTAAATTTGTAACTTATAAATCTAGGCAACTGAAAGTGAATGAAAAGAACTATCCAACTCATGATTTGGAGCTTGCTGCTGTTGTCTTTACCTTAAAAATTTGGAGACATTATTTTTATGGTGAAAGGTTCCTTATGTATTCTGATCATAAAAGTTTAAAGTACCTATTTTTACAAAGGAAACTTAATATGAGGCAAAGGAGATGGCTCGATTTCTTGAAGGATTATGACTGTGAGATATAGTACAAGCCAGGGAAGGCCAACGTAGTTACGGATGCATTAAGTCACCGATAAGGTATGTGGCACACTTGCAGATCAAGTAAATGGAGATGTTAGATTAACTGAAATAATGTGATATCCAGCATTATGCTAAAGGTGATAGAATGCTCCTGTCGTATCTTTAGATCCAACCGGAGGTAATCAATGAAATTAAAGAGAAGCAGGTGAATGATCCGTTCCTTATGGATATTGTTAGTGATCTGAGTAAGGAATTCCGAGCTGATTTTAACGTCCGGACTGATGGAGTGTTGAGGTTTAGAGACCGATTATGTCTACCAGATGATAGAGGATTGAAGGAGAAGATTTTGAAGGAGGCTCACCGGTCTCGGTATACGATTCTCCCGAGGACGAAAAAAATGTATTAGGATTTGAAGAAAACCTTCTGGTGGAGGAATATGAAGAGAGATATTATGGCTTATGTGGAGAGATGCCTGGTATGCCAGCAACTGAAGGCTAAGAGGAGAAAGCCTTCTGGATTGTTACAGCCTATATCGATCCCGAGCTAGAAATGGGAAGGCATTGCCATGGATTTTGTATCAGGTTTACCGAGGATTCCTAAGAATCATGATGCCGTATGGGTTATAGTTGATCGGCTGACAAAATCAGCCCACTCCTTGGCGATTAGGATGACCTATTCGTGTGATAGGTTGGCTTAGTTGTATGTAAATGAGATTATGAGGCTTCATGGAGTTCCTGCCTCCATTGTGTCTGATAGAGATCCACATTTTGTCTCGAGGTTTTTGGGAGAGCTTACATAAGGAGTTGGGGATAGAGTTAAAATTAAGTACTGCATATTACCTCCAGACTAATGGCTAATCTGAGTGTACCATTTAGATTCTTGAGGATATGTTAAGGGCCTCTATTTTGGAGATGAAAGAAAATTAGGACACTTATCTGGCACTAGCTGAATTTACTTATAATAACAGCTATCAGGCTAGCAATAGCATGACACCTTTTAAGGCATTGTATGGGAGAAAATGTAGGTCGTCGATTCACTGGGAGGAGACTGGAGATAAAAGGATTTTGGACCCGGAGATTATGAAAGAAATGGCAGAGAAGATTAAATTGATCCATGATAATTTGAAGATTACTCAGAGTCGACAAAAAAGCTATGTGGATAGGAGAATGATAGAATTGAGCTTTGAGGTAGGAGATCTTGTATTTCTGAAGGTCTCATCATCCAAAGGCACGTTCCGGTTTAGAGTAAAGGGAAAATTGAAGTCGTGGTTCATTAGTCCTTTTGAGATTTTGGAAAGGATCGGGGAGGTAGCCTACAGGTTAGCGTTACCACCTAATCTGACGGGTGTACATGATGTATTTCATGTATCGATCCTTCAGAAGTACGTCCACGATCCTGCACACATGATTGACTATGGATCCTTGGCTATTGATAAGGATTTGTCCTACATTAAGAAACCACTGCAAATTCTAGACCGAAAGGATCAAAAGTTGCGTACAAGACCATTCCCCTGGTGAAGGTACTTTGGAGAAATCATTCACCGGAGGAGGCCACTTGGGAACGCGAAGAGGAAATCCGAAGCAAATATCCCCACTTGTTTTCTTGATGTATGTAGTTTTGTTTAATTTCGAGGACAAAATTTCTTTAAGTGGCGGAGAGTGTGAGGCCCCGGAATAAAAAACGTGATAATTAGAAGTAATTAAAATGATGATAATCATTAAGAGGCCAAACATGTCTTGAAAAATTATGGATGAAAGTAAAAAGTTGAAAAAATACCTGAGTTCAGCAAGCAACCAAATAGAGCCTACTGTGCGCCCGAGGTGCTGCAGTGAGCCCAAAAATCTAGTGGCTACCCGCTCATTGCACTCCTGGCAAGCTCAAGCAAGCCCCTGGCAGAAACCCCTCCGTCGCCGTGCGCCCGCTGGGTGCTCGAGCAAGCACTGACAGATTGTAGCGCATTCACCACGCGCTCCACATGCGCTCGAGCATAGCCCCGATTTTTGCCCACGTGCTGACTTCGTTTTTATTATAAATAGACGGGGAAAAAGGAAAGTGGGAGAGAGAGCAGACCACGCACGACGAAGAGGAAGAAGAGAAGAGGAGAAAGGGAAAATCACTTGTTCTAATCCACTCCCGGTAAAAATAACGGTAGATTGGGTCAAGGCAAATGTACTTTGGACGTTGTTTTTCGTTTTTACCGATTTCTCTTGCTTTAAAGTTGATGAATATGCTCTAAAATATTGTTCATGCATGTTTAAAGTAAATGAAGTACGTTTCCTTCGATTGTTCGGTTAGATTTTGTATTTACCCATGTTTATTGCAAATTTTGGCTTCGATTTCATGAATGAGCATGTAATTAGTGTTCGATTTCATTCTGAAAGCTTGTGATAAAACCCTAGCTCAAAAATATTCGAAATGTTTGGTTAAATTGCATGATTTAATGTATGTGTATAGATTTTTGGCATTAATTTTGTGAATAAGCACATGTTTAGCGTTTGTTTTGAGTCCGAAAGTTTTGGCGAAGCCCTAGGTACGAAAATGAAGGGGCTTTAATGATTTTTAACCATAGCTCCTGTTATATAAAAGTTAATTGGCACTGAAATGAAACTTTCGGTATAATTTGTTTTTGAAAATCTTGCACAGACTTAAACCGATAAATTTCCATGCACTTCTGAAGTAAAACTGAAGGAGTTTTCAGACCGTTACTGTATGTTCTGAACATTTTGGAGTTAACTTAAAGGAAATTGTGAAACTCTGATTACGAAAGAAGGCTTTCAGTTGAGAAATTATTTCTAATACTGTTATTTAGGATCCAGGACTGATTACAATCCGGTTAGGTTTTTCGGCATGCCTTAAAACTTTACAGTGGTAATCGAGGATAACTCTGTCCATGGAGTTATATGTGGTCCGCCCTTCCTCGGGCCATTACGGTCAGGAGGAAAGTTTCTATTTCTAACCTACCTTCAGGTGGCACACCGTACCGATTCCGCGAGATGGGTACTTCTATTGTTGTTACTGGCCTTTGATTGTGTAAAGTGAATGCAATCTATCCTCGATCATTCGTCCCCTTAGCTGGTAGGGTATACTAGTACGGTCCGTTACCGCTTTGTTCAGTTACCGTTCTGTTCTGTACCACCGTTACTGTACTGATTTCTGTTCCGTACTGATCACTGTTCTGTTCTGAATAAAAGAAAGGTTTCTGACTTTGGCTTCTAAATTATACTGATTTTTGATCTCTGAGTTTAATATCGTTAAAGTATGCTTTCTCTATTTCCTAGACTATATTTTGTTTAACCGTTATATTTCTGCATAGATTCATGACCGTTTTGCATCACTATTTTACTGCACATATGCATGTACCTTGTTAGGCCCCGACTCACTATTTTATTATTTTTTCCCCTCCAGATGAAACAGTAGAGTTAGTGCCCAACGAGAAAGAGTGATCGAAGAAAATTCCTAAAGACTTTTGAGGACCTGAAGCATTTTGGAAGCTATTTTGGGAGAACCAGTTGACGTAAAGACTTGACTGGACATATGATTTTGTATATGGGTCTTGTATCTATGGATTCATGCACACGTGGGTTTTGTATAGAATGCATATGATGTATGGATGGTAAAAAGGAAAACTATACTTCTGCAGGTTAATAGTTTAGGTTCCACTCTAAACTTTTGGATATACTGTATAGGTCCTAGACGACATCTCATTATTGAACTGTTAGTGTAGTTAATGGTTTTATAGATTTATGCCATGGATGGCACATGTGATCTTGTATATGCATGTTGTAGGAAGAATTGTGGTAGAAGTGATAGTTGTGTGCTTGTAATGGTTGATCATACAAATTGTATTTTTAGATTTTTATCAAGTTATAAAGAGACTCTGCCGAAATTTTTACAGAAGTCTTGCCTTATATTTTAGTCCGTTAATCCTGTTTCTATCTTGACGGATACTTCTGAGGAAAAAAAATCTGTTCCGTCATAGAATCCCTATTTTGATTATATTAACTTAACTATAATTATGATATTCAAAAATTGGTACATTACAACTCTCCCCACTTATAAAAATTTCATCATCGAAATTTAACAAATCTCAAAATTCAACAATTGAGAAAAAAAAGTCCTTTTAGATTCCTACTTCACATCCTTGAAGAAAAAATCCTTCATAGAAAACCTTAACTCAATGAATTATCCTAATTTTCAATATCTAATGTTTCGTATCTAAATCTAGGCTGGTACCTTATCACAAGACGATTCCCTAATCGCCTACATGTCATAAACCGATTATATACTTATTTCCACAGTCATCGATGCAAGAGAGATTTCATGACGATCCAAAAAATTTAGAGGCAACCCTAATTATTGGCTATTTCCTCAATTAACTTCAAAACCTTGAGTGAACTTATGAACTTTTATTTCAGTTCATCCTAAGTCTCAAAAATAACCCTTCACTTCAAACCTTAAATTGAACCTTAAAATATATGGTTACTTACTCCACTGCACTACTCTGATTGACCATTTATTTACACACTAAAATAAAATCCTCTTACAACCCGAATTTATTGATCCATATTAGACACCTAGGTTATGTGACAATTATAGGCCAAAGAAAAATTCCAAAGATGTCAAGACAAATAAGGCAATGTCCTTGGTCCTTAGATTACAATTAACTTAGGATATACAATTAAGACGAGAACCCAAAAATTCGGCGCAACCTCCAAATCACTACCTAAGCTTCGAAACCTAAGTATTCCGTAAATTTATTATCTTATTACAACAAACCACCCTATTTGACTCGCACATGTGATCCAAATTTTTGATAAATAGACCGTTCTTGAAAGCTAATCCACAATTATTCAAACACCTAAAATCCTTATCGTTCTAACAACCCTGAAGCAAAGCTATAAAGGCCTCTCATCTCATAATTTCATAGCTTCAATACTTCAAATATGATTCTGTCTCTCAAATCAAGAGCATGACATCCCATTAATCCAAATATTAGAACCTACTCGCAACTCACCTTTCATATTTCCTACGAAGCATCGAAAGTATATTAAGTCTAAAGACTCTGAACATCAATTATCAGCACTAATGTTCACTTTCCTTAAAAGACACTGAGATTTATCTTCATAATTCTTAGACAGGTTTACCCATTTGTACTAATGCATGATCATATCCTCTGTATGACATGACTATTCAAACCTTTAGTATTAGCTAGACAATAACTACATTTATAAACAAAGCCTATAAATCCCTGAAGCAAAGAACCCGGTTGCAAACTCTAAACCACGGTTGGAGTAATTCCGATTAAGAGCTTCTCCCCCACTTAATTCGAGGGTAGCCACCTACATACGATGTAGGAAAAGTATAATTCTAAGTCTTCCTCAAAAGTACCACATTCTATTACAACTCACTTGATCCATCAAGGATCAACCCAAATAACATGGTTGACAATCTACCATTCAATCCTTGAAGGTTATTCCCACATATCTCATTCTGACAGATACCGATCGCTTCTAAGTCAGACTCTCCGCAAACATTGTAAATCTTCGAGGGACATTTAAGGGATATCTTATCGGATTTAGCTATACCTCAGAAAATTGCGCACCCCCGCAACATCAATCAGTCTTTCCTAAATTAGCCGCCGCTCAAATCTCTGCAGGAACACATTCACGCTACCGAAGAATCCACATGCCCAAAACAACATCTTCCCTTACCGAACCACACTCTAACCTCAATTGGGCATATGGCTAACAGCCTTCCTAATCTATGACACAGTCCTCCAACAGAGTTCATACATCTTCTACAATTCTATGAATTCATTGATGAGGCCATCACAAAACTGGCCTAAATATGGCTGAAAGATCTAATCTATAAAAATTCACAAAATGCCAACAAACCTACAAACCTAATGGCATTATCGGAATTCGTAATGGCTATATCTTAATTCTGAAAGCTACCGTAGGTATAAATTTTGATTATCTACAATTGACAACACTACGGATACAATCAACCTTGGGAAAGATTAGCCCTTGCAATAGATCAATCAGTTTGCCTACTTATTTCCAACTATCGGCTTATCAACTACTCATCTCCCGAGCAACCAAATTTGTAATCATCCTCAAGTAAGCTCATCAATTCTTCTTGCTCATCCCAAAGGTTCTAAGGCATCCTATGGCAAGCACCTAATCGATACTTCCTCAATTCTGTACGAAATCCTTAAATATCGGTATCGATCCCGACACAACCTTGAATTACCAATCGAAAGATAAATCAATCTAACATTTCCTCCCAAGGAACATCCTCAAAGACTTACACAGCCAAACTCCTTTGTGACCATAGGATGACTTCGAGGGGTGGTCTCATTTGCTAACTGAACTTGGCACATATGCTCATTAACGACTCGCAGGTAAAATGATAATATTTTCATTGCCGTTTGATTAAGTATTCCTCACATACAAAATTTTACAACTTGATTACAAGTATCATATCCTACCGCCACAATTCATACTAGCATAGCAACTTATCAACCAAATCATCCTCAATATCACATCAAAGTTTGACACCACAATTAAAATCGAATCAACCTAATCGATCATATCTATGGACCCAAGAAAATGTTATAGACATTGATACAACTAGTACAAGTCTACGATCCTCAAATAAATGAATAAAGCTAGAAAACACAAATGAAAATATAGATTCTGAATCCCAAAATAACACATATACTGAAATGTTAAGATCCGGGAGTCTTATCTTCCACTACGGTAGACGACACCTTTATACTTGTGCCATTACCATGGAACCATGATCCAATCCAACGGACTTCTTCACTATTCAACCCGTGGAGTAAAGACAATCCCTAATCATACGGCTGAATTGTCCACAATTAGAATATGCTCTCAAAAATCCCACCAAAATAAGAAATTCATTCATAGAGTATTCACGAATATATCCTACGATATTTCTTTATCCTCAAGTCCCATGACTCTTTTTATGTCAACCACCCAAGATCGACTTCCTTTTCAATCTTACATGGGGCAACATTACCTCATCTTCTTCTGAATATTGGATCATCGTCAATGCCATCTTAATTCTCAGGATCCATATCTCAACTTCTATAGGATCCGAGCTACCCAAAAGTTTAGGCATTTATTCATTAATAAATCAATTATAAATTGCATCCTTGGATTCGCTACACCAGAATTGACTCTAAGTTATACTGACCTTAAGCCATCAATTTCACCTTATTTGTCATACTTGCCATATTATTCAAGTATCCTTCTTAGCAAGTTTTTAGCCTGTAGACTTCAACTCAGAACCAATTAAACTTTAACTTTGAACTAAAATCAATTAACCTAGGCCTCGAATCGACGCCAACCAATTCAAACACTAAATTGATATCAATCAAATTTAAACCTCATGGCACCTCCTTACAAATCCTCCTCTCGACCTCACAGTTGACCACCACCACAAGTAGACATTTGCCTTGGTAGTACGTTCGGCTATCAATATCTTTTCTGGAATAAGAATAATATGGGTTAGTTCGTAACTTAGACACTAATTAGAATAGTGTAAACTAGATAATCAAACTTACCCACTAATTCCTAACTTAATTCTAGCCTAATTCAGACAAATTAGGACAACTAGAACCATCCGATCTATCTTAATCATCCTACGCCTTTATCTACTTATTCAATCTATCTTACTCTAACCTAAGCTTCCACATAAGATTCAAATCAAACCTAAGATATCGCTTTCTCTGATACCAATTGTGACGTATCATATTTTTAACTAAAAATTTGATGAAGTTCTAACTGTAATATGATCATCGGCTCAATACAAAAACCTGTATAATATACATAATCCACATCATCACAACACAGGATCCATAAGCCAAAACAAAACACGTGGCACCAATATTATAATTCAAATTATGATGTCGGCTCAGATAAAATGTCAGTAGGTACCTAAATAAATCGTAAAAACCATTGGAAGCATCTACATCAATCAAATTCAGCAAAAGTTAGACTACATGTACATTATCATCATCATCATACATATACATCAATATACAAATCATCTCAATGATCCAAATATTTCATGAGGAATGTGCAAAATTACAAGACTAAGTCCACAAAGCTCTTCCTCCAAGATCCACAACCTAGCCAACTCCTAAGTCCTACTCTGTCATATCAGATAGAGGCTTGTACTCATCTGAAGGAAGGAAAAATAGTAAGGAGAGCCAAATGCTCAATAAGTGTAATTAATTAAGGATAATATACAATATATTTAAAATGGAATAGAAAAGGAGATAGGGGCATGATATATGATACAAAACATGGAATATGAACAAATATATTTTTGAAATATAAATAACCTTTATATTTTATCTTTCTTCTCTTAGGGTTCCAAAACATATATAAATTTTTTTATCTTTATGGATCAGAACTAGTAGGCCTTACCAACTAATGGTGCGGGAGAACGAGAAAAAGAATATGTTTATTTCTACACATTCTAAAGTGTATAAGCATGCAATTTAACACCCTGTGGTGAGCGATATACGTTTAGCCTGATATACGGGGCCATATCACATGTGCCACTATATCTCTCGGGATCCAAAGGCAGTCATCATTTTTTAACAGTAATATCCTATGGCATGCCAAAATATATCACCCACTATAATATATGGCAAAGATAATCTTTGAGTTTTTACTATAATATCAATCGCATGCCAAGGAATACTCCCTCTAAAATATAAATCTATGGTTTGGGTTTCATGATTTCTTATTCTTTGAGAAAAAATCTACCAAACTTCTTTAACAAAGTTCTCACTCTGGGATAACAAATTATACATATATCAAATTGTATCATTCCGTTAATATACTTACATATCTTACATAATTCTTATATACAAATACAGATAATCATTTTTTACAGGCTTAAATCTTCACGTGACTTTAAACATATGCATAATTTAATATAATGCTATGAAACAATTACGAAATCCTTACCACATCAGGCAAACGTAACTTTAGAGTTTCTGGACGATAATTCCTTCACAAACGGTTTACAATAATATTTTCAGAATATACAATTGAGCATATACAATCATATGTAATTTAAATACCAATTAAATAAAGTGAAATTATGTAAAAATCTTCAAATTTATCAGGTGAATAGTGTCAAGCGTGAATTTAGGGTCCGTATGTACAAAACCGGACAAAATTTAAAAAATGAGACACCCAATCGATAAATAACCATGTTCAAGACATGAATTTTCATTATTTAAAGCTAAATATATATAAAACTCAAAATAATTGGTTAAACAAGGTTCGGGCATGGGTTAAAGTTTTGGGATGCACAAAACCATGCAAAAATGATGAATTGGATAATAAATTGATAAATTTCTGTGCCTAAATCATGGATTTTAAAAAATATGTAAATGGATCGGGTATTGGAACAATAATCCCGATGGGCATCAAATAAAAAATAAAAAAAGAATAAAAAAGGTATGGGTGCACTTGCCTCGACCTGATCCATCACTTCTCCAACTAGCCCCAAGCCAAATTCAAACTTGAGAGCTTTAATTTCTCCTCTCTCTCTCTTCTCGTTTGTGTTTCTTCTCTCCTCTCCTCTCTCTCCCTTTCCCCTGCGTGAAATGATGTGGAAAGAGTCATTGGGCATTTATAACGCGAGCCGGCACTCAAGCACAGGCCGGCGCCCAGCAGGCGCTGCCTCTTGCAAATCAGCGCCCCGTAGGCACTGCTTTGCTGCCGAGGGCTTCTATACTACTTCTAAAACCAAATTTCCCACATGGATTAAGTCCTATCTTAATTATATTAACTTAATTACCCGTAATAATGATATTTAAAAATCAGTACATTATACCGAACACCTTTCGGTCTTCATGTCAATCTTCCCTCACGAATCACTTGAGGTACCAAATACCGTCAGAACCCCATTTCACATTACCAACGTCGCCAATGAAGGTAAATGGGTAAGAAGTGGTACAATGGTAAAGTAAGAGTAGTGAGAAAATCCTTGACACAAGAGTACAAGAATGTTATTTTGGTTTTCTCAAATGGAGCTAAGTTAAAGCATGAAGATTTTTGTTTGCTCTGAAAATGGGTGTTCAAATGCACAAGCAAGAGTTAGGACAAATGAAATAAGGGAGAAATATATAGAGAGGCTTGAAAAAGTTGTTTAAAAATATGATTGTTGTCGCAGCACTCGAGCGCAACTCTAGCACATGGCGGTGGCACCTAGGGTTTCGAGAGAAAAACTCTCGGGCACTCGAGTGAGAAGAAGGCGAGCTTCAAGCGGGAGGCTACTAGTTTTGGTGCTCAAGTGCATGGTGAGAGAGCATTGAGCGTCAGGCTACTAGTTTTTGCGTTCGAGAGCATGGCGAGTGAGCATCGGGTGCAAGCCCATTGGAAACTTGGCTTGAGCACATATCGTGCACGTAGCAGGCGGCATGGTACTAGAAGCGGGACTCGAGCGCATAGCGGACGTGCAGCAGATGTAGGTCCTTGGGAACAAACAATCATGAAAATAAGTTGATGCAAAGCTTCAACTAATATAACCCAACATCAACAGATAACCAAATATGGTCACAGAATATGCTAACACATAAATGACGCTAACAATTTTCCCCTTTGAAAATTCCATGACAAAACCACATAAAGTAAAAAGAAAAATACAACAGAAGTGCAGATTAAGACACCACCAAAATAAAACTCATGTACATAAAAATCTATACCTAGTGAGTACCAAAATAATACAAAAAGTAAGTAACCAATGACAAGAAAACTGTCGTGTCGATACTATAGCTACGGTGCCTAGGCAAGTATGGTTAGTACAAATAAATAGAATACAAATAGAAATAACAAAAATAAGACAACCATGTGTAGTAGCATATAGCAGTAGCATATAGCAATGCTAATAACATGAAATAACAGGAACAGTAGCAGATAACAAAATCAATGAAATCATTGTACACAATCAAAACTCCCCCTGAACAATACAAGTAAAGCTCTCCTTGAACAAAAAGCATCCCAACACAAAAGTATGGCTTTCCCTAACAAAAACAACAAAAATATGTATTCCCCTTTTTGTCATGAAGGGCCAAAGAGGAGGCATCACTCAGACTTAGAGGAATTACCAGAAGACTAACGAGCATATTGCCATTGCAATTGAACAAGTGTAGCCTCCTAAGCAGCCAAACGTGAGTCAAGATGCTCAAAGCTGGTAAGGATATCTGAATGTAGCTAAGACTGGGAAGTAAAGATGCACTTCTGAAAGGAATAAAGGCACTTAAAGTGATTGGTAATGCAGGAAATCTGTCCCATTAGTGCTGCGGAGGAAGAGGTGGAGTGCCAATGAGGTACAGACGGCTCAAGACCCGGGGGGTCAGGATAGGACAAGGTGGAGCAAGACAGTCCACTCTCGGGCTGAAAAGAAGGCACCACAAGGAGGGGCTCGTCAAGAGGCTCAAAGAAATTCACGGAGAAGTGGTGAGTATGTGACCAACTTTGGGTAAAACTGGTAGAGGTGATGGGACGCGCAAGTTGGAGATGAGGAAGATCGGAAAAAGGGAGACCTAACCCCGCAAGTAGCCGCTGAATGAGATGGGAGAGGTTGTCATCCTTTCTAGAGTCAAAATGGGTGAGCATGTGAGAGCAAAGGTGGGATGGCAAGTCAATAAGCCACCCACTCAAGATAGTATAAAGAAAGAGAGCTTTGTTAAGGGGGATGGAAGAGAAGTGAGTGATGGGAAAAATAATCGTGAGCATAATCCGACTCACAACCAACCATCGAGGCGAAATAATTCGGGTTTTAAAAGACCTCTCATTCCATTCCATGGGCGAGCCATGAAGAAATGTGGTGATCTCATTTAGGGGGGGCCTAGAGAGCGGGGTGTAAGGGTAGCCGGGATTTTCCACCTGAGGAAGATCGAGAACCCGAGTAATCACATCCGGAATAATTCAGAGGTGTTGCCCCCACAGGAAGGTAAAAAAGGAAGTAGGAGGGCAATCATGAATATTAGAATAGAATTCCTATATGAGGATGGCTAAAGGAGCAAGCAAATTTGTAAGGACTAGCTCCCAACGACATCTGTGAAGATGGAAGAAATGGAGGGGTCTAGGGAGGAAAGGTGTGACGAAACATGTTATAATCCTCTAATGACCTCCGTCAATTATCTACTTAACCAATTTAAATAAAACGCTATTATTTATAATTACATTAACTTCTGTAAAAAATTGGGTAGAATCTGTCCTAAATTTGGTCAATAAACTTACACATAATCTGAATAATCAACCCTATATAAGACATATAAATAAGTAAACTTTAAAATTTAATCATAACACATACACAAGATCAAATCAAAATTCCATTACATTCATGGCACCAACACAGTAATTTTAACTATTATATTAGATCTAATAAGAGATACCATTTAGGAACCTATACAAATCCAAAATCAAACTTGCAAAAGTATAACTATATCCATAAATAACCTGCGGAAGCATTCTAGGTGATAATAATATACAACACTTAACTTGCATCAGTTATTTATATTCACATTACATCAAACACATCCAAATTCTAAGTCTATGAGGTTAAGCAATCTTCCTTTAGTTATTCCATATCTTTACTTTTTCTTATCAGGCATCAACTCATTGGTTTCATTTAAAATGGTAGACAAAAATAGCAATGAGTGAGCCAATTTTTCAGCAAGGTACTATAATAATAATGATTTGTAAATTTTTCATAAAAAATACATACATACATACATATATATTTATATAGATATAGATATATCAAAGGAATTAGAAGCCAAACATGTATATGGATAATGCATAAATATGAAACAATGTATGAACATGAACTTATGGACAAAAATATTGTCTTTGCATATTTTATCTTTTCCTTCAATTATTTCTTCCACTTATCTTAGTCAGAAAATATGTTAAAAATCATAAAATAGCTCAAAACTTACTCATCCTTTACGAAAGATTTTATTATCTTGAGGGATCAGAGCTAATAGGCCTTACCACATAAAGGAACAAATAATCAAGGATAGATTATATTCACTCTACATAATCAAAGACCATAGATTCTTCCTTATTTACATCCTAAAAATAAGATGGTCATAAGTTTTTTCTTATTTACATCCCAAAGATAGGATGGTCATGATTCTTAGTTCTTGTCCTCCATAGTAAGTCCTCGAGGAAGGCTAACCACATATCACTATATGGACGAAGTTATCCTCGATTACCACTATAATATCCTAAAGTATGCTAGAGAAAATTACCCGCTGAATAACAATCCTTGGTCCAATTTCTTACTGATTTTAACTTCACTTAGGAAATTCTGATTCTTGTTTTCTTAGCCTTAATTCTTATTCTTTAAAGAATACCTCAATTTTACATAACTAAGTCTTTAGATAGTATTAAAGTTCTCAGTAATTTTAAACAGTATATCTTTTAACAAGATTTAGGATAAAATTGTCTGATAAGTTTAAATAATTTATAGTATAATATTTTCACTCCATAACTTAAGAATTTACAAAATCATACCTTTATTTTCGAGCTCATGTTTGAGAGAAATGTTCAAAACAAAATTCGAACATGAAACACAATTTAAACAGCGAAATGGAACCCATAAATAATAATATCCATACTTAAACATGTAATTTATTCATAAAATCATGAGCAAATTAGAAAACATGCAATGTTACATAACAAATATTAGAGGAGAAGGGTATTAGAATAATAATATCCGAAAGATGATAGCAAAAAGCAACAATAAGGAAAGGTAGAGCTTATGGTACACTTGCCTGAACCTGATTTATTGTTTTTCTTACTCTGATCGGGTCGAAAATAACTTGGAATCCCTTCTATTCCTCTTCTTTCCTCTCCTTTCTCTCCCCTGCTTCTACTCGTCGTGCACTGCTCTCTCCCCTTTCCCCTATTTGAAATGCAAAACAGTAAATCGGTGGGGTAAAATATCTGAATAGTGCTCGAGCGCCAGTCAAGCAAGCCTCTGGCGCACCCTCTCTGGAAATTACACTTGAGCGTACTTCGAGCATGACCCCTACTGGAATTGGTGTTGCCTGCTTCACTCGAGCCTCCATCAAGTGCAGCCCTCATTTTTCTTCAACCGTGATCTAGATTTTCATTTCTCAAATCCATTCATCCTAAACTTAATTATATTAACTTAATTACTAGAATTTACTATGTCTTAGAATACCCATGCATTACAAAAGGCTAACTTTCCGTTCAAGGGAGAGTTGCCGCTAAGATATGTGGGTTGTGAACAGGGCCTCATCTTTGGGACTAATGAAATGATCTGGAGCGAAGAGCCAACTTGGCCAATGACGCTCCTTGGTTGATTTTTGAGCAAGAGATATGCACCGGCATGACATCTGAAATGCACACATAACAGGAGATTTCAAGAACAACCAAAAAATTAATGCACAGGAGCCTCCTTTGTTTTATTTATTTATTTATTTTTGTTTTTTGATGTTTGTGGTGTGTGTGGGTGTGTGTGTGTGAGGGTGAGAGTGAGGGCAACAGAGTGCCCAAGAGGAAGGACAGTGCTAGGTGGGCGCAAGGTGTTCACTTGAGAGGCATGAGTAGCAGTGGCACTAAATTCTCCAACGGCGCCGGTAGCACAGCCAAGCTCCTTTAAGGTTCTCATTGAAGGCACCAGCGGCACCACTAGCACTACCAATAGCATCACTGGGGTAGTCGGGATCTCAGCCCATGGGACGCGCCAACGGCAATGTGATACACCATCAACATGTGATGGATCTGAAACTGAGACTATCCCTCAAGATCCACGTACAAACCGGTAGATTTGAAGCCAAGAGTGAGGAAATTGGTGAATCCAGCCAAAATGAGAGAAACCCATGAAGAGTTCCAACAAAAATCTAAGGGAAAGAGGTGGTGCCGCCATTAATGGCGAAAGGAGGTGCAGAGAAAAAATACGAAGAGGAAGGAGAAGAATACCTTAAGAGATGCCCACAATTAAGGAGAGGAGAGGCGGATCATGAGGTTGGTGAGAAAGAGAGGAGGGAGTGAGAGTGAAAATCATGCGAGAGGGAGAGGCAAATGGGGGTTTAGAGTTGGTGCACGCAGGCCGCTGGAAGATAAAGAAGGTAGACAGAGGCGCTTGAGCGCGAGAAAGGCGGGTGCCAGGCGAGTGCACGCAGTTTGCGCTCGCTCTCCCCTTTTTATATATATTTATTTTTATTTTTTATGTGATTTTATTTTTTTTTTTGTTTTTTGTTTTTTTAATGGAAGCTAAGTCATTCTACGGGAGGTGAACAAATACCGATGTCCGTTCTCAAGAATTCAAAATGCACACTATCTAAGGGTTTTGTGAGGATAACGACCAGCTAGTTTTCAGTCAAAGTATGTTCAAGGGAGATGACTTGAGTTTCAACGAGGTCACGAATAAAATGATATCAAATGTCAATATGTTTAGTTCGAGAGTACTGAGCAGGATTTTTAAAAATATTAATAGTACTGGTATTGTCACAGTAAATGATCATAGTATCTTAAACAATGCTATAATTGAGAAGCATTTGTTTCATCCACAGGAGTTGCATGTAGTAGCTATCCACGACAATGTATTCGGCTTTTGTAGTAGACAATGAGATGAAATTTTATTTCTTACTCATCCAAACAACAAGGTTAGAGCCGACATAGAAACTCCCACCAGAGGTGCTTTTGCGATCATCAACATTACCAGTCCAATCAGCATCGGAATATCCAGCCAATGCAAAATTGGAGTCTTTAGAAAAGAAAATTCCATAATTGAAAGTCCCATCAACATATCAAAGTATACGCTTAACGGCACTTAAATGGAATTCTTTTGGATCAGATTGAAAGTGGGCACAAATACTGACACTAAATGTAATGTCGGGTCTGCTAGCGGTTAAGTACAAGAGACTGCCGATCATACTTTTATAGCGAGTTTAATCGACGCTCTTTCCTAAAGGATCACGATCCGATTTCAATGAAATGCTCATGGGTGACCAAGTATATTTAGAATTATCAAGACTGAAATGTTTCACAAGGTCTTTGGCATACTTGACTTGAGGGATGAAACTACCGTGAGAGTTCTCAAATTTACAAGCCAAGAAAGTATATAAATTCTCCTACCATACTCATTTTAAATTCTGAGGCCATGCAATCAGCAAACGAATGAGCATGGGAGTCAACGGTAGCACCATAGACAATGTCATCAATATAAACCTGGGCTACTGGCATATATTATTCAGTCATTTTTACAAATAAAGTTTTATCAATACTATTCCAAACAAGCCCATGTTCACTAAGGTACGAGGTGAGACGCTCGTACAAAACTCTAAAAGCTTCCTTAAGGCCGTATAAGGCCTTTTTGAGTTTGTACACATGATCTGGGAAAGAGAGACTCACAAATTCCTTTGGTTGTTCAATATAGACTTCTTATTGAATAATACCATTTAGGAATGCACTTTTAACAACCATTTCATAGAGTTTAAAGCTCATGATACAAGCAATCAATAATAAGAAATGGATAGATTCAAAACAAGCTATGTGACGTACCATAATTCTTAACCAAAAACCGACAAGGACCCAGCTATAAAACGACCATCAAACCAATACAAACCAGTACAATATCCTGTACAAGCACATATATATATATCCACAACAGACAATATAGGATCTAAATGCCACATTATATTTGTAGCTCCAAGGTTGCATCTTCGAATGCAACGTTGGATAGAGAGATGTCACTAGGTATCAAAATACAAACGATGATCACCTGCGGAAGCTTATACATTCATCAAAATACAGCAGATACTAAACTATTGGTACATCAACAATATACAAGCATATCTCCATCTCACAATATACAAAATCTACTCCATAAGGTACAAAATTATAAAATCTAAGTCCACAAAGCTATCTTCCAAGGTCAGTAGCCTAGCCAACTTGTAATTTTCTATCTTGTCTCATTAGGCCAAAGCTCGTACTTATCTGAAGGCAAGAAAGTAGCAAAAATAATCCAAATACTTAGTAAGTATAATATAATCAATGACAATAAATAATATACGCAAAATAAAGTTGAGGAATGATATAAGGGTATAATAAAAATGCATAAATATGAAATATGAACAAATACACTTTTCGAAACACATTTATCTTTCCCATTTTACTTCTAATTTCTTTAGATTCTAAAACATATAGAAATTACTTTATCTTTGTGGATCAAGGCAATAGGCCTCACTAGCTAACGGTGTAATCAAATTGAGAAAAGGATCATATTACCCCACATGATCTAAGATACTACCCATGGACCACAAACTTTAACGTCCCGTAGTGAACGATATACCTATATTCCCAGGTATACTAGGCCAATAGTCCTTATTCTTATGCCACCATGAATCCCGTTGCTCAGAGGCAATTTCTCGATTTACCACAATAATATCTTAAGGTATGTTAGAGAATACTACCCTCGATATAAAAATTCTCGGTCCTATTTCATGATTATTTTTCATATTTTATATTAGAGACTCTGTATAAATATTCATACTTCTTTTTCTTTAAACTTCTCACACCGGGAGAAAGTTTCAAATATCAGATAATAGATAACAAATTATAGAGTTCTAATTACTTAATACAAATTTATAATCTTATATCCTTGCAAGTATGGATACATATTTTATATTCTGATAGAACCAGACACATTTTCTATATTCTTGTAAGTTTAAGTCTTCATATGCCTTTAAATATACGCACAAATTATCTTAAAATTTAAAATATTTAAGAAATTCTTATCAGAATGAACCAAACATAACTTTAGAGCTTCTAGGTAACAAATTCCTTCATTAACGGTTCATAACATAATTTTCGGAATTCATAAATTAACATATATAATTTTCATGCAAATAAATACCAAATAATCAAAGTAAAAACATTCACAAGTTCATTGTCACAATTATCTAAGGCCAAATCATATATAAATCCCAAAATAAACGAATAAAATGTGTCCAGCGTGGGTTAGGGTTTACTCGTATGCACAAAATCGCATAAAACTAATAAATCAGATACCAAATCAATAAATAATTATATTCAATACATGGGTATAAATTTTCTAAGCCAAATTATATAAAAATCTCAAAAACAAATGGGTAAATCCAATAGGGTGCAGGTTAGGGTTTTGGGAAGCCCTAAACTGCACAAATTTTAGAAATTGGATGTGAAATTAACATATATATATATGTTCAAGTTATGGGTTTCATAAAATATAAACTTAATCGGGTTCGGAATGAGGATACTCAAAGAAAACAGAATAAAAGTGCAAAGAAACGAGAGAAAAGGGTATGAATGCACTTGTCTCGGCCTAATCTACAACTTCTCTAACTAGTTCCAAACCAAAATCAAACCCGAGAGCCTTGATCTCCTCCTTCTCTCTCTTCTTCTCATGTTCTCTCTCTCTTCTCTCTCTTTTCCCACAAAAAATGACATGGAAAGGAGCCTTGCGCATTTATAATACGGGCTAGCGCTCGAACGCCAACCCAACGCGCAACAGGAGCTGCACGCCTTGATCTAGCGCCCGCCCTGAGAGAAAAAGTCTTGTCGTAATCGATGCCATCCACTTGTGTGTATCATTGAGCTACAAGGCGAGCTTTATTGCGGATAACATTACCATTTTTGTTGGTTTTATTTTTAAAGATCAATTTGATTCCAATTACATTTGTATGCTTCAATTGGGGAACCAAGGACCATACATCATTCCTTACAAATTAATTTAACTTCTCATTCATGGAATTTATCCAGCATTCATCAGTTAGGGCCTCTTCAATATTTTTCAGTTCTAAGTGAGATACATAACAGGTATAAGCAATCAGGTTTAGAATTTGATAACGCAATCTCATAACCTCACTCAGATCACCTATAATGAAGTTTTTCGGATGATTTAGTTTGACTCTGGCTGAAGGTTCATTACTAGGAATGGCAACCTAGGTGTTGTTGGGAATATCAGCCAAGGCTGAATCAAGTGGAGGCTCAGGTTGATCACTTTCTTGATTAAGGCAATCTCCAATGTCAAGAAACTCAATGGGAATGTCATTGACAACGACGTTGATGGACTCCATAACAGTTTGTGTGCGAAAATTGTATACTCGATAGGCTCTATTGTTAAGGAAATATCCTAAGAATATTCCTTTATCACTTCTGGAATCAAACTTACATAGATTTTCTCTATCACGTAGATTGAAGCATTTGCTTTCAAAAATGTGAAAATACTTCAAGTTCGGTTTTTTCCCTTCCCAAAGTTCGTAGGGAGTCTTATCCAATCTATGTCTTAGGTAGATCCAGTAGATTATATGGCAAGCCGTACTTACAGCTTCGCCCCAAAAGTACATAGCAATATTTATACTTTCCGTCATGGTTCTAGCCATTTCTTGAATAATTTGATTTTTACGTTCTACAATCCCTTTTTATTGTGATGTGATAGGAGCAGAGAATTCATATTGAATTCCTTCCTCACTACAAAAATTATCGAAGTTAGAATTTTCAAACTCCTTCTCGTGATCACTTCGTATTCTCGCAACAGAAGATCCTTTTTCACTTCTGAGTTTTTTACACATAATCTTCACGTGATCAAATGTGTCAGACTTTTCACAAAATAGGTCAATCCAAGAGTATCTAGAGAAATCATCTATGACCACAAGGACATACTTTTTACCCCCTAGGCTCTCAGTTTTAGAAGGTCCCATAAGATCCATATGGATTAGCTTAAGGGGATGAGAGGTCAGAATGTCACCAAGTGAGGGATGACTGGTCCTGGTTTGTTTACCGAGTTGACAAGGACCGTACACATGGTGTTTGACATTGGATAAATTGGGAAGGCCCTCAATACAGTTTTTCTATGATATTTTGGGCAAGTTTTTAAAGTTCAAATGACCAAGACGTTGATGCCACAATTCTACAGAGTTGACTTTAGTGGGGTGGCATTCCAAGACAGGACCTAGCTCTATCCCATAGAGATTATCAGGAGTTCTATCTTCTAGCACGATAGAGCCCTTTGTGTCATAAATACAGTATTTTTCTTGAAAGAATCTCACTTTAAAATTTTCATCACACAGTTGGCTAATACTCAAGAGGTTTGATTTAAGTCTGGATATATACAGGACATCATAAGGTTTTTAGAGCTCAGATATACTAATCAACCCTTTTTGAAGGATAGGAGCCTTCGCTCCATCACCAAATACAACCGTTCCATCAGGATGGTCAATTAGAGAGGGGAACATGACTTTGTTGTTGCACATGTGTCTAGAGTATCCACTATCTAGATACCATAGCGAATGATTTTGAGCTTTTAGGACAATATGTGTAATTTTACAGGGATAAATTTTAGAGACTTGTGTTAGATCACCTTTTTTATCCATATTTTCCTTCCCGAATTTACCTTTCGATCTAATCTTTTCACTTAATCATTTAACTGTTTACTATAGTTAACCAAGCTTTTCATTTTTACCCCTTATCTTTGATTATACAATAGATTGATGGAGTAACAACGGAGACGAATGCGCCTAATTTTTTCACATGCATGACAGGTAGGCACAAACTTAGGGACGGTGTTGGGTTTTCTGGATTCATGTAGAAAGTAAGTATTAGACGTAAATATTTGAAGGTTCTTGCGAGTTTATTCACAGTCGTTTTATTCTTTGGTTTGGGGCATGAGATTAGAGCCAATTCGATTCTCAACACTTTTAGGCATTGTTTTAGAAATTTTTAGGGTACCCATGTTTTTGTGGAAAGTTTTTGTAGCCGGAACAAAGATAGGTTTAAAATGTTCACCAAACTTAGAGGTGTTCTTGATACAACCCAAACCCTTTTTGTTTCTTGCAAGCTTTTCCAATTCCAACATATAATCTAACTTTTGAGTCTTGCTTGAGAATTTTTTAATATCATTTTTAGCATTTTCAAGCTCTAATTCCAATGATTTTATTTTAGTACATAAAGACCCATTCATCATTTTCAGTTTGTGATGTTTAGCAATGAACTATTCTAGTTTTGTTGAGAATTCTACCTTATCCTTTTCAGCCTCAGTTAATTTTTCATTTATGAAATTATGTACTTTCTTTATTTTTAGGCATTCTCGAAACAATTGTCATAGGTCTCTTGAAGGCTATCAAATTCATTATCTGATTCCTCACAGGAAGAATTCAATTGTTCTGATTTTGCACTAATTTCTTCATCACCATTAATAATTGAAGTCTTGAAGGCCATATAATTTACTTCTTCATCCTCAGAAGATCTTTCATATTTCTCATCTTGTTCGCCATCATAGAGGGACACATTTAATACTTTTTCTTTTTTATGTTTAAAATTTAGACATTCAGTCCGGATATGACTAAATCTGTGGCATTCATGGCATTGGATTTCTTGACGTTTCTTATTTTTGGAGTCTTTATTTTTCTTTTTATCTTTCTTAATCAAGTTATGAGACAAGTCACTTCCTTTGGAGGTTCATTTGCTATTCTTATTTTTGAAGAATTTTTTAAAATTTTTGACGAATATGGCAAAGTCCTCATCACTACATGACTCTTCATTTGACTGACGATCTCTCTCTTCCTTTATAGTTTTCAGGGCAATTAATTTGTTCCTTTTTTATTGATGAAAAGTATGCTCATACATTTAAAGAGACCGAACAAGTTCTTCTATTTTCAATTTATCAAGATTTTTACTTTCTTCAATAGTAGTGACCTTTGGTCTAAAGTGTTCCGACAGAGATCAAAAAACTTTTCGGACAATTCTATTTTTAGGAATCCATTCACCGAAATTGAATGTAGAATTAATAATATCATTTAATTTTACATAAAATTCATCAAAGGTCTCGTTATCTTTCATTCCAATTTCTTCAAACTTAGTTGTGAGTATTTACAATTTAGAGTTTTTAATAAGTTTAGTTCATTCATGGGTAATCTCAAAAATGTCTCAAATCTCTTTCGATGTCTCACACATAAAAATATATTTAAATTCTTGGGGAGATATAGTCATAAAGATAGCGTGTAACTCCTTACTAAGTTCATCTTTAGACTACAAAGATAAAATTTTTAGTTCATCACTCGTGATGCTTCTGGGAGGAGTCCACCCAATTTGGGTGTTGCCCCAGACATGCTCATCCATCAATTTAAGAAATTCTCTTATACGTACTTCTCAGCACGCATAATTGCCCCGATCAAAATAGGGAGGAACGAACGGTGATTGACTAGTATGCATGTAGATTGGGGTCACAGATCGGGATAAGTCTCTGATACTAATTGAAGGAAACTATTCATCCCAAATCACACAAGAGTTCTGACCCCTTGATAAATTTGTGGAAGCAGTACAAATATAAATATTCTATACACACAAAGAATATATAAGTCTAGATGATATAAACGATAATAAGTACAAAAAGTAAACTAATAAGCAATAATAAAGAGAGATAATTTTTTATGATGAAAGAAAACCTCGATAACTACGACTATTGAGTAAAATCCTCTGGGTTTCAACTATCAGGGAAGATATGCACTATAAAAATTAACTTATAAATTGGGTGGTACTGACACGCTAATTTAGCCGACTTACTCATATCTTGTGATTTCTACCAAAAAACTCCTTAAATCTGCTTATGACAACGAAACCGGATGCCTTCCGGTCTTCACATCAAATTTCCTTCATGAACCACTTGAAATACCAAACACCGTGGAAATCCCTTTTCACACTACCAACATCGCCAATGAAGATAAATGGACAAGAAGTGGTTCAATGGTAAAGTAACAGTAGTTAGAAAACCCTTGACATAAGAGCACAAGAATGTTGTTTTGGTTTTATCAAACGGAGTTAAAGTATGAAGATTTTTGTTTGCTCTAAAAATAGGCATTCAAATGCACAAGTAAGAGTTAGGGCAGATGAAATAATGGAGAAATATATAGAGAGGCTTGAAAAACTCATTTAGAAATATGACCGTTGTCATTACACACAAGCACGGGGCAGGCGCACCGAATGTTTCAAGAGAAAAACTCCCAAGTGCTTGAGCAAGAAGAAGGCGAGCTTCAAGTAGGAGACTACTAGTTATGGCACTCAAGCTCATGGCGAGCGAGTATTGAGCGGCAGGCTACTGGTTTTGGCGCTCAAGTAAATGGCAAGTGAGCATCGGGCGCAAGCCCACTGGAAACAGGCCTCTAGCACATATTGGGCGCATAGCCGGCAGCATGGTACTAGAAGTGGGACTTGAATGCATAGCGAGCATGTAGCAAGCACAGGCCCTCGAGAACGAACAGCCATGAAAATAAATTGATACAAAGTTCTAACTAATATAATCCGATATCGGCAGACGACCAAATATGATCACGTAATATACCAACACATAAATGACTCTAACATAACCTAAACTTATGATGCTAAAAAAATACACAAAATGCTATTAAATATCTTATAGCATTCGAATTAAATCAAGCAGTAGAAATTTCAAGAGCCTCGATGATCTCAACCAATACTCTTGTCAACAGAATCCGAAATCCATCCTTCACGTGGGCTTTATATTTAGTAAAGAAGTCATCCATCAGAGAACAAGCACTTCTTAGATAAAGTGACAATGGAAGGAATGGTAAAAAGAATGTTGCACCAATCATAAATATCAACAATATTAAACAAATTCAAGTATGAAGCAATATCTACAACGTTCTTTAAAGAGAAACATGGAGCCATCAGAAGTTGAAGGCAAAAATATCAATGAAATTCAAAGGTTTGCTAAGTAAAGATAAGAAGAGGATGCAATTAGGGTTTATGATCCAAATGACATGTTGATTTATCTAAGTTTATCTAATAAACAAACGACTCCCTCTCAATTTAAAATCAAAACGTTGCATAATGAGATAACCCAAAAATGGTGTATTTCAAAAACTGAGTAGTATTGTATTAAATGCACCATTAATGGCTCATTTCAATTGCAATTGTCACCATGACAATGACGCCATTCATATAATTACTTTAAAAAATCCAACTAGCATCAATAAATGAGTCGACTCGACTCTTGTTTTAAATTTTAATTTATTCAAATAATAGTTTTAATATGCCAGAAGGCCGTGTTATCAGTAAATTGAGTTGTTAAAAGACAAAACTGTCAAAATGTCAAAGTTATTAGATTGTTATTCGGTAAAATTTCAAGTTTTAAGATCAGAAATATGAAAAATTCAATTCAGATAATTTGATTAGTCAAATCTTTTAGTAAATTACAATCCCATATGGATGAAAATAAATTCAAAATACAAAATAGACATATACAGTCTATACACGAAAATAAAAAAAAACACTTATTTTATTCCTTCCCAGATATATTCATATACAAAACATATTTTTATATGAGCATATTAAGTTGATCAACTTGAAGAAAAAGAAGCAATGTCAAGAATAAATCTCATCAATAACAGCAGAATAATCAAAAAATTCAACATATCTCTCAAAAGCAACATTCAACCGTATGACTCAAGCTAGCTAATATTAATCAAAGGAAAATATCACAATATATAAACCAGGAAGCATCTAACTAGATTCTCCAGTAGTTTGATAGGAATCTAGTTGCCCCACAATGGATACATATGCTAGTTTATTAAAGGAGAGATACATGAGCAATTACACTCCAGTGGTATAAGGCATCAAAAGCAATTATCCAGACGAAGAATTAGTGCTGCTTATGATGCTACGTAAAAGACAAAAACCAATACAATTTCTACTATAAAAGAGGGTTATAAAATTAGATTTCATAAATGCTTCCACAAGAAATGCAAAGGCATCAGCATCTAGTTGAAGTCTCTTCTCTCCAATCCACAAGATATTAACTTGTAAAATATAAGAAATTCCATCAAATGTTGAGATTTGAAATTTAGATAAAAATAAAATGAAAGCAATTCCTTTTATATAAAAAAAAAATGAACCTTTGAAAGCAGGTTCTGTTGATTCCATTGAAGTGATTTCTGTCAAACTACAGGAAAGCAAGTTCTGTTGGTGTAATCAGACATTAATAAGTATGTACTAATTCGATTGAAAAGAGATATTTGGACAACATTTAAGACGAATCACTCAGTTTTTACTTTACTATGCTTGAAATTTGAATTCAGTCTTTTAAGTATGGGACCACTCAATTGTTAAGTATCAACTAAAATAAGGCCACCCGACTAAATTGATATAAGGAGCCCACAAATAATAAATTTTAAAAGAGATATGATCAGTTGAATTATAAAGACCAAATTTATATTATAAAACTCAAGCCTAGATAAGAAAAGAATTTGATTGAATGATTAAGCTTCCGAATTATCGAACTACTGATGCGGCTGAAAGACCAAGTGTCCGAATAATTAAATAGAAACATAAAAGATTAATTGAAAGATCCGAATGGTAAGATATCCGAATAATTGACCAAACAATTAATCAAACTGAGATGTTAATTAGTTTGAAAGGTTAAATGAACCGAGAGGTCAATTTAATCAAGTAGTTAAGTCAAATGAATAATTAATATATTTTACAGTCAAGAATTGGCTAATTGTTTCTAGAAAAGTATCCAATCATAATACTTATAATGAACTGTTGAGCTATTCAATTCTTAATCGAAATAATCATTGAAATCATAGTCAATTTTTTTCTTCAGAAAATTGCAGTTGATTAGCAATATAATTATAAATATACTTACTTTCCCAATACAAGAGAAGAATCTCGAATAATAAATATAGAATTTTAATTGTCTCATCACTTGATCATCCATAAATTATGAAGTCTAGTCCTCTATCTTTCACCCTCTAGTATCCATATTTTCATTAACACATCCCCATTTTTAAGAAAAAGTTACTAACTTGAGTATCTAAAATATATTGAAGAGTAAGTTGCGTATTATTATGATATATAAAATCTAGATAAATAATTCAATAGTTTAACCAAACTTGATTCAAATTATTATACAAATTTAAGTACACATCAATTGAAAAAGAAAAAATTTTTTATCATACCCATATTTTACTTCCCTTTTAATTTAGTTAGTGTCATATTCTTTTTTCATATAATAAGTTTTTTTAAACATACTTGTTAAATTTAGTTAAGTGTCAAAATATATAATATATATTTTTGATAATTAATTATCACATAATAATATAACACATTTAATAAATTATATAAATTTGTATTTATCCAAACAGTAAAGGATGTTTTTCTTTCTCAGTAACACAAAGCCAAGGTTAGAAATAAAATCTCACTACTTAAATGGATAAATTAAATAAGAAAGAATATAAAAAAAATTCCATTTATTTAGCTCTTTTAAAATTCCAAGTTTAATTTTAGTTTGTAATTATTTTATACAAAATATAGTTAAATCTAAATTGGCAAAATTTTAAGTTATATAATATTATACATATGAAACACTAAAATACTGACTTGTATAAATTAATGTTATATATACTTCAATTTATTTATTTATTTATTTTGCCACATGAGACTTTCCTCCATGCCTTGGAAGATAAGTCAATCTTCGAGTTAGGATAGATTTTTTTGGGGGTTTTTGGGGGGCTTCTTGCCCTATGGGATCCATAACTGCTGTGGCATCCTTTTGGACGCTAGCTTTCTTCTCTTGTTTTTCCTCCTAAAGGTTGATGCTTGAGAGTTGGGGATGGGTACTCCAGGTGCGTGCCCTTCTAACTTGTTCCACATGGACTTCAGTATTCTCAACATATTGAAAACCAGTGTTATTAATATCACGTCCCGTATTCTTATATCTATTAATAACTTTAATTATAGAAAACATGTTCTTACCTTATAATAATCTGTAAATTATAACAAATTATAATATATAGGATCCAAAATAATACCAATAATTAATAGCTCTAATATTCATTCGATAATAATATAAATGCAGCTTATGATATGAAAAGATGCCAACTAAAATTTTAATATTCATCTTATAAAATTACGTTGAAACTTATAAGATAGTCACATAGAATTGGCGGACACACTTCTAATTAAGACAAATACATTCTTGAGATACTTATAAAATTACAAGTTCTTACATTGACACTTAAATTAAATTAGTTACATTATTACTAATTATCGCATATCTAATGGTTTTTATTTACTTTTGTTCATTAGGCATGAACTCTTGTGAAGCATTTGAAGGGAAAGAAAACAGTAAAAGTGGGCCAAATACTCATAAAGAATATAATAGTCAATGACATATATTTTTATTCAAAAATATATCATATAGAGGAATAGGAGTTATGATACATGTAAAATACATATATACTTTTAGAATATTTTTATAATACAATTGACTTTTTTTTTCTTGTACATAATTTTTTTTATTTGTCAGTATATTCTTACCTTACATATCTTGAGAAACCAGGACTAATAGACCTTACCAGCTAACGGAACGTTCGATCGATATTTGGATTGTGTTCAATCCATAAAATCGAAGGACATATTCTCCTTATTTATATTCCAATAGTAGGATGGATTGTGTTCAATCCATACAATCAAAAGTTATATCCTTATTATTTACATCCTGAGAGTATAATGGATGTGTTCAGTCTACACAATCAATGGCCAAAATTAAATAGCGATATTCATTCAGACAACAATCTGTTCTATAATATCCTAAAATATGTTAGGGAATACTATCCTCTAAATATAAATTCTTAATTCAATTTCCTTATATCTAAAAATTTTATAATGAAAGCCTTTAGTCATAATCTTATTTTTTCTTCTTAATTTTCTCATCTTAGAGAAAATTTATATTTTCATGAAATCATATTATCTTCCACTCATGTATAAATATATTATATATATTTATAACAAAATCATGATAAGATATATCATATATGTTCATAACAAAATCATATCAATGCATAATATAAAAATAAGTTCATATAAATTTTAAAATATGATGGTCTAATTTTTATGAAACATATTATTCAACTTTTAGTTCATAAATTTTATAATTTTATCGGTTCACTAATCGGTTCATTTTTATTCAATTTTCCTTAACTGGGTTGATCACAAAGTAGGTTTATGTACCAGTTCGGCCTTTTATAATATTTTTTTTATTTTATCACATGAGCCAGTTCACTATTATTTATAAATTAAGTGGCAAGTTCATCATTATAAAAATCATAAATAAATCGGTTCACTTATTCAACTTGTTTGCTAAATTTAGAATTGGCTGCTGAAACCGGTTCGGTTCTATCTTTCAGTAACCGATTCACACAATAATGGGCCGGTCCACTTGATATTTAATCCGTTTACTATTTTAACATGTCATATTTGATCAGTTCATCACTTAATTCCTAGCCGGTTCACCAATTTTTAACAAAACTGCCAAGTTGGTGCAACAGCCAATTAAATGGTAGTGTTAAGTTCTATGGCCAATTCAATGACTTATTCAGCTCAATTTCACAAGTCTTTTTGTCACAATATCAGTAAGAGGTTTATCTTGTGGGTCACTAAATTTAGGCCGGTTTGGAAATCATTTGGTCACAAATTCAGCCAGATAACAACAACTAATTTTGCTACTCACTCTGGCTTCAAGATTTCAATTGGTATGTTACTAAACTTAGGTCTACTTGAGTGGTCAAATCACCATAAAAAATTATTTTTCATATATTTCAAGAATCAGTATAAAATTTTGGTTTGGCTCATATAAAGTTTCTAATTTTATCCTTAACCGGTTCAAAATTATGCACTGATTTTTCATGCACAGGTTTGTTTCTAATCGGTTCAGTGACATGTTCTTTTCCTTAGTCAGAATCGGTCAGATTGTTAAATGATCAATTTATACCAATTTTATGACATATTGTCAGTTCATTAAAGTGTTATAATTGATTTTTGTGGTCTTGAATAGGCCAAAAATTTGGTGAAAACAGCAGCCAAAGATTAGTATCAGTAGCTACTCTGTTTCAATTGGTTCATTCTACCAATCCACTTTCTTTCCTTCGAATTGGTTTATTTTATGAAAAATAATTTTTTTTACCAAAATATGGTGATTTAGCCAACATTTTAAACTATTTACAGTATAAATTTTATGATATGAATTGATCAAATAAAGTATGTAAAAATTTAAATATCAGCAAAGTTTAGCAATAAAGATAGCAGGAGATATGTTTCTAAACTTTTCCTATTCTAGTGTGAATTTGATAAGAATTTTAAGTATTAAAACAACAAAACTTGAAGATTATATCAAGAATTAAACAATAAATCAAAGAGGAAAAGATGTTCTTACCTGGAATAATTTTATATTCAATTTGAACCTTAAGCAACCAATCAAGCTTCCTTTTCTCTGGTTTAGCTTTCCTCCCTCTATTCTCTCTGATTTTCCCTTCTGTCTCCTTCAGTTTTCTTTCTCCTTTCTTTTATTTATTTTTCTTGCCAATATGCCTAGTCATCCTCAAATAAATTTGGAGCAGCCACATATCCCATAAGGTGATAAATTCTTAGCTTCCTAAGCCATGCAAAAGTACTAATGTGTTACTTCCTTCTTAAGCTACTTGTTAGTATTTCATTGGTTGTTAATTTTGGCTATTATAATAAGTGTTTTAATCCTCAAAGTGCCATGTGTCCCTCCCTATTTTTGGCCATGCAAATTATTTTTTATTCAATTAAAATTAATGGTGTGAGCATGGAATCAGCACTAGCTGATTTTTCCTCACTGCTGGTGCCGTGCCTTTTCTCTTCTTTTCCTTAATTTTTTGTTAAGTGCTGCTTAATTCTTTAAGTGCGCCACGTGTGAGGACTCTTATGTCATGTATGGATTGGATGATTTATGAAATTCTAAGAAATTTTGGGCTGCTTGGCTGCTGCTATCATGCAGAAGACGTGGACCATCCTTACTGAATTTATGAACGTTCAGCTGAGTATGTGTGTGTGTTGGGTTGTAATATATTAAATTTTACTTTATTTATTTATATTATATTTGATCAATTGGGTTAAATTCGATTATTAATCGAGTGCAAATTCAGTGATTGGGTTATCTTGTTGTCAACTAAAATTAATTTAATTGTTAATCGATTGAGAATTCGTTAATCGAATTAATTTTCTATCATTTGTTCTATCTTTTATTAACCGAAATTAAAATTGGTTTCATCAAATAAATTTTTATCGCACTTCGGAATGAGTTATTGATTTCTAAATTTTTACCGTTCATTAATCTTAATTTTATATAAAGTATTTTAGTTTACCGAATTATGAATTATGAAATCTCAATCCTTATAATTCTATTCTCCTTAACAAAAAATTTCATCCTTGAAATTTATATACTTCTATCACTATCTCTATCCTTAATTAGATAGGAAGACTTTCTCAAGTTTTCTATGTCAATTCTCCAATCAAATCTTGTATCCCAATAAGATAGTTCAGATGCTTTCGCTGCGCTACTTCAAAATTTTCAAATACATATACTAGAAATTTAAAATTTCTACCTGTCACACTTGGCTCCTAAGTTCTACCATCTCTTAATCCTGTCTCAAAACATTAATTATATTAGTTAACTTAAATAACTAACTGAAGGTTTTAACCTAAATTTAATCAATCAATCATAGACTTCAGACCGAAATCTAACAATCTTAAATCTCAACCCAAAATTATTAAAATCTTGACCTCAATCACAATTTAATCTCAAACAAATTCAGTCAATCTAAATCCTAAAACATGTTCCTTATTCATTCCCTAGTACCAATTGTCTGGTTTCGCATTCTTGTATCCATTAATAACCTTAATCATAGGAAATATGTGCTTACCTATAATAATCTGTAAATCATAATAAATCATAATACACAAGATCTAAAATAATGTCAATTATCATTGGCTCTGACATTCATTCAACAATAATATAAATATAACTTGTGATAAGAAAAAATGCCAACTAAAATTTTAATATTCATCTTATAAAATTATACCAAAATATACAAGATAGTCACATGGAATTGGCGGACACACTTCTAAATTAAAACAAATTTATTTTTGAGATACTTATAAAATTACAAGTTCTTATATTAGCACTTAAACTAAATTACTTACATCATTACTAATTAATACATATGTAATGATTCTTTTTTTACTTTTGTTCACCATGTATGAACTCTTATGAAACATCTAAAGGAAAAAAAATAACAAAAGTGAGTCAAATACTCAATAAAAATATAATAGTTAAAGAATATACATATTTTTATTCAAAAATATATCATATAGAGAAATATGAGTCGTGATACATGTGAAATACATATATACTTTCAGAATATTTTTATAATATAATTGATATTTTTTTCTTGTACATAATTTTTTTACTTACCACCACATTCTTACCTTACATATCTTGAGAAACCAGGGTTAGTAGACCTTACCACCTAATAGAGTGTTCGATCGATATCTAGATTATATTCAATCTACACAATCAAAGACCATATTCTCCTTATTTGCATCCCGAGAGTATGATGAATTGTATTTAGTCCACACAATCAAAGGCTATATCCTCATTATTTAGATCCTGAGTATAGGATAGATTATATTCAGTCCACACAATTAATGGCCAAAATCATACAGCAATACTTATTCAGACAATAATTTGTACCATAATATCTTAAAATTTAAAGGCATTCCAGGGAATACTATTCTCTAAGTAAAAATCCTTAGTTTCCTTATATCTTAAAAATACTATTCATATTTTTATTAAATCATATTAGCTTTCACTCGTGCATAAATATATCATATACATTTATAACAAAATCACGATAAAATATATCATATATGTCCATAACAAAATCATATCAATATATAACATAAAAATAAGTTCATTTAAATTTTAACATATGCTTGCCTAATTTTTATGAAACATATTATTCGGCTTTCGATCCATAAATTTTATAATTTTATCGGTTCACTAACCAATTCATTTCCATTCAATTTTTTTAACTGGCTTGATCACAAAACCGGTTCATGGACCGGTTCGACCTTTTATAATATTTTTTTTAATTTTATCACATAAGTCGGTTTACCATTATTTACAAAGTAAGTGGTCAGTTCATCATTTTAAAAATTATAATTAAATCGGTTCACTTATTCAACTTGCTTACTGAATTTAGAACTGGCTGCTAAAACCGATTTGGTTTCCACTTTTAGCAGCCGGTTCATATAATGATGGGCCAATTCATTTGATATTTAATCAGTTTACTATCTTAACATGTCATATTTGATCGGTTCATTACTTAATTTCTAATCGGTTTACCCATTTTTAACAAAATTGCTAGACTGGTGCAACGGCTGATTCAGTGGCAGTGTTCAGTTCTAGGGTTGATTCAATAAATTATTCAACTCAATTTCACGAGCCATTTTGTCACAATATTAGTAAGAGGTTTATCTTATGGGTCACTAAATTTAGGCCTGTTTGGAAATCATTTGGTTACCTGTTCAGCCGGATTACAGTAGATAATTCTGTTACTCACACTAGCTTTAGGATTTTAATTGGTAGGATGCTAAACTTAGGTTTAGTTCAGTGGTCAAATCACCATAAAAAATTATTTTTTATATATTTTCATAATCAACACAAAATTTTGGACGGACTCATATAACGTTTCCAATTTTATTCTTACTCGATTCAAAATTATGCACTGATTTTTCAATGCACAGTTTGCTTTTGGTCAATTTAGTAACATGTTCTTTCACTTGGACAGAACCGATCAGATTTTCAAAAGATAAATTTATACCAATTTTATGACATATTGCTGGTTCATTAAAGTGTCATAATTAATTTTTGTGGATTTTAAATCGGCCAAAAAATTAGTAAAAACAGTAGCCAAAGATTAGTATCAGTAGCTACTTTATTTCAACTGGTTCTGTGACGGAACGGATTTTTTTTTTTTGATTCCGTCATTCATAACACAATTGAAAATCCGACTAAACCAATTGGGTGCAATACAGGATCACAAATGCCATCTAAGACCTATATACTTTTAACCATAATAAATATAGCGGAAGTTGTTCTAACACTTGCGAAAGCATTCTTATTCATTCCAAGATATTCTTTTCCGAGTACATAACCAAAATGTTTAACCATAGAAGTCCATCAAGTCATTAAAATAGTATTTCTCCAAAATAAGCTTCCGAGGTCTTTAATCCTTCAGACAAGCTCTAATCACTCCAACTCGTCAGGCACAAGCTCTAAAGCTTCATCTGCGGGAAAAAACATAAAACAGTGAGCCGAGTTTCAACGAAGTACATGCACATGGGTAGTAAAATAATGATACAGAATGGTCATGTAACTATACATGAATAGAACGATTATCAGAAAATCATAGAAATCGGTGATCAGTAATCATTATAATCCAGAAAGCAGAATCAGAAACTCCTCTTTTATTCAAAACAGTATAGTAATTGAAACAGAAATCAGTATAATAATAACGGTATAGAACAAGGTACAGAACAGAACAGAATCGGAACAGAACGGTATCTGAACAGAACAGTATAACAGAACAGAACAGAATCAGAATAGAACGGTATCTGAACAGAACAGTATAACCCTGCCAGTATCCCCTACTAGTTGAGGGGGCGAATAATCGAGGATAGATTGTGTTCACTCCACACAATCTAAGGCCAGTAACAGAAGTATCCCATCTTTAGGGATCAGAACAAAGTGCCTCTCGAATGTAGGCCGGTAACAGAAGTATCCCATCTTGAGGGATCAGAACAGGGTGCCTCCCGAAGGTAGGCCGGTAACAGAATTCCTCCTATCCGTAACGCCCCAAGGGCAGGGCAGACCACAAATCACTCCATGGACAGAGTTATCCTCGATTACCACCGTAAGTTTTAAGGCCACACCTAAGAACTTACCTGGACTGTAGTTAGTCTCGGGTCCCAAAATAACATAAGCAGAAATACTTCCTTCTTAAAAGCCACTTTCAATAAAGCCGGGGTTCATTTCCAGTTACGAAGTCGGAGATCATTTTTGACAGAAATCGGAGTTCTTTATCGACAAAATCTGGAGTTCAAGAAAAGCCGAAGTTCTTTTTCCTCAAAATGCCGGACTTCAGAAAGCTTGGACGGAGTAATTTTAAAAGGACGGAGCTCTTTTTGGACGGAGTACTTTCAAAAGGACGAAGCTCTTTTTGGACGGAGTGCCTTTCCTTTAAAACTAGGGTGTAAATTCCTTCTTAAAAACGGAGTACATTTCCTTCTTAAAAACGGAGTGCAAATTCCTTCTTAAAATCGAAAGTACGTTTCCTTTAAAATCGGAGTTCTTTCTTTCGTAAAGGCCAGAGGACTTAAATTTAAAAGCTAGAGTTCTTTCTTTCATAAAGGCCAGAGTTCATTTTAAAGCCAAAGTTCATTTCTCTTAAAGGACGGAATTCATTAAAAGTCGGAGTTCATTAAATCCGGAGTTCGTTCTCTTAAAGGGCAAAGTTCATTTAAGAGACGGAGTTCATTAAAGCCGGAGTTCATTTCTCTTAATGGACGGCATTCATTAAAAGCCGGAGTACATTTAAAGTTGGAGTTTATTTCACATTAAGGCCGGAGCTCATTTTCTTATATAAAGTCAGAGTTTATTTTAAGGACTGAGTTCTTTTTACATTAAGGCCGGAGCTCATTTTCTTATTAAGGCCGGAGTTCTTTTTCCAACAAAAGGACGGAGTTCTTTTTCTCAGAAGCCGGAGTTCATTTTCAATACAAAGCCGTAGTTTATTTTAAATTGAGGCCGGAGCTCATTTTTCAGTACAAAGTTGGAGTTCATTTTCCTCAAGGGACAGAGTCCATCTTCTTAATACAAGGCCGGAGTTAAAAAGCCGGAGTGCTTTTCGGGCGGAGCTCTTTTCCGACGGAGTGCTTTTCACTCAAAAGGAACGGAGTGCTTATTACTCAAAGGGACGGAATACTTTTAAAAGCCGAAGTTTCCGGAGTACTTTTTACTGAAGGACAGAGTACTTTTTCATTATGGGAAAACAGAACTGATTTCTTTATCCAAAAAACTGAATTTAATTTTCATTAATGGAAAACTGAACTTCTTTTAAGCGTGCGGTTAACAGAAATTATTCTTTACTCAATAATCAGGGCAAACAACGTACATATAACATATACTTATCTAGAATCAAATATACTTGCAATGAAACATGCATATACTTGCATTAAATCATGATCTTAAAATCAGATATCCAGAACGATTCTTTTCGTATACTTGCAATATTCTTAAAACATGACTTAAAAATTAACGTCCGAGGTATACTTGCCTGACGGGCTGACTCAAATTTCTTCCCTCCTTGCCTGACAGTCGGTTTTTACCGTCTTGGAGCTCTCTCCTTCACTCCCTTCCCGCGGCTTGTATTTTGCCCCAACTTCAACCTCGTTGCCGGTATTTACAGAGGAGGGGTTCGGTGGAGTAAGTGGGGCAGGTAACTTACTTCGGTACTTTTTCTCAGAGGGTAGGTGGGGTAACTAGATTAGTTTACCTACTCCATTTGGTCGTCGCCTAGTTGAATTCTGACTAAACCCTAAAGTTTTATTTTTGTCTTTAGTTGTATAATTTATTCCGGCCAACTGCTCCTTATTTATTACCAATGCTGCCAGTTTCAATTTTTGTAAACCCTTCAAGAAATTCGGTCAACTCTTCAATTTCGGTCAACATCTCCAAATCCGGTCAACTCTTCCAATCCGGTAAATATCTTTGAATCTGGTTAACTTCTTATTATTCACTCCGTCCATCGCCTTTTTATAAACTTCGGATTTCTTCTCCACAATTCTCCTCCGGCCTCACCAACACACAAAACCACTCCGGACTTCAAGGCCACTTCGGCCTCTCTGCACACAATTCACTCCGGTCATTTCATGAAGTGCTTCGGCCTTCAGTGGCTTCAAGAGACCAAAAAGGCAACTCCGGTCTCCAAGTGGCCTAACCCACTTCCGGTCCTTAAATCACTCCGGCATCATGGAATACAAAATCATTCCTCCTTTTAAGTTAAATCACTCCGGCCTCAAGAAATCACTCCAGATTTCATCCTTATCAAAATACTCTAGTATTAAGTTAGGATATTTTCTTCCGATTTTTAGGCTTTTTTATTTTGGGATCTCACAATTCTCCCCCACTTAAAAAAAATTTCGTCCTCGAAATTAGAAAATGCCTCATTTCCTTTCACACTGGCACACCGAACCTCAATATTGAGCATCTTTATATATTCACAGGTTCATCATCCTTTCGCTGCGTGCTCTGATCAATCGGTTATCTCTATTTTGATCAGTTTTACTTTACTGCCACTATCACAACCTGGCATTTTAGTCATTTTAGCCCAATTTCCAATATGAAATTCAAGGTACAATTAGATTTTAAAAGCAGGATACTTTACATTTTTTTTTCCATTTTTTTGTCATATTCTCTTCCAAATATTCAACCCAATGTGTTAGTCTTGCTCTAGATTTATCCAAACCACAAAAATTATTTCTCACAGATCCTCAATTTACAACAGTACAAGAAGTTCGAATTATAATATTCTCTACGGATTCGGTTTAGTCTCACACCGTTGCTTAATATCTCGAGACCCTAACGCTTAACAGCCTCAAAATTTCAAGTCCATATTCTGAGGGAAATTACTTTTCATAAACTCCCAACTGTTAGCAAGATCTGGACTGCAATTATATGGTTACCACGGGTTCGAGGTGGCTCCTAATCCATCGTTTATTTTAATATCTCTTTACTTAGCAACTTAAAGACCTCGTTGGTATATTAATAAATCAACTAATTCAACCCAAACACATCATTTGAAGTCACAATAGTGAAGTATTTTATCATCATTTAAGTGGTGTGACGGAACGGGTTTTTTTTTTTGTGTGTCATCAAAAGCTTCCGTCAAACAGAAACACAATTATCCATCATTCACAATTTTCACAACAAACATTCACAGGATCACATGTACCATCCTTGGCACAAATCCATAAAAATATTTACTACACTAACAGTATAATAACGAGATGCCATCTAGGACCTACACAGTAAATCCAGAGTATATAGCGAAAGTAAACTAAGAACCTGCAGAAGCATAGCTTTTTATTTTACCGACAGACATATCATAAGCTTTTCATACAAAAATCTACATGTTCTACAACATCAATAGACATGGAAATCGGTATGCAAAAATCACATTTCTAGCTAAGTATTTGCATCCACAAGCTCTTCAAAAAGCAGCTCCACAATGCTCTAAGTCCTCAAAAACCTTCAAAAGCTCCTCTTGGTCTACTCATTTTTATCAGGTAACAGCTCTACTGTCTCATCTGGAGGGGGAGAAAATACTAAAATAGCTCTACTGCCTCATCTGGAGGGGGATAAAACAGTAAAACAGTGAGCCAAGGCTCAACAAGGTACATGCACATGAGCAGTAAAACCACGATGCAGAACAGTCATGTAACGATGCGAAATGTAAGTTCGGACATAAAGCAATTCGAAGCGTAAAAATCATACTTGACAAAGAAATGTACTTCATAAATCGAAGTCGAAATCAAAAATCGAAATGTAAATCATCCATTGAGATCGGTAAATCGGTCCTCGATAAACAAAATTCAGTAGAGTCGAAATCGTAATGAAGAACCTGTAATTAGTATGGTAACCAGTAATAGAAGTCAGTATAGTAGCCAATAACGGAAATTGGAAATCAAAAATCGGTAAGCAGTTAACATAGCTGAACAGTACAGATCTTGCTAGCGTACCCTACTAGCAGAGGGGGCGAGTAATCGAGGATAGATTGTTCACTCCACACAATCCAAGGCCAAAAATAGAAGTATCACATCTCGATGGATCAGAACAGTGTGCCATCCGAAGGTAGGCCGGTAACAGAAATTTCCTCCTGACCGTAACGCCCCAAGGACAGGGCGGACCACAAATAACTCCATGGACAGAGTTATCCTCGATTACCACCGAAAAGTCCTAAGGCATGCCGGAGAACCTAACCTGAGTGCATATCAGTCTGGCTCCAAAATAACAGAAACAGAAACAAACTTAGAGCCGATTTCAACCTACGCTTGAGGCCGATTTTAATTTCATGGCATACAATATACTTGGGGCCGGTTTAGATTTATATCGATGAAGGGTCGGAGCTCTTTTCTTGTTAAGGGAGCAGGTTTCGTTTTCAGTGCAAAAAGCCAAAGTGCTTAAAAAGCCGGAGTTCAAGAAATGCCGAAGTTCTTTTTCTTCAAAATGCCGAACTTCAGAAAGCTTGGACGGAATAATTTTAAAAGGACGGAACTCCTTTTTGGGCGGAGCACTTTCAAAGGATGGAGCTCCTTTTGGACGGAGCACTTTAAAAAGGACGGAGATCCTTTTTGGACGGAGCACTTTCAAAAGGACGGAGCTTCTTTTTGGACGGAGCACTTTCTAAAGGACGGAGCTCCTTTTGGACGGAGCTCCTTTTGGACGGATCACTTTCAAAAGGACGGAGCTCTCTTTTGGACGGAGCACTTTCTAAATGACGGAACACTTTCAAAGGACGGAGCACTTTCTAACGGACGGAACATTTTCTAAAGGACGGGGCTCCTTTTGGACGGAGCACTTTCAAAAGGATGGAGCTCCTTTTTGGACGGAGCACTTTCAAAAGGACGGAGCTCCTTTTTGGACGGAGCACTTTCTAAAGGACGGAGCTCCTTTTTGGATGGAGCACTTTCAAAAGGACGGAGCTCCTTTTGGACGGATCACTTTCAAAAGGACGGAGCTCCTTTTTTGACGGAGCACTTTCTAAAGGACGGAACACTTTCTAAAGGACGGAGCTCCTTTTGGACGGAGCACTTTCAAAATGACGGTGATCCTTTTTGGACGGAGCACTTTCTAAAGGACGGAGCTTCTTTTTGGACGGAGCACTTTCTAAAGGATGGAACACTTTCTAAAGGACGGAGCTCCCCTTTTTTTTTTTTACTCAAGGGACGGAGTGCTTATTCTCTCAAAGGCAGGAGTTCATTTTACATTAAGACCGGAGTTTCATATAACTGGAGCTACGATTAAATATCATTAAAACCCCTTACATTTTCGTACTTGGTGTTTCGCCAAAACTTTCGGACACAAATCGGTCTCTAAACAAGTTTATTTCATGAAATCAGGGCCATAATTCCAAATATATATACTCAGTCATGCATTTAAACTACAAATCCCTGAAATTTCGAGTTAGGGTTTCGTCACATGCTTTCCGAGACAAATCGAACACTATTTTCATGCTTACTCATGAAATCGAAGACAAAACTTGCAATAAACGTGGATAATCATGAAATCTAACAAATTAATCGAAGGAAATATACTTCATGTACTTCAATCATGCAACATCAACATTTTAGAGCATTTTCAACAGTTTTAAAGCATGAGAAATCAGTACAGTAAAAAACAGCGTCCGAAGTACACTTGCCTTATCGCGGGCTTTCACCTTAATAACTGGCTCACAGATGGATTCGGGCTCCCGGGCTTCGTTCTCTACCCTTCTCTCACTAAGAACGGCGCTCTGGCTCTCTCTCCTCAAACCCTAAAGTTGTGTTGAAATGAAAAGGAGAGAGTTGGGCGCATTTTTATACTGCGCCTGCCGCTCGACCTGAGCTCAAGCGGCCAGCGAGCGGCCGGGATTGGGAAATGCCACTGGATTTTCCGCCCGATAGAAGGCTCGAGCAGCCTGCGGGCGGAGGGACTCGTGAACGCCACTGGATTTTCTGCTCGATAGAAGGCTCGAGCCCACAGCAAGCGCCACTCGGCTGCTTGCTGGATTTGGGCATTTTCCAACTTTTCACTTTTACTACCACTTTCTCACTACATGCATAGCATTTTACTGATTTTAATCACCTTAATCACATCTAATTATTACATGCTTGGTTTCGGGTCCTCACAAGTGGAGACAGTCAATTTTGTTTGAAAGGTAACCCTGATTTTCTTCCTTTTTATCCCAAGAGTATCGATCCGTAATGATACAGGAAGGTTCATCTTCATAATTCGTAAAATTATTAGATCCGATTTGTCCCCAGAGTAATTCTACATACTTTCAAATAGGGACTTCCAATCATTGATTGTTGATTTTAGTATTCATTTCTGTTGAACATATCGAGATCCACCTCTAACTTTTAAGTTCATAAGACTTTAATTTCCTTCAAGGGATTATTCCTAAATCCTCAAAGATCTTATCACAACAGTTTTTTTTTCCTAGATGGAGCAATTTCTTCCTATGGATACCTCCCCCACTTTGTCTGTGGGTGGTTACCTATTGACAAAACCCCCAATCTTTCTCATAAGCATATCACCTATGCTAACTTACCTAATTATTTACAAGTCCTACTATCAGAAGGCTCTACGGCTTCAGTAATAGTGTCTTAGCCGATGCTCTTTCAATTCCACACAATTTCTTAGAGTCTAATGCCAAATTTAGCTTCCTTTAAATCACTCATTAAAACAGATACCTTCATATCCAGATTCTTGAATGGTCATCTATTGACTTCAAAAGGGCAATTCTAGGCTTACCGTTTATTCTTAACTTAACCTTGCTTCTTACTCGAGTTTTCAACTCCATTTACTGGATATCTTATTCTCTTGATACAATTTACACAAGTATCCTGTGACGGAACGGATTTTTTTTTTGATTCCGTCATTCCTGACACAATTAAAAACCCAACTAAACTGATTGGGTGCAGCACAAGATCACAGATGCCATCTAGGACCCATATACAAGTAAAGTGAAAGTTATACTAATACTTGTGGAAGCATTCATATTCATTCCTGAGTACATAGCCAAAATGTTTAACCATAAAAGTTCAATCAAGTCATTACAATAATATTTTTTTAAAATAAGCTTCTAAGGTCTTTAATCCTGCAGACAAGCTCTAATCACTCCAACTCGTCAGGCACAAGCTCTAAAGCTTCATCTGTGGGGGAAAAACATAAAACAGTGAGCCGAGGCTCAGCAATGTACATGCACATGGATAATAAATGATAATGCAGAATGGTCATGTAACTATGCATAAGTAGAACGGTAATCCAGAATGCAATCTAAGAAATAGAGAAAACATACCTTGACAGTACTATATTTCAAAATTGGTAATTGGTACAGTAAACGGTAAATAGTAACAGAACATATCGATATCGGTATGATAAATGGTGAACAGTACCTATCATATCCGTAAACGGTCTTTCATATTTGATAATCGGTACTTCATATTCGGAAGTCGGTACGGTAATATAACATATCAGTAAAATAGTAAATAGTACTTCATATCATATCGCCACAGACCCTGCCAGTATACCTTACTAGCTGAGGGGGAGAATAATCGAGGATAGATTGTGTTCACTCCACACAATCTAAGGCCGATACTGTCATATGGGTATCCCATCTCACGGGATCGGTACGGTATGCCTCCCGAAGGTAGGCCGGTAACGGTAATTCCCTCTGTCCATAGCGCCCCGAGGGCAGGGCGGACCACAAATAACTCCATAGACAGAGCTATCCTCGATTACCACCGAAAAGTCCTAAGGCATGCCGGAGAACTTATCTGGGCTGTAGTCAGTCCCGGGTCTTAAAATAATAGGAACACTTCTTTTCTTGAAAGCCATTTTCAGTATGCCGTAGTTCATTTTCTGTACGAAATCGGAGTTCAATTTTCAATACAAGCCGGAGTTCATTTTCACGTTAAGGACGGAGCTCTTTTCCATGTGCAAAATCGGAGTTCGTTTTTCATTCAAGCCGGAGTTCCTCTTTTGATAGAAAAAGCCGGAGTTCATTTCGTGTTAAGGACGGAGCTCTTTTCGTGTACGAAACCGGAGTTAATTTTACCTTTAAAAGCCGGAGTTCCTCTTTTGACAGAAAAAGCCGGAGTTCATTTCACGTTAAGGACGGAGCTCTTTTTCATGTTAAAAGCCAAAGTTCATTTTTCTTTAAAGACGAAATTCTTTTTCAAAAGCCGGAGCTCAAAGCCGAACTTTATTTTTCATTAAGGACGGAGCTCTTTTCGTGTACGAAACCGGAGTTCATTTTACCTTTAAAAGCCGGAGTTCCTCTTTTGACAGAAAAAGCCGGAGTTCATTTCGCGTTAAGGACGGAGCTCTTTTTCATGTTAAAAGCCAGAGTTCATTTTTTGTTTAAAGACGGAATTCTTTTTCGAAAGCCGGAGCCCAAAGCCGAAGTTCAATTTTCATTAAAGACGGAGTTCATTTCACTATCAGGACGGAGTTCATTTTACTAAAAGGGACGGAGTTCATTTTACAATCAGAACGGAGTGCATTTTTATTAAAAGGGCCAGAGTTCATTTTACTATCAGGACGGAGTGCATTTTCATTAAAATGGACGGAGCTTGTTTTTTTCAAGGATGGAGTTCATTAAAAGCCGGAGTTCTTTTCCTTCTTAAAAACCGGAGTTCTTTCTTTCATAAAAGCTAGAGTTCTTTTTACATTAGGGGCAGGAGTTCGTTTTACATTTGGGGCCGGAGTTCGTTTTACATTACAGGAGGTGGATATTTAATGCAGAAAGTAGGAACTCAGAAACAGAGTATACTTCAATATTCTCAAAACATGAACTTAAAAGCAGAGCAGACATCCGAAGTAACTTGCGATAAAGCATGAATTTCAAAGCAGAGTGCATGAACTTAAAAGTAGCGTCCGAAGTATCTTGCAACAGAACATGAATTTAGAAACAGAGCAAATTATACTTGTACTGAACTTAAAAATGGCGTCCGAGGTACACTTGTCTGACGGGCTGACTCAATTTTCCTTCCCTTCTTGCCTGACAGTCGGTTTTTACTGTCTTGGAGCTCTCTCTTCACTCCCTTCTTCTTCGCTCCTTATTTTTCCTTGGCGCTAGAAACTCACACTACCCTCAACCAGAGTCCGATATATAAAGGAGAGGGAGCAGGTGAATAAGTGGAGGTAGGTTACTTTCTCGGTAATTCTTTTCAGGGTTAGGTAATTCTTTTCAGGGGGGTAGGTGGAGTAATCAGGTTGGTTTACCTACTCTATTTGGTCGTCGCTTAGTTGCCGCCTAATTAGATTCTAACTAAATAATAAAGTTCGCCTTAAAGAAACCTGATGGATTTCTTCACTTAGAAAACCGGACTGATTCTTTGACTTCCTTGCAAGGTAGGCCGAACTTGATTATTCTTTGAAAAGGGCCAGACTTGATTATTTTATGCAAAAGGGCCTGACTGGATTATTTCATGTAAATGGCTGAAATTGATATGTTCAGGCAGGACAGACCTCTTTTCAAAAGGGCTGGAGTTGTTTTCTTCGTGCTTTAAGGGCCGGACCTGATTTTAATATGCACAAAGCTGAACTGGGTTTTAATATGCACAAAGCCGGACTTGATTTTAACATGAACAGTGCATGGCCGGACTTGATTTATTCACTTAAGGAGACCGGACCTCATTTCTTTTTTAAAAAGTCGGACCTCATTATTCACTTGAAAATCCGGACCTCATTATTTACTTGAAAAGCCGGACTACTTTTCTTCTTAAGGGGCCGGACTTCATTTTGGCACAAGAGGAGGGACTTCATTTTGGCACAAGAGGAGGGACTTCCTTTGGGCACAAGAGGAGGGACTTCATTTTGGCACAAGAGGAGGGACTTCCTTTGGGCACAAGAGGGACTTCATTTTGGCACATGAGGAGGGACTTCATTTGGGTAGAAGAGGAGGGACTTTCTTTGGGCACAAGAGGAGGGACTTCATTTTGGCACACGAGGAGGGACTTCATTTTGGTACAAGAGGAGGGACTTCCTTTGGGCACAAGAGGAGGGACTTCATTTTGGCACACGAGGAGGGACTTCATTTGGGCACAAGAGGAGGGACTTCCTTTGGGCACAAGAGGAGGGACTTCATTTTGGCACACGAGGAGGGACTTCATTTTGGTACAAGAGGAGGGACTTCCTTTATGCTAAGAGAAGACGGGCTTCTTTTTTTTTTTCCTCACACAAAGGCCACTCCGGTCGTCAGGCCACTTCGGCCTCACCAAACCACGCCGGACTTCAAGTTCAGGAGATAATTTTCGATTTTAAAATATGCTCTAAAGCTGGTTTGGATTTTCTTAATACATTTTCTGAATAACCTTCAATTTTCATCGATCCTTTGATTATTTCGACTCGATGATTGGGACTTTTTATGACTTAGAATTTGGGTCGTCACATATCCTCAGGTGCCATTTCAAATTTTTTTTTTTTTAAAGGATCTGCATAACCCCGAATAATCATAAAGACAAAATTTATAAATAAGAGCACTACTAAATTCCAAAATGTTGGCACAATCTCTAATTATTACTAAAACTTTCACATTTAGTAATTTAATATTTCAGTGTCAAGCAATTTCATTCTTTTCAAATTAGACCATTCCACGTTCTGTCAACTATAACCAAAAATTACAAGGGTTTTTTTTTTTTTTTCAGGGTTTCATAACTATACTGATTCGCAGCAATCTTTCACCTATTTCAATAGACTCCCCATTAACTTCGCAGTTTGCCAAATATCCTCAAGATTATCTTCTGTCTTTGCACAAATAGTAACTTTATTCTTCAAATGTATTGAAAAATCCTTTCTTTAGCAATTTCCTTAAATCTATTTAAATAGCTCTCCGGGCATGGCATAATACGCCATCTAAATTCCTCACAACTCGTAATTCATATTATTCTTTTTATCAGTTCTAGTGTGGCAATTTGCCATCAGGATCAGTTTAGTACTCCATTAAGATTAATTTATTCACAACCTCAACCGAACTCCCCCTTTTTAATCTCTTACGAGATAACATCAACTTGCTTCCTTCATACCTCAGATTACCACAAATACTACCTACACCTCCGGAGTTTTCAAGATCTATACCTTAGCCTCAAGCTATTAATACTACCTTATCCATTACATTCGGTCATCAACCTTAACATTTTTCTTGGTACTGATAACGTACTAACCTAAGAATTTTATTCCAAGACTGATCAAACTTTCGTTTAAACAAGTCTGACTGATTGAATCTCAATTGGACACTATCATGTTTAACATGGGCACGTCATTGATTCAGATCCTTAATGTACCTTCAATTTCTTGTCCTCATTCTCACGGTTAACCAGCACTCTGAGGGAAGCACTTATCCAGAACTCATATTACTTCCTATAACCACAACATCACAAGATTATTAAATAATTAGAATAGAGCGGTTAGGATTCATGCATTTCAAAATCAATTTCCTAAAGCCAAAACTTAAACATTCTCCTCTAATCTTAATTACTTCACCTCACCTTAGCTATCCGACCTATTCCAACAGGAACGCATTCTAAAGATTCAAGCCTATGCTTCCGTTTTTCGATCGATCAATTCCAAAGGCATCTCAACTCTCTGATACCAATTGTGACGGAACGGATTTTTTTTTTGATTCCGTCATTCATAACACAATTGAAAACCCAGTTAAACCAATTGGGTGCAACACAGGATTACAGATGCCATCTAAGACCCATATACTTTTAACCATAATAAGTATAGCGGAAATTATTCTAATACTTGCGAAAGCGTTCATATTCATTCCAAGATATTCTTTTCTGAATACATAACCAAAATGTTTAACCATAGAAGTCCATCAAGTCATTACAATAATATTTCTCCAAAATAAGCTTTCGAGGTCTTTAATCCTTCAGACAAGCTCTAATCACTCCAACTCGTCAGGCATAAGCTCTAAAGCTTCATCTATGGGAAAAAAATATAAAACAGTAAGCCGAGGTCCAGCAAGGTACATGCACATGGGTAGTAAAATGATGATGTAGAATGGTCATATAACTATGCATGAACAGAACGGTTACCAGAAAATCATAGAAATCGGTGATCAGTAATCATTATAATCCAGAAACAGAATCAGAAACTCCTCTTTTATTCAAAACAAAGACAAAGAATCGGAATAGAAATCAGTACAATAATAACGGTATAGAACACCGTATGCAAGCGAGATGTAAATCGAATGTAATGGTATCGAGCGATGCAATATAACGAATAGAAACAGAATCAATACAGCGGTATCTCGAATGCAGACAGTTTAGACCCTGCCAGTATCCCCTACTAGCTAAGGGGGCGAATAATCGAGGATAGATTGTGTTCACTCCACACAATCTAAAGCCAGTAATAGAAGTATCCCATCTCGAGGGATCAAAACAGGGTGCCTCCCGAAGGTAGGCCGGTAACAGAAGTATCCCATCTTGAGGGATCAGAATAGGGTGCCTCCCGAAGGTAGGCCGGTAACAGAAGTATCCAATCTTGAGGGATCAGAACAGGGTGCCTCCCGAAGGTAGGCCGGTAACAGAAATTCCTCCTGTCCATAACGCCCCGAGGGCAGGGCGGACCACAAATCATTCCATGGACAGAGTTATCCTCGATTACCACCGTAAGTTCTAAGGCCACACCTAAGAACTTACCTGGACTGTAGTCAGTCTCGGGTCCCAAAATAACATAAGCAGAAATACTTCCTTCTTAAAAGCCACTTTCAATAAAGCCGGGTTCATTTCTAGTTACGAAGTCGGAGATCATTTTTGACAGAAATCGAAGTTCTTTATCGACAAAAGCCGGAGTTCAAGAAAAGCCGAAGTTCTTTTCCTTCAAAATGCCGAACTTCAGAAAGCTTGGACGGAGTAATTTTAAAAAGGACGGAGCTCTTTTTGGACGGAGTACTTTTAAAAGGACGGAGCTCTTTTTGGACGGAGTACTTTCAAAAGGACGAAGCTCTTTTTGGACGGAGTGCATTTCCTTCTTAAAAACGGAGTGCAAATTCCTTCTTAAAACCGAAAGTGCGTTTCCTTTAAAACCGGAGTTCTTTCCTTCGTAAAGGCCGGAGTGCTTAAACTTAAAAGCTGGAGCTCTTTCTTTCATAAAGGCCAGAGTTCATTTTAAAGCTAGAGTTCATTTCTTTTAAAGGACGAAATTCATTAAAAGCCGGAGTTCATTAAATCCGGAGTTCGTTTCTCTTAAAGGACGGAGTTCATTTAAGAGACGGAGTTCATTAAAGCCGGAGTTTATTTCTCTTAATGGACGACATTCATTAAAAGCTGGAGTACATTTAAAGCCGGAGTTTATTTCACATTAAGGCCGGAACTCATTTTCTTCTCCAAAGCCAGAGTTCATTTTAAGGACGGAGTTCTTTTTACATTAAGGCCGGAGCTCATTTTCTTATTAAGGCCGGAGTTCTTTTTCCAACAAAAGGACGGAGTTCTTTTTCTCAGAAGCCGGAGTTCATTTTCAATACAAAGCCATAGTTTATTTTAAATTGAGGCCAGAGCTCATTTTTCAGTACAAAGCCGGAGTTCATTTTCTTCAAGGGACAGAGTCCATCTTCTTAATACAAGGCCGGAGTTAAAAAGCCAGAGTGCTTTTCGGGCGGAGCTCTTTCCAGACGGAGTGCTTTTCACTCAAAAGGAACGGAGTGCTTATTACTCAAAGGGACGAAGTACTTTTAAAAGCCGAAGTTTTCGGAGTACTTTTTACTGAAGGACGGAGTACTTTTTCATAATGGAAAAACCGAACTAATTCTTTATCCAGGAAAATAGAACTTAATTTTTATTAATGGAAAACTGAACTTCTTTTAAGCATGCGGTTAACAGAAATTCTTCTTTACTCAATGATCAGGGCAAATATCGTACATATAACATATACTTATCTAGAATCAGATATACTTGCAATGAAACATGCATATACTTGCATTAAATCATGATCTTAAAATCAGATATCCAGAACTGATTCTTTCGTATACTTACAATATTCTTAAAACATGACTTAAAAATCAGCGTCCGAGGTACACTTGCCTGACGGGCTGACTCAAATTTCTTCCCTCCTTGCCTGGACATCGGTTTTTATCGTCTTGGAGCTCTTTCCTTCACTCCCTTCTCTCGGCTTGTATTTTGCCCCAGCTTCAACCTCGTTGCCGGTATTTATAGAGGAGGGGTTCGGTGGAGTAATTGGGACAGGTAACTTACTTTGGTACTTGTTTCTCAGAGGGTAGGTGGGTAACTAGATTAGTTTACCTACTCCATTTGGTCGCCACCTAGTTGAATTCTGACTAAACCCTAAAATTTTATTTTTGTCTTTAGTTGTATTAATTTATTCCGGCCAACTGCTCCTTATTTATTGCCAATGCTGCCGGTTTTAATTTTTGTAAACCCTTCAAGAAATCCGATCAACTCTTCAATTCCGGTCAACGTCTCCAAATCCGGTCAATATCTTTGAATCTGGTCAACTTCTTATTATTCACTCCGTCCATCGCCTTTTTATAAACTTCGGATTTCTTCTCCACAATTCTCCTTCGGCCTCACCAACACACAAAACCACTCCGGACTTCAAGGCCACTTCGGCCTCTCTACACACAATTTACTCCGGTCATTTCATGAAGTGCTCCGGCCTTCAGTGGCTTCAAGAGACCAAAAAGGCAACTCCAATCTCCAAGTGGCGCAACCCACTTCCGGTCCTTAAATCACTCCGGCATCATGGGATACAAAATCATTCCTCCTTTTAAGTTAAATCACTCCGGCCTCATGAAATCACTCCATATTTCATCCTTATCAAAATACTCTAGTATTAAGTTGGGATATTTTCTTCCGATTTTTAGGCTTTTTGATTTTGGAATCTCACAGGTTCATTATGCCAGTCTACTTTCTTTCCTTCGAACCGGTCAATTTTATGAAGAATAAGTTTTCCACAAAAATATGGTGATTTACCCAATATCTTAAAGTATTTACAATATAAATTTTATGGTATAAATTGATCAAATAAAGTATGTAAAAATTTAAATATCAGCAAAGTTCAGCAAGAGAGATAGTAGGAGATATATTTCTGAACTTGTCCTATTCTAGTATGGATTCAGTGAGAATTTTAAGTATTTGAGTAACAACACTTGAAAATTACATCAAGAATTAAACAACAAATCAAAGAAAAAATGTGTTCTTGCCTGAAATAATTTTAGATTCAATTTGAACCTTAAGTAGCCAACCGAGCTTCCACTTCTCTGGTTTAGCTTTTCTCCCTATGTTCTATTTGATTTTCCCCTCTGTCACCTCCGTTTTCTTTCTCCTTTCTTTTATTTATTTTCTTGCCAACATGCCTAGTCATCCCCCAAAAAATTTAAAACTGTCACATGCCCCATAAGGTGGCAAATTCTTAGTTTCCTAAGCTATGTAATAGTACTAATGTATTGCTCCCTCCTTAAGCCACTTGTTGGTATTTCATTGGTTGTTAATTTTGGCTATTATAATAAGTGTTTTAATCCTCAAAGTGCCGTGTGTCCATCCCAAATTTTGGCAATACAAATTATTTTTTTATTCTATTAAAATTAATGGTCTGAGCATGGAATTAGTACTAGCTGATTTTTTCTTGCTGTTGGTGTTGTGCCCTTTCTCTCCTTTTTCTTAATTTTATGTTAAGTGTTGCTTAATTCTTTAAGTGTGCCATGTGTGAGAACTCTTATGTCATGTATGTATTGGATGATTTATGAAATTCTTAGAAATTTTGGGCTGCTTGGCCGTTACTGTCATGCAGAAGCCGTGGACCATCCTTACTGAATTTATGAAGGTTCAGCTGAGTATGTGTGTGTGTTGGGTTATAATATATTAAATTTTACTTAATTAATTTAATTTATACTATATTTGATCAATTAGTTTAAATTTGATTATTAATCGGGTACAAATTTAATGACCGAGTTATCTTGTTGTCAACTGAAATTAATTTGATTGTTAATTGATTGAGAATTTATTAATCGAATTAGTTTCCTATCATTGGTTCTATCTTTTATTAACTGAAATTGAAATCGGTTTCATCAAATAAATTTTTATCGCATTTTAGGGTGAATTTCTAGTTTCTGAATTTTTATCGTTTATTGATCTTAATTTTATATAAATTAATTTCACTTATTAAATTATGAGTCATGAAATCTCGATCATTATAACTAAGGACTCTATATTTATGTTCATTAGTTGCCGAACATCCTCATGGCTATCTTCAGTAAGGTCGTGGCTGCAAGATGTGATGTTTTTGGGCGAGAGGCTTGTTTGATCGCAAGCCCTGATGTTTATCATATTTGCTTCCTTTGAAGAGGTGAGTAAGGCTCTTCTTCAAATATTTAGGTTTGTAATAAGAACAGACAATTTAACTACATTTTTACAAACAATGTTACTAATACGTACCTCAATATTTGCTTCTTTCAAAGGGGTGAGTAATGCTTTTCTTCAAAGATTTAGGTTTGTGATGAGAATGGACGACTTAAGCACATTCCCATAGATAGTGCCATTAATATGTACCTCAAACCTAGGTTGTATGAATTAGAGAGTCGGATAAACCTTTTAATTAATCTAAGAGGTCACGAGTATGGTCTTTATAACTAAAAATATTAGGGATGTACATCACAATAACTTAACGAGATACTAGAGGTATATGGCACTTACTCTATAATATATCTTCTAATAGTCAAATTAGTAATTTTTCTCATAAAAATAGAAAGATGTGAAAAAAAAGAAAGAGAAAAGGGAAATGAGAGTTGAGTCTTTGTGAGTATGGAGAATCGAGCTCCGTTTGGAATATCCACCTTGTAGGTTCTTATATATCTTAGAATGACTTGTCCTTAGTTTTGGCTGAAAATTTGTATTTATAGCCAGGGCTGCAATCATTTTGTTAGCTTAGAATTATTGTCTATAATAAAAAGCGTTATGCAGTATTAAATGTTAACTATTACAACATAGTGTAACTGCTATTTGAGTTGGTTTAGTTATTATCTGATTATTAATAGTTGACATTTATTTGACCATTACTGAATTGATTATTCACATATGGATTATTATCTTTTGATTGACTATAACCATTTATCAAAATTTAATACATTATGTATTACTCTGTTAGGCACTTACTTGCCTCGGTTTTACATGTTAATAATCAAGTGGCTATTATTAATAGTTGACAATAGACTTAATCTCCGACGTTTGGATCCCTTTTTTGGTTGACTTAGGTGGTTGTTCCTTAATCAAACCCAATAATTATATATAGTCCAATTAATTTATTTGCTTTTGCATTGCATGTGCATCTAAAAAATATTGGATTTTTTTGAAATAAATAAAAAACTAATAATAAAATAAAAATTGCAAATATAAATTAAAAAAAAAATCATTAGATTTTGACATATATATTTTTTCCAAAACAGATGCAGCATGACCTACCGAAAAAAAATGGAAAAAGAAAAAGAGTTTCTAAATGATGTCGTTCTCTGTTTTTGTTTCCGAACAATCCGAGCGCTGAGCTTCAGGCACTCTTCCGAGTTTCTTCAGCGATTCCTACGTTCCCGTCCCCATCTTTCTCTCTCGCCTTCTGCTTCCCAAACATCAAGCATTTCACATTCACTGTTTCTATCCATCCTAACAAGAACTGTGAAAACCCCTTCTCATCGTTGTCGCCCTAGCATTGCTTAAACTTTTTTCATCGCTTCCTTTGGATGAATTCAGCCGCTCTCCTCTTTATCTTACTTTTCCTCCTCCATTTCACATTACAGTTGCTTCGTCAGTAACCCAAAGGTCTCACTCTGCAACTCTATCTGCCACTTCCCCTAATCCTAATCACTGACGAGAGAATTATTTATTGGGACTACTGTAAATTTTGAGGGATGGGAAATGCCATTAAAATTTTTACGAGTTTCCCTATTTCTTCTATAACTTTCCCCAAAATTTTTTGGAAATGCAAGCAGTCTTATTCTACTGTCACCCTAAATTCGGAGCTCTCCCTGTCTCTCACTCCCTCTCTTTAATTCTTCTTGTTTTTATTTTTGATATTTTTTGACGAAATACGATTCAACATAGTTTGGTTTACGTACTTCTTCTGTTTTATAATTCTCTGCTACTTGACTTTGGATTTTACTTGCTTCCATTTCCTGAATTTCAGCTTCGTAATCCGTGATTACGTTTCTTCGCTGGTTCTGAATCATGGGTTTTCTGATGTATGCTCTTTGTTCTTCTGATTTTGTTTCTTTGAGTCGTGGGTTTTCAAATTTCATGTAGTGCTTTTTTGAATTATTTTCTGTTTTAAGCTGCAATAGCAAAATTTATGTTGTTATTGTGTTTGATTTATTGTTGGGACTTGACAGATTTATTGGATTATTTCGTCCTTAAATCAGCATTTTGTTACAGCAGTAGTAGCAGAACTTACGGGGAGCTGCAATGTCCATGGAGCAACTGTTGGTGAACAGCAACAACGCGATTGCACCAGCTGATACCAAACCTTTCTGCTTACGGTACAATTAATAATTGTTCCTATAGTTTAATTTTTTTATTGTCTCCATAGTTATTGTTTCTTTTATTTGTAGCAATATCATATGTTATTTTATGCTCCATCGATACAAGTAAGATGTCGTCAATGGGTTTTAGTAAATGTGGCATCTCTCCTCCACCCCCTTCCCCCAAAAAAAAAAAAAAAAAAAACAAAACAAAAGAAAAATCTGAAATCCTAGTATATGGCATCTCCTTGAATTGTCTACTTGCTCTTGAATAGGCTGAGTCCCATCTTATCAGGAAGTTATAGAGCCATAATAGAGGGAGTGGTTACCAAAAGGTAACCACTTACCTCATGGGTGGCTAAGGAAACCACCCATCTTCTCTGGTCGGGTTGGGTCAACCCGTCCATATTCCAACACCCTTAAACATCTTATTTGCTTTGGAAGACGAAGCTGGCATAAACTAGAATTTTTGTCATTAATTAGTTGTTGCTGAAGAAGATAAAATGAGCATTTTATGATGTTGTGGTCGTCGAAGCAGCAATTTTGAATTTTCTAGTGTCCTTGTATCTAAGAAACTAAAATGGCAAAATATAGGAAATCTTTACCGGAGATTAGCATGCTTATTTTATTATTCCACCAGCCAAACAATCTCTTAATCATTCCTTCATGTTGGATTTATTTCTCTTCTTTCTGATTAATCTCTATGGTTTTCATCGTCAAAAGAAGGTCAGATTTGGGGATATTCTGAAGTAATTGAACATGAGTTGTAGATTCTGCATCAGATGTGTGGGGGCTAGTTGAAGGGCAAATGATCGACTTCCTTTCCAATATTTTGATTTCTGTCTTTGTTGGGTCTGATATTTTCGGCTGCACTGTAGTGAAGTAATATTTCAATGATTTTTCCTAGGCTGAACAATATTTAGAATTCACTCTTGTTGCTCCCGTTCGCTTTTGATTTGGGGTATGCGCTAACTGGTTTGACTCCTACTTTGGTTCTTGAGGTGTTTCCTAGACCAAGTTTAGAGCCATACTCTTGTACATTCTTGACTCTAAACATCACCCATTATTACTTGCCCAAAAAAGAAAAAGAAAGAGAAAGTTTACCGATCAAGGCATCTGCTACTTTGCTGAATCAATTGTGTCAAAGTTCTATCTTCCTGCTGAGAATTTTTTCAAAAGGCATTAAATATTGCTTTATTGGTACATCAGTTGTTAGTGGTTCCTTCTATATTCTCCGTAAGATTGGTATACTCAAAAGACATATTTAGAGAATATATATATATATATTATTCTCAAAAGACATATTTAGAGGACATATATATATATATATGTATGTATGTATGTATCTGTGTTCATTTCATCCTTGCTTAAGTTATGTCCAGACCCCTCGACATTGCATTAAACTAGTAGTTCCAGGGGGGTTATTCTAACTCTAATAACTGACTTTTTGTGAGCTATTGGATGTACTATTTGTCACGTAACAGAATTGATTTCCTTTTGCTAATACTTTATGTGAAAGTAGAAATTATTTGCTCATCTGCAGACGTTATGTTCTTATATCACGCCAGAAGGATCTCTCTCAGAGCTGGCCCTTTCCTGAGAAGTACCTGAAAATGTGCCTGAGGCATGGAATCGTGGATGTACTTCCTCCCTTCGAATCTCCTGATTTCTGCATGGATCAACCAAATAGAGGAGATAATGAAATCAACGCTTCTACTGAAGATTTTACTATGAAAAAAGATGCCAATGAGATGGAAAAGGGAGGATTTGGGGCATCGTTTGAAGAAACATCTTCCATTCTGCCTCAACAGTATGCCCTTTGTTTGGAGCCCTCCGAAATTCAGGGTACTAACAAGTCAGGGCACCGCAAGAGAGGGAGGAGGGGGAAGGCTAAAAAGCGGCTGCTGGCAGAGATTTTTGCCGTGGCAAAGCAGTGCACATTGGAGGAACTTAATGGCCGACAAAAGATTACTAGAGAGAGTATGCAAATGGGAAATGCTGAGGGCGATTCTAAATCGGTGCTGACAGATGATTCCTCGATTTAAAAGCACCGGAGATATGTCAATCAGCTCATGACTGACAACAATCGATTGAGCAACAAAAGATCCAGCACAGTGATGAAGATGAAATTTGGTAACAAGTACATGAATTTTGAGGTACTGAGATTCATCCCTTTTTGGCTGGTCGACTGCTTAACACACTTCATTTTCATACATGTCGAGGGAGCCTCGAGATTCAGCGGAAGACAACATGGCTGAAGCTGTACGCTGGAAACTGTACGCAGCTGCCATGCAAGAAAACGTGTTCTTATTTAGTATTGTATGCTTCTATGTCCAAGCCAGCCTTATTGTGTGAACTGATGAAATTTCCCAAGAGATATGTAGTCGGATTTGCAAATCATTAACTTACTTTATACATTGAAATAAAAACGAGTGGGCATAGAATGTGCATGGCACCGAGCATGTGGGTGCAAACACTTAAAAAATTTAATGACATTTGATGACACATTTTTTCAACAGTAGCTGTAAATTCCCAAGTCAAAGCCACTCAACATCAACGATAAGAATATGAAATAAATTTGGCCTCGGGGAGCCTGGCTTGTGACTGAAGGAGGCCCTTAATATATAAAACTTAAATCATTTTTCTTCAGAGTGCTACAGAACAAGTAATTTGGATAAGTCTTAGATTGACACCGATCGATTCTGGATTGCGCTAACAGAAGTGCCTTAAGACTGACAGCTATGAGGTGGTGGAGGAAAGGGGTTGATCAGAGTCTTAAAAGTTACGGTGTATAACCACAAAAGATGCAAGGACCATTTACTAGACGTAAACCAAAAGCATGCAAATGTCAACCTATCTTGCGCTTGAAGTTATCTTATTGCTATTGGGATATGAGTTACTCTTTTGTAGGTTTATATCCGATTAGCAGGACGATAGGTTTAACCAAATATGTATGGGTGTAATACTAAGGGGGAGTATTGTTTGCATGCAGTGATATGGCCTGATGACAAAGAATTGGTCAAAGTGGTGAACTTGCCGAAGTGGTACCACCAGGCCAAAGTGATAATGTCAATTAAATCCATACTGATACAAGGCTGGTTGGCCAGGTAGCATGGAGGTCAACCAGCAGTAGCCTACCGGACAGTAGGAAGTCGACTTTCTAAGAGGATATCGACCAGGAGCAGTCAGTCCAGTATGGCAGGCTAGGATGAAGCCGGTTGAAGAGGCCAGCCGAGGACACTGATACATCGATCGAGGGCAGCTTGTCTGGAAAGTTAGTCATCTACAAAGTCTGTGCAGGCAGCTGATATTGCAGAGTAGGTAGTTGACTTTTCAGAATTGATAGCTGATTTTGTAAAGCACGTCAATTGTAAAATTCTCAGTTAGCAGGCGACTTTGTAGAGTAGGTGGCAACCTTTGTAGGGTACGCCACCAACTTGCAGAGTAGGTGGCGCCCGATGAAGTAGACCCATCTACAACTATATATGTGATAGTTGCGATTTGAAGAGCGTGTGTGAGGGAGAAGAAGCAGAAAAAAGTAAGGAGTTACATTTTACTCTTGTGTTCTATTCTTCGAGGGTTTTTTGTAACCAGAATCTTATATAGTGAAATTTGTGTGGATTAAATATTTCATGGTTTTATTCCTCTCATTCAAAAGAGAATTTTCACGTAAAATTATGTGTCCAATTTCTCTCTTACTTTGTTGTGTGTGATTATTATTATTATCCTTTCAATTTTACTGTCGGACTGGCACCCTTTTTCCTAGCACTTGCTATATTCCATTGTCTTGTGCTAACAAATCAACAATATGAACTGATTGCCAAATAATGCTTTAAAAGAATTAATTCCACTCACATCAACCAAACACAACTTCTACTCAATCATCCAACATCTGATTGAGATACGGCGCAGAGGCAAACATGGCAAAATTTCATCTACAAGAGAAGGCATGAAGAAACAATTGTATTGAAGGATCTTGGTGGTGGAATCACTTAGACAACTTCCTTGAATATACATAGTTTTTGTTGAGAATTCAACACTCGGATACATCCAACCCGATACAGCGGAATAAACTGAAATCTCCCATCAACTGTCAGCTACCAAATTTGTGAGCATATGAAACAAGCAATATACAACGATTTTTAATATGAAAAATCTTTTTCAATTAAGAAAAAATCATATGACAAATTTCAAATAAATCTATTATAAATAGTATTGCTTACAAGAACCTCATTCGAAATCCCTTAACTCCGAACTCAAATAAAAAATGGTTGAATACAACCCCCTCTCAACACACCCAACAATCCACAGGAACAAAATAATGAGAAAAAAGTAATCAAATGAAAATACGTTTCTAGAATTACCTCTAAAACGACATACTCGATCTTGACGATAAACAAAACTTAAATCAGACATTGACCGGATGCCAAATCTTTTCTTTTTCTTTCTTCTTTTCTCCTCGCTCTATGTGTGGCACCCCTCATGGAGATAGATTTTTGAAAATATAATTCTAAAATGCCTGAGCCGTGTTTTATATTGCATACCAGTGCTCGAACGCCCGACGAGCACGAATCGAGCTCACTGGTCCTAAATTCCGCACTTGAGTGCTAGACGAGCGCATAACAAGTATACCGATTCTGGAATCCTTGCCCCTGCACAGCTTGAGCGTGAGGCAAGCGTCCACAATCCTCCATCAATTTAAAATCGGTGCTCGAGCTACGCTTGAGTGTTCTTCAAGCGTTTGATTTAATCTTGCCTCCTGATCCTTTGTTGCGAGTGCGAAACACGTACAAATACTCCGATCCTCGCAGGAGTCTAATGTGAACCTTCGATGACTTTTCATTTGTTGAGTTATTTATAAAGGAGTGACCAAAATATCCAAGAGTTTCTTCAATCATTTAGCTTTCTTCATCTTTAATTTCCAGCGGGCAGAAGATATAAGCTTGGTGCTATTGGTAGGAATGGCCATGCTAATACTCGTCTTTTAAAACCATGGTTTTAGTTATTGGACTCGGTGGGTTGTTTTTCAGAAAGCCTTGTTACAAGGTTGATGGCATGGTTCTCATTGGCGCATTGGTTTTGGAAGGAGAGAGATGGCAGGAGGAGCAGTGAGGAGGAGAATAAGGCTTGGGTGTCAAGGTCTTGAAGTGACAATCTACACAGGGCCTCGGCTGCATGAGCCTGTCATGGTGTGTCATAGGTTTGGCAAGCCCGAAGAGGAGATGAGAAAGCTGATTCGCCATGCCGCCAACTCTGGCATTACCTTCCTCGACACTGATGATTGCTATGGCCCCCCACACTAACGAAGCTCTCATCGGCAAGGTGTAACCCACCCCGTGTCATTTTTATACTTGTTGCCCCTGAATCTTCTTAAAATTACTCTACTATAATATATAGGTTATATATTCAAACTAAACAACCGCTTCTTGTGCATAAAAAACCTCTTAGTTAAAATGCTTAAGATCTGATTATTTCCTGTAGTGCTTTTTAATTGGTCGCAGATTCAATTAGGCTCAGAAATGAGGGTGGAGGGAGAATGTCCAATTGGCTACCAAATTCGGAGATGTACGCGCATGCATCTCCTAAGGCTAGAACGATAAAGGGGGCTGCATCTCTTAAGAAAATAAATGAAATTATTTTTTATATTTAAATTATTTATTTTTAAATAAATAATTATAATATAGTTATTTTTAAAAAATTTTTAAAAAAATAATTAAAATTAATTATTAAATTATATTTATCAATTTAAAAATAAAGAATCTAAATTTAAAAAATAATCTCGCCTATTTCTTTAAAAAATTGATGCACGCTCCACCGTTCACAAAAACCGAACTTATGTGCGGTTGCCTATGAGGCTAGCTTGAAGAGACTTAATACTGACCGCATCGACTTCTATTATCACCGTCGAATCATTAATGAAGTACCCATTGAGGTCACAGTTAGCCCAAACAGTCTCAAAATGAGACAAATAAGTTTTTTTTCCCCTTTCAATCAAATATTATGGAAGTGAGTGGCGTGACGATTATATGTAGGGTGGTAGATGGGAGAGCTCAAGAAGCTGATTGAGAAGGGAAAAATTAGCTATGCGGGTTTGTTGGAGGCATGCACTTCCATAATAAAAAAAAGCGCATGGGTTAGATAGAGTGGCCATTGTGGATAAGAGATGTGTAGGAAGAGATCTTTGAAGAGATTTATTATGAATTGATTAACAGTTGTGTTTTCTTTTGTTTTTTTGTTTTTTTTTTTGGTGATTCAGGCTTATAATTTAAGCATTGCATTAATTTTCGGAGAACTTGAAATTGGGTTTATTACGTATAATCCTATTGGAAGCCGATTCTTTGTCTTAGGCCCTAAAGTATTTGAGAATTTCTCAAATAATAATTTCTGATTTCTAAGTTTGTTATTGATATTTTACTTATATAAATAATAATTTATAAAAATTCATATATTAAATTTCTTTTTTTCATCATAATAATTAAATTTGATCCAATAATTGTAATTAAAGAAATAAATGCAACTCTTTTAGGAGAAGTAGTTTCCCTAAACACTGGTCAATCAATCGTTTTCCGTTGAAAACTGTTGATAGGATAAGCCCAGATGACATTTTGTGTCATGCTTTTTCCTTGTAGTTTGACTCACCTGACTTATGATTGCTAATAGAAAAGGTATTCATTACTTACCTTTTAGCCATTATATATATACATATATCTTAATGGGTTTATATGATAATAGAATAATGGTTGAACATTACATTAGTTGAAAGGATTCTAAAAATAACTAAAAGATGCCCCTAATACAGTTTTTCAAAACTAAATATTTTGGCTTCATAAACTCATACAAATAGGATGGTCAAAGTCTACATAATTTTTGTTTTATAAAGTTTGGAAATGGTCAAATATAAGTAATTTTAATTATTCTTATATTATAGATAGCTAGGTTATTTCAATGCTTTGAACTTGTAATCTTTACAGCAACCTTATTATAAAGTTAAGGCCATGAAATAGCACAACTATAAATTTATTAATATTTGTTTCAGCTTGTACGGAGGTTTCAACCTGAAAACATGGAACATCACAAACCTTGTGTTCGAAAGTTGAATGACATAGCAATGAGGAGAAGATGCACTCCGTGGCAGCCAGCACTTGGTGTCCTAGTCTCAAATCAAAACAGGTCCTAATAATAATTTAAAATATAAGTAACTCATAAAATTAAATTTTAAAATAAAACAATAATTAAAAAAATTTTAAATTCAAGCATGGCCTAATGAGAATTATACAACCTCAACATTCAATAATCATAAATCAGAATACAAATTATTCATGAGATGTTATTGGATAACTCATCTGGGCAAACAAAATAATTGTGACTTGCTCCCCAATGATTGTAAGAAAAAGTGACCAACGATAATATCAATAAAAATACCGGCTTATCACAAACCAAACGTTACCAATATTTTAACAGCAAAAATAAACCAAGCTCTGATTTCATAACAATAAAACATACAATCATCATTTTGACTGTTGCCCCAAACAATGCCAAAATACATCCGATATGAATACAATCCAAATACACGGCTGTTACTCACTAAAAATATATAAAACTTTAATTAAATCTATGTTTGAGCTCATTATAATGTATCCATAGCCCACTAATATAAATGGGTAAGAACAATAAAAATGTTAGTAAAAAATTCAGCAAATATCAATATATATAATATATAATAAATGATGCATCCATAAATACAATGAAGGACATTAAAATGTACACAAAAATCCATAAAAAACTAATATCCAAATGTCAATAATATCATATCAATGAAAGTTCAAATGTGGTCTAGTACTCAATACTACAATTCGAAATGAAGATCAAAAGTTTACAATATATGAGACCAATTGAATTTTCAACGACAAGCAAAACAAGTAAATCTCAATCAAAATCTCAAATACAAGTCAATATATGTAAAATATGTTAAAAATTTAAAATTGTACAAATTAGAGAATCAAAGATTAAAAGATTGACTTTAAAGAAGGGTTATACATACTTCAAATAACCTTAAACCATAAGCTACTATTTAGACCGGTAGGTGGGCCTTCTACATATTTTTTTCCTATAGACGAGGACAAAAGATACTTTCTTTTCCCACCTGTTGATGATAGATATAATTTTTAAGTCAATCTGAATATATTAGGATGCCTGAATATATTAGTTGTATTTAATTTTTGATGATGACTCGTATAAAAATACAATTAGGGAGGGTCTTTATATCATATATCAAAGCTTTTTTTATATGGTGAAAAAGGTCAAAGCTTCCACAGTGGATAGTCAAAATATAAAGCCTTTCCTTCGAAAAAATGTCACATATCGAACCACATAACGAAAATAGAGCCCGACCGAAAGTACAAAACATTGATATCACATGCACAACCCATACATAAATTTTCGTGACTTTTTCTTTAGAAATATATTTATACATAAATATAACATCTCAAAATATTTACCAAATTTTTACAAAACAAGTAAAATCCTCAAATGGTAGCAAAACTGATATAAAACCTTAAAATAACTAGTAAAAGTGACATGCATATGTAAGGGAGTTAAACAGTGTAAGTAAATTAACATACATATACATTACATTTGCCAAAAATAAGTAAAAATAATTAAAAATGGAAATAGACCAAGAATATGGCGTAAGGATAATTATTTCAACCTCTAATCTTACAGATGTGACAAAAGGATATTTTGAAATACCTCTTCTCCTCTTTCTCTCTCTTTTTTCTCATTTCCTTTCTCTCTCATTTCTCTTCTTCTTGTGTGAAATAACTGAAAATAGTGTGTGTTGTCCTTATATAGCTGAATCGACATATAAATCAGACAAGAATTGAGCATTATAATTATCCCCTCCTTATAAAAATTTTATTTTTGAAATTTATGTATCTTAAAACTCAAATAGGTAAGGACATTTCTCCCAAATTTCATCCTTAGGTTTCCATGTCGCTTCTTCCATTGAATGGTTCTCCCAATTACTTTAACTATAGGAGTCATTTTAGTCCTCAACAGCTAATCCTTTCTATACAATATCTGAATTGAAATCTCAACATATGTCAAATTCTCTTCAATCAGTAGTGGTTCATATTCAATTGCATACGAAGGATCATACATGTACTTCCTTAATATAGAAGTATGAAAGATATCATAACAATCCGCCAAATTCAGAAGTAAAGTCAATTTGTTGGCTATTTCTCTGACCTACTGCAACACCTAGGAGATATCTTCAAAAACACATAATCACTCACATTAAACCTCAAATCAATTTTTGTCTATCGACATAACTCTTTTGGCAATTTTAAATAACAATCAATCGATTTCAAATAATCTTAATTTTATTGGAAGTATTCGGAATAATGTCGTGGCCTAAAAGTCTACAATCACTATTTTCTTTCCAATTAATAGGAAATCTACATCTCTACTTGTATAAAGTCTCGAAAGGTATTATCTCGATACTTGGCTGATAACAGTTATTGTATGCAACTCAGCTAATGGAAAATAATTATCTAAATTCTCTTTCATTTTCAAAATAGATACTGTTAACATATCTTCTAAAATTTATATAATTCTCTCCGATTGACCATCTATTTGAGGGTGAAATGCCATACTAAACTTCAACTTGGTATCCAACTTTTTATATAAATTTTTCTAAAATTTTGACGCAAATCTCGAATCACGATCGGAAAATTATCAAAGTTGGAATACTATATAACCTTACAATTTTATTTATATATAGACGTGCCAAATGATCTCTCAAGAATTTCATCTTGACCGGCAAAAAGTGATCCAACTTTGTTAGCCTATCAATAATCACCCAAATTGTATCCAAATTTCTCGCTGTTTTAGGCAAACTCGAAACAAAGTCCATCATGACATGCTCCCATTTACAACTAGGAAACCGACAGAGGGTACAAATGTGACAGACTGATTAATTCTACCAAAAATTTGATAGAGTTGCATCTATAAAATAGATGTCCGCCTAATACAAACCTGTATAAAATCTTGTGCAGAATCTACAAATACAAACAACATATACACAGGATCCCCAAACACCACAACAAACACACAGGTGGCATCAATATTATAACTCCGGTATGACACCGGCTCAGAAAGGATGCTAACTAGAAAACTGAACATAACCACAAAAGGGAACCTACAAAAGTATAATATACATCATACATAGTGAAAACTAAATTATGTGTCTATCATTATCATCAAGACATATATATACATAACCGTAGGTATCAAAATAAATAATACATTATCCATGTCTCATACAAGATAATAAAACTAAGTCCTTAAAAGCTCTCAACCTGTATCAACTACCTATCCTGTGCTTACAGCTTATTCGGACTCGTCGGGTATAATAGCTTGCTCATCTGGAAGGAAAGAGAAGTAAGGTTGAGCTAACGGCTTAGTAAGTGCATCATATTCAAAAGTAATAGACAATATAAATGAAGTGAAGCAGGAAAAAGACATATAATCATGAAGGAGATGCATAAGCAGAAACATGATCAATTATATTTTGGAACACAATTTACTTCTCATTGAAATATAATTTATGCATAATTATTTATCTTTACAGATCAGGATCAGTAAGCCTTACTAATAGAAGGTGCGGGAGGACGAGAAAGGATTATAATGCCCCTCATAATCTAAGGCTAAACGATGTACTCAACGTCCAATAATGAACTTTTGCCTAGAAAGGACCAAACATCATGTGGTATAGCAGTATGTCTATCACCCAATCATACAGGGCCGATAAAACGCTACCCGAACCTCTCGTGGTTCAGTGGTAATCCTCGTCTTTCTACAGTAATATCCTAAGACTTGCCAATAGTATTACCCATTATAATACACGGCCAGAGTAATTCTCGAGTTTCTACTGTAATGCTAATAGCAGGCCATGAGGTACTAGTTTCGTAACATGATTGCATGGTCCTAATTTCATGGCTTCTTATTCATTTGAGAAAAGGTCAATCACAATTCAATTCACAATATCTCCGTCTGGAAAAATGATTCGATCACATATCACATTGTGGACTTCCTTCCGATTATATATACGATTATTATCTTTCCTTTGAATTAAAATATTTTCACAAATCAATTTGGATGCATGGACAATATAATACATAGGAAGGATTAAAATTCCTTATCACATTAGGCAATTATCATTTTGGGGGCCTCCGGGACGCATTTTCTTTACAAACGGAGCACAAACATGTATTTTCGGGGCTTACAATTAGTCATATACAATTAGATATAAACTTCATAACAATTAGGTTAGGTGGAAGCATGAAAAATTCTCATTTATTCTCGGGTGAACAGTAATAAGGTCATTTTAGAGCGTTTGGATATCGTGAACGGGTTGATACTCGTAAAATTGGACGCCCGGCCGAGGTATATGCATAATTAGGACATGATAATTTATAATGTGGGGTCAATTAAACATATAATTGAAGGAAAAAGGAGGAATCTCGAGCTCGGTGCGGGTTCGCCAAATTGAGCCAATTGGAAGGGGATTTAGGCATTAAACCATAAAAATTTTAGGTATTAATCATGAGTCACATATTTTTAATAATTTGGGTGGGTATCAGAACGATAATACCTGATGAAAAATGAATAAAAATCGAAAGAGGAGATAAAAAGGGTATAGGAGCACTTGCCTTGAGCCGAACTACAACTTTATCAGCTATCTCAAAATCGGAATCAAACCCGAAAGCCTTCATTTTTTCCTCTTCTCCTTCGCATGGTTTCTCTCCTATGCGGCTCTCCGTGGGCGTAGCTGCCGTTGCTTGGCTTGCCCCCGCCGCGACAACCTTCGCCATCCATCGCCGACCGCATCGCACATTGCCTTCTTCCTCGGTGAACCCTCCACCACGCCACTATTGCGACAGAGCCCTAATCCTTCTCTCGTTCTCTCCCCCTCAACCCTGACTTCTTTCTGCTTCTTATTACGTTAATAATAATAATAATAATAATAATATATATATATATATCCTTTTTTCTGAAAACTCTCAAAATCTAAATCGATACTCAAGCGATCGAACGGGCACACTTTGGGCGCCGGCCCAATAAGTCTAAATATCCACCAATATTTTATAATATTTAATTAATTTTTTTACACCCAAATTATTTAAAATAATAATAAATAATCTCAATTAAATCAGATAAAAAATTTGGGATATTACAACAAAAATCCTAGAGGCTTCTTAAACTTGGCCATGATTTGTTGGCACATGATCTACCTTGTCAGATATGCCACAATTTTTCATCTCATATTTTACCACAAGAAAATTTTTTTCATATCTTTGCACATTTTATTTATTCATGGATGAATTGTATACTTGGACCTAAGAGTTTCATTCAAATTTCTTCATTTAATTTTTTAATATTTGGTAACAAATTCTATTCCAAAAGTGAAATATTTTATCTGCCCAAATATTAAAATCTACCCATGACTCATTATCCAAATATCTGGCAATCTCCATCAAATACAAATTGCTAATTTGAGTTTTCTTAATCTTCTCCATAATCATGGGTTGCGCTTATAAATATGATAAAATTACCCTTGACCCTTGGTAGTGTAATCAAATAGTACAATATTTCAACCCGTCTAACATTTTTAATTCCTTAGTCATCAAATGAACCATCATACTTGATGATTTTCTGCTCAAAATATTAGCAACTATATCCTTCTTCTCTAGTTGATATTGGATTTTGCAGTCATAATCTTTAAATTGGTCCATCCATCTATATTGCTGCATGTTTAGTTTCTTTTACGAGAATAAATACTTAAAAATCTTATGATTAGAATTTACTATAAATTTCTTTCCATATAAGTAATGCATCTAAATTATTAATGCAAAGATTATAGTTGCCAATTCAAAATCGTTGGTGGAATAATTCTATCCATGAGCTATTAACTGTCTTAATCCATAAGCTACTACTCGGCCATGTTGCATCAATACACAATCCAAACGTTTCTTAGAAATATCATAACATACCATAAAGCCTCTTGATCAATCTGGAATTGACAATATCGGAATGGTGGTCAATCGTTCTTCAATTCTTGAAAACTCCACTTACAATCTTCATCCCAACAAAAGATCATTCGCTTTCGATTCAAACATGTTAGTGGTACCGTAATCATCGAGAAATTTTTAATAAAGTGCCTATAATAAATGAAGATTAATTTTAGAAAAGACCTGATCTTCTTACAATTGATCAATTAAATTATCTATTCTCGAAAAAAAAATACTTATTTTTGGCTGTAATCTTATTCAATTCCCGGTAATCGATATATAACCTCAACAATTCATTCTTTTTCTTCACAAAGAGCACTAAAGTACTTCACGGTGATACATTTGGCTGAATAAATTTCTTTTTCAATAGATTTTATAATTATTGCTTCAATTTCTTCAATTTAGATAGGGTCATCCAGTAAGGAGTCATTAAAATCAGTACAGATCCTAACACAACATTACTAGCAAATTCGATTCCACTATTAGGAGGTAACCCTGGCAAATCCTCTAAAAAGATATCTTGAAATTCACATACTATCAAAATCTCTTTAATGGCCACACTATGACTTCCAAATGTGGTCACTTACGCTAAATGAGCTCGACACCTATCCTTCATCGAGTGGCTCACATGTAGAGCCAAAATCAATGCCGTTAACTATGACAGAACAATTTTTTTTATTTTTAGATAATTCTGTCATTACAGAAATAGAAATTAAAACCCTAAATAATAACCTAAAGTTCTAAGGAAAAACGAATAGAATCTCCCCTAAAATTGGGCTAAAATGAAATACAAAACCTGCTTAAAACCTGCAAATATACAGAATAATATCATAATATCCAGCAATATATATTTTCATCACTGACATAGGATCCACAGACGGCGTATAATTCCCTATGGCTTACTCAGGAGTATTTCTTTCTTTAAAATCCGGAGTGATTCTTTATTTAAAATCCGGAGCTCTAAAACCGAAGTGTTTCTTTCTTTAAAATCCGAAGTGATTCTTTCTTTAAAATTCGGAATGATTTTTTCTTTAAAATTCGGAGTAGTTTTTCGTATCAAAAGCCAGAGTTCAAGATTCACTTAGGGCCGATTTCAAATTCCACATGGAAGGCCGATTTCGAAGTCAACGTGGAAAAGCCGATTTCGAATTCAACGTGGAAAAGCCGACTTCGATTTTAAAGTGCCAAAAGCCGATTTCAATCTTAACATGGGAAGGTCGATTACGAAGTTAATATAAAAAGGCCGATTTCTATTCAAAGTGCAACGGTGCCGATTTTGATTTTTAATACAGCAAAACTGAAGCATCAAAGGCCGGAGTTCTTCTTACGGAAAGACTGGAGTCCTGAAAACCGGAGTTCTTTTTCTTAAAAGTTAGAAGTCTTTTCCTTAAATATGCAATTATCAGAGTTTATATAATTCTACCAAATAATCATACTTCAAGCAGAATAAAAATCTAACATCATGAATATCAGAGTTTCTTTTAAACACGCGATTAAGAACGATTCTTCAAAGGAACAGAACAAACATCATACATACTAAAATATAATTTCATAAGAATATCAGATATACTTACGTAGCAAACATGCATAAACATGAACCTTAAAAACAGGGGTGAGTATCTTGACTGAATTTCTTTATTCCGCCTTGAACTTTTGGTCTTCCCCTACTAGCAAGTCCTATCGAGTGCCTCTTTTCCCCGCTCTCTGGGTCTTATTTATAGGCCCTTGGGCCTGGTAGCCGTCATTAGAGTTTGGCAATATTCGGGGTAATTCGCAGGGTTTCCTAATTATAAGGTTTCCTTATTATTTATTATTTTCTTATACTCGGTTTCCTTATTACAAAGTTTCCTTACTGGTTATTTCCTTATACTCAGTTTCCTTATTATAAGGGTTTCCTTAATTATTATTTCATCGTATTCGATTTTCTTATTTATAAAGGTTTCCTGATTACGCATTCCGGTCAACTAACTGGCGTTGACCGGATCACTTTCCTTTTTCTCGTCCTTCCCCCCATTTACACTTTTTGGTCAACATTTCACGTTGACTAGATTACTCCTCCCCTCACGCATTTCGGTCAACACTCGTTGACCAGATTACTTACCTTTAATATTTTCCTTTAATATTAAATCCAGCATTCATACTTTAGTTTCATCATCACTTCGGCCCTTCATCAACATCAACTTCGGCCTTTCTTCTTCTTCTTGAACTCATAATCTACTCCGGCTTCAACATACAAAGTTACTTCGGCCTCACTCCACACACAATGCACTCTTCAAGGCCGGTTTCAACCTCATACCTTACGGCCGGTTTGGAAATTCACTTCTAAGATGATTTGGATTTCATCATCAAGGAGCCGGTTTTCTTCTCACAAGGCCGGACTTGATTTTCATCAAGTAAAAGCCGGACTCGATTTTCATCGAAGAAATCCGGACCAGATTTTCATCAAGGAAATCCAGACTTCTTTTCATTAAGGAAATCCGGACTGGATTTTCATTAAGGAAGGACCGAACTTGATTTCAACTTAAAGCCGATTTACTTTTCTTATTACATTTTTCGGTCAACGATTATAAGGACTTGGTGACTGAAATTTCCTATGTTCTAGAATCTGGGTCGTTACATCCTCGTTCATTGGTATGTCTCCGAACCGACATTTCCCATGAGATACATATTTCCCATTCTAGGACATCCAATTAATGTGATAACCTTAGTTATTCTAATGTTAAGATATTCATACTATGAAAACAATTCCTACAGAACCTCAAACCACATTAAAATTGAAAACCATAATCATACTATCACTAAGGATTTGGCATAATGTTTGATCGTTATCCAAGATGTCAAGATCCTAACACTTAACTATCTCAAATCTCAAAGTCTAAATGCAAAGTAACCTCAGATCTTATTGGCATACTGATTAGCTAATGAATTAAACTTGAACACCTCCTCCAAAGCTATAATGAGTGGATCATCTTTTGTCCTGAAACAAACCATAAGGATTTCTTACTTCAAAATTTCATAATTCTACCCTTTTCCTAACTTAGGAGTACGATATCCTATTTCTCAAGCATTCAAATCCACTCACAATCTGCCCTTTCACATTTCCAATGAAGCACCAAGGGCATATCAAGTCTGAGATTCCTAACTTCATTTTCCCATATTAAGTTCACCTTCCTAATAATATCAGGGCATGTCTTTATAATCATTTAACAGATTAATCTACTTGCAATCTCCTAAGGTTACATCCTCATCATAACACAACTACTTTAATCCTTAAAATTATTAGATCAGGGTCATTTCCAGAACAATTCTACAAATTCTCAATTGGGGACTTCTAATATCAATCATTGATTTTAACATTTATTTTTTGAGGTCCACCTATTTTAGCTCCTACTCTTAGCTCCTCAAAACACTAATTTCTTTTGAAAACATTATCCATAATTTCTCAAGGCAATGGCCTCATCACACCATTCCAATTATAGGTGAAATAATTCTAACCCATGAACCCCTCCCCCACTTTGCCTGTGGATGATTTTCTATTGATGCAGACTAATAGAATCCTAATCTTCCTCAAGAGAATTAGTAAATCTTACTTTTCAAAGGTCTCATAGTATTCTTAACAACACCCAAATAATGCTCCTTTAATTTCATACATATTTCATAGAGATAATACCGATTTTATCTCATCTCCAAATCACCCATTCCTCTTATCTACTATGTTGATCAATTAACCGAATATTTTCTCCTTTCAACAATACACAACCCATCGTCTACTCAATTTGGCATTTGATTACCAGTTATCCATACTCCATAAAATTCACAAAGAACAAGTAATGCAATCATAGAACAATCAAGAATCTTCAAGATAATAGGGGCATATCATACATTTCATGGAGAAATTTAGAGAATCATAACTCCTAAATCAATTAAGACAGAAATCAAAATTCCACAAGGTAATACGTCCATACACCTTCGGGGGTGTCTTAGGGTTTTGTACCGTCACCGCAAATGCTCTAGCTGCAATAGCCGACTTCTTTACTTCTGACCTTTTTGGTAACGAGTAATTTTTCATCAGGTGACTCGCCTTTCCGCAATTATAGCACGCTCTTATTGCTTTATAGTAAGGTTTTTCTGTGTACTTCCTCCCACAATATGCACACTCAGCAGTTGATGTCTGAGTATTAGTTACCAATAAAACCTCAGTAACACTCTTTCCTACATCTACCATTCTTGCTTTCTTAGACGGCCCAGAGGATTTCACATTTGGTTCTGTGCTAAGGCTCGTCCGGCTAGCTGCCCTTTTTGCAAAGAATCTCTGTGTTTCAACCTCTTTCTCATAAATTATTGATCGGTCTAGAATATTAGCATATGTCTAGAGCTTGTGGGTTGATAATTATTTTCTGATATCATCCCTTAGTCTTTACTGAAATTTCTTCACTTTTCTCAACTCGTCCTCCATGAAATAGGGCAAAAATCGGGACAACTCCATGAACTTTGCGTCGTATTCAGTCACAGCCATACTCCCCTGTCTCACTCGCATGAACTCTTTCTCCTTCTGATCTTGGAGACTGGACAGAAAATATTTTTCTATGAAAGTATTTACAAACATCTTCTATATAATCGCATCATCAGGAACTCCAAATGCTCTCTTCTTCATACTCCACCAACTATCAACATCGCCCTCTAGGTTGTATACCACGAAGGTAACTTTCTCCTAATCGGCACACCGAATCATAGCGAAAATCTTCTTTATTCTTTTAAGCCAAATATCTGCTTCTGCTGGATTAGGCTTACCCAAAAATTTCAGTATTCACTCTGCTGTGAACCTATCATACGTCGTCGAAACAGGATTTGCTGGAGCTGGCTAGGGTACAAGGACCGAGCCATATTACGTTGCTCCACAGATTCAACCACATTGTCATTCTTTCCAACAGATTCACACAAGTAGCCTCACAATCGTGGGGAGTACTAGTATCACCACGATTATTTTCTCGATTTCGCCTACTAGCCATCTTAGATCCTATAACCAAAAGCAAGCACAGTATTATAAACCTAAAGAAATCAAGTTAAGGGAAGGGGTTATTAGTAGTTTAATAAAATTCAAACCTAGCCTAAGGATCAACTTTCTAAGTATCGTAGTTACCTTAGCTATCCTGACCTATCCCTATAGAAATTTAAGCCTATACTTTCGCTTTTGATCGATCAATCCTAAGGTATCTCATTTTTTTGATACCAATTGTGACAAAAAGGATTTTTTTGTCATCCAGATAATTCCATCATTACTGAAATATAAACTGAAGCCTCAAATAATAACCTAAAGTTCTAAGAAAAAACAGACAGAATCTCCCCTAAAATTGGACAAAATTAAAATATAAAACCTGCAAATATACAGAATAACATCATAATATCTATCAACATGTATTTTCATTACCGACATTGGATCCACAGACGCCGTATAATTCTCTATGGCTTACATTCAATAATTCCTATCCACTATACTAATAGTTCAAAATAAGAGATGCCATTTAGGACCTATACAAAATCCAGAAAAACATATAGCGAAAGTTGAATTATATATCTACGGAAACATAAATTTCTATTTCACACATGTATCACATATATTTTATATACAAGATCCTTATACATATAATAAATATACAAAATTCGGTATTTACATTCAAACTATTTCCTTTCAAGGTCTCCAAAATATCTTCAAGTTTCCAAAAATCTTCAGGTAAGACTTTAACTATTCATTCTCGTCTGACACTAGCTCAACTGTCTCATCTGGATGAAAAATAGTAAAATAGTGAGTCAAAACCCAACAATATACCAAAAACATGCAGTATAAACCTTTCATGTAAATCACAGTAAAATGAAGTATTTCACAGCATATAAAGCATAATGCAACATGACAAGGGCCCTGAAAATATTAAAAAAACATAAGCCAATATGCAAGTGCCAAAATTCATAAAATCGGTTTCAATTTCAATCGTTCTTCAAGACTCAAGTTTGATATCCTAAGAACCCAACTAGTATACCTTACTAGCCGAGGGGACGAACAATCGAGGACAGGTTGTGTTCAATTCACACAATCAAAGGCCGATGATTCGATAGTATTTATCTCAATTCAATGGTTTATTATTTCAAAGGTTTGATAACTTATTCTCGATTACTACCATAACGTTTTAAGCTATGGTGGAGAACTTTATCTGACTATATGATAGTCCTAGGTTCAATTTTCTTACTAGTTACTTTAATTTAAAGCTTTTGGCTCAAAATTCTATAGTCAAATTCATCATATTTCAAAGCCAAGTCCAAACTCATGCACTTAATTATTCAGACGATTTCGGAAGACTTCCATAGTTCGATAATACAGTTCTACGTGGAGTTTTCAAATACAAATTATTTAATAAGCTTTACAAGGTAACAATTAACATTTAAATCATCAAAATTTTAAATTTTTAACACAAATTTTCCAATTTTTGTGCTATGGTTTCAGACAAAATATTCAAACAATCAACAGACACAAAACATGGGTCAAATTACAAAATCGATATTATAATTCATAATACATATACATAATCATGAAATTTAACCAAACCACCCAATTCTTCTAATTAGATTTGAGGCAAATCTGTCCGGACCAAAATCGAACACCAAAACCTAAATTAAACATGAATCGAAACTACAACTCACAATAATCATGCATAATTATAAGGTCTAACCATAAACTTGTAGGAAATATACATTGTTCATGCAAAACATGGGAAACGAGGGTTTTTAGGGTATAAACATGAATATGGAGATATCAAAACGCCATAAAAACGAAGAACAAAGTTGGAGATATACTTGTCTGAGCTAGATTTAAAGTTATTTTTACCCGGATCGGATTTGAACGGATGGATTTCTCCCTTTCTCCCCTTTTTCTCTTCGCGTTCTGCTCTCTTTCTTCGTTTCTGCTCACCGGCTGCTGCTCTCTTTTTTCCCTAAAACACCTGAAATTCCCAAATTAAAACAAGAGGAAATGTGTCACGTGATGACCCGTGCCTCAACTCCCTCTTTTCCCCTTGCTTTCCTCTTGCTTCTAAGTTTCCAACGTTGTTGTTGTTATTATTATTATTATTATATATAATATGTTATTATATATATATATATATATATATATATATATATATATATATATCAATTTTTCTTTAAATTACAAAAATCCAAATTGATGTTCGGGTGACTGAACGGTGCACTTCGAACACTGGCCCATCAGATCTGATTATTCTCTAAAATTTTATAATATTTAATTAATTTTTTTCACACCCGAATTACCCAAAATTATTCAAAATAATAAATAATCCCAATTTAATCGGATAAAAATATTTCGGGATGTTACATCATCTCTTCTCGACTTTATCTTGGAACTCAAAATATTCATATCCCGGAATGTAAAAAAAATAGACATTTTATAGAGATTTGTGTTGGAGTGATCGCACGCTAGCCAATCCATCTCTAAAATGACATCAAAATCAGGTATCTCAAGCAATATTAAATCCGCTAATAATTCAAACTTGTTGACCCAAATCGAACATTGGGAATATTCAACGTTAGCCAACAAAGATTTGCCAATCGGGGTGGAGACTACTAATGCACATTCCAAAATTTAAGGAGGCACAAGGAAATTGCAAATAAATTTTGGAGCCAAGAAAGAATATATAGACCTGAGATCAATCAAACTATATGCCATAGAATAAAAAATTTGCATATTACATTCAACCATCGACAGGTCCTACCTAGCATCCCTTACCGTTGCAACAAAAGCCCTTCCAAGAGTAGTGGTGTTCTTCTCTAAACATCTCAAAGGAAAAGTACAGTCCCTCACCATAAGGCAATCTTGGCCCTAATTAAAATATGCCCCACTCTAGTGATAGCAGGGTCTCCCGGCATGATTTTTGCCACAGAATTCACACACCACCTTCAAATAGTGGGGCTTCGTTCGTGAAGACTTCACCCCGATCATCTTTCCTTTATCATGGGTCTTGGACTTTGAATGGGAGCCTCCAACCCTTGAACTTTGGCCTCTACTGTGATGGAACGGATATATATATATTTTTTATCATCAGATAATTTCATCATTACAAATACAGAAATTGAAACTCCAATACAACTTAAGGTCCTAAGGGAAAACAAATAGAGTTTTCCCTAAAATTGGGATAAATTGAAATATAAAACATGTATAAAACCTGTAAATATACAAAATAATATCCATCCACAAACATCTCATCTATAACACAGGATCATCAAACGTCATGTCTTCTCCTATGGCTTCAATTAATCAGTCCTATCCACTATACTAAACATTCAGAATAAGAGATGTAGTCTAAGACTTGTACAAATCCAAAAACATATAGCGAAAGTTAAACTATATACCTACGGAAGCATAAATCTCTATTTCATCACATGCATAACATACATTTCATATACAAAATCCATATACACAATCAGGTATTACATTCAAGCTATCCCTTTCTAAGATCTTCAAATTAGCTTCAAATCTCCAAAAGTCTGTAGGCTAAGCTTTAATTCACTCCTTCTCGTCAGGCACTAGCTCTACTGTCTCATCTAGAGAAAAAAAAGTAAAATAGTGAGCCAAAATCCTAGCAAGATACATAAAAACATGCAGTGTAAATCCTTTTATGCGAAACATACATACAGATAAGCCAAATCACAGAAATATGCAAGAACAGATGGGTACATGAATATGAGAAAACAAGAATCAATATCAACATATTTCAGAAATCATAAAACAGTATAACGAGACTCCGAAATCATAAACCGATATTAAAGTCTATAAGTTCTAGAAATCCCATTTTATTATCAGAAAGGACCAAACTAGTAGACCTTACTAGCTGATGGGCAAATAATCAATGATAGATTATTTTCACTCCATACAATCCAAGGTCAGAAACAGTACAGTAATATCCCTTCTTGTGGGATCTGTACAGGATTACCTCCCAAAGGCAGTTCAGTAATAGTAACAGAATCTACCCTCAAGGTTAATGCCCTGAGGAAGAGTAGACCACGAATAACTCTATGGACAAAGTTATCATTGATTACTATCATAACGTTCTAAGTCATATCGGAGAACCTTACTTGACCGTATATCAGTCTTAGGTCCTAGTAAACAAAATTGAAAATATTTTCTTCTTATTTCTTAACTTATAATTTATCGTATAACAAAAAATTGGTCAGAATTACATAGATAATCTTTCAAACTACTTTAGAAATCCACAAAAACTCAACAGTATAATTCCATGTAAATATTTCAGATACATACCATAACATGGATAATATTCTTTTACAAATCAACTTTCACATATCAAAATTTAGAATAATAAACACCAAATCCCTCAATTTCGTACCTAGGGTTTCACGTAAATCTTTCGAACGTAAAACGAACACCAAATACGTATTTATCCATGAAATCGAAGCTATATATTGTCATATATACAGATAAATATGAAATTTAACCGAACAATTTATAAAAACATGCTTTATTTATACTAGATATGAAAAAATATGATTTTAGAGCATAAATATAATTTTAGGGATACTGAAAAGTTGTAAAAATAGTAAATAATGTTCGAAATATACTTGCCTTAACCCGATCTACCATTATTTTTACCCGGATTGGAGTAGAACGGCTTGATTTCTCTTCTTTTCTTCTCTTTTTCCTCTTCTTCCTTCTCCTTTCCTCTCCTCTCTTCGTTCTTTTTATCAAAGCCTGAAGCCCCTCTCTCTTTCTTAAAACCCTCAAATCCCATATTAAAAACCAATAAAAAAGATCCATGTGGCTGGTCCCGTGAATGGCACTCGAGCGCTAACTAGGCGCCAAGTAGGCACCACTCACGCAAATTGCACGCTCGGTTGGCGCGTCGAGCGCCAACCCTCACAACATCCATGCCCCCGCTCCACCCAGGAGTCCTTCGGGCGGGGTGGTTCTATTATTTGTGCCTCCCTAACGCTCAAGCATGACTGGAGCGCTGCTCCTCTTTTTTCTTCAACCGAGGTTTATTTCCAATTTTTCCTAGTCCATTTATCCTCAACTTAATTATTTTAACTTAATTACTCTCTAATTATCATGTTTCGAGATCAAGATCTCACAACTCTGCCCCACTTATAAAAATTTTATTCTAAAAATTTAACGAACCTCAAATTTTGTAATTCAGAGGAACTTTTCTAACATTCCCAAATCACTTTTCAGAATAGGATGGTCATCCTAGAAGATCTTAAACCTCCAAATTACCTTAATCTTTAGTACCTTATTCGTTCTATACTCAATCTAAATTCATCAGATCCAAAACCTAACCCAATTCACTAACTATTTTTCCGACTTAATTTTAAACCTTAGACGAGCAAAATGCCTTACTTTAAACTAAGCCTCGATTTTGAGCAATCTCTCTAAATTTCAAAATTAGACCTTAAAACACAGGAGCTAATCACATTTCTACTATGCACTTTAATTAAATCATCTAGTTCTAAATCATCCAATTACCATTTACTACTACAATGAATTTGACCTAACACCCTATTTCTTTTATTAAGCTTAGCTAAGATTCTAAAATAAATCTTCAAGTCATGATTAGACCTCAAAAGCAGAATACTTTATATTCCTCTCATTTCGTAGGCATATTATCGAATCGACATTTCTATGAGATACACATTACCTTTCGAACACCCAATTTACGCAATAGCCATGATAAAAACTGATTTTAAGATACCCATAATATGAAAATAATGCTCACAGATCCTCAATTCCCCACAAAACTAAAAATTCTAATTAGAGCAGTTACCATAGATTTAATACAATTTTAGATCATTACCCAAAATCTCAAGACCTTAACAATTTGCAATCTCAGGATCTCAAAACTCCTATACTGAGCAATTTTAAATTTTGTTGGCATACCAATGAGTTTATTAATTAAACCTGAACATGTTCTCCATAATCGTAATGAGTGAGTTGTTCTAATATGAAACCATAAGGGCTTCCTATTTCAAATTTCATAACTCCTACACTCCAAACACAATTTTGCTTCTCAACTTAGGAATGTAACATCCTATTATCCCAAGTAATTAAGCCTATTTATAATTTCCTTTCTCATTTCCTATGAAACACTAAAAGCATACCAAATCTATAAACCTTTCACATCCACTATCAGTACTGATACTCATTTTTCCTTAAGATGCCAAAATCCATCCACATAGTCCTTAGATAGGCCTATCCAGTTACCAATTCCCAATGTCACTTTCATCATAACATAATCATTTTGATCCTTAATTTATTAGGCAAAGTTATCTCTTAAGGCAATACTCACAAATTCTCAAATAGGGTCTTTCAATTGCTGATTTCAACTAATGAAAAAGTAACTCCAACTAGGGATTTTTCTTCCACTTATCCCAAGGCATCGTTCCACAAGCGATACAGGAAAACATAGTTCTAGAGTTTCCTTAACAATATCAAAGTTTATCTTACAATCCTTAAAATTATTTGATCAGAGTTATCTCCAAGGAAATTCTACAAATTCTCAACGGAGGTTTCTGATATCAACTATCAATCTTAACATTTACCTTCCTTGATAAATATCGATATCTACCTGTTACAGCCTTTAACTCTTAGATTCACAAGACATCAATTTCTTCTAAGGCATTATCCCAATTACCGGTGAAACATTTTTAAACAATAAACTTTTTCCTCACTTTGCTCGTGGGTAGTTACCTATTAATGTAGAATTAACAAAACTTTGACCGTCTTAAGAGCATAACAATCTACTATAATTCACCAGACCATCGGGATCAACTAGGACAAAACAATTAACAACTTTTCCTTAAATCCTTGAATCCACCTTTTTGTGTACCCATTCTAACAATTATGGATCTTTCTCCCGCTAAATGGTTCTCAAATACTGTAATTATCAAAGAACATTTGTAAGATCACTTAACAAATTCGGCTAAACCTCAAGTACTTCCTAACATTCTACTGACTCAAAATCGTTCCATTAAAATTCCACATGCCCAACAGGGCATTCCACCAGCTGATTTCACATTCCTTCTACAATAATTCATTATCATCAAGACGGTCCTACACCTACCAACTTAAAAAGAGGCAATCCCATTTTCTGATTAAACTCGACACTTTCCTTAATTCGATCAACTTTGACTATCATTCAGAATGCATAACCTAATTACTGAACATCATATCCTCTCGCTATAATTCACACAAATATCCTCGAGCTCCATTTCAATTTCCGAAAGGATCCGTATCATCTAAAAATCGACTCTAGGTCATCAGTTTCACTTATTCGCCATACCAACCAAATAAATCAAATATTCCTTCTTTCAACGATACACAACCGATTACTTTTCTTAGTTAGGCACTCGGCTAACAGTTATTTACAGTCCACAAAAGAACACATAGATACAATCATTAGATAATTCTAGAATTCTCAAGGTGATTGCGGCATATCATGCAAATCATGGGGAATTTAAAGAATTCATACTCCCAAATCAATTTAAACGAAGATCAAAATTCCATAATTAAGAAAATACCTCCATCCATCTTTGGGAGTGCTTTAGCGTCTTGAACTATCGTTGCAAATGCTTTAACCGCAACCTTCTTTACTTCCGACCTCTTAGGTAGTGAACAGTCTTTTATCAGATGACCATACCATCCACAATTATAACATGGTCCATCGTCTTTTGACAAGGTTTCCCGTGTACTTTTTCCCACAATAAGCACAATCAACAGTTGATGCTTGGGAGCTAGTCACCGATAGGACTCCAGCAACGCTTTTCCTTGCATCTGCCATCTTCGCCTTTTTAAACGGCCCTAAGGGTTCTACATTTGATCCTAAACTGTAACTTATTTGACTAGCCACCCTTTTACCCAAAGATTTCTGAACGTCAAATTCTTTCTCAATTATCAGAGCCCTATTTAATACCCTAGCATAAGTTTGAAACTTCTGAGTCACTAACTGACTCATAATCTCATCTTTTAACCCTTGTAGGAAGTTCTTGGCTACCCTTAGCTCATCTTCCCCAATGAAAGGCACGTAACAAGATAACTTAACAAACCTCACACCGTACTTTGCTACGATTTGGCTTCCTTGCCTAAGCTGCATGAAGGCTTCTTCCTTCCACTTTCAGAGGTTAGAAGGAATATATTTCTCCCGGAAGGCCTTCTCGAATGTCTCCCAAGAAATTTTCTAATTGGGCAAACCCAACGCCCTTTTTTTAATTGACCACCAATCATCAGCTACTCCTTCTAGTTTATAAATTGTAAAGGCAACCTTTTCACTGTTAGAACATTGAATAATTGCAAATATCTTCTTTAATTTTTGAATCTAATTCTCCGACCTTACCGAATCTAGTTCCCTCAAAATTCAGGCACCTTCTTTGCCTTAAACATCTCATATGTCGTTGGGATCGACTTTGGTGCAGGAACTGGAGTCTTATGATGTTGTTCTATCGATTCTACGATGTTCATCATCCTTCCCAACTAATTTAGGTATTTAGCTTCACGGTCGAGAGGTATACTAGTGCCTCCACTAATTTAGGTATTTAGGTATCGATTCTACATGCCATTTGATAGCTTATAACCATAAACATGGCAATATTATTAAACTTTAAAATATCAAATTAAAGGGAGGGCTAAAATTAATCAAGACATTTCAACAAAATCCTAAGGTCAGTCCTTTAAGCATTTCATTTAATCTTATCCGGCTCTTATCTTTCCTCAATCCTAGAACAGGTCATAACCTGAACCTAGAACCCAAATTGGTTAGCCTAGGCTTGAGATAAATATCAATCTACTTAATCACTAAGCCTCAGTCTGTTTCCAACCTAACTTATGCTAGCTAGGATTTTCTAGGACTTATTCAATCTAACTTAATCATCCTATGTCTATACCTACTGATTTGGTTAGCCATGATCATTTCTTAAGCTTCCACATACGATTCAAATCATTCATAAGGTATCTCGTTTTCTCTAATACCAATTATGACAGAATGGATATATATATATATATATATATATTATCCTCAGATAATTCCGTCGTTACAGATACAAAAACTGAAGCCTTAATACAACTTAAGGTCCTAAGGAAAAACGGACAGAGTTTTTCCTAAAATTGGGCTAAACTTAAATATAAAACCTGCAAAAAATCTATAAATATACAAAATAATATCCATCCATAAACATCTCATCCATAACACAGGATCATCAGACGCCATGTCGTCTCCCATGGCTTCAATTAATCAGTCCTATCCACTATACTAAGATTCAGAATGAGAGATACTGTCTAGGACCTGTGCAAATCTAGAAACATATAGCGAAAGCTGAACTATATACCTACAAAAGCATAAATCCCTATTTCATTACATGCATAACATACATTTTATATACATGATCCATATATACACAAGATCCATATACAAAATCAGGTATTACATTCAAGTTATCCCATTTCAAGACCTTCAAATTAGCTTCAAATTTCCAAAAGTCTGCAGGCTAAGCTTTAATTCACTTATTCTCGTCAGGTACTAGCTCTACTGTTTCATCTGAAGGAAAAAAAGTAAAACAGTGAGCCGAAAATCCAACAAGGTACATAAAAACATGCAGTGTAAATCCTTTCATGCGAAACATACATATAGATAAGCCAAATCACGAAAATATGTAAGAACGAAGTGGTACATGAGATATGAGAAAACATGAATCAATATCAACATGCTTCAGAAATCATCCAACGGTATAACAAGTCTCAGAAATCAGAAACTGATATTCTATAGGTTCTAGAAATCTCATTTTATTATAAGAAAGGATCAAACTAGTAGACCCTATTAGCCAAAGGGGTGAATAATCAAGGCTAGATTATATTCACACCACACAATCTAATGTCAGAAATAGTACAGTAATATCTCTTCTTGTAGGATCTATACAGGATTACCTCCTGGAGGCAAGTCAGTAACAGTAACAAAATCTACCCTCTAGGTTAACGACCTGAGAAAGGGTAGACCATGAATAATTTCATGGATAGAGTTATCCTCGATTACCACTATAACATTTTAAGGTATGCCGGAGAACCTTACTTGACCGTATATCAGTTCTAGGTCCTAGTAAACAAAATCAGAAATATTTTTCTTCTTATTTCTTAATTTATAATTTATTGTATATCAGAAAATCGGTCAGAATTACAAAGATAATCTTTCAGACTACTTCAAAAATCAACAAAAACTTAACAGTATAATTCCATGTAAACTTTTCAGATACATACCATAACATGGATAATATTCTTTTACAAATCAACTTTCACACATCAAAATTTAGAATAATGAATACCAAATCTCTCAATTTTGTACCTAGGGTTTCATGTAAATCTTTCGGACGTAAAATGGACAACAAATACACATTTATCCATGAAATCGAAGCTACATATTGACATATATGTAGATAAACATGAACTTTAATCAAACAATTTATAGAAACATGCTTTATTTGTACTATACATGAAAAAATATGATTTTAGAGTATAAATACAATTTTAGGAATACTGAAAAGTTGTAAAAATAGTAAATAATATCCGAAGTATGCTTACCTTAGCCTGATTTACCGTTATTTTTACTCGAATTGGAGTGGAACAGCCGAATTTCTCTTCTTTTCTTCTCTTTTTCCTATTCCTCCTCCTTTCCTCTCCTCTCTTCGTGCTTTTTGTCGAAGCTTGAAGCCCTCTCTCTCTTAAAACCCTCAAATCTCATTTTAAAAACCAATAAAAATGATCCATGTGGCTAGTCCCGTGAGTGGCACTCAAGCGCCAACTAGGTGCCACTCGCGCAACTTGCATGCTCGGTTGGCGCCTCGAGCTCCAACCCTCACAACTTCCATGCCCTCGCTCCGCCCAGGCATCCTTCGGATGGGGTGGTTATATTATTTGCACCTCCTCGGCGCTCAAGCATGCCTCGAGCGCCGCTCCTCTTTTTCTTTCAGTCGAGGTTTATCTCCAATTTTTTCTAGTTCATTTATCCTCAACATAATTATTTTAACTTAATTAGTCTCTAATTATCATATTTCGGTATCGGGATCTCACATCTACTGTCTGACTTCTTTTGAAAATATTTTTCTCTCAACTTCTCTTGCTCAATAAGGAGGGCCTAATCAAGAACCTCACTACATGTTCGTAGGTGAAGGGGTACTAATTGCCTCGTGATCGAATCTTGGTGCCTTTGTAAAAACTTCTGGGCTCTCCGAGCCTCATCCTCCACTACATAGAGAGCAAAATGGAATAACTCAGTGAATTTTATGTTATACTTTACCACCGTCTTATTTTCTTATTTTAAGAGGCTTAACTCATTTCTTTAATCTTTTAGACATTGGTTTTTAGTTTTAATAGGATCAAATTCACCCAAAACTTTTCAGGACATGCTTAGTCTTAAAGCGCTTAAAGGATGTCCTACCGTACCCTTGGTCGGCCATTCTCCTTAAGGTAGCTAGGTTCTTATCTTGCCATTGAATCATGCCATCATAATGTCACTCATACGGTCCATCATAGCCAAATAATCATCCTCGTGGCTTGGACCCAATCTTCCACATCTGGATCCTCTATTATTTGCCATTAATACCTATTATACAAAATATCCAAGTGATTAGTTTCTTTGATAGTATTCTCTGTCATGGCCTCGGATCAAAGTAGATCATAGTAATAATTCAGAATATAAATGACTCATAAAATTAAATTCTAAAATAAAACAATACTCAAAATAAATTCAAAATTCGGGCATGATTAGATGACAATCCATGCAACCTCAACATTTAATAATCATAGATCAGAATACAAATTATTTATAAGTTCTCATCGAATAACTCATTCGAGCAAATAAAATAATTACGACTTGCTCCCCAATGATCATAAAAAAAAGTGACCAACAATATTATTAATAAAAACATCGGCTCATCACAAACCAAATGTCGTAAATATTTTAACAATGAAAATAAACCAAACTCTGATTCTATAATAATAAAACATACAATCATTATTCCAACTGTCACCCTAAACAATAATAAAATGCATTTGATGTGAATATAGTCAGAATATAAGGTTGATACTCACCAAAAATATATAAAACTTTAATTAAATCCGTGTGCAAGCTCATTGTAATGTATTCATAGCCTATTAATTTGAAGGGATATGAATAATAAAAACATGAGTTAAAAGCTTGGAAGTATCAATATATAATACATAATAAACGAAGCATCCATAAACAAAACGAAGAAAATCAAAATGTATACAAAAATCTATAAAATCCAATATCCAAATGTCCAAAATATCTAATCAACAAAAGTCTGAATGTAATCTTGTACTAAAAAAATATAATCCAAAATAAAAATTAAAAGTTTTAAATTTATGAGACTAACCAAATTTTCAACGATGAGAGAAACCTATGAATCTCAATTGAAATCTCAAATACCAATCAATACAGATAAAATTTGTCAAAAGTCTAAAAATGTATAAATTGGAGAATAAAAAACTAAAAGACTAATTTTGAGAAAAAGTTACACATACTTCTGGTAACCTTAGACCTTCTGGTAACCTTAGACCATAAGTTACTATTTAGATCCGTAGGCGGGTCATCTATATATTCTCTCCTATTGATAGAGATAAATGTTACTTTTTGTTGTCACCAGTAGATGATAGGTATAATCTTTAAATCTGTTTAAATATATTAGGATATCTGAATATATTAGTTATTATTAATTATTTATGATGGTTCTCATAAAAATATAATCACAAAGGATCTTTATACTACATATCAAAGATTTTTTTATCTGGCAAAAAATGACAAAACTTTCACTCAAGAAGGTTAAATCACAAAATTGTTTCCTTAGAAAATGTCACATATTGAATCACATAACGAGGATAGAGTCTGACCCAAAACACAATGCATTGATACCACATGTACAACTCATATGTAAGTTTTCATAACTTTGACTTTACAAATATACTTAAATATAAATATAATATCTCAAAATATCTATCTATTTTTTACAAAATAAGTAAAATCCTTAAATCGTAGCAAAATTAAAATAAAATTTTAAAACAACTAGTAAAAATGACATGCATACATGAGAGAATCAAGTAGGATACATAAACTAACATGCATATACATTAAATCCCCAAATGTAGGTAAAAATAATCAAAAATAAAAATCGACCAAGAATACGCTATAATGATACCTGTCTCAATCTCTAGTCTTACAAATCTAACAAAAAGATGCCCCAAAACACCTCTTCTCTTTCTCTCTCTTCCTTCTCATTCCCTTTCTCTCTCCTTTCTTTTCTTCCTATGAAAAATGACCAAAACCAGTGTACATTGTTCTTATATAGTTGAATCGGCACACGAGCACCACTCAAGCGCATCTTAGGTGTCACGCTTAATCCTTTCTACGATGAGCGTCGCCTCAGGTGCCCCTTGAGAGCACCTACTTTGGATTCCACGCTCAAGCGTAATCTCAAGCACTCCTCAGGCACACACACACTAGAATCCACACACGAGCGTGCGTCAAGTGTGCCTCAGATACCAAAACTATTTCCTTCCTTTGATCATACCAAAACTATTTCCTTTGCCTCAAGTGTGCCTCAGATACCACAACCAGTGTACATTGTTCTTATATAGTTGAATCGGCACACGAGCACCACTCAAGCGCATCTTAGGTGTCACGCTTAATCCTTTCTACGATGAGCGTCGCCTCAGGTGCCCCTTGAGAGCACCTACTTTGGATTCCACACTCAAGCGTAATCTCAAGCACTCCTCAGGCACACACAACTAGAATCCACACACGAGCGTGCGTCAAGTGTGCCTTAGATACCAAAACTATTTCCTTCCTTTGATCATCCTTCAAATTCATTTGGCACACTTATTTTCAACATACCCAAAATTAACCCAAAACAATTGATAATATTAAATAAATCAGATAAGAACTGGGTATTACACTTGCTTGTAATTATCCTCATGACAATGACATCTATTAAATACCTAGAACTGTCAAGATGGAAAACTTCAATGAAAATGCCAGGGTTTTGTTGGTAAGGTTGACACTAGAAGAGATGATGCAGCTCAACTCCTTCGTCTCTAGTGATGCCGACGAGGGTTACAAGATTCCCAACTTTACTCCCAGTAATGTCGTACATTCTCATTCCCAAAACCAAACTTAATTTATTCCATAACCCATAATTAACACAAAATCAAATTCTTTAATCAAGATCCAAGAGTCTATTATTAAATCAACCGACATAAACCCAAATAATGTTTGTTGATCCTTTATACTATCAAGTATTTTTATTTCCTTAATCTTCAAATAAGTTATTAATTTTATTGTCATAAGACTCAAGGCATCTACTACCATATTGGCCATCCTGATTTATATTGAATTTGTGATTATAGTCTTTTAGTAGATTGATCCATCTTCTTGATCTCATGTTTAACTCCCTTTGAAAGAATAAGTATTTTAAATTTTTATAATCTAAATACATCAAAAATCTCTCTTTATACAAATAGTGTTTCCAAATTTTTAGTAAAAATGATTATTGCTAACTTTAAATCATGAGTTGAGTAATTCTTTTCATAAGTCTTCAGTCGTCTCGATCCATAAGTAATGATCTTTCAATGTTGCATCAAAACACACCGTAATTCATTCTTAGATGACATATTCCCCATATCGTTCCTAAATGGATAAGATTAGGGCATTGTTAGGTGATTCAACTCTTAAAAACTATTTTTTGTATTCTTTATCTCAACGAAATTCCACCTTCTATGGTAGGTAGGTCAACAACATTATAGTTCTCAAAACATTTTTTTTAGTAAGTAAATTTTTATTAAAATGTAAAAAAATTATAAAAAAGAAATTATATTCTAACATCAAGTATTTTGCCAACTTAAATGCTGAATATAGAGGATAGGGCATCTATTGAGCACATGAAATAAAATAGACAAAATAGCTAAAAACAATTCGAAGTCCAAATCCATCAGTTGAAAATAGTGCCCAGATATTTAAGCAAAGCCCACCTTCAAACCCAAGAACTGGCCTTGTGAGCTCGCTCACCACCTTACTTGGGTAATGCAAATCAGCCCAAGATCACGCACACACCCAACAAATCTACAATATTACCGACGGACAAGACATGCTCAAAATCAACAGCAACAGCTCCCTTCCACAAACTATAGTCCTCAAAATATTATCCATAAATTTTTTATAATAATCAGCTAACTCAGGAAAATATTATATCCCATCACGATTGTCAGTTAACTCCAATTTATCACAATTTTATCCTTTTTCAAATTGATCAAAATGTCTCCTTTAGAGATCATGTGTCCTAGAAAAATTACTACCTTAGGCCAAAATTTATACCTCTTTAACTTGATATAAAGTCTTCTCTCCCTGTGAATATGTAGGGCAATCCTCAAGTGAACTTCATACTCTTTATAACTTCTTGAATAGATCGATATGTCATCAATGAATACCACTATAATATTATTGAGGTAAGGTTAAAATACCCAATTTATTAAATCAAAAAATGCTATAAGAGTATTAGTTAATCCAAATGATATCATTAGAAATTTATAATGACCATATCTCATTTGAAAACCTATATTCTCCGCATCCTTTCTGATACCAGAACCCCTTTTTCCAGCTGTGGATTTACCACAGCTATCACTCCTGTAACAGAAAATCAAGCCACCGAAGTGGTAAATTAAGCAGGGAAAGAGGAAGAATACACGAGAGGGAGAGAAGACAGAGGAAGAGAGGGAGAAAGGGAAGAGAGCAGTTGAGAACAGAATCCAAAACTAATCCATTAGATTTCTGGCAACCATTTCATATACGGGAGAAGAGGATGGGCAATCGGCAGCAACCGGACACCTCCCCAACGAAACTAAGGCACCAGCAGGTGCTTAACTAACCTGAAACAAATTAGAAGCTACGTGGATAACTAATTATAAACTTGTCCAAATCTGTAACAACTCCTATGTGTGATATGTGTGATGTATGGTATGTGTGGTGTAATAAAAATGTATATAAAAGAATCTTCAAACGAAGTCTTGAAATCGTGTTGGTGGCTGAACAGGACGGCCGCTGCGTCTCGGGGCAGGAGTCGCTGGATCATCAGTAACAATGCCCGTAACATTCCCCCTGCATCAAATAACACCTTGTCCTCAAGGTGGAAGGCTAGAAAATCACGAAGGAACTCGGTTGCTGTCTCCCAAGTGGCGTCCTCTGGAGCTTGGTGCTACCACTGCACCAGGAGCTGCGGTATAGTGTGGCCATGCTGCATGATATTACGGAATCCAATAATTTGTGAAGGGAACAGAATAGGCTGGGAGCCCAAGGCCTCGGGTGGCAAGGTTCCTGGAGAGCTGGCTGGGTGATGATAACTCTTCTTAAGCAGGGACACGTGGAACACATTGTGAATGCGTGAATATTCGGGTAGTTGCAACCGGTAGGCCACTGCCCCCACTCGTTCCGTGATCTGAAAAGGGCCGTAATACCTCTTGGCAAGCTTATTGGTCTGCCTCTGCTTGAGTGAGGTCTGCCGATAGGGTTTTAACTTGACAAAAACCCATTCCCCCACGTTGAACTCCTTTTCTGTTCGATGGGCATCAGCCTGGTTCTTCATGCGGAGTTGAGCGCGTCGAAGATTGTCTTGAAGCTGTTTCAGCAGTCCGGTCCTGGCTGTGAGCAGCTCATCCACAGCAGCAATGGTCGATGTGCCTTGGTTATAATCGACGAGGGTTGGAGGCGTTCTACCGTACACAGCTTCAAACGGGCTCATTTGGATGGCTGAGTGCCATGCCGTGTTGTAACTCCATTCGGCCCAGGGCAGGAATTGCACCCAGGTGGCTGGGTTTTCAGCTGCGAAACACCTCAAATAATCCTCTAAACATCGGTTGACAACCTCAGTCTGGCCATCAGATTGAGGATGATAGGCGCTGCTATGGAATAAGGTTGTACCTTGCAATTTGAATAATTCTTTCCAGAATCTTCTCATGAAAAGAGGGTCTCGGTCCGATATAATCTCATTGGGCAGTCCATGCAACCGGCAGACTTCCTTTGCAAACACCTCAGCCAACTGCTCAGCACTAAAGTGAGTGCCGAGGGCCACAAAGTGGGCATATTTGGATAATCGGTCAACTACCACCAAAACAACAGTTTTTCCTCCGGATAGGGGAAGATGGGAAATGAAATCCATTGATAGAGAGTCCCAGATTTTGCCCGGTATGGGTAGGGTCTGTAACAGCCCTTGGGGGCTGGTGTTGAAGGGTTTCACTTGCTGACAAGTTGTACACCATCTGATGTGGTCTCGGATGTCTTCGCGCATCCGCAGCCAATAGAAGTTGGTGGAGATTCGAGCGAAAGTTCTCTGAACTCCCGCATGTCCTCCACTGGGTGAATCATGGAATTCCTGTAGGATTAATTCGGTTAAGGCAGAGTCCGTGGGTACCAGGAGCCTATTTCTGTATAACACAAGACCATCCCTCACTGCATAGTGTTCAAACTCTTCTGGCCGGTTTTGAATGGAGGCCAGCAATTCTGCTGAAGGCCCGTGTGTGATGAAAAACCTGCGGAGAGCTGCTAATAAAGCCAGTACAGGTTTGGAGCTTGCCTGCAGGGTCTGATAAGAAGCAGCCGGAAGTCGTGAGAGAGCATCTGCTGGCAAATTCTCCTTGCCGGGCTTGTATTCGATCTCAAAATCATACCCGATTAGTTTGGTGAGCCACTTTTGTTGCTCAGGCGTGTGAATGGCTTGTTTTAGTAGGGTTCGGAGGGGCTGGTGGTCCGTTAAAATGGTGAACCGCGTGCCCAGCAGGTATTGGCGCCACTTTTTTACTGCTGCTTCAGCAATTGCACATAGCTCTTGGATGTAGGTGGATGCTGCTTGCATTCGGGGGCACAGCAGCTTGCTGAAGAAAGCTAGAGGATGCCCAGCTTGCATCAAAATAGCTCCAATTCCTTCCCCTGAAGCGTCCGTTTGGACCACAAATGGTTGGGAGAAATCTGGGAGTGTCAACACAGGTGTGGCAACCAGGGCAGATTTCAAGGTCTGGAAGGCTCCTGCAGCTTCAGGCGTCCACCTGAAGGCATCTTTGCGCAAGAGTTTGGTGAGAGGAGCTGCTATTTGAGCATAACGGGCCACAAAACGACGATAATAGCCCGCTAACCCCAAAAATCCCCTTAGCTGAGTGAGGGTGGTAGGCGTTGGCCAGTTTTGCACCACCTCTATTTTAGCCGGGTCGACCGTGATTCCCTTGGCTGATATAATATGACCCAGGTAAGCCATTGAAGATTTCCCAAATTCACATTTAGATTGCTTGGCGAAGAGGGACTGTTCTCTTAAAATCTGCAGCGTGCTGGACAGATGATGGCAGTGAAGCTCCCATGACGGGCTGTACACCAAAATATCATCAAAAAAGACTAGTACATGTTTCCGTAGAACCGGTCAAAAAATGGAGTTCATCTCTGACTGAAATGTGGAAGGTGCATTGGACAGGCCGAAAGGCATTACCAGGAACTCGTAATGACCTTCGTGTGTCCGGAATGCTGTTTTGTGCACATCAGCAGCATGCACTCTTATCTGATGGTACCCAGAACGTAAATCTAGTTTTGAAAAGACGCAAGACCCATGTAGCTCATCAAATAATTCATCAATGGTGGGGATGGGAAAGCGGTCTTTAATGGTAAGGGTATTAAGGGCCCAATAATCTACGCAGAATCTCCAGCTGCCGTCTTTCTTCTTAACTAGCAGCGCAGGCGAAGAAAAGGGGCTGGTGTTGGTCTGAATAATACCAGTATCCAGCATTTCCTTGATGAGCTTTTCAATTTCAGCCTTTTGAAAGTGGGGGTATCGATATGGACGGACGTTTACCGGTGTACTGTTGGGCTGTAATGGTATTCTGTGGTTAGAATTTCGGTGGGGAGGTAACGCCCGCGGAATGGTGAAGACATCAGCGTAGGAGGCCAGAATGTCCCTAAGGGAGCTGGCAAACCCAGGAGGGCTGTCCCCAGAAATTGAGTTGGCTGGACTATGTTGGTCGGGCTGGTCTGGTCCGGGCTCTTCTTGAACAGGTCGAATAGTCAGCTGGAAATAGGAAGCAACCGATTGAGTGGTGTTTCCTCTTCTTAGCAGGCCAATGGTCATTGTGGCCACAGAAGCAGACGGCATGCCATGTAAGGTAATCTTATTGCCGGCATGATTAAAACTCATCCACAAGGATTGGTAATCAAATAGCACCGGGCCGATGGATGCAAGCCATTGAACCCCAAAAACAATATCCGCACCATAAATGGGAAGGAGATAGAGATCAACACTGAAAATGGAATCAGCCAGTGTAATCTGAACTCTTTTAACTAACCCCTCACATTTGAGTGAGCTCCCATTGCCCACTGTAACATTAAGGTGGTGAGATGGTTCGATGGCCATTCCCAGATATTTAGCCATTCGAGTTTGTAGAAAATTATGTGTAGACCCGCTGTCAACCAGAATTACTACTGGTTGACCTGCTATCTGTCCCTGGAGCCGCAGGGTTGTGGGCACAAAATGGCCTTCCAGGGCATGTAGTGAAATTGTGGGCATCGGGCTGGTGAAGGTATTACGGGTTCAACCTCTGGAGGAGGATTATAAGGTTCATCTGGTTCCACGGTTTCTAGTTCCAGACTGGAAACAGGGCCCGGAAAATTTTCCTCCTCCTCAGTGATCAGACATAAGAATTGAGGGGGTTTGCATCGGTGGCCTGGGGTAAACTTCTCATCACAATTGAAACATAATCCTCGACTCCGACTTGCCGCCATTTCAGCTGGGGTCAGACGTTTTAATGGAAGAGAAGGAAAGGGTTGTTTACCCACTAATGAACCCGGGTGTCCAGCCGGTTTGGGAAAAGCTGGGCGTGAAATATGGGTCCGGTTAGCACTCAGCTTCTCCTCTACCAGTTTGGCCATTCCAATGGCGTCTGGTAGGGTCATTGGTTTCAGAAGGAGGAGCTCCCTCCTGATGTCATCTCGTAGGCCCGATATAAAGCAGTTTAAAAGATTTGAGGTCGACAAACCTGTCGTTCTTGTGGACAAAGACTCGAATTCGGTCATGTAAACCGTGACACTTGTGGTCTGCCTTAATTTGTAAAGCGTAGCTTCAGGGTTCATGTATGACGAAGGACCGAATCTCAATTCCAAATCTCTCGCCAAATTTTCCCAGGTTAACAGCTGATGAGTTGCATGCATCCACTAAAACCACTGTAGCGCTGCTCCAGTCATGTAAAAGGAGACCACCGTAAGTTTTTGCTCCGGCGGCGTTCCATGATACAGAAAGAATCGTTCCACCTGGAACAACCAGCCGATTACATTATCACCGGAGAAGAATGGAATCTCCAGCTTGGGTAGGCGAATCGTTCCCTCTGATGGTGAGGCTAATACGAGAGGGAGGTTTTGGGTGACGGATTGTGAATGTGATGTAGGGTTTGGTGAAAATGAAGTGGGTGTGGGTAATAGTGGAAGGTTTGAGGAAAGTATGGTCTGTCGCTCCATGCGAGCGAGGGTTTGTCGCATTTCAGCAAGGGTATGTTGGACATCGGTGACGGACTGGCGCACATCGGTGACAGATTTTTGGAAGTGTTCAGTGGCGGTAGAAAGCATGTCAAAGCGGCCCTCATGCTGATGGACGGTACCCACGACGTCCCTCAGTTCTTGCGTCAGACCAGCGAGAGAGTCTTCGAGAGCCCGGTATCTTGTCGTCATTCCCTCTGCCATGCAGATCGCTCTCAATGAAAGCACCTTCTGATACCGGAACCCCTTTTTCCAACTGTGGATTTACCACAGCTATCACTCCTACAATAGAAAATCAAGCCACCGAAGTGGTAAATTAAGCACGGAAAGAGGAAGAATACATAGAGAGGGAGAGAAGACAGAGGAAGAGAGGTAGAAAGGGAAGAGAGCAGTTGAGAACAGAATCCAAAACTAATCCATCAGATTTCTGGCAACCATTTCATATACGAGAGAAGAGGATGGGCAACCGGCAGCAACCGGACACCTCTCCAACGAAACTAAGGCACCAGCAGGTGCTTAACTAACCTGAAACAAATTAGAAGCTACGTGGATAACTAATTATAAACTTGTCCAAATCTGTAACAACTCCTATGTGTGATATGTGTGATGTATGGTATGTGTGGTGTAATAAAAATGTATATAAAAGAATCCTCAAACGAAGTCTTGAAATCGTGTTGGTGGCCGAACAGGACGGCCGCTGCGTCTCGGAGCAGGAGTCGCTGGATCATCAGTAACAATGCCCGTAACACTTTCTCTAAATCCTTAATTAATAATAATTCAAATGAAGATCAATCTTTAAGAACACTCAAGCTCCTTAAAATTAATCAGATAAAGTATCTATCCTGGATAATAAATACTTATCCTTAATGGTTATCTTATTTAACTCTTATAGCCTATACACAGTCTCATTAGCACATCCTTCTTATTCACAAGTAATACTTATGCACCCCTAGGTGACACACTAGATTGAAAAAAGCCATTTTTCAACAATGATTATAATTGCTTCTTAAACTCTTTCAACTCTAATGGTGAAAAAAGCCATTTTTCAACATTGATTATAATTACCTCTTAGACTCTTTCAACTCTGAAGGTGATATCCTATATGGAGTTTTAGAAATTGGCACCAATCATAGCAATAACTCGATCTCAAACTCATTTTTTCTATTTAGTGGCAACTATGATAAATCCTTTGAGAATACATCATCTACAAAAATCTCTTCGACCACCACACTATGATTTCTTGTAGCAATCAAATAAGTTAGATACACTTCACATCTGCCTTTCATCAAATAACATAAAAGTGTTTTCTAATAACTTTTTTAACTCTGAAGGTGATATCCTCTATAGAGTTTTAGAAACTATGGCTAATTTTGGCATTGACTTCATCTCGAACTCAATTTTTCTATTCGGTGACAACCTTGACAGATCCTCTAAAACTTCTCCTTACATCCTCAACCTCAAGGTCATCAGCTACTTCTGAATTATATTGTTTAACCATTAGAAATTGTCTTTGCCCTCCTCGTCTCATCCATGACTATGTGGGGAGCATAACAAGTTGATTTGGTAAATTTAGCATCATACTATGCCACAATCATATTATCCTATCGCAAGTGGGCAAACACGTCCTCTTTCTGTTCTCACAACCCTGTGGAAAAGTACTTATTTAAGAAATTTTTAAAAATGCATTTTTTGGGATTTGCTTGTTTTCTATCCTTGTATTTTTTTTTTATAACCCACTAATGGTGTGCCTTTTCGTCAAGCTCGTAAGAGACAAACTTCATCTCATGTTCCTCGGGACAGTTTATTACTTCAAAGGCTCTTCAATGCAATGGATCCAAATCTTCACCTTTGTCAAATTAGGATTTCCCATGAATTCTGGCACATGTTCATTTGTGATATGATCATATGCCTTCAAATTTGAACATCATCATCATCTTCAGCCTATGGCCATACATAATAATTGAAATTTAAAATTAAAAGCTACAAATCTAAATCATTAAATTACACATTAAAACATCTAATTATCCTAACATCATAAAAACTATTCTCCATAAGCCTTCCCCAGTCCAAATTTCCTACAAATAAATCTATATCGTTAATCTAAAAAGTTAGTAAAATAGTGATGAGAATGAGTCTAATACATAATAAAATTTATATAATTTTATACGTGGATATATATTAAATGAAATATATTAATAATAATATCATGATCAAAATTAAAATTGATGCTATTGTCAAAATTTTGATACGTCATGCAAAAATCATATATAATAATCTAATATGCCAAAAATTACACAAATGTAGAACTCATACACAAATAAGTAATCAAAATTATATGGAAACATAAAATATATGAAAATTGTACTAATATATAAAACTCACATACCGATAATAACCTTACTTATAAGAGGAGATTATCGAAGTTTGTACTATTATTATTTTTATATTACAAAAATCATACTCTATTAATTTATGACCTATGGCTGGGTCGATTATATATTACTCTCTATAATTGCTGTGTCAAATGCTACTTTGTTGACACATAAATGTTATATTTAACTTTTGATTTATAAATGATATATTCAGTTATATCAAAATATATTTAATGAATTTTTTTATAATAGTTCATATTTAATCAAAACTGAAAACTATATACAAAATATAAATATACACATATTTTCTTATGCTAGATAAACTAATTCTTTTTATTAAAGTCTAAACAGAGTTTTCATCAATTTTCTTTTGATTATATGACATGTAGAAATAATAAAGCAAAATTTATTGACATATAAAAACTTACATGTATAATTTAGTTATATGTAAAATTATTTATATAGAAATTTCAGTACCTTTAATGTATGAACTTTGTAAAATTTCATGAAATAACAATAAAATTATATGGATGTAAGGTATAATCAGTTTAAGCACAAAATAGCATACACATGAGCATTAAAATAAAAAATGTTTAAAAAATTCAAAAGTAAATAGCAACAAAGAAAGAAAAAACTTAAGTGCACTTACTTTCACTTAATTTTACTGAAAAATTGCTTTATATTTTTCCAAATTTATCTTCTCCTTTTTTCCCACTCTTATTCCCTCTTATTTTTTTCTATTCTCTTTATCTCTTTTATCTCAAAATTTCAGTATAAATGAGTTAAAATCAACTAAAAGATTTGTTTCAAAAAAATTGGCGTATGTGCATCGGTTAGACCCACAGGCAAAATCCATAATGCGTACAATTACCCATTAGGTTTATGTTAGGTGTCAACATTTCGGTTTAAACACGTATAAGTACCGCTCGAGTACTTTCAAGTGCGAGTATTCTTCAAAAAACATGTCATGCATTGATTAAGTATATGTTAGGTATCACTCAATTTAACTTATATGTTAGGTATCACTCAATTTAACTTACTTTAACTCGATACTTGATCTTTAACCTGAAATTATAGTTATTCTCAAAAATTTATCAATTAAATTAAATTTGGAATCATTAAAAATATTTTTTGATTTCATACTTTACACTCCCACTTGGTGAGATTAAGGAACTCCACCCTTGGAGAGAAATTGATGAAGACCATTAATCATATATTACCCATGCACGAAGCATGGAGAATGCAAAATATGACAGAAATATTTTAAGAAATACTTGTTGCCCCTAAATCTTCTTATGACGTTAAATATTTACTAAATAACAGCATCTTGTCCGCATACAAATCCTCTTAGTTAAAATGCTTAAGATTTGATTATTTCCTACTTGTTTTTTAATTGGCCCTTGATTCGTTAGGCTGTGAAAAAGGGTGGAGAGTGAAGGTCCAATTGGCTGCCGAAATCAGAGCCGCACACATGGATCTCAAGGCTAGAAGGGTGGTATTTTGCAGAGACCCGACTTATTTTAGGGCCGCCTATGAGGCTAGCTTGAAGAGACGCAAAGTTGACTGCATCGATCTCTATTATCAGTGCGGAATCGATACCAGAGTACCCATTGAAGTCACGGTTAGCCCAAAAAAGCTCAAATTGAGCCAAATGAGTTTTTCCTTTTTCCTTTCTTTAAGTTGTGATTGGATCAAATGTTATGGTAGTGAATGGCGTGCTGATAATGAGTTGGTTGTCTGGTACATGGGGGAGCTGAAGAAGCTGGTCGAGGACGGAAAAATTAAGTACGTGGATTTTTTGGAGGCACGCACTCCGACAATAAAAAGAGCGCATGCAGCTCACCCATTAACTACTCGGTCATTGTGGACGAGAGATGTGGAGGATATCGTACCTGCCCATAGGTAAGGTTCGAAAAAATTTATTATGAATTGACTAATATTTGTATAGTTTTTTTTCTTTAAAATTCAAGCTCATAATTTAAGTGTTCCATTAATTTTCAGAGAACTTAAAATTAAAATTATTACGTATAATCATATTGGGAGCATATTTTTTGCTTTCAGCCCTAAGGTGGTTGGGACATTCTCAGAGAATAATTCATGAAAAATTAGTTCATGACCAATCTCTTGACTACACAAATAATAAATTATAAAAATTCATACATCAAATTTCTTTTTTGGTCAACGAATAAAATTAATGTTTTAATTTGTTCCTTATGTATTTTGAGTATTAGTCTTTAATTCCTTTTTTTTTTTTTGGTTGCATTCTCTTTGTTTGTTGAAATCGCGGATAGGGGATGCATTTGGTTCTCTTCGTCTAGCTATCAATCGATCTGGGGGGCGTCCTTCTCCTCATTTGAATCGTTGGATGTAAAATCTAACGACTCACACGTTTTAAATGGATAATATAACGTGGGCCGTTCGATTTTAAATTTAATTATCTAAAATACGTAACTGTCGAATTTTATATTCGACGGCTCAGATTAAGAGAAGGACGGTCCTTCTCCATAGGGAAGAAGGACGCCCCCTCAATCCGCTATCAATGGCTAAAATATTTAAACATTACACAATACCTTTTAAATAATTATTTTTCTAAAAAAATTATATTATATTTAATATTTAATTGATATTAATATTATAAAAGAATTTTAAAAATATATTTATCTTCATTATTAATTTTTTCCTTTTAAATCATAACTTTCTAATTTTAATCCGATGGTTGTGATTCAATAAGCAAAGGCTACTCCTTTAGGAACAGTAGCCCCCCAAACCCCAATTGCTTTATGCTAATGAGTGTTCATAGGAGAGTCCTGGGTGGCATATTTTTGTGGCATGTTTTTTCTTCTAAGTTTAACTCATCTGACATAAGATTGCTATTAGAAATATATTCTTTAGTCACTTTTTGAATATTTTTATGACGTGATATCTCATTCATTCATATTGATGCGTCACTGGATCCGAACTTCGAACAGATTCGGATGATTTTCCTGTCTTGGCTCCGACTCCGCTCCATGAGTTGGATTCTGCACACCACTTAACAGACAAGAGGTTAGTGTGTTCGGCGGGAAGTTGTCCCACCGAAAACACTCCGACGCTCAAGTCAGTAAAACCATCTTCAAAAGGAAGAAACTGAAAATAGAGAGAGAGAGAGTAGTTTGAGTGTTTGATCCAGATGTAAGAGAGACGTGAGGTCTTCTTGAATCTGAAAGGTAGGAAGGCAGTAAACGGCCGTGAGGGCACGATTGTTGCCTTAGGGTTTTTGGAGAACGTGAGCGGCAGAGAAGGCAGATCTCTGTGAGCACACGTTCGAACTGCAGAGAGCGTATGTAACTGGATGCCTTCAAGAAAGCGTAGCTGGTCGAAAGTATAGAAAAAAGCCTGCCCTTGATGGTGGGTCAAGGGTTTCTTTTGTAGTCGATCCTCCTTTTTTAGAAAGGTGATCGATCTTCCTAATGCCATGCCGATCGAGATTGTTTCCTTGTGAGGCGGCCAACAACTTTCCAAGTTGGTTTCTTTCCTCCTCGGCCAACATGCCTTGGTTGGCAAGAAATTCGGAAGATCCGGCGCTTTCCTTCTTTGAGGGCGCCAATATTGCTAGTGTCCCTTTTGGTGCGTTGAGATCGTGGAATATCAGAATCGCCATGATTGGTGGGCCTAAACGGGTCAAGTCCGCACGTTGAAAGGCTTATTGGGGCGCAACATGCAGAACGTGGACGGTCGGTCCGTTTTCCAATGTTGGCCGTTAGAGTATCCGTCTGTCACCGCCAGACGTGGGCCATGGGCTTGAGTGAGCCGCCTTGGGCCTTTGACTTTGCGCTGGGGCCAGACATTTTTGAGTGTACCGTCCACTAGCCCCCACGCCAACGCCAACGGAAGTCCGGCCTTAGTATGTTCATATGGGATGCCTTTTCTTGTTTGACTTTGATCTCGTCCATTTTGGTGAATTCATAAAAAGCCCCCACGTGGTGGGAGAGTTTCAATATGTTCACATGGGATGCCTTTTCTTGTTTTGAGGATCTCGTGGGAATTCATAAAAAGCGTGAGGGAGAGTTTGACCAAAATTGTTGACCGTTTTGGTTAACTCCGAATACCAAAATTGTTGACCGTTTTGGTCAATTCTAGAGTACCAGAGTTGTTGACCGTTTTGGCCAATTCTGGGAATGCTTTTTGCCAGCTTTTGGCCGGTTTGCAAGGCAGAAACGGCACGTGTCTCCCTTTGGTTGGGCGGAGATCCTGATCATTAATGCGCCAGAGATCCGTCCTTTTGCAGGGTCAAGTGGGGAGTCAACACGTGGCAATCTTGATGGCGTCATTAATGAGGGGTTTCTGCTTGGCGCTTAAGTTTTCCTTTCTTACTTTAGAAATTACTTACGCCTTCAAACCATCATCTTCTTCGTTCTCGTTTCTCAGACGAACTCTTCCAAAAGAAACCCTAGCTTCCGCTCGATTATGGCTTCAGTCGTAGACTTTTCATCCGTCTTGAGAGAAAACGATGTTAAGGCACTATGTGTTGAATTTAATATTCCCAAAGAGATGGCCTGGAGGGTTCCGGGCAAGGACGACAAAGCCTTTTCCCCACCAGAGGGGTTCATCACCGTTTATGAGGCCCATCTGAGGAGCGGCTTTGTCTGCCTTTGCCGGAGGAGCTGGAGTCGATCGTGGCAGCTCTACGAGTACCCATCGCTCAGCTCCATACCAACGCGGTGAGGTACCTTTGCACTTTGTGTATTTTTTTCCGAAGCTTGGCCAGAAATTTAGGATGTCTGGCGTTAAAGTTGTATTTAAAGTGGCCCAGGGGGCGGAGTGGATTTCACTCAGTCCCTGTACGGGAATAAAAATTAACACGGACATTCATGATTTGCTGAAGAACTGGAAAAATCGGTTCTTCTTTGTGAAAGTGGGAGAGAAATGGCCTATTGCGAGGAGTTAGGCCCGGGTTCCGGAGGTGTACTTTGGTACACCGTCTACGACGAAGAGCGCCTCCTACGCCTGGTTGACCAAGGCCATACAGCTTAACCCCGACGAGTTCAAGAGGGACTTCTTGGTTTCCCAGGTGGAGACCAAGAAGGTTAAATGGGGGCCACCATCACCAGCTCAGAAGCCGCGCTCTCCGATTATGATGATGAGACCTGAAGACTCAAGGAGCGTGATCATCCGCCCAAGGCCCACGGAGGAAGCTACTGATAGGGTAATTAGCGCGCCCTCATCGTCTTCGTCGCAGATTGACCTTGTGGCTGCCGGGATCTGCGGCGGATCTGGCAGCACCTCTGGAGTGGGGAAGTCCGTCGAGAATAGGCCGACGGAGGCCGGAGGAGATATCCTAGCCCAGCCTGTGGCGAGGGTGGTCCCAGGTGCTGCCTGGATGGAATCTGCGGAGGAGCCAGCTTGCGACGTGCTTGAGGGTTCACGGTTTTTATTGTGGAGCCGTCGACGAGAGCTGATCCACCAACAGCCGTTCCAAAGGCAGCCAGGAGAAGGAAGCCTGCTGCGGCTGCTCCAGAGGCTGCAAGGGAGGAGCCCGCCGCTGTTGTTGATGATGATGAGTTTCTAAACCATATTTTGGATGAAGCAGCGGCGTGCTTGGTGCTAGAGGATGCTCCTGAGTCGTCATCTTCCATTCCACCGCCAGCTGGACCAGACCTAGAGTCCAGGCCTGCGAGGCCCTTTAAGAAGTCTTATGAGGTATGACTTCTACAATGGCTTTTGTGACGGAACGGATTTTTTTTTGTCCTCTAAAGCTTCCATCAAAATAGCAATACCATTAACGGTCTAAAACATAAGGCAAGACTCCTGCAGAAATTTCGGTAGAGTCTCCTTTGTAATAGGATGAAAAACCCAAAAATACAACCCTATATAATCATCCATAACAAGTACACAACTATCCATCATTCACAATTCCTACAACAAATATTCACAGGATCACATGTGCCATCCACGGCACAAATCCATAAAAACATTTACTACTCTAACAGTTTAATAACGAGATGCCATCTAGGACCTACACAGTAAATCCAGAGTATATAGCGGAAGTAAACTAAGAACTTGCAGAAGTATAGCTTTTTCTTTTACCAACATACATATCATAAGCTTTTCATACAAAAATCTACATGTTCTATAACGCCAATAAACATGGAATCGGTATACAAAATCACATTTCTAGCTAGATGTTTGCATCCACCAGCTCTTCAAAAAGTGGCTCCACAATGCTCTAAGTCCTCAAAAACCTTCAGAACCTTCTCTTGGTTTACTCCTTTTCATCAGGTAACATCTCTACTATCTCATCTGAAGGGGGGAACCACTAAAACAGTGAGCCGAGACCCAGCAAGGTACATGCATATGAACTGTAAAATGGTTATGCTAAAACAATCATGTAACCATGCAGAACCAGAACGTTTAATCAAAACATCATCTGGAAAAAAACAGTAAAGGCACACTATAACAATATCAAACCTCATGCTTTATAAATCATTATGCTATAGACTATAAAACAATAAACTGTAAACTTTGACAATACATGGTAAAACTAAAAACAATACCCTATCATCTTTTCACTGTACGATTCATTATCATCATTTCACTGTAATATAGCGTATCGGTAAAACAGTAAACGGTACTTCATATTATTTTCCAAAATAATATCCTATCATCTTTTCACTGTACGATTCATTATCATCATTTTACTGTAATATAGCATATCGGTAAAACAGTAAACGATAATTCATATTATTTTTCTCCTTGTACAAAGTCCCGAGGATGGCTATCATTCCCTCCTTGTACCAAGCCCCGAGGATGGCTATCATTACCTCCTTGTACCAAGTCCCGAGGACGGCTATCATTTTCTCATTGTACCAAGCCCCGAGGACGGCTATCATTTCCTCCTTGTACCAAGCCCCGAGGACGGCTATCATTACCTTCTTGTATAAAGCCCCGAGGACGGCTATCATTCTTCGTCTTTTTATCAAAAATTCCCTTTTTTTAAAGTCAGACTTTCACAATTTACTTTCAACTAACTTCAAAGTACATGAAAATTTCGTCAGTATAGGCTTGTACATATTTTCAAAAACAAACTATACAGGGAGTTGCACATCGATGTCAATTAACATTCATATAACAGAAGTTACGGTCAAAACTCATCAAAACCTCTTCATTTTCGTACATAGGGCTTCGCCAAAACCGTCGGACTCAAATCGTTCTCTAACACATGCTTATTCATGAAATTAAAGCCATAATTTCCATACATATACATTAAATCATGCAATTTACTCAATCTTCACAACATTTTCGAGCTACGGTTTCATCACGTGCTTTCTGAGACAAATCGAACACTATTTTCATGCCTATTCACGAAATCGGAGCTAAATCTTGCAATAGATATGCATAAACATAAAATCCAACCGATTAATTGAAGGAAACATTCTTCACGTACTATAAACATGCATCAATATCATTTTCGTAACATTTCATCAAGTTTAAAGCAAAAGAAACGGTAAAAGACGTAAAACAACGTCCGAGGTACACTTGCCTGAACTCGCTCTACCATTATTTTACCCGGATTGGATTGAAACGGTGGTCTCTCCCCTTTCTTCCTCTTCGTGCTTACCGTTTTGCCTCAACTTCCTCTCTCTACAAACACATATCCTTAATCGGCATTTAAATAAGGAAGTATTACACAATATTGTCCGAAGTTTCGGAAGAGTAGTACCCATGTACAGTGCACAGGAATAGTGCACGTGAACAGTGCACATGTGCATGAATCGGTTGATTCTCAGAATTTTGGACATCCAACAGGTAATTCATCGAACCCAAGGCATGGGTAACTATAATCCCAAGTCAATTTATACATTTAACTCCAAATAGAAGCTCAAACGGTGTTCGGGCGTGGGTCAAGGGCTTCGCGAACGAATTTCCATTAAATTCCACAATTTCGGATACCCAACCGGTAAATCAACTTACCCAAGTCATGTATAATCATAATCTAGTCCCAAATAAATCAAAAGCCCCAAAAATCAAAGGCCGGAATCCACCCGATTGCGCATGAACAATACACGCGCGTGGGTGAGGGTTTTGGATGCGCATAACGGTACGTAAACAACGAATCGGACCATGATTTTCACATATATACGCAATTAGACTATGAGAATCGCAATGATATCATAGGGTTCGGTATCGAGGCAAAATACTGGAAGGGGATCGGATGAAAACCAACAGAAACGGAAGAAAAACGGTATAGATTTACTTGCCTCGACATGCTCTACGATTTCTCTAACAGACTCAAAACCGGATTCGGACTTCATGGCCTCGATCTCCTCCTTTCTCTCTCTTGTTCGTCGCCGTCTCTCTCTCTCTTTAGAACCCTAGGACCGTGAAAAATGAAGAGGAGAAAGCTGGGCGCACTTTTATATATCGCGCAGCCGCTCGAGCTCCCAGCAGGCGGAGGGCTTTGGGTATGCCATTGGTTTTTGCGCCTGATAGGAGGGCTCGAGCGCGCGGAGGGTGCCGGTCTGGCCCGCGGCAAGCCTGCAGCAAGCCTACGTTCCGTTTTTGCCATTCGGGACCCATTTTGACCATTCTAACCCAATCTTTCATATCCTTGACCTTATTGTTGATTATATAACCTCAATAAGTCATGATTATCACAATTTAAAACCCAAAACTTGTCAAGGAATAAACATTTCACCGCTTACAATTTCGGTTCCCGATTTACTAGTTCCGGATCTTTGAGCTTTCCAATCTATTCCTTCCGTACCTTTTGAATGCAATTAATCTATTTTAACTTATCTACCTTCCAATTATCATATTTCGGAACTCGGGTCGTCACATTCTCCCCCACTTATATAAATTTCGTCCTCGAAATTTGACGAATCTCAAACTCCCTAAGTTAGAGGATTTCTCCCAAGCATTCCCAATCACCTCCTCGGTTAAACGATTATCCAAGAATACTTTAAGTATCGAATTGTTCTGATCCTTATTACTCGTTTCATTCTATCAAAACCTAAATTGAAACCTCCTTATGAGGATAAGTTTTAAATTTCTCAAGTTAATTCATCACAATTACTTATTTACTCCAACATTTACGATACTTGGGAAAAACTTCACATTAATCTACCAAATTTGAGGGCATCTTAAACCTATTAATTCCGAGTGACTTAGCTCAAGTACTCAACCAGTTGAAAATTCTTACTTTAATTTATGCTAAATCTCAATAATAAGCATTCTCCCTGAACCTTAAATTCCTATAATCGGTGGTAACCTTCTAAATTCTTCTAGCGTTTCCAAATCACCTCATTGATTAAACGGTTATCTCGAAGAATCTTGAGCGTTGAGTTATCCTGGTTCTTATTACCCAACGCATTCTATCATAATCTAATTCTACCGAGTTTGAAGACACACCAAATTCGTTAACTACTTTTCCAACTTAACTTGCAACCTCAAATGGCTGAGAGTTTTTGCTTGGTCTTATTTTAAGTCTAGAAGGGAAACATTTCTTCTGAGCCTTAGATTGAACTTCATCATATGTGGGTTCACCACATTTTTGCTGCGCTACTTTACTTATTTATCTAGCTACGAGTCATCCGATTATAGTTTGCCGCTACATCAAAGTTCACTTAACTCCTAAAACTCCCTGATCAAGTTTCAATCAAGATTTTGGCACAAACTTCAAATCGCAAACAACCTCAAAATCGAAATTCCCTATATCCTCACTATTTCGTTGATATATTATCAAACCGACATTTTCTTAGAATACACAATCTATGTGAAACATTTAGATTACACGTCAACCATATTTAAAGCAAATCCCGAGATAGCCATATCATGCAGAAAATCCCTACCATTCCTCAAATTACAACTAGATTAGAAACTACAATTATAATTATAACCTAAAAATTTATTACAGCTTTAGGTCATTACCCAGAATCTCAAAACCCAAATACTTAGAAACATCAGAATCTTGTTGGCATACCGATGGGCCACCTAATTTAATCCGAACACATTCTCCATAATTATAATATAAGTGAATTGTCTTGAAACAAAACCATAGGGATTTCTCGTTCCAAAATTTCACGGCTATAATACTGTTAATACGTTTCTATCTCCCAATTCAGGAAAACGACCCCTATTGTCCAAGAATTTGAACGTATTTGCAATTTTTCCTTTCACACCTCCTACAACTCCAAAAGCACATTGAGTCTAAAACTCTTAACATCAATTATCAGCATCAAGGCCAAATTTCTTAAAGATGCTAAGGTTTTTCCTAGCAATCCTTAAATGGGTCTATCCATTCGCAATATCACAAGACTATATTGACTATTATAACTTTTGAAATTATCCGGTATTAGTTACCTCCTAGGTAACATCCCTAAGTTTCCAAAGTGGAGATTCCAACTATTAATTTCGACGTACTGGTGTAGTAATTCCAACTATAAATCTCCCCCACTTATATGGGGATAGTCACCTATCACAACACCGGGATAGAAAAATTCTAACATCCCCAAGATATTACTTGCTACATTAACATACTAGCCCCATCAATGGTCATCTCAAATAACATGGAGATCAATTGCCCCTTTTTACTCCTCAAAATTACCTTTTTGTATCTCATCCTAATGATTACAAACCTTTCTCGAGTTAAACGACTCATGAACACTACAATCCTCAAGGGATACTTGTCAGATTTCTTATCAGATTCAGTTAATCCTAAGAAAGCCATACCCCTTTCTTAACATTAATCACCCTTCCCAGTTTAGTCACCGCTTAAGGTCCTACTGATTCAAAATTGTGCTATCAAAGACACCATATGCTCAACGGGACATATTCTTAGATTAAACTTGTGCTCCTTTCTTGATCAGGTTTCTGGTTAACAACTGCTCTCAACCCATGACACAATATCCCACGGAGTACATATTTCTATGTTCCTTGGACCCATCATGAGATCCTCTCAATATGGACCCAAATATGACTGAAAGATCCATCCCATAAAATTCATGAACACCCACAAAAATTCAAAACTTAAATAGTACTTTCGAACTCCGTAGCAACCATTCCTTTATCCGAATACAGCTGTAGCAAAATTCTTTTCAATCATCCATAATCGACATGTTATGGATACAGATCGGTCTTAGAAATCACCTATTCCTTTATTGTGCCCACTTATCGATTGGTTAATCCTCCGAGTAACCCATTACTCAACCAACCATAACAACCTCATCAGTTTATCTTACTTTCTAGAGGTTCCAAGGTACCCACAACAGTACCTAGCCAACACTCCTTTAATTCCATACAAAATCCTAAGAGGCTAATGCCGATTTCAACTGACTCCAAATCATTCATTAAAACAAGTCGGCTTGATCTTTTCTTTTGAAGTTATATACATATCCTTAAAACTCTTCATAGTCAGATTTCTTAATGTCTATCAACTGACTCAAGGGGTGTTCTCGTTACTAATTGGATTTAACACCTATTCTCGGTTTGATTAGTTTTGTCTCTTATTCAGAATTCATAACCTGACTAAAAGGTATAATATCCTATCAATACCTTTCACATCAACATCTGCAAACGCCTTTCTCAATTCCGATGGGTTTGCATTATCCAAAAATTTCATACATTTGATCACTACGAATTGATCCTAAATCGTTATCCTTAAACTTTCTTTCCCAAAATCTACTCCAAGTTACATAGGCCTCAAGCCATCAATTTCACTTATCCGCCATATGGGACAGATTGATCCACTGTCATTTTTGAGACCTCAACCCCGAATGATCAAGCCTAAACTTCAAAGCAAAACTGGTTACCCCAAACCTTGAATCAATACCAATCCGCTCAAGCACTAAATTGGCACCAATCAGTTTAGGACGTCAAGGTGCCTCCACACGGCTCTCTTGACCTCACAGTCGACTGCTACCACAAATGGACCTTCACCTAAGGATCATAACGGTTATTGATACCCTTATCTAAAGGCAAAGTCGTAGCTAAACTTCTCTTAAAGCGCTATCAAGGATGCAAGACCTAGGTAGCTAAACTCATTCTCTATTTCTAGCTTAATTCGGGCCTAAGCTAGCCAACCTAAAAAATTAGGACTACCAAGTCTAGATTTGTCCTAAAGTCACATCTATTTATCCGATCAATCTTAACATACCGTATGCTTCCGCTTTTCGGTCAATCAATTCCAAAGGCATCTCAATTCTCTGATACCAATTGTGACGGAACGGATTTTTTTTTGTCCTCTAAAGCTTCCGTCAAAATAGCAATGCCATTAACGGTCTAAAACATAAGGCAAGACTCCTGCAGAAATTTCGGTAGAGTCTCCTTTGTAATAGGATGAAAATCCAAAAATATAACCCTGTATAATCATCCATAACAAGCACACAACTATCCATCATTCACAATTCCTACAACAAATATTCACAGGATCACATGTGCCATCCATGGCACAAATCCGTAAAAACATTTACTACTCTAACAGTTTAATAACGAGATACCATCTAGGACCTACACAGTAAATCCAGAGTATATAACGGAAGTAAACTAAGAACCTGCAGAAGCATAGCTTTTTCTTTTACCGACATACATATCATAAGCTTTTCATACAAAAATCTACATGTTCTATAATGTCAATCAACATGGAATCGGTATACAAAATCACATTTCTAGCTAGGTGTTTGCATCCACCAGCTCTTCAAAAAGTGGCTCCACAATGCTCTAAGTCCTCAAAAACCTTCAAAACCTTCCCTTGGTTTACTCCTTTTCATCAGGTAACAGCTCTACTGTCTCATCTGAAGGGGGAAACCACAAAACAGTTAGCCAAGGCCCAGCAAGGTACATGTATATGAATTGTAAAACGGTTATGCTAAAACAATCATGTAACCTGCAGAACTAGAACGTTTAATCAAAACATCATCTGAAAAAAACAGTAAAGGCACACTATAACGATATCAAACCTCACGCTTCATAAATTATTACGCTATAGACTATAAAACAATAAACTGTAAACTTTGACAATACATGATAAAACTAAAAACAATACCCTATCATCTTTTCACTATACGATTCATTATCATCATTTCACTGTAATATAGCATACGGTAAAACAGTAAACGGTACTTCATATTATTTTCCAAAACAATACCCTATCATCTTTTTACTATACGATTCATTATCATCATTTTACTGTAATATAGCATATCGGTAAAACAGTAAACGGTACTTCATATTATTTTTCTCATTGTACAAAGCCCCGAGGACGGCTATCATTCCCTCCTTGTACCAAGCCTCGAGGATGGCTATCATTACCTCCTTGTACCAAGCCCCGAGGACGGCTTTCATTTCCTCCTTGTACTAAGCCCCGAGGACGGCTTTCATTTCCTCCTGGTACTAAGCCCCGAGGACGGCTATCATTACCTCCTTGTACAAATCCCCGAGGACGGCTATCATTAATCTTTTTATCAAAAATCTATTTTTTTTAAAGTCAGACTTGCACAATTTACTTTCACCAACTTCAAAGTACATGGAAATTTCGTCGATATAGGCTTGTACATATTTTCAAAAACAAACTATACAGGGAGTTGCACATCGATGTCAATTAACATTCATATAACAGAAGTTACGGTCAAAACTCATCAAAACCTCTTCATTTTCGTACATAGGGCTTCACCAAAACCGTCGGACTCAAATCGTTCTCTAACACATGCTTATTCATGAAATTAAAGCCATAAAATCCATACATATACATTAAATCATGAAATTTACTCAATCTTCACAATATTTTTGAGCTAGGGTGTCATCACATGCTTTCCGAGACAAATCGAACACTATTTTCATGCCTATTCACAAAATCGGAGCTAAATCTTGCAATAAATATGCATAAACATAAAATCCAACCAATTAATTGAAGGAAACATGCTTCACATACTATAAACATGCATCAATATCATTTTCGTAACATTTCATCAAGTTTAAAGCAAAAGAAATGGTAAAAAATACAAAACGACGTCCGAGGTACACTTGCCTGAGCTCGCTCTACCATTATTTTACCCAGATCAGATCGGAACGGTGGTCTCTCCCCTTTCTTCCTCTTCGTGCTTGCTGTTGTGCCTCAACTTTCTCTCTCTAGAAAGACATATCCTTTAATCGGCATTTAAACAAGGAAGTATTACACAATATCGTCCGAAGTTTCGGAAGAGTAGTACCCATATACAGTGCACGTGAACAGTGCACACGTGCATGAATCGGTTGATTCTCAGAATTTTGGACATCCAACAGGTAATTTATCGAACCCAAGGCATGGGTAACTATAATCCCAAGTAAATTTATACATTTAACTACAAATAGAAGCTCAAACGGTGTCCAGGCGCGGGTCAAGGGTTTCGCGAACGAATTTCCATTAAATTCTGCAATTTCGGATACCCAACCGGTAAATCAACTTACCCAAGTCATGTATAATCATAATCTAGTCCCAAATAAATCAAAAGCCCCAAAAATCAAAGGCCGGAATCCACCCGATTGCACATGAATAGTACACGAGTGTGGGTGAGGGTTTCGGATGCGCATAACGGTACATAAACAACAAATTGGACGATGATTTTCACATATATACCCAATGAGACTATGGGCATCGCAATGATATACATAGGGTTTGGTATCGAGGCAAAATATCCGAAGGGGATCGGACGAAAACCAACAGAAACGGAAGAAAAACGGTATAGATTTACTTGCCTCGACATGCTCTACGATTTCTCTAACGGGCTCGAAATCGGATTTGGACTTCATGGTCTCGATCTCCTCCTTTCTCTCTCTTGTTCGTCGCCCTCTCTCACTCTCTTTGAACCCTAGGACCGTGAAAAATGAAGAGGAGAAAGCTGGGCGCACTTTTATATATCGCGCAGCCACTCGAGCGGAGGCGGAGGGCTTCAGAACGCCATTGGTTTTTGTGCCTGATAGGAGGGCTCGAGCACGCGGAGGGCGCCGGTCTGGCCTCGCGGCAAGCCTGAGCAAGCCTACGACGCATTTTTGCCATTCGGGACCCATTTTGACCATTCTAACCCAATCTTTCACATCCTTGGACCTTATTTTTGATTATATAACCTCAATAAGTCATGATTATCACAATTTAAAACCCAAATCTTGTCAACGAATCAACATTTCACCGCTTACAATTTCGGTTCTCGATTTACTAGTTCCGGTTCTTTGAGCTTTTCAATCCATTCCTCCCGTACCTTTTGAACACAATTCATCTATTTTAACTTATCTACCTTTCAATTATCATATTTCGAAACTCGGGTCGTCACAGGTCCGTTGTATTTCTTTCTTCATTGTGTTTGTAACTCACACTTCGCTTTTGTCTTGTGTAGTCAAGAAGGTTGATCTCAGCTGTCTCCCGGAAGTGGAGCAACGCGATTGCATCATTGTGGATCGGGAGGCTGAGATCGCCTGGCTGGAGGTCAAGCTGGCCGCCTCAGGAGGGGAGCTCCATGAGCAGACCGCTGCTCTTGAGGTTGTCATGGGGGGCGTGGAGGCAAAGAACGCGGAGCTGAAGACCGGGGTTGCTCGCTTGAAGGAGGAGGAGGATCTATTCAAGGCGAGCAATAAGCGCCTTGCCGATAGAGCCGCAGCCTCAGAGAACGAGTTGGCCACTCGGATCAGCCTCCACGAGATCGGAGGCGCACTGCACGTCCGGCTGTTAAAGGGGCTAACATTGGACGGCGCATTGCACGGTTAGTCGATCCTGACTTCCCAATTAAGCTTATCAATCAGAGTAACCGCGTAGCGCAATGTAAGGAAGACTTGGTGGGAGAGCCCGAGATAGCTAGAGTGGTCCACCGTCCCTGTAGCCTTTTGTTTTTCTTTTGCTTTTTTAGACTTTGTGTAAATTGTAATACACTTTATGAGCAATAAAATGGAAATTCCTTTCAAATTGGTGTCCGCTGTTTTTATTGCTTTTTGTGTTTGTGTCAATCATTGCATTGGGCGGCCAACCTGGTTGGCCGGTGACCATTGCTTGGTTGCCTAAGGAGTTGAGTCCCTAGGTTTGGCAGGTGGTTGCGTTAACCATCCTTGCGGTGCTGACCAAGTGGAAACTTGAGCAGTCAGAGTTAGAGAAGGAACGCTTCTCGTTACTGTTTGATCACGCTACCTTTTCGTTGAGAAGGTTATTGCATGGGGCGGCCAACCTGGTTGGCTGGCTGCCGAAGAAATAAGATCCTTAAGCTGGGCAGGCGGTTGTATTAACTAGCCTGATGGCGCGGTGCAACTAAAGACTTGGGCTGCCAATGTTAGAGAAGAAATGTTTCTCACTTCGACCGTCGTTGACTGACGTTGCTGCTCCCCGAGAGGAGGTCGTTGCATGTGCCATACTTGCCCCCTAAGGTTTTTAGATCGCTATCGGGCCACTTGGATGACCAAGGTTTCAGACCGACCATGGGCCACCTAGATGACTAGGGTTTAAGACCGCTCATGGGCCACCTGGATGACCAGGGTTTCAGACCGCTCATAGGCCACCTAGATGGCTAGGGTTTAAGACCGCTTATGGGCCACTTAGATGACCAGGGTTTTAGACCGCTTATGAGCCACATGGATAATCAGGGTTTCAGACCACTTCTGGGTCACCTAGATGACTAGGGTTTAATGAGAGGGTGAAGATCCTCCCAACTTAGGGGCAGTCTAGGTCTGGTAAACTTGCAAGGTAAACACAGTTCATATGTATGCACACAAAGCCTAGGATTCTATATGCTAAGTAAACTCCCTATTTTACCGAATTAGAACAAGCATGCGAATGAATGCACACAAGTGGGTGAGTGCGTACCTGGGTTCCCTATTGGAAGTACCGCTTGAGGTGGGTTGCGTTCCACGTTCGTGGGACCAACTTCCCATCCTGATTTCGGAGTTTGTACGCTCCGTTTCGCAGGATGGCGGTGACAAGGAAAGGTCCCTTCCAATTGGGAGAGAGCTTGCTGTGGCCGGCCAGGTTGCCTGTGGTCTCGATGCCTCGTAGGACCAAGTCTCCAACGTCGAATTGCGGGGCTTTCACCTTTTTATTATAGTACCGGACAACTCGGTGTTGGTATACTGCTGTCCGTATTCTAGCGGCGTCTCGGGCTTCCTCTAGCAAGTCTAAGTGCTCCCTGATTTTCTGGGAGTTGGTCTGTGGGTCGAAAGACTCCACCCTGAGACTTGGAAGTCCGATTTTGACAGGAATTACTGCTTCAGTCCCGTAATAGAGGCTGAAGGGGGTCTCGCGCGTTGGTTCCTTCGGAGTTATTCGATAAGACCAGAGGATGGAAGGGAGCTCGTCAACCCAGGAGCCCCTGGCGTCTTCCAGCTTAGTCTTTAACCCGTGGAGTAGCGTACGGTTCATGACTTCCACTTGTCCGTTGGCCTGGGGGTATGCCACCGAAGTGTAGACCAGCCTGATGCCAAGGCTGGCGTAATACTTGGTGAAGCATTTTCCCATGAATTGGGTCCCGTTGTCGGTCACCACGACCTCTGGGACGCCGAACCTGCAGACAATATTCTGGCGAAAAAATTCCAGTGCATTGTGTTCTGTGATTTTTTCCAGCGGGACAGCTTCGACCCACTTAGTGAAGTAGTCGATGCCCGCAATGATAAACTTTCTTTACCCTGTGGCAATGGGAAACGGGCCGAGAATATTGAGCCCCCATTGCGCGAAGGGCCATGGGGCCTGAAGTGACTTTAGGTTAGCGGATGGCTGGTGGTGAAGGTTGCCATGAAGCTGGCAGCTTTCACATTTCTTCACAAACTCTAGCGCGTCCTTCTTCATTGAGGGCCAATAATAGCCCTGTCGCATGATCTTGAAGGCCAGGTTTTTCCCGCCTACGTGTGATCCACAAATCCCGAGGTAAACTTTGCCCAGTGCGTAGTCGGCCTCCTCGGGAGATAGACAGCGGAGGTACGGTGTGAGTACCCGCGACGATACAGCCGCCCATCGACTACTGTGTACCAGCCAGCTATCTTTTTAATTGGCTTGGCCCTTTTGGCGTCCTCTGGGAGTGATCCGTCGGCCAAGTATCTAAGGTAGGGCGTCATCCAGTTTTCCGTCTCGAAAATCTGCATTGCCTCCTGTTTCTCTATGCTAGGAGCATTCAAGATCTCCTGCATGTCCCTCGAATACTGTTCTGGGTTTTCGGCAGCAGCTGCTCTAGCTAATCGGTCTGCCTTCTAATTTTCAGTTTGAGGAACATGAACCAGAGTCAATTTGTTGAAGCCCTGGACGGCCTCCCTTGCCTTTGCCAGGTACCTCGCCAAGGAAGGGTTGTTCGCCTCGAAGCCCCCATTGACCCGGTTGACGACTAGTTCGAGTCGTCAGAACCGCCAACCTCTCGCAGCACTCTTTTGCTAATCGTAAGCCAGCTAGCAGGGCTTCGTACTCGGCGATGTTGTTGGTCGCCTAAAAGTCAAGCTTTAGGAAATACTTGATCTCGAATCCATCAGGGGTCGTAAGGATCACCCCAGCTCCGCTGCTGCCACTGTTCGTGGACGATCCGTCCACGTGGAGTGTCCATTCGGGACCTCGTCGGGTTGTTCTTCATTTTTTGTGGGTTATTCCTCGTGAATCGGTGTCATGGTCTCAACGATGAAGTCAGCCAGAGCCTGCGCCTTTATGGCCGGTTTGGGCCTGAATTTGATGTCAAACTCACCCAATTCTATCGCCCACTTTTCCAGCTGTCCTGAAACGTCTGGTTTCTGGAGTATGCCTTTCAGCGGCTGGTCAGTACGGACCACTATGCGATGCGCCTGAAAGTATGGCCTCAATTTTCGTGCTGCGAAGATAAGTGCTAGGCCATTTTTTTCAGCACGTGGATAACGCGTCTCTGGGCCGGTCAATGCTTTTCTTACATAGTAGACCGGCTGCTGGATATCAGATTCCTAGCGCACGAGGACGGAGCTGAGGGACACTTCCGACACTGCCAAATAAAGATACAACTCCTCCCCGTCTTTGGGTGACCCTAGTAGTGGCGGGCTTGCCAGATACTGCTTCAATTCATTGAAGGCGGACTGACAGTCAGCCGTCCACTGGAATACGTTGGATTTTGTCCCTCTCTGAGCTTTAAAGAAGGGCTGGTACTTGTCATCGGACTTCGCGAGGAAGCGGGACAAAGCTGCCAGCTGCCCAGTTAATCGCTGGATGTCTTTGACGTTCCGTGGGGGAGCCATGTCAGCGAGGGCCTTGATCTTTTTTGGGTTTGCCTCGATCCCTCGTTGGGAGACGATGAAACCCAAGAATTTCCCAGAGGCTACCCCAAAGACGCACTTGGCTGGATTTAGCTTCATTTGGTGCTGGCGGAGCACCTCAAATGATTCTTCCAGGTCACGTATGTGGTTGCCAGTGACTCTACTCTTGATGAGCATGTCGTCGATGTAGACCTCCATGTTGCGACCAATCTTCTTTTCGAACATCTTATTGACCAGTCGCTGGTAAGTTGCTCCAGTATTTTTCAGTCTGAAGGGCATCACCTTGTAGCAATAGGTGCTCTGGTCTGTCATGAATGAGGTATGCTCCTGTCTTCCTGACTCATCTGAATCTGATTGTAACCCGAATAGGCGTCTATGAAGCTGAGCAGCTCATGTCCAGCCGTGGAGTCAACCAGTAAGTCGATCCTGGGCAAGGGGAAACTGTCTTTTGGGCAAGCCTTGTTGACGTCGATGAAATCGACGCACATTTGCCATTTTCGTTGCTCTTTTTAACCAGGACGATGTTTGAGAGCCAATCCGGTATTGACTTTTCTAATAAACGCAGCCCCAAGAGCTTTTTCACCTCCTCCGATGGCGACGCCTTTTCGACGGAGTGGCTCCTCCGCTCAGTCTCGACAAAGCTTCCGGTCGATCAAGGCCTGCCTTGTGGACCATCACCTCGCCAAAATCCCGGGCATGTCTCAAGGGAGTCCATGCGAATATGTCGGGCGTTCCGCAAGAATGCACCGGTTCCGCACGCAAAGGTGATAGTGAGTGAGCCGCCAACCTGTACACACTTTTTCGGTTCCTTCGGATTTAGTGGGACCAGATCCGTGGCTTCACCGGGCTGCGCCTGTTGCAGGGTGGTCTCGTCTCGGTGATCAAGTTCTCCCACCGTGCTTGTACTGCCGCTAGGGGCAATCTGGGACATGTAGCATGTCCGCCCAATTATTTGGTCGCCTAACACCTCCCCAACACCGTAGGGTGTTGGAAACTTCATTTTGAGGTGCGGAATCGAGGTAACTATCCCGAATGTCACCAGGCAAGGTCTGCCCAGTATAGCGTTGTATACTGAGGGTAGGTCGACCACCAGGAAGGTAAGTGTGCGACTTGCTGTCCTTGGATACGTCCCTAAGGTAACTTCCAATTGAATAGTCCCTTGAAAGGGAACTGGTTCATTGTCAAGGCTGTATAACAGGCCTTCGGCCGATTTTAGTTGGTTCTTTTTTAGGCCTAACTTAAAAAAGGCATCCAAGTAAAGCAAATCTTTTAAACTTCCATTATCGAGAAAGACTCGCTTCAGCAGTAGTCCTCAGTACCATCTCAAACGAAAATATATAACAAGGGGGTCAAAGATGGGGGACATTACATGATTTGAGTCACTATCACCAAGCTAATAGTATTATCTACCGTGGCGCCGCTTCTTCCTCCCAAATACGCTGCTCCTTGCTGTCCGTCGGGCTCCTGACAGGTCGGGCGGTGACCATGTTGACCACTCCTACCGTAATCCCGCTCCGGGAGGAGTCTCGCTCCGCCCTCTTCATCCCGCTTCGAGTTCCGTCTAGACCTCTAACAAACTTCGTGAGGTGTCCTCTCGCGAATCAAGCCCTCGATTTTCCTCTCAGCAGATCTTGCAGTCCCGCTGAATGGCCAAAGCAGAGTGATGGAAGTCACAAGATTGATCGTTTCCAGAATCTTTCTTCAGCGGTTTGGACTACTTCAGAAATTTTTTCCCACGGATTTGCATGAGGACGTTTGCGCATGTGTCTGTCAAAGGCGTGAAACTAGTGGGCCCATAGTCTCGGCGTTCTGGGGGCCCAGTCCGGCGCTGCTTCTGGCAGGAGTGTTCTCCGCCATTGTACTTTCTCTTCCCTTCACCAGGGAATGGCCGAGGCTAATCCGCCCGCCTGACATTTTGCCTCGTTGGCTTCTTCTGCTGCAGCGTAGGCCCTGCTGATGGATTCCGCCTCGCAGAAGGTCTGAGGATTCTTGTGGGCGAGATGCCTAAAAAAGTCACCGAAAGTAGGCGCAGAGATGAAACTGCCCAGCTTCATCTCTTCTCGTGATCCAGGGATCCTTCTAGCCTCCCGCCACGAAGCAATCCAGAAGCGCCGTGGGTTCTCTCCTGGTTTCTGCTTTATGTGGAAGAGATGCCATGGCTGTTTCTCTTCCCATCGGCTCGAAGCGTACTGAGCCAGGAAGAGGTCCGTGAGCTCATGGAAGCTGCTGATAGTACCTGAAGGGAGGTGGTGAAACCAGATTCGAGTGTCTCCCTTCAACGTGAGCGGGAAGTAGCGGCACATCGCTGAGTCCTCTAGCCCTTTTAGACTCAGATGGGTGTGGAAGTAATCCAGGTGGTCAACCGGATCACTGCCCCCATCGTATAAGTCAAGGGACGGCATCTTGAATTTTGATGGCAGTGGACGGCTCAAGACCTCTGCAGTGAAAGGAGACCGGTCCAGGTCGATGATGTGCTCTTCCTCTTGGAGCACACGGTTCCAGATCTTGTCCACCCGTGGATCGGTACGGGCGACATTTACTGATCTTTGAGCCGAGGTAATCCTCAACTCGCCTTGTCTTTGCGGGTTCAATCACGGCCTGGTTGGTCGCCGCCCACGGGATCAGCACCATGGAGGCTCGCTCCTAGACTGTGTGGTGGTCTTCTGCCTGAGAGTATCGGGGATTTCTTCTTTTTGGGTTCTTTAGTGGAGATGTGCTTCCAAAGCGTTCTAAGGCCTATTCTGGCCAGGGACGCGGGAGGAGGCTGGATCCAGATTGTCTCCAGTCTTTCCGGGCCTCTTGGCCGGCTTCTTCTTCCTCTGACCACCCCTTTTGGTGGCAAGAGCGGGAATGGCTGCTGGTGGAGCCACCTGTTGTCGTTGCTCGTTCTGCGTGCAAAGTAGTTGAAGTAGGCGATTGTTGGCTTGCATCTGCTCTACCAGTTGCTGAAAGTAAGGCTGTGGGACTCCGCCCGTGGCCCCATTGACCATGGCACCAGCAGCGTGGTCCTGATCGGGGTTAGCAGTGTCTCTAGCGGGGTCGCTAGCTTGGGCTCTCGTGTTCAACATCAGAGAATCGGCGTGACAGAGAGAGTTTGTGCAGATTTTAGTGGTAGGCTTTTGTAAGCGCTTCCCACAGACGGCGCCAATGATGCGTCTCTAGATCCAAACTTCGAACAGATTCGGATGATTTTCCTATCTTGGCTCCGGCTCCACTCCCTAAGTTGGATCCTGCACACCACTAAACAAAACAAGAGGTCAGTGAGTTCGGCGAAAAGTTATCCCACCGAAAACACTCTGACGCTCAAGTCAGTAAAACAGTCTTCAAAATGAAGAAATTGAAAATAGAGAGAGAGAGAGTAGTTTGAGTGTTTGATCCAGATGTAAGAGAGACGTGAGGTCTTCTTAAATCTGGAAGGTGGGAAGACAGTAAACGGCCGTGAGGGCATGCTTGATGCCTTAGGGTTTCTGGAGAACGTGGGCGGCAGAGAAGGCAGATCTCTGTGAGCACACGTTCGTACTGCAGAGAGCGTATGTAACTGGATGCCTTCAAGAAAGCGTAGCTTGTCGAAAGTATGGAAGAAAGCCTGCCCTTGATGGTGGGTCAAGGGTTTCTTTTGTAGTTGAGAGGTCGATCTTCCTTTTTTGGAAAGAGTGATTGCCTTCCTGATTTGCTGGCTGGCTTGCCCTTTGGAGCTGATGCCAGTTGCCATGCTGATCGAGATTGTTTCCTTGTGAGGCGGCCAACAACTTTCCAAGTTGGTTTCTTTCCTTCTCAGCATATTACCGTTGGAGTGCCTTGGTTGGCAAGGAATTGGAAAGATCCGGCGCTTTCCTTCTTTGAAGGGCGCTAATATTGCTAGTGTCCCTTTTGGTGCCTGCTGAGATCGTGGAATATCCTTGGAGAATCGTTGTTGGACTTTTAATGATTGGTGGGCCTAAACGGGTCAAGCCCGTTACTGTTGAAAGGCTTATTGGGGCGCAACATGCAAAACGCGGACGGTCAACGCTCGAGTTGACCGTCTGCGTGCGTGTTGGCCGCCCTTAGAAGGATATCCGTCGTCAGCCGCCAGATGGGCCATGGGCCTGAGTGAGCCAGGCCCATTACTGTAGAAGAGCCTCTTTAGGCCTAATGCGCTTAAGGCAGACGGTCAACATTTGGGTTGACCGTCTGTTTGGGAGTTAGCCGCCCGACGGTCAACGCCAGCGTTGACCACCCTAAGCTTTTCAGCTCTTGGGCCCGTTTTCCAATTGGGCCGTTAGAGTTTTGACCGCCGTCTTGGGCCTTTGACTTTTGTGGAGCAAACCCATTTTTAGTGTACCCATCACATATATACAGCAGGTTCATATAAAAATAAATAAATAGATAAATATCATGTTACTTAAAGTATTCCAAGAACAAATAAAAGATGTCCTAAGATATTTTTCCTAAACTTATTATTTTGGCTTCATAAACTAATACACAAAATATGGTTTAAGTGTACATAATTTTTGTTTTCTAGAGTTTAGAAATGGCTAGATATAAGTAATTTTAATTATTCTTATATTATAAATAGCTCAGTTATTTTAATGGTTTGAACTCTTATGCCATTATTATTATTATTTTTAAGGCCATAACATGGATTTCAGATCTTGTTCTTCTATCATAATTATCAGCTTGATCTTCAATAAGTTAATTCAATATTTGTATCTTGTTTTAATTTTCTTTCAAACCCTTCCCCATATTTTGAACTATATCACAGTTCATATGGATAATTCATTCTATATATTGAATTAACGTTGAAGCCAAATTGATTACATTTTAAGTAATATTACAGTATATATGAAGACCAAAACTTTTTAAGAGTAAATTGTATGAACGTACAGTTATCTTTGCAGTTCTATGCCTCTTGTGTATTACATGATACTAAAGTACAATAATAGATTTTGAAATTGTTGCATAGTATATAATTGTATCGATGAGTATCATTAGTTCAAAATCAACCCAATAAATTTTTTTATCAAGCATCTTAGATTTTGTAATCCAAATTCTATACTTCACAAACCAAAGCAAGAGGTTACCGGTTTAAGACTTTTTCCTCAATTTATCTTTAAATGCTTAAGTTAGAATTGTTCTACCCAAACTAGAAGGAGGAAAAAGGAAAGGAGAAAGATTTTTGGAAGACTGGTATCTGGCCTAAAAAATTTTTGTAGAAGAAAATGTGTATTGAAAGGCAACCTCTAGACCTTACAGATGTTCAAATTAGAGTACTGCTGAACTTTTATTGTGGGTAAATACCAACGAAAAGCTATCCTTTGTGTGATTAGGAGCTTTGTGTCTATATATATATATATATATATTTTCAGATTGGAAATTTTCCACCTGGTTTGTTTGATCTCTCATTTGATTGAGTTTTCTCCTACCATTAGATCTATGTAATCCCCCAAAGTTGGTTTCCAAGATAGTACGTTGGTTTTTCTTTGTGAAAGAGGTACAACAATCTCTTTCTTCAACTGATTTGAGATAAACCTATACAAAGTTCTACAATGCTAGCAGGTTCAGATGACTCTATTGGAATAAACGTGGCGATTCAGTAAGGTTATGTCTTATCATTAAGCCAAACTGCCATAAAAAAATTATAGATTTAGAATTAGACAGTTGACATGATTCTTTCAGTTGTTGGCGTTGACGAACAACAGGCGACCTACTGACCAGGATATAAGAACAATCCCCTTCTGTTGGCCGGAATGAGCGGTTAACTGATAGAGCATACAAGCACTGTGAAGTAGAGACAAGAGAAGAGAAATGAACACCGTATTTTTACGTGAAAACCCCTCTGAATTAAAGGAAAAAACCACGGGACACTAAATCCACAAAGAATCACTAAGTTTGAAGAGAATTACGGGAGGGAAAAATAAGAATAGAGTATAAGTAAACAAAACCCTCACACTTGTTTTTCTCTCATAGCTTTCTTTCTTTTACTTTCTCTCATCTTTGTTTTACACACACCGTGTTTTCTCTACTTATCCAGTTTCTTCATCTACTCCTTCTCACTCTGTGTAATGCTGAGTGTACATATACACACATATATACACATCTCCCTCACCATAGCCAAATTTGGTGGCCGGTACTTAACTTCCAAGGTCTGCATGCATGCGCACTCTCAATCCTACAGCAGGCGGCGCATGCCTACTCCTACAAACCAATTAGCCTTTGGAGTCCCAAGAATGACATCTACCAACTACCAAATCCAGTAGGTCAACTGTATACCTTTTGGAATTTGACAGTCATACGGACCTTCCATATTCAGCCGGTCAACCACACCGTTGACTGGTTGAAGTAGCCCGTCCTGCTTCCTCAGCAAGAGTTAGTCATCTTATGACTTTTTTTGGTCAACATTTTGATCAACAGAGCAGACCGTTCAGAAAATTTCGGTCAACTATATTGATCGGGACTCCTTCCTCTTAGAACACACACGTGCTCTGTCCAAGTCCTTCAGTCACAATGACTTCCACACAGAAGTGATTCCCAACTGTAGGCTTGGCCGGTTAGAAGATATGGGCTTCTATACCTTTAGTCAATCAAGCATCCTAGATTGCGAGTGTATGGTCTGATAGTTTTCTATTATGACAAATCAGGCAACCAAGGAGAATCGACTTTGGTGCTTGGCCCTTTATGTCTGAGGCATAGTCCTATAGGACACCTCTCTATGAACATGCCTCACTAACATGGTGGTCCTTGGCAGGATAGTTTCTGACTAGACATATTCTGACATGGTGGCGTGTGTGTGATAGTTTGATAGTTTTTTATTTGGACAAATTAGGCACCCGAAGATAATAGTCTCTAGTGCTTGGCCTTTCATGTTGAAGGCGTGGTCCCGTAAGACACCACTCTATCAACACACCTTTCTGACATGGTGGTCCTTGGCAAGATAGTTTCTCATTGGACATATTTTGACAAGATGACCATTGATAGGATGAACCATTTAATAGTCTTCCAACCTTTTCTTTTCAGCCCATTTGACAATACAATTTTTTATATCTGAGATTGAATTCTAACATTTTATTTGCTAAATCTATCACTAATGTTCCAACCTTGAAGAATGGCTAAGACTTAAGTGCATATGGATTTTATTGGAAGTTAAGCATACTTAGGAATCTTAGTTGCTTATTTATATTGAGTTGTCAGAATCAATTGGCCTAATGACATTATCTTATATTTGTTACCCATCATATATTTTGATGCATATTTGGAATCTAAATCATGATTCAAATGAATTTAAGTTGAATTAAAAAAAAAAAGGGGGAGTCAGCATTTGATTTCATTGGTACTATCCAATTGAATTCAATTGTTTACTTATTTTATTCAATTAGAGAATTTTCAAGTTTAACAACTTTTTTTTTTCTTTTTTTATAAGTAAGTTTAACAAGTTCTTACATTTCACAATGTCAAATAAGAGTTTAAATGATTCGAAACTCACTTTACTATATATCCTCTGATAGTCAAACCAATAACCCTTCTGAAAATATGAAAAGTAGAGTAGGTAATGAGGAAGGGAGAGAGATGGAGGACTTAGCTCCATAATATGTGAAAACTCAAATGTTTAAAGGAATATCACTTTATACTTACTTTATGGCATTTGTCTACAAGTACACATTGGTAGGTTGATACCATTTTTTATTTGTGAATTTGCATTTTTTAGGAAAAATGAGCATAATTATAACTACATTGTCAATTGATGGCCGCTTTTTAAATAGGAACAATAAATCATAATCCGAGTAATTATAGTAATTGGGAACTAAAAAGTTCAACCAACTTTATGAATTCTTTGAGTGGGTTTTTTTGGTGGCAATTTCTCTGATAATGACATCAGGCGATTGGTTTTAATTAGGAGGTCCTCACATGAGTTAACTATAAGGTATATTAACTACCCACTAGACTTATTTGCTCAGTGTCTACTTATCCGGCGTCTTCTTCTTCTCCTTCTCACTCTCTGTACTGATGAGGGTACATATACACACATATATACACATGTCCCTCACCATAGCCTAACTTGGTGGTTGGTACACAACGTCCAAGGTCTGCATGCATACGCACCCTCTATCCTACAGCAGACGGTGCATGCCTACTCCTGCAAACCGATTAGCCTTTGGAGTCCCAAGAATGACATTTACCAACTACCAAATCATGTAGGTCAACTATATACCTTTTGGGATTTAATAGTCGTACGAACCTTCCATATTCAGCCGGTCAATTACACCATTGACCGGTTGAAGTAGCCCATCCTGCTTCCACAGCAATAGTTAGTCATCTTACGACTTTTTTCGGTCAACATTTTGATCGACAGAGTTGACCGATCAGAAAATTTTGGTCAACTATATTGACCAGGACTCCTTAGCACACACATGTGCTCTGTCCAACTCCTTCGTTCACAAGGACTTCCACATGGGAGTTATTCCCAACTATTGGCTTGGCCGGTTAGAAGATATGGGATTCTATACCTTTAGTCAATCAGGCCTCCAAGATTGCGTGTGTATGGTTTGATAGTTTTCTATTATGACAAATCAGGCAACCAAGGAGAATAGACTTTGGTGCTTGGTCCTTTATGTCTGAGGCATATGGTCCTTGGCAGGATAGTTTTTTACTAGACATATTCTAACATGGTGGCGTGTGTGTGTATAGTTTGATAATTTTTTTATTTGGACAAATTAGGCACCCGAAGATAATATTCTCTAGTGCTTGGCCCTTCATGTTGAAGGCGTGGTCCCGTAAGACACCTCTCTATCAACACACCTTTCTAACATGGTGGTCCTTGGCAAGATAGTTTGTTATTGGACATATTTTGACAAGATGTCCTTTGATAGGATGAACCTTTTAATAGTCTTCCAAACTTGTCTTTTTAGCTCATTTGACAATATCATTTTTTATATCTGAGACTGAATTCTAACATTTTATTTGCTAAATCTATCACTAATCTTCCAACCTTGAAGAATGGACTAAGAGTTAAGTGCATATGGATTTTATTGGAAGCTAAGCATACTTAGGAATCTTAGTTGCTTATTTATATTGAATTGTTAGAATCAATTGGCCTAATGACATTATCTTATATTTGTTATCCATCATATATTTTGATGCATATTTGGACTCTAAATCATGATTCAAATGAATTTAAGTTGAATTAAAAAAAAAGGGGGTGTTAACATTTGATTTCGTTGGTAATATCAAATTGAATTCAATTGTTTACATATTTTATTCAAGAAGTGAATTTTCAAGTTTAACAAGTTCTTTTTTTTTTTCTTTTATTATAAGTAAGTTTAACAAGTTCGTACATTTCCCAATGTCAAATAAGAGTTTAAATGATTCGAAACTTACTTTACTATATATCCTCTGATACTCAAACCAATAACCCTTCTGAAAATATGAAAAGTAGAGTAGGTAGTGAGGAAGGGGGGAGATGGAGGACTTAGCTCCATAATATGTGAAAACTCAAATGTTTAAAGGAATATCACTTTGTACTTACTTTATGGCATTTGTCTTCAAGTACATATTGGTAGGTTGATACTATTTTTTATCTGTGAATGTGCATTTTTTAGGAAAAATGGTTGTAATTATAACTGCATTGTTAATTGATGGCGGCTTTTGAAATAGGAACAATAAATCATAATCCGAGTGATTATAGTAATTGGGAACTAAAAAGTTCAACCAACTCTATGAATGCTTTGAGTAGGTTTTTTTGGTGGCAATTTCTCTGATAATGACATCAAGCGATTGGTTTTAATTAGGAGGTGCTCACATGAGTTAACTATAAGGTATATTAACTACCCACTAGACTTATTTGCTTGGTGTCTACTTATCCGATGTCTTCTTCTTCTCCTTCTCACTCTGTGTACTGCTAAGTGTACATATACACACATATATACACATGTCTCTCACCATAGCCTAACTTGGTGGTTGGTACTAAACTTCCAAGGTCTGCATGCATGCGCACTCTCTGTCCTACAGCATGCGGCGCATGCCTACTACAAACCGATCAGCATTTGGAGTCCCAAGAATGACATCTACCAATTGCCAAATCGGGTAGGTCAACTATACACCTATAAGGATTTGACAGTCATACGAACCTTCCATATCCAGCCGGTCAACCACACCGTTGACCGGTTGAAGTAGCCTGTCGTGCTTCCACAGCAAGTGTTAGTAATCTTACGACTTTTTTCGGTCAACATTTTCATCGACAGAGTTGACAGATCAGAAAATTTAGGTCAACTATATTGACTGGGACTCCTTCCTCTTATCACACACACGTTCTCTGTTCAAGTCCTTCGGTCACAAGGACATCCAGACGGGAGTGATTCCCAACTGTTGGCTTGGCTGGTTAGAAGATATGGGATTCTATACCTTTAGTCAATCAGGCCTCCTAGATTGCGTGTGTATGGTTTGATAGTTTTCTATTATGACAAATCAGGCAACCAAGGAGAATAAACTTTGGTGCTTGGCCCTTTATGTCTGAGGTATAGTCCTATAAGACACCTCTCTATGAACATGCCTCATTAACATGGTGGTCCTTGGTAGGGTAGTTTTTGACTAGACATATTCTGACATGGTGGCATGTGTGTGATAGTCTGATAGTTTTTTTTATTAGGACAAATTAGGCACCGAAGATAATAGTCTCTAGTGCTTTCCCCTTCATGTCGAAGGCGTGGTCCTGCAAGACACCTCTCTATCAACATACCTTTCTGACATGGTGGTCCTTGGCAAGATAGTTTCTTATTGGACATATTTTGACAAGATGACCATTGATAGGATGAACCTTTTAATAGTCTTCCAAACTTGTCTTTTCAGCCCATTTGACAGTACCATTTTTTATATCTGAGACTGAATTGTAACATTTTATTTGCTAAATCTGTCACTAATCTTCCAACCTTAAAGAATGGACTAAGACTAAAGAGCATATGGATTTTATTGGAAGTTAAGCATACTTAGGAATCTTAGTTGCTTATTTATATTGAGTTGTTAGAATCAATTGGCCTAATGACATTATCTTATATTTGTTATCCATCGTATATTTTGATGCATATTTGGAATCTAAATCATGATTCAAATGAATTTAAGTTGAATTAAAAAGAAAAAGGGGGAGTTAGCATTTGATTTCATTGGTACTATCCAATTGAATTCAATTGTTTACTTATTTTATCCAAGAAGTGAATTTTCAAGTTTAACTTCTTTTTTTTTCTTTTATTATAAGTAAGTTTAACAAGTTCTTGCACTTCACAATGTCAAATAAGAGTTTAAATGATTCAAAACTCACTTTACTATATATCCTCTAATACTCAATCCAATAACCCTTTTGAAAATATGAAAAGTAGAGTAGGTAATGAGGAAGGGAGAGAGATGGAGGACTTAGCTCCATAATATGTGAAAACTCAAATGTTTAAAGGAATATCACATTGTACTTTATGGCATTTGTCTACAAGTACACATTGGTTGGTTGATACTATTTTTTATCTGTGAATGTGCATTTTTTAGGAAAAATGGGTGTAATTATAACTGCATTGTCAATTGATGGCGGCTTTTTAAATAGGAACAATAAATCATAATCCGAGTGATTATAGTAATTGGGAACTAAAAGTTCAACTAACTTTATGAATGCTTCGAGTAGATTTTTTTGGTGGCAATTTCTCTGATAATGGCATGATGTGATTGGTTTTAATTAGGAGGTCCTCACTTGAGTTAACTATAAGGTATATTAACTACCCACTAGACTTATTTGCTCGGTGTCTACTTATCTGGTGTCTTATTCTTCTCCTTCTCACTCTATGTACTGCTGAGTGTACATATACACATATATATACACATGTCCCTCACCATAGCCTAACTTGGTGGTTGGTACTCTACTTCCAAGGTCTGCATGCATGCACACTCTCCGTCATACAGTGGGCAGCGCATGCCAACTCATGCAAACTGATCAGCCTTTGGAGTCCCAAGAATGACATCTACTAATCATCAAATCGGGTAGGTCAATCGTACTGCTTTTGGGATTTGACAGTCATACGAACCTTCATATTTAGCCCGTGAACCACACTGTTGACTGGTTGAAGTTGCCCATCCTACTTCCTCAGTAAGAGTTTGTCGTTTCACGACTTTTTTTGGTCAACATTTTGATCGACAGAGTTGATAGTTTAGAAAATTTTGGTCAACTATATTGACCGGGACTCCTTCCTATTAGCACACACACACGTGCACTGTTCTAGTGCTTCGGTCACAAGGACTTCCACACGGGAGTGATTCCTAACAGTTGGCTTGGCCGGTTAGAAGATATGGGCTTCTATATCTTTAGTCAATCAAGCCTCCTAGATTGCGTGTGTATGGTCTGATAGTTTTCTATTATGACAAATCAGGCAACCAAGGAGAATCGACCATGGTTCTTGGCCCTTTATGTCTGAGGCATAGTCCGATAAGACAACTCTCTATGAACATGCCTCACTAACATGGTGGTCCTTGGCAGGATAGTTTCTGACTAGACATATTCTGACATGGGGGTGTGTGTGTGATAGTTTGATAGTTTTTTTATTAGGACAAATTAGGCACCCGAAGATAATAGTCTCTAGTTCTTTGCCCTTCATGTTGAAGGCGTGGTCCCGTAGGACACCTCACTATCAACACACCTTTCTGACATGGTGGTCCTTGGCAAGATAGTTTCTCATTGGACATGTTTTGACAAGTTGAACTTTGATAGGATGAACCTTTTAATAGTCTTCCAAACTTGTCTTTTCAGCCCATTTGACAGTACCATTTTTTTATATCTGAGATGGAATTGTAACATTTTATTTGCCAAATCTATCACTAATCTTCCAACCTTGAAGAATGGACTAAGACTTAAGTGCATATGGATTTTGTTGGAAGTTAAGCATACTTTGGAATCTTAGTTGCTTATTTATATTGGATAGTTCAAATAAGTTGGCCTAATGACATTATCTTATATTTGTTATCCATCATATATTTTGATGCATATTTGGAATCTAAATCTTGATTCAAATTAATTTAAGTTGAATTAAAAAAAAGGGGGGCGTTAGAGTATGATTTCGTTGGTACTATCCAATTGAATTCTATTGTTTACTTATTTTATTCAAGAAGTGAATTTTCAAGATTAACAAGTTCTTTTTTTTATATAAGTTTAACAAGTTCAAACACTTCACAATGTGAAATAAGAGTTTAAATGATTCGAAACTCACTTTACTATACATCCTCTGATACTCAATCCAATAACCCTTCTGAAAATATGAAAAGTACAGTAGGTAATGAGGAAGGGAGAGAGACGGAGGACTTAGCTCCATAATATGTGAAAACTCAAATGCTTAAAGGAATATCACGTTGTACTTACTTTATGGCATTTGTAACGACCCAAACATTTGAATAAGAAAATATTAACCATTAGGTCCGGTCAACGCCCGTTGACCGGAAATCTAAAAGTGAATGAAGTCCGGAAATTTCATTGCTGTCCGGATTTCCCTGCGAAAATTCAGTCCGGATTAATTGTTGAAAATGCACTTGAGCCTTGAAGAAGAAACGCGTCCGGTTTTGCTCGAAAAGAAATCACTGGGATTTCCGGCGTGAAAACCGCTAAAAACGCACCGGATTCTCGACGCGCCCGGATCACTCCGATTTCGAAGTAAATGCCGGGACGACTTGTTAAAGAAGTCCGGTCATTGCTTGGCGGAACATTGGGAAGGCGCAAAGATTGAACGGCTGCACTTCCCGATACGTATTGAAAAAACGGAATCAGCGTGGGAATGGATGAGTATTTATGCCACCGTTGGAAAGTGGAGAAAAATAATAAGTGATGGCCACCTTCTCATGGCCTATAAATAGAGACAAAGAATTTTAGAATAAGGCACCACTAGAAAATATTGCTAAAGAAGGAGGCCGAAAGCTTAGACAAATTAGAAAGGAACTCGTGCAAGATACTCACCCCTATTCCAAAAATGCATGCTTTATTTATGTTATTATGAAAATATTTAATATTCTCGTATGAACATGATTTTACTTGTCATCTCAAAATGCATGTTTAAATGAAATTGCTATGCATGATTTTTGATATTTCTCACATCCTGTCACAAACCCAAAATTTGAAATTCAAGAAAAATGAATTCGGCGTCCTTAAAGAGAACGAAAAATGCACTCCGGCCCTTAAGAATTAAGCACTCCGTCCACTGTGGAATCAAAATGACCTCCGGCCCCTTTGATTAATACACTCCCTCTTCTGTAAAGAAGCCGGCCGTATGTTCTGAAAAGAACTCCGGCTTACTGTAATCGAGTCCGGCCTTAAGGCTCCGTCCGTTGTGGAATTAAGATGAACTCCGGCCCTTTTGAAATGTGTGCTCCGTCCACAGTAAAAATGCATTCCGGCCTTAAGTTTTGAAAAGCACTCCGTCCACTGTAAGAAATCCACTTCGTCTTATGAGCTCCGATTTTCAAGGAAAATCCATTCCGTCCATTGAGCTCCGTATTTTAAAGAAAACCACTCCGTCCATGTGAGCTCCGGATTTCAAAGAAAATCCACTTCGCCTTATAAGCTCCGGATTTTTAAGGAAAATCCATTCCGTCCATCGGAGCTCCGGATTTTAAAGAAAACTCTCCGTCCATGTGAGCCCCGGATTTCAAAGAAATCCACTCCGTCTTATAAGCTCCGGATTTTCAAGGAAAGTCCATTTCGTCCATTGGAGCTCCTGGATTTCAAAGAAATCCACTCCGGGCTTATGAGCTCCGGATTTTCAAAGAAAATCCACTCCACATATGAGCTCCGGATTTTCAAAGAAATCCACGCCGCCCTATGAGATCCGGATTTTCAAAGAAAATCCACCCGCTCATTTGAGCTCGGATTTCAAAGAAATCCACTCCGCCTTATGAACTCCGGATTTTCAAAGAAAATCCACTCCGTCATTTGAGCGCCGGATTTCAAAGAAATCCACTCCGTCCCTATGAACTCCGGAAAATCCACTCCGTCCAATTGAGCTTCGATTTTCAAAGAAAATTCACTTCGTCCCTTTTGGGCTCGATTTTAATGATAATCCACTCGGTTTTGAACCTCGGATTTCTCGTAAGACAAAAGCACTCCGTCCGTTTAGAGATCCGGCCAAGTCCTCCGTCCTTTAAAAAGAAAACGGCACTCCGTCCCTACTTAAAGAACTTCCGAACTTTTGGAGCATAATGAAATGTGCTCCGTCCTTCTTAAGAACGCTCGGTTTGAACTAAAGAAATGAACTCCGGCCTGCGATTAAAGAAAACGAACTTCGGTTGAAGAAAATGACCTCCGGTATTGAAAGGCTTCAACTCCGCTTCTTCTTATAAATGAACTCCGCCACCGTTGCATGAAATGAACTACGTTTTTGTACGACCGAGCTCCGGCTTGAATAAAGGAAATGAACTCCGGTTTGAAAGAAACGAACTCCTGTTAATGTAAGCAATCTCAGTTTTGAAATACTTCAACTTTGGCCTCCGACTACCGAACTCCGGTTTTGATATGAATTGAGCTCCGGCTTCAATAATATGAACTTTGGCAATGAATAAGAAAATATATGGATTATGGGCAGCAAGTGGAACTCTCCCGACTTTTGACTTTTTTGATCTACGATGAATGGCCAATAAAGAACACGAACCAAGAACCGAGTTTCCATTAAGCTTGCTGTTAAAGATGGATGAAGGATATTGGAGTGACACTCGAGGATGCCTCCGGGCCACGGGAGGGGACCTTTGGTGGCACAAGAACTCTGACTATGGCCCCGCATGCCGGGTTAAAGGCATTACCTCCCGCCCGGGAGCATAATGAGGGACACGGCTTTAGGTTGTGGGGTAGCACACAACCCGTTCGATGTTGTCCGCTCCGTCCGGTCCCTAAAGATGATATGAATTCGAATGATTTTGATAAAGACAAGACGAAAAGAACATGAACTAAAGAAAGAAATAATATAATGAATATTATGTTATATTATGATCTCGTATTTCGATTATATGCTTATGTTTTTTCGCATGTGAGTATCCCTTGGGCTTTGTAAGCTCACTCTTGCAAAATTTCGTATGACAAGCTTATGGAGGACGAAGTCGAGTAGAGTCCTATGTTTATGCTGCCGGAGCTGATTTTTTGGAGTTTTGTTTATTTAGTTTGAGGAAACTTGTAATTTTATTTCCGCTCGCTATTAAATGTAATTTGTTTCCGTGACATTTTTGGGACCTATGAAATTTCTAATATTTAGAATGCATCTCAGTGTTGTTGAAAAGAAAAGAAAAATTTTTATGCTCATAATTTTATTATATGAATTAGTATTGACGACGGCTTTTGATGATATTAAAAGTCGGGTCGTCACAGCATTTGTCTACAAGTACACATTGGTAGGTTGATACTAATTTTTTTTCTGCGAATGTGCATTTTTTAGGAAAAATGGGTGTAATTATAACTACATTGTCAATTGATGGCGGCTTTTTAAATAGGAACAATAAATCATAATCCGAGTGATTATAGCAGTTGGGAACTAAAAAGTTCAACCAACTTTATGAATGCTTTGAGTTGGTTTTTTGGTGGCAATTTCTCTTATTAATGACATCAAGCGATTGGTTTTAATTATGAGGTCCTCACATGAGTTAACTATAAGGTATATTAACTACCCACTTGACTTATTTGCTCAGTGTCTACTTATCCGGTGTCTTATTCTTCTCCTTCTCACTCTGTGTACTGCTGAGTCTACATATGCACACATATATGCACATGTCTCTCACCATAGCCTAACTTGATGGTTGGTATTCAACTTCCAAGGTCTATATGCATGCACACTCTCTGTCCTACAGCAGGTGGCGCATGCCTACTCATGCAAACCGATCCGCCTTTGGAGTCCCAAGAATGACATCTACGAATGACCAAATCGGGTAGGTCAACTGTGCACCTTTTGGGATTTGACAGTCATATGGACCTTCCATATTCAGCCGGTCAACCACACCATTGACCGATTGAAGTTGCCTATCCTGCTTCCTCAGCAAGAGTTAGTCGTTTCACGACTTTTTTCGGTCAACATTTTGATCGACAGAGTTTACCGTTCAGAAAATTTAGGTCAACTATATTGACCGGGACTCCTTCCTCTTTGCACACACACGTGCTCTGTTTAAGTCCTTCGGTCACAGGGACTTCCACACGGGAGTGATTCCCAATAGTTGGCTTGGCCGGTAAGAAGATATGGTCTTCTATACGTTTAGTCAATCGGGCGTCCTAGATTGCGTGTGTATGGTCTGATAGTTTTCTATTATGACAAATCAGGCAACCAAGGAGAATAGACTTTGGTGCTTGGCCCCTTATGTCTAAGGCATAGTCCTATAAAACACCTATCTATGAACATGCCTCATTAACATGGTGGTCCTGGGCAGGATCATTTCTGACTAGACATATTCTGACATGGTGGCGTGTGTGTGATAGTTTGATAGTTTTTTTATTAGGACAAATTAGGCACCCGAAGATAATAGTCTCTAGTGCTTGGCCTTTCATGTCGAAGGCGTGGTCCCGTAAGACACCTCTCTATCAACACACCTTTCTGACATGGTGGTCCTTGGCAAGATAGTTTCTCATTGGACATATTTTGACAAGATGACCTTTGATAGGATGAACATTTTAATAGTCTTCCAAACTTGTCTTTTCAGCCCATTTGACAGTACCATTTTTTATATCTGAGATTGAATTGTAACATTTTATTTGCTAAATCTATGACTAATCTTCAATCCTTGAAAAATGGACTAAGACTTAAGTGCATATGGATTTTATTGGAAGTTAAGCATACTTAGGAATCTTAGTTGCGTATTTATTTTGAGTTGTTAGAATCAGTTGGCCTAATGACATTATCTTATATTTGTTATCAATCATATATTTTGATGCATATTTGGAATCTAAATCATGATTCTAGTTAATTTAAGTGGAATTAAAAAAAGGGGGTTAGTGTTTGATTTCGTTGGTACTGTCCAATTGAATTCAATTGTTTACTTATTTTATTCAAGAAGTGAATTTTCAAGTTTAACATGTTCTTGTTTTTATTGGTAAGTATAACAAGTTCTAACAATTCACAATGTGAAATAAGAGTTTAAATGATTCGAAACTCACTTTACTATACATCCTCTGATACTCAATCCAATAACCCTTCTGAAAATATGAAAAGTACAGTAGGTAATGAGGAAGGGAGAGAGACGGAGGACTTAGCTCCATAATATGTGAAAACTCAAATGCTTAAAGGAATATCACGTTGTACTTACTTTATGGCATTTGTCTACAAGTACACATTGGTAGGTTGATACTAATTTTTTTTCTGCGAATGTGCATTTTTTAGGAAAAATGGGTGTAATTATAACTACATTGTCAATTGATGGCGGCTTTTTAAATAGGAACAATAAATCATAATCCGAGTGATTATAGCAGTTGGGAACTAAAAAGTTCAACCAACTTTATGAATGCTTTGAGTTGGTTTTTTTGGTGGCAATTTCTCTGTTAATGACATCAAGCGATTGGTTTTAATTAGGAAGTCTTTACATGAGTTAACTATATGGTATATTAACTACCCACTAGACTTATTTTCTCGGTGTCTACTTATCCGATGTCTTATTCTTCTCCTTCTCACACTGTGAACTTATACACATATATATAAACATGTCTCTCACCATAGCCTAACTTGGTGGTTGGTACTCAACTTCCAAGGTCTACATGCATGCATACTCTCTATCCTACAGCAGGCGGCGCATGCCTACTCATGCAAACCGATTAGCCGTTGGAGTCCCAAGAATGACATCTACCAACGACCAAATCGGGTGGGTCAACTGTACACCTTTTGGGATTTGACAGTCGTACGGACCTTCCATATTCAGCCAGGTTAACCACACCGTTGACCGATTGAAGTTGCCAGTCCTACTTCCTCAGCAAGAGTTTGTCATTTCACGACTTTTTTCAGTCAACATTTTGATCGACAGAGTTTGACGGTTCGAAAATTTAAGTCAACTATATTGACCGGGACTCCTTCCTTTTAGCACACACACACGTGCTCTGTTCAAGTCTTTTGGTCACAAGGACTTCCACACGGGACTGATTCCCAACAGTTGGCTTGACCGGTTAGAAGATATGGGCTTCTATACCTTTAGTCAATCAAGCCTCCTAGATTGCGTGTGTATGGTCTGATAGTTTTCTATTATAACAAATCAGCAACCAAGGAGAATAGACTTTGGTGCTTGGCACTTTATGTCTGAGGCATAGTCCTATAAGACACCTCTCTATGAACATGCCTCACTAACATGGTGGTCCTTGTTCGGATATTTTCCGACTAGACATATTCTGACATGGTGGCGTGTGTGCGATAGTTTGATAGTTTTTTTATTAGGACAAATTCGGCACCCGAAGATAATAGTCTCTAGTGCTTGGCCTTTCATGTCGAAGGCGTGGTCCCGTAAGACACCTCTCTATCAACACACCTTTCTGACATGGTGGTCGTTGGCAAGATAGTTTCTCATTGGACATATTTTGACAAGATGACCTTTGATAGGATGAACCTTTTAATAGTCTTCCAAACTTGTCTTTTCAGCCCATTTGACAATACCCTTTTTTATATCTGAGACTGAATTCTAACATTTTATTTGCTAAATCTATCACTAATCTTCCAACCTTGAAGAATGGACAAAGACTTAAGTGTGTATGCATTTTATTTGAAGTTAAGCAAACTTAGGAATCTTAGTTGCTTAATTATATTGAGTTGTTAGAATCAATTGGCCTAATGACATTATCTTATATTCATTATCCATCATATATTTTGATGCATATTTGGAATCTAAATCATGATTCAAATGAATTTTAGTTGAATTAAAAAAAAAGGGGGGAGTTAGCATTTGATTTCGTTGGTACTATCCAATTGAATTCAACTGTTTACTTATTTTATTCAAGAATTGAATTTTCAAGTTTAACATGTTCTTTTTTTTATAAGTTTAACAAGTTCTTACACTTCACATTGTCAAATAACAGTTTAAATGATTCGAAACTCACTTTACTATATATCCACTGAGACTCAAACCAATAACCATTCTGAAAATATGAAAAGTAGAGTAGGTAATGACGAAGGGAGAGAGAGGGAGGACTTAGCTCCATAATACGCGAAAACTAAAATGTTTAAAGGAATATCACTTTGTACTTACTTTATGGCATTTTTCTACAAATATACATTGGTAGGTAGATACCATTTTTTATATGTGAATGTGCATTTTTTAGGAAAAATGGGTGTAATTATAACTGCATTGTCAATTGATGGCGGCTTTTTAAATAGGAACAATAAATCATAATCCGAGTAATTATAGTAATTCGGAACTAAAAAGTTCAACCAACTTTATGAATACTTTGAGTAGGTTTTTTTGGTAGCAATTTCTCTGATATTGACACCAAGCAATTGGTTTTAATTAGGAGGTCCTCACATGAGTTAACTATAAGGTATATTAACTACCCACTAGACTTATTTGCTCGGTGTCTACTTATCCGGTGTCTTATTCTTCTCCTTCTAACTCTGTGTATTGCAGAGTGTACATATGCACACATATATGCACAGGTCCCTCACCGTAGCCTAACTTGGTGGTTGGTGCTCAACTTCCAAGATCTGCATGCATGTGCACTCTCTGTCCTATAGCTGGCGTCGCATGCCCACTCATGCAAACTGATCGGCCTTTGGAGCCCCAAGAATGATATCTACCAACTACCAAATCGGGTGGTCAACTGTACAACTTCTGGGATTTGACATTTATATGGACCTTCCATATTCAGCCGGTCAACCACAACGTTGACCGGTTAAAGTAGCCCGTCCAGCTTCCACAGCAAGAGTTAGTCATCTTACGACTTTTTTCGGTCAACATTTTGATCGATAGAGTTGATCGTTCAGAAAATTTTGGTCAACTATATTGACCGGGACTCCGTTCTTTTAGCACACACACACGTGCTCTGTTCAAGTCCTTTGGTCACAAGGACTTCCACACGGGACTGATTCCCAACAGTTGGCTTGGTCGGTTAGAAGATATGGGCTTCTATACCTTTAGTCAATCAAGCCTCCTAGATTGTGTGTGTATGGTCTGATAGTTTTCTATTATGACAAATCAGGCAACCAAGGAGAATAGACTTTGGTGCTTGGCCCTTTATGTCTGAGACATAGTCCTATAAGACACCCCTCTATGAACATGCCTCAGTAGCATGGTGGTCCTTGACAGGATATTTTCTGACTGGACATATTCTGACATGGTGGCGTGTGTGTGATAGTTTGATAGTTTTTTTATTAGGACAACTTAGGCACCCGAAGATAATAGTCTCTAGTGCTTGGCCTTTCATGTCGAAGGCGTGGTCCCGTAAGACACCTCTCTATGAACACACCATTCTGACATGGTGGTCCTTGGCAAGATAGCTTCTCATTGGACATATTTTGACAAGATGACCGTTGATAGGATGAACCTTTTAATAGTCTTCCAAACTTGCCTTTTCAGCCCATTTGACAATACCCTTTTTATATCTTGAGACTGAATTCTAACATTTTATTTGCTAAATCTATCACTAATCTTCCAACCATGAAGAATGGACTAAGACTTAAGTGCATATGGATTTTATTGGAAGTTAAGCATATTTAGGAATCTTAGTTGCTTATTTATATTGAGTTGTTAGAATCAACTGGCCTAATGACATTATCTTATATTTGTTATCCATCATATATTTTGATGCATATCTGGAATCTAAATCAAGATTCAATTGAATTTTTGTTGAATTAAAAAAAAGGGGGAGTTAGCATTTTATTTCGTTGGTACTATCCAATTGAATTCAATTGTTTACTTATTTTATTCAAGAATTGAATTTTCAGGTTTAACAAGTTCTTTTTTTTTATAAGTATGTTTAACAAGTTCTTACACTTCACATTGTCAAATAAGAGTTTAAATGATTCGAAACTCACTTTACTATATATATCCTCTGATACTCAAATCAATAACCATTATGAAAAAATGAAATATAGAGTAGGTAATTACGAAGGGAGATAGAGGGAGGACTTAGCTCCATAATATGTGAAAACTCAAATGTTTAAAGGAATATCACTTGGTACTTACTTTATGGCATTTGTCTACAAGTATACATTGGTAGGTTGATGCTATTTTTTATCTGTGAATGTGCATTTTTTAGGAAAAATGGGTGTAATTATAACTGCATTGTCAATTGATGGCGGCTTTTTAAATAGGAACAACAAATCATAATCCGAGTGATTATAGTAATTGGGAACTAAAAAGTTCAACCAACTTTATGAATGCTTTGAGTAGGTTTTTTGGTGGCAATTTCTCTGATAATGACACCAAGCGATTGGTTTTAATTAGGATGTCCTCACATGAGTTAACTATAAGGTATATTAACTACCCACTAGACTTATTTGCTCGGTGTCTACTTATCCAGTGTCTTATTCTTCTCCTTCTCACTCTGTGTACTGCTGAGTGTACGTATGCACACATATATGCACATGTCCCTCACCGTTGCCTAACTTGGTGGTTGGTGCTAAACTTTTAAGGTCTGCATGCATGTGCACTCTCTGTCCTACGGCAGGCGGCGCATGCCTACTCATGCAAACTGATCGGCCTTTGGAGCCCCAAGAATAACATCTACCAACTACCAAATCCGGTAGCTCAACTGTACAACTTCTGGGATTTGGCAGTTATATGAACCTTCCATATTTAGCCGGTCAACCACACCGTTGGCCGATTAAAGTAGCCCGTCCAGCTCCCACAGCAAGAGTTAGTCATCTTACGACTATTTTCGGTCAACATTTTGATCGATAGAGTTGATCGTTCAGAAAATTTTGGTCAGCTATATGACCAGGTCTCCTTCCGTTTAGCACACACACACGTGCTCTGTTCAAGTCCTCTGGTCACAAGGACTTCCACACGGGACTGATTCCCAACAGTTCGCTCGGCCGGTTAGAAGATATGGTCTTCTATACCTTTAGTCAATCAAGCCACCTAGATTGCGTGTGTATGGTCTGATAGTTTTCTATTATGACAAATCAGGCAACCAAGGAGAATAGACTTTGGTGCTTGGCCCTTTATGTCTGAGGCATAGTCCTATAAGACACCTCTCTATCAACATGCCTCACTGACATGGTGGTCCTTGTTAGGATAGTTTCCGACTAGACATATTCTGACATGGTGGCGTGTGTGTGAGAGTTTGATAGATTTTTTATTAGGACAAATTAGGCACCCAAAGATAATAGTTTGTAGTGCTTGGCCCGTCATGTGGAAGGCGTGGTCCCGTAAGACACCTCTCTATGAACACACCTTTCTGACATGGTGGTCGTTGGCAAGATTGTTTCTCGTTGGACATATTTTGACAAGATGACCTTTGATAGGATGAACCTTTTAATAGTCTTCCATACTTGTCTTTTCTGTCCATTTGATTGTACCATTGTTTATATCTGAGATTGAATTCTAACATTTTATTTGCTAAATCTATGACTAATCTTCCAACCTTGAGGAATGGACTAAGACTTAAGTGCATGTTGATTTTATTGGAAGTTAAGCATACTTAGGAATCTTAGTTGCTTATTTATATTGAGTTGTTAGAACCAATTGGCCTAATGACATTATCTGATATTCATTATCCATCATATATTTTGATGCATATTTGGAATCTAAATCTTGATTCAAACAAATTTAAGTTGAATTAAAAAAAAAAAGAGGGGGAGTTAGCATTTGCTTCCGTTTGTACTATCCAATTGAATTCAATTGTTTATTGATTTTATTCAAGAAGTGAATTTTTGAAGTTTAACAAGTTCTTTTGTTTATAAGTAAGTTTAACAAGTTCTTACACTTCACAATGTCAAATAAGAGTTTAAATGATTTGAAACTCACTTTACTATATATCCTCTAATACTCAAACCAATAACCCTTCTGAAAATATGAAAAGTTGAGTAGGTAATGAGGAAGGGAGAGAGATGGAGGACTTAGCTCCATAATATGTGAAAACTCAAATGTTTAAAGGAATATCACTTTGTACTTTCTTTATGGATGTTGGCTTGGCCGGTTAGAAGATATGGTCTTCAATACCTTTAGTCAATCAGGCATCCTAGATTGCGTGTGTATGGTCTGATAGTTTTCTATTATGACAAATCAGGCAACCAAGGAGAATAGACTTTTGTGCTTAGCACCTTATGTCTGAGGCAAAGTCCTATAAGACACCTCTCTAGGAACATGCCACACTGACATGGTGTCCCTTGGCAGGATAGTTTCTGACTAAACATATTCTGACATGGTGGCGTGTGTGTGATAGTTTGATAGTTTTTTTTATTAGGACAAATTAGTCACATGAAGATAATAGTCTCTAGTGCTTGACCCTTCATTTTTAAGGTGTGGTCCCGTAAGACACCTCTCTATGAACACACCTTTCTGACATAGTCGTCCTTGGCAAGATAGTTTCTCATTGGATGTATTTTGACAAGATGACCTTTGATAGGAAGAACCTTTTAATAGTCTTCAAAACTTGTGTTTTCAGCCCATTTGACCATACCATTTGTTGCATCTGAGACTAAATTCTAACATTTTATTTGCTAAATCTATCACTAATCTTCCAACCATGAAGAATGGACAAAGACTTAAGTGCGTATGGACTTTATTGGTAGTTAAGCCTACTTAGGAATCTTAGTTGCTTATTTATATTGAGTTGTTAGAAACAATTGGTCTACTGACATTATCTTATATCTGTTATCCATCATATATTTTGATGCATATTTGGAATCTAAATCATGATTCAAATGAATTTAAGTTGAATTAAAAAAAAGGGGGGGAGTTAGCATTTGATTTCGTTGGTCCTATCCAATTGAATTCAATTGTTTACTTATTTTATTCAAGAAGTGAATTTTCAAGTTTAACAAGTTCTTTTTTTTCTAAGTTTAACAAGTTCTTACACTTCACAATGTCAAATAAGAGTTGAAATGATTCGAAACACACTTTACAATATAACCTCTGATACTCAAACCAATAACCCTTCTGAAAATATGAAAAGTAGAGTAGGTAAGGAAGAAGGGAGAGAGATGGAGGACTTAGCTCCATAATATGTGAAAACTCAAATGTTTAAGGGAATATCACTTTGTACTTACTTTATGGCATTTGTCTATAAGTACACATTGGTAGGTTGATACTATTTTTTATCTGTGAATATGCATCTTTTAGGAGAAATGGGTGTAATTATAACCGCATTGTCAGCTGATGGCGACTTTTTAAATAGGAACAATAAATCATAATCCGAGCGATTATTGTAATTGGGAACTAAAAAGTTCAACCAAGTTTATGAATGCTTTGAGTTGGTGTTTTTGGTGGCAATTTCTCTGATAATGACATCAAGCGATTGGTTTTAATTAGGAGGTCCACACATGAGTTAACTATAAGGTATATTAACTGCCCACTGGACTTATTTGCTCAGTGTCTACTTCTCTGGTGTCTTCTTCTTCTCCTTCTCACTCTGTGTACTGCTGAGTGTACATATACACACAGATATACACATGTCCCTCACCATAGCCTAACTTGGTGGTTGGTACTCAACTTCCAAGGTCTGCATGCATGCGCACTCTCTGTCCTACAGCAGGCGACGCCTGCCTACTCATGCAGACTGATCAGCCTTTGGAGTCCCAAGAATGACATCTACCAACTACTAAATCCGGTCAGTCATCTGTACACCTTTTGGGATTTGACAATCCTACTGGACCTTCCATATTCAGCCAGCCGTCAACCACACTGTTGGACCAGGTTGAAGTAGCCCGTCTTGCTTCCTCAACAAGTGTTAGTCATTTAACGATTTTTTTCGATCAACATTTTGATCGACAGAGTTGATAGTTTAGAAAATTTTGGTCAACTATATTGACCGGGACTCCTTCCTATTAGCACACACACACGTGCACTGTTCTAGTGCTTCGGTCACAAGGACTTCCACACGGGAGTGATTCCTAACAGTTGGCTTGGCCGGTTAGAAGATATGGGCTTCTATATCTTTAGTCAATCTGGCCTCCTAGATTGCGTGTGTATGGTCTGATAGTTTTCTATTATGACAAATCAGGCAACCAAGGAGAATCGACCATGGTTCTTGGCCCTTTATGTCTGAGGCATAGTCCGATAAGACAACTCTCTATGAACATGCCTCACTAACATGGTGGTCCTTGGCAGGATAGTTTCTGACTAGACATATTCTGACATGGGGGTGTGTGTGTGATAGTTTGATAGTTTTTTTATTAGGACAAATTAGGCACCCGAAGATAATAGTCTCTAGTGCTTGGCCTTTCATGTAGAAGGCATTGTCCCGTAAGACACCTCTCTATCAACACACATTTCTGACATGGTGGTCCTTAGCAAGATAGTTTCTTATTGGACATATTTTGACGAGATGACCTTTGATAGGATGAACACTTTAATAGTCTTCCAAACTTGTCTTTTCAGCCCATTTGACAATACCATTTTTTATATCTGAGATTGAATTCTAACATTTTATTTGCTATATCTATCACTAATCTTCCAACCTTGAAGAATGGACTAAGACTTAAGTGCATATGGATTTTATTGGAAGTTAAGCATACTTAGGAATCTTAGTTGCTTATTTATATTGAGTTGTTAGAATCAATTGGCCTAATGACATTATCTTATATTCGTTATCCATCATATATTTTGATGCATATTTGGAATCTAAATCATGATTCAAATGAATTTAAGTTGAATTTAAAAAAACGGGGGGAGTTAGCATTTGATTTTGTTGGTACTATCCAATTGATCCAATTGTTTAGTTATTTTATTCAAGAATTGAATTTTTAAGTTTAACAAGTTCTTTGTTTTTTATAAGTATGTTTAACAAGTTCTTACACTTCACGATGTCAAATAAGAGTTTAAATGATTCGAAACTCACTTTACTATATATCTTCTAATACTTAAACCAATAACCCTTCTGAAAATATGAAAAGTAGACTAGGTAATGAGGAAGGGAGAGAGATGGAGGACTTAGCTTCATAATATGTGAAAACTCAAATGTTTAAAGGAATATCACTTTGTACTTACTTTATGGCATTAGTCTACAAGAACACATTGGTAGGTTGATACTATTTTTTATTTGTGAATGTGCATTTTTTAGGAAAAATGGGTGTAATTATAACTGCATTGTCAATTGATGGCGGCTTTTTAAATAGGAACAATAAATCATAATCCGAGTGATTATAGTAATTGGGAACTAAAAAGTTCAACCAACTTTACGAATGCTTTGAGTAGGTTTTTTTGATGGCGATTTCTCTAATAATGACATCAAGCGATTGGTTTTAATTAGGAGGTCCTCACATGAGTTAACTATAAGGTATATTAACTACCCACTAGACTTATTTCCTTGGTATCTACTTATCCAATGTCTTCTTCTTCTCCTTCTCGCTCTGTGTACTTCTTAGTGTACATATACACATATATATACACATATCCCTCACCATAGCTGAACTTGGTGGTTGGTACTCAACATCCAAGGTCTGCATACATGCGCACTCTCTGTCCTACAGTTGGCGGCGCATGCCTACTCCTACAAACCGATTATCCTTTGGAGTCCCAATAATGACATCTACCAACTACCAAATTGGGTCGGTCAACCGTACTCCTTTTAGGATTTGACTGTCATACGGGCCTTCCATGTTCAGCCAGTCAACCACACCGTTGACCAGTTTAAGTAGCCCATCCTGCTTCCTCAGCAAGAGTTGGTCGTCTCACGACTTTTTTCGATGAACATTTTGATCGACAGAGTTGACTGTTCAGAAAATTTCGATGAACTGTGTTGACTGGGACTCCCTCTTAGCACACACACGTGCTCTGTTCAAGTCCTTCGGTCACAAGGACGTTGTGACAACCCGAGTTCCTGAATATGATAATTGGGAGATAATTAAGTTAAAATAGGTAAATTATACTCAAAAGGTACGGGAGGAATGGATTGGAAAGCTCAGAGAACCTGAACTAGTAAATCGGGAACCGAAATCGTAAGTGGTGAAATGTTGATTCGTTGACAATATTCGGGTTTTAAATTGTGATAATCATGACTTATTGAGGTTATATAATCAAAAATAAGGTCCAAGGATATGAAAGATTGGGTTAGAATGGTCAAAACGGGTCCCGAATGGCGAAAAACGCAACGTAGGCTTGCTGCGGGCTTGACGCGCACTGCACCAGCGCCCTCCTCGTGCTCGAGCCCTCCTATCGAGCACAAAAACCAGTAGCAAGCCCGCTCGATTCATGCTCGATCCCCCGAGCGGTGCTGGTCAAGCCTTGCTGCTGGCCGCTCGAAAGCGGCGGCTCGGCCCGGTGCGCGATATATATAAACGCGCGCGGCTCTCTCCTTCTCATTTTTGCGCGATTTTAGGGTTTGAGGAGAGAGAGAGGGTGCCGAATTAGAGAGAGAAGAAGGGAGAACAAGACCCGGGAGCCTGAATCCAACCTCAAGCCAGTTAAAAAGGTGAAAGCACGCGTCGAGGCAAGTGTTCTCATACCCACTTCTCGTTCTCTTTCAATATTTTATGTATTTTCGTTGGGTATTTTGTGTCGATACTCATGGTGAACGTTAGAATCTTGAAACCCATGGGTATGGGTTGTGGAAAATGTAGTTAGTTGCTCGGATCGTGTCCGATTTGCCCGGTTTGGTTTCACCGAAGCCCTAACCTACGGGATTTTGGGGGTTTTCCGTTTCCCGGCCGTGTATCATGAAATTGACCTCAAAATTGAAATCCCCACATCCCAATGATGTATATATGTCGGCCGCAGGTCCGATCTTGCACGTTTGGACCCGTTCGCGGCGTCCGAGCCCGTTAAAGGGGCGCTGTTACTGTTCACCCGAGACCGAATGTGGATTTTGCGTGTTGTCACCTTCGTGAAATGATGAAATGATCCTAGAATATGAATCCCCATGTCCCAATTGTGTGTATATATCGACCGGATGCCAAATCTCGCAAGATTTGACCCGTTCGTGGCATCCGGGAGTCTTGAAATAATTTCGTAATTGTTTATCCGAAATTGTGGAATTTAATGGAAATTCGTTCGCGAAGCCCTTGACCCACACCCGGACATCGTTTGAGCTTCTATTTGGAGTTAAACGTATAAATTGATTTGAGATTATAGTTACCCATGCCTTGGGTTCTATAGATTACCTGTTGGATGTCCAAAATTCCGAGAATCAACCGATTCGTGCATGTGTGCACTGTTCACGTGCACTGTTCACGTGCACTGTACATGGGTACTACTCTTCCGAAAATATCGGACGATATTGTGTAATACTTCCTTGTTTAAATGCCGATTAAAGGATATGTGTTTGTAGAGAGAGAGTTGAAGCACAACAGCAAGCACGAAGAGGAAGAAAGGGGAGAGACCACCGTTCCGATCTGATCCGGGTAAAATAATTGTAGAGCGAGCTTAGGCAAGTGTACTTCGGACGCTGTTTTTCACTGTACTGATTTCTCGTGCTTTAAAACCGTTGAAAATGCTCTAAAATGTTGATGATGCATGTTTAAAGTACATGAAGCATGTTTCCTTCGATTACTCGGTTAGATTTGTGTTTATCCATGTTTATTGCAAGATTTGGCTTCGATTTCATGAATGAGCATGAAAATGGTGTTCAATTTCTCTTGAAAAGTATGTGATGGAACCCTAGCTCGAAAATGTTGTATAGTTTGAGTAAATTGCATGATTTAATGTATATGCATGGCATCTATGATATTAATTTCATGAAATATGTGCAAGTAAGAGACTGATTTGAATCCGAAGGTTTTGGCGAAGCCCTATGTACGAAACTGAAGAGGTTTTGATGAGCTTTTAACCGTAGCTTCTACTATATGAAAGTTAATTGACATCGTAACGAGGCTTCCTGTATAATTTGTTTCTGAAAAATTGCACGGACTTGTATTGACGAATTTTCATGCACCGTTGAATTTAATCTGAAGGAGTTTTAGACCGTTACCGTATGTACTGAAAGTGAATTTTGAAACTATGATTATGAAAGAGGCTATTTATGTTATAGCTATTCTAGGACCCGGTACTCGACTTCGATTCGGATAGGTTCTCCGGCATGCCTTACGACTTTCCTAAGTGATAATCGAGGATAACTCTGTCCATGGAGTTATTTGTGGTCCGCCCGTCCCTCGGGCGTTACGGTCGAGGAAATTTACATTGCGGCCTACCTTCGGGTGGCACCACTCGATCCCTCGAGATGGGATACCCCTGTTTTCCGGCCTTGGATTGTGTGGAGTGAACACAATCTATCTCGATCACTCGCCCCTCGGCTAGTAGGGTACGCTAGCAAGTTCTGTACTGTTCTGATATGTTACTGCTTTCCGATTCCTGATTTTCGATTTCCGTTATTGGCTCCTATTTACTGACTTCCGTTAATGGTTACCGTACCGATTACAGTTTACTGTTACCGATTCTGTTTACCAAAAACTGATTTCTGATATATGAAAGGTATTACTGTCAAAGTATGATTTTCACGTTTCCTGAATTACTTTCTGTCTAAACCGTTCTGTTCTGCACCGTTACATGACTGTTCTACATCATGGTTTTACTGTTCATATGCATGTACCTTGCTGGGCCTCGGCTCACTGTTTTAGTATTTTTCCCCCCTTCAGATGAGGCAGTAGAGCTACTGCCTGATGAAAAAGAGTAAATAGAGAAGAGTTGCTTGAAGATTTTTGAGGACCGCCGCCTATTGGAGCTATTTTGGAGGAGCCTGTTGATGTAAAGGCTTAGCTAGAAACATGATTTTTATATACTGCTCTTTTGGTCCCTGATGTTATAGAACATGTGGAATTTTGTATAACAAGCATGTGAAATGTATGTATGATAGTAAAAGAGAATATGCTATGCTTCTGCAGGTTGTAGTGTACTTCCGCAGGTTGTAGTGTACTTCCGCTATACTCTGGATTTCTTGTGCAGGTCCTAGATGTCATCTCGTTATTTATCTGTTAGAATAGTAATTGCTTTGATGGATTTGTGCCATGGATGGCACATAGGATCTTGTGAATGATTGTTGTAGGAATTGTGAATGATGGATAGTTGTGTGCTTGTTATGGATGAATATTACAGGTTTGTATTTTTGGATTTTCATCCGATTACAAAGGAGACTCGCAAAATTTCTGAAGTCTTGCCTTAATTAGACCGTTAATTATGTTATCTACATTTGACGGAAGCTTTTGAGGAAAAAAAAAAATCCGTTCCGTCACAGACGTTCACATGGGAGTGATTCCCAATAATTGACTTGGCCAGTTTGAAGATATGGGCTTCTATACCTTTAGTCAATCTGGCCTCCGAGATTGCGTATGGTCTGATAGTTTTCTATTATGACAAATCAGGCAACCAAGGAGAATAGACTTTGGTGCTTGGCCCTTTATGTCTGAGGCATAGTCCTATAAGACACCTCTCTATCGACATGCCTCCCTAACACGGTGGTCCTTGGCAGGATAGTTTCTGACTAGACGTATACTGACATGGCGGCGTGTGTGTGCATAGTTTGATAGTTTTTTTATTAGGACAAATTAGGCACATGAAGATAATAGTCTCCAGTGCTTGGCCCTTCATGTTGAAGGTGTGGTCCCATAGGACACCTCTCTATCAACACACCTTTCTGACATGGTGGTCCTTGGCAAGATAGTTTCTTATTGGACATAATTTGACAAGATGACCTTTGATAGGATGAACCTTTTAATAGTCTTCCGAACTTGTCTTTTCATCCCATTTGACAATACAATTTTTTATATCTGAGACTGAATTCTAACATTTTATTTGCTAAATCTATCAATAATCTTTCAACCATGAAGAATGGACTAAGACTAAAGTGCATATGGATTTTATTGGATGTTAAGCATACTTAGGAATCTTTGTTGCTTATTTATATTGAGTTGTCTGAATCAATTGGCCTAATGACATTATCTCATATTTGTTATACATCATATATTTTGATTTATATTTGGAATCTAAGTCATGATTCAAATGAATTTAAGTTGAATTAGAAAAAAAGGAGGAGTGAGCATTTGATTTCGTTGGTACCATCCAATTGAATTCAATTGTTTACTTATTTTATTCAGGAAGTGAATTTTCGAGTTTAACAAGTTCTTTTTTTTTATAAGTAAGTTTAACAAGTTCTTACACTTCACAATGTCAAATAAGAGTTTAAATGATTCGAAACTTACTTTACTATATATCCTTTGATACTCAAACCAATAACCCTTCTGAAAATATGAAAAGTAGAGTAGGTAATGAGGAAGGGAGAGAGATGGAGGACTTAGCTCCATTATATGTGAAAACTAAAATGTTTAAAGGAATATCACTTTGTATTTACTTTATGGCAGTTGTCTACAAGTACACATTGGTAGGTTTATACTATTTTTCATCTGAGAATGTGTATTTTTTAGGAAAAATGGGTGTAATTATAACTGCATTGTCAATTGATGGCGGATTTTTAAATAGGAACAATAAATCATAATCCGAGTGATTATAGTAATTGGGAACTAAAAAGTTCAACCAACTTTATGAATGCCTTGAGTAGGTTTTTTTGGTGGCAATTTCTCTGACAATAACATTAAGCGATTGGTTTTAATTAGGAGGTCCTCACATGAGTTAACTATAAGGTATATTAACTACCCACTAGACTTATTTGTTCGGTGTCTACTTATCCGGTGTCTTCTTCTTCTCCCTCTCACTCTGTGTACTGCTGAGTGTACATATACACACATATATACGAGATGTCTCTCACCATAGCCTAACTTGGTGGTTGGTACTCAATTTCCAAGGTCTCAGATGCAAGAACAATCTCTTGTCCCTACAAGAGACGGCGCATGCCTACTCATGCAAATCGTTCACCTTTGGACCCCCAAGAATGACATCTACCAACTACCAAATCGGGAAGGTCAACTGTACACCTTTTGGGATTTAAAAGTCATACGGACCTTCCATATTCAGCCGGTCAAACAAACCGTTGACCAGTTGAAGTAGCCCGTCCTGCTTCCTCAGCAAGAGTTAGTCATTTCACGACTTTTTCAGGTCAACATTTTGATCAATAGAGTTGACCGTTCAAAAAATTTAGGTCAACTATATTGACCGAGACTCCTTCCTCTTAGCAAACACATGTGCTCTGTTCAAGTCCTTCGGTCAGAAGGACTTCCACAAAGGAGTGATTCCCAACAGTTGGCTTGGCCGGTTAGAAGATATGGGCTTCTATACCTATAGTCAATCAGTCCTCCTAGATTGCGTGTGTATGATCTGATAGTTTTCTATTATGACAAATCAGGCAACCAAGGTGAATCGACTTTTGTGCTTGGCCATTTATGTCTGAGACATAGTCCGATAAGACACCCCTCTATGAACATGCCTCAGTAGCATGGTGGTCCTTGGCAGGATATTTTCTGACTGGACATATTCTGACATGGTGGCGTGTGTGTGATAGTTTGATAGTTTTTTTATTAGGACAACTTAGGTACCCGAAGATAATAGTCTCTAGTGCTTGGCCTTTCATGTAGAAGGCGTGGTCCCATAAGACACCTCTCTATCAACACACCTTTCTGACATGGTGGTCCTTGGCAAGATAGTTTCTCATTGGATATATTTTGACAAGATGACCTTTGATAGGATGAAGCCTTTAATAGTCTTCCAAACTTGTCTTTTCAGCCCATTTGACAATACCATTTTTTATATCTAAGACTTAATTCTAACATTTTATTTGCTAAATCTATCACTAATCTTCCAACCTTGAAGAATGGACTAAGACTTAAGTGCATATGGATTTTATTGGAAGTTAAGCATACTTAGGAATCTCAGTGGCTTATTTATATTGACTTGTTAGAATCAATTGGCCTAATGACATTATCTTATATTCATTATCCATCATATATTTTGATGCATATTTGGAATCTAAATCATGATTCAAATGAATTTAAGTTGAATTAAAAAAAAAGAAGGGGAGTTAGCATTTGATTTCGTTAGTACTATCCAATTGAATCCAATTGTTTACTTATTTTATTCAAGAATTGAATTTTCAAGTTTAACATGTTCTTTTTTTTTTTTATAAGTATGTTTAACAAGTTCTTACACTTCACAATGTCAAATAAGAGTTTAAATGATTCGAAACTCACTTTACTATATATCCTCTGATACTCAATCCAATAACCCTTCTGAAAATATGAAACGTACAGTAGGTAATGAGGAAGGGAGAGAGATGGAGGACTTAGCTTCATAATATGTGAAAACTCAAATGTTTAAAGGAATATCACTTTGTACTTACTTTATGGCATTTGACTACAATAACACATTGGTAGGTTGATACGATTTTTTATCTGTGAATGTGCATTTTTTAGGAAAAATGGGTGTAATTATAACTGCATTGTCAATTGATGGAGGCTTTTTAAATAGGAACAATAAATCATAATCTGAGTGATTATAGTAATTGGGAATGGAAAAGTTCAACGAACTTTATGAATGCTTTGAGTAGGTTTTTTTGGTGGCGATTTCTCTGTTAAGGACATCAAGCGATTGGTTTTAATTAGGAGGTCCTCACATTAGTTAACTATAAGGTATATTAACAACCCACTAGACTTATTTGCTCAGTGTCTAATTATCCGTTGTCTTCTTCTCCTTCTCACTCTGTGTACTGCTGAGTGTATATATACACACATATATACACATGTCCCACACCATAGCCTAACTTGGTGGTTGGTACTCAACTTCCAAGGTCTGCATGCATGCGCACTCTCTGTCCTACAGTTGACGGCGCATGCCTACTCCCGCAAACCGATCAGCCTTTGGAGTTCTAAGAATGACATCTTCCAACTATCAAATCGGGTAGGTCAACTATACACATTTTGAGATTTGACAGTCATGCAGAGCTTCCATGTCCAGCCGATCAACCACACCGTTGACCGGTTGAAGTAGCCCGTCCTCCTTCCTCAGTAAGAGTTAGTCGTCTCACAACTTTTTTCAGTCAACATTTTGATCGACAGAGTTGACCGCTCAGAAAATTTTGATCAACTATATTGACCAAGATTCCTTCCTCTTAGCACACACACGTGCTCTGTTCAAGTCCTTCGGTCACAAGGACTTCCATACGGGAGTGATTCCCAACAGTTGGCTAGGCCAGTTAGAAGATATGGGCTTCTATACCTTTAGTCAATCAGGCCTCCTAGATTGCGTGTGTATGGTCTGATAGTTTTCAATTATGACAAATCAGGCAACCATGGAGAATAGACTTTGGTGCTTGGCGCTTTATGTTTGAGGCATAGTCCTATAAGACACCTCTCTATCAAAATGCCTGTGACGGAACGGATTTTTTTTTTTTTTGATCCTTAAAAGCTTCCGTCAAATAGAAACATAATTGAAAACCCAACTGAACCAATTGGGTGCAACACAGGATCACAGATGCCGTCTAGGACCCATATACTTTTAACCATAATAAGTATAGCGGAAGTTATTCTAACATTTGCGGAAGCATTCAAGTTCATTCCAAAATATTCATTTCCAAGTACATAGCCAAAAATGTTTAATCATAGAAGTTCACCAAGCCATTACAAAAATATTTCTCCAAAATAAGCTTCCAAGGTCTTTATTCCTTCAGACAAGCTCTAGTCATCCCAACTCGTCAGGCACAAGTTCTAATATTTCATCTGTAGGGGGAAAAACATAAAATAGTGAGCCGAGGCCCAACAAGATACATGCATGTGAACTGTAAAACCATGATGCAGAACAGTCATGTAACAGTGCGATGAAGGGTTCGAATGAAAAGCAATTGACGCGAAAAAATCATACTTGGACAGAAATCAAAATCGAAACGTAAATCATCCCTTAAGATCGGAAATCAGTACTCGGTAAACGAAAATCAGTAGTCAGAAATCGGTAACAGTAAACTATAATCAAGACAAGAATGGCAAATGGGTTAGTACGAAGAACAATAACGGAAATCAGAAATTAGAAATCAGAAAGCGGTTAACATAGCAGAACACTACCGATCTTGTTAGCATACCCTACTAGCAGAGGGGGCGAGTGATCGAGGATTGATTGTGTTCACTCCACACAATCCAAGGCCAGAAATAGAAGTATCCCATCTCGAGGGATTAGAACAGAGTGCCGCCCGAAGGCAGGCCAGAAACAGAAGCATCCCATCTCGAGGGATCAGAACAGAGTGCCTCCTGAAGGCAGGCCAGAAACAGAAGCATCCCATCTCGAGGGATCAGAACAGAGTGCCTCCCGAAGGCAAGCCAGAAACAGTAATTCCTCCTGTCCGTAACGTCCCGAGGGCAGGGCGGACCACGAATCACTCCATGGACAGAGCTATCCTCGATTACCACCATAAGTTCTAAAGCCTCACCCAAGAACTTACCTGGACTGTAGTCAGTCTCGGGTCCCAAAATAACATAAGCAGAAATACTTCCTCTTAAAAGCCATTTTCAGTAAAACCGGAGCTCATTTCAGTTTCAGAGTCGGAATTTCATTTTCAACACAAGCGGGAGTTCTCATTCAATAAAGCCGGAGTGTATTTCTTCAAAATGCCAGACTTCAGAAAGCTTGGACGGAGTACTTTTCTTAAGAAGAGACGGAGTGCTTAACTGGACGGAGTGCCTTTTACTCAAAAATCCGGAGTCCTATTCTCAAAAACTGGAGTGCTTAAAAGCCAGAGTGCCTTTTATTCATAAAAAGGGACGGAGTGCTGGCAGGACGGATTCTTTCAAAAGGACGGAGTTCTTTTAACATTAAGGGACGGAGCTCTTTTTATCTTAAGGCGGGAGTTCATTTCACATTACAAGCCGGAATCTTTTGGACGGATTGCTAGAGGACGGAGTGCCTTTCAATGGGGCGGAGTTCTTTTTCCACATAAAGCCGGAGTTCTTAGGACGGATTCTTTTTAACAAAAGCTGGAACTCATTTTAGTTCAAGGTCAGAATACAAGCCGAAGTTCATTTTCAGTTTCAAGGGACGGAGTCCATCTTCCTAATACATGGCCAGAGTTGAATTTACATTCGGGTCGGAGTGCTTTTTACAACTGCACGGAGTGCGTTGCTTTTCAAAAAGCCGGAGTTCATTTCTCTTAAAGGACGGAGTTCATTTCTCTTAAAGGACGGAGTTCATTTAAAGCCGGAGTTCATTTTACATTACAAGCCGGATTTCATTTTACATTAGGAGCCGGAGTGCGGAATGCCTTTCCATTATCAGGACGGAGCTCTTTTTCATTAATAGGACGGAGCACTTTTTATTAACGGGACGGAGCTCTTTTCCATTGACAGGACGGAGCTCTTTTTCATTAACAGGACGAAGCTCTTTTTCATTAACAGGACGGAGCTTTTTTCCATTGACAGGACGGAGCTCTTTTTCATTAATAGGACGGAGCACTTTTTTATTAACAGGACGAAGCTCTTTTCCATTGACAGGACGGAGCTCTTTTTCTCAAAGGACGGAGTACTCATCAAGGACGGTGTTCTTTACTTTTAGAGGGACGGAGTTCATTAAAGTCGGAGTTCTTTTTCTTTATTATGGCCGGAGTTCTTTTAATAGAAGGACGGAGTTCTTTTTCTCAGAGGACAGAGCTTTATTCTCTCAATGGCCGGTGTTCTTTTTCTCAAAAGCCGGAGTTCATTTCGTATTAAGGCCGGAGTTTATTTTCTACATAAAGCCGAATCCCATTTTTTTATTACAAAGCCGGAGCTCATGTTCATATTAAGGCTGGAGTTTATTTTTCTACATAAAGCCGGATCTCATTTTTTTATTCCGAAGCCGGAGCTCATGGTCATATTAAGGCCGGAGTTCATTTTAAGGACAGAATTCATTTTTTTCTCAGAAGCCGGAGTTCATTTTTGATATAAAGCAGTAGTTTCTTTTAGACTGAGGGCGGAGTTTATTTTAAGGACAGAATTCATTTTTCTCAGAAGCCGGAGTTCATTTTCGATATAAAGCTGTAGTTTCTTTTAGACTGAGGCTGGAGTTTATTTTACATTGTCAAATGCCGATTTCATTTTACATGCCAAATGCCGGTTTCGTGTTGCATGCCAAATGCTGGTTTTGTTTCATATGTCAAAAGCTAGTTGTAACCTTTGGTCTGGATTTCATGTAAGTTTAGGATGTAGGAAAAAAGGCGTCATGAACTTCAAAACAGATTCAAATGAAAACTAAAAATGTGTTAACGTCCGATTACTTGCCGCAAAATAGAGTGCAGTATATGAACTAAAAACTGAACTTAAAAACAGCGTCCGAGTAACTTGTAATAGAGCATGAAGTTAGAAACAGAGCAGATTATACTTGTAATGAACTTAAAAACGGCGTCCGAGGTACACTTGCCTTAGAGTTGATCGCCTAAATTTTACCGTCTTGAAGCTTTCTCCTCTTTACTCCCTTTCGCTTGTATTTTTGCCCCCAACTTCAACACTCGTTGCTGGCATTTTATAGAGAAGGGGTTAGGTGGGGTAAGTGGAGTAAGTAACTTACTCCCGTACTTGTTTGCAGAGGGTAGGTGGAAGTAACTAGATTAGTTTACTTACTCCTTTTTGGTCGCCGCCTAGTTGAATTCTGACTAAATCCTAAAGTTTACTTTTTTCTTTAGTTGCCGGTCAACTTTTATTCAAATCCCGTCAACTCTTCTTATTATTCACTCTGTCCATTATCTTCTCATCAGATTCGGATTTTATTCTCCTTGCACCCATAATTCTACTCCGGCTTACCAACACACATGGCCAGACTTGATTTCAGCTTGTGAAAGGCTGGACTGCTTTTACACTAAGGGGGGACGAACTTCTTTTACGCTTAAGAGAAGACAGACTTCTTTTTCCTCACACAAGGCCAGACTACTTTTACACTAAGGGAGGACGGACTTCTTTTTTCTCACGCAAAGGCCACTCCGATCGTCAAGCCACTTCGGCCTTACTTCACACAAAACCATTCCGGACTTCAAGGCCACTTCGGCCTCACAAAATGATGTCGGGCTTCAAGCTCAGGAGACGATTTCAGATTCCAAAATATGCCTTAAGGTCGGTTTGGAACTTCTTATTATATTTTTCGGTCAATTGCGTTGACCGGATAACCTTTAGTTTTTCCTTGATCCTTTGATTATTTTAACTCACGACTGGGATTTTCTCTACTTCAGAAGCTCGGTCGTTACAATGCCTCTCTAACATGGTGGTCCTTGGTAGGATAGTATCTGACTAGACATATTCTGACATGGTGGTGTGTGTGTGTATAGTTTGATAGTTTTTTTATTAGGACAAATTAGGCACCTGAAGATAATAGTCTCTAGTGCTTGGCCCTTCATGTTGAAGGCGTGGTCCTGTAAGACACCTCTCTATCAACACACCTTTCTGACATGGTGGTCCTTGGCAAGACAGTTTCTTATTGGACATAATTTGACAAGATGTCCTTTGATAGGATGAACCTTTTAATAGTCTTCAAAACTTGTGTTTTCAGCCCATTCGACAATGCCATTTTTTATATCTGAGACTGAATTCTAACATTTTATTTGCTAAATCTATCACTAATCTTCCAACCTTGAAGAATGGACTAAGACTTAAGTGCACATGGATTTTACTAGAAGTTAAGCATACTTAGGAATCTTAGTTGCTTATTTATATTGAGTTTTTAGAATCAATTGGCCTAATGACATTATCTTATATTCGTTATCCATCATATATTTTGATGCATATTTGGAATCTAAATCATGATTCAAATGAATTTAAGTTGAATTAAAAAAAAAAAAGGGGAAGTTTGCATTTGATTTCGTTGGAACTATCCAATTGAATTCAATTGTTTACTTATTTTATTCGAGAAGTGAATTTTCAAGTTTAACAAGTTCTTTTTTTCATAAGTTTAACAAGTTCTTACACTTCACAACGTCAAATAAGAGTTTAAATGATTCAAAACTCACTTTACTATATATCCTCTGATATTCAGACTAATAACCATCCTTAAAATATGAAAAGTAGAGCAGGTAATGAGGAAGGGAGAGAGATGGAGGACTTAGCTCCATAATAAGTGAAAACTCAAATGTTTAAAGGAATATCACTTTGTACTTACTTTATGGCATTTGTCTACAAGTACACAATGGTAGGTTGATACTATTTTTTATTTGTGAATGTGCATTGTTTAGAAAAAATGGGTGTAATTATAACTGCATTGTCAATTGATGGCGGCTTTTTAAATAGGAACAATAAATCATAATCCGAGTGATTATAGTAATTGGGAACTAAAAAGTTCAACCAACTTTATGAATGCTATGAGTAGGTTTTTTGGTGGCAATTTCTCTGATAATGACATCAAGCGATTGGTTTTAATTAGGAGGTCCTCATATGAGTTAACTATAAGGTATATTAACTACCCACTTGACTTATTTGCTCGGTTAAGTTGACCTATTGGTTTTCTTAACTACTCAATGTGATTAACGTCCTAGTCAAATTAATCATTTAGTTTATCATTCGAATCTACAATTCAATCTATTCCTATCTTTTCAATTACTTAGTGACTTCGCAACTCAATCACTTGGTCATCATTCTAATCTTAATTCCTTTTAATTAAGGTGGGATTTTATTCTTTGAATTTGGACCTAATGAGTTGGTTGATAATTTCTTCTTTTTTGGACTTATTATTAATGATTATGTCAATCAATAGGGTTTGCCCTATTAGACTATATCCAATACTAGCTTTATATTCTTGGAAATTAAATTTCAGCTCTAAGTATGTCTGAAAAAATGTTTAGATCAATCTGTCTTATGTACTGTTTAGGAGCTTTTTCCCATTGGAATTGAAACCAATGAAAATTTGTTGTCAACTAATAATGTCAATCAGTGTTTGCTTTCTTGTAGTTTGATCGCGATTTATTGACTGTTGATTGCCTGCTTTTACCTTAAAATGCTTCTTTTTCCCATTTTATTATTCACTATAAAAGGAGTTACTATTATTCCATCATTATTTGATTTGCAAACCTACACATCTGATGGAGTTAGCTTGATTTTTTAAGCCATTATGTATTTGGCAAATCAAACAGAAGAGAAATTATCCTAAAACCATGGCATTCCTCTGAGTATTATTAATGAAGTTTGTCTTGGTTACCCTCTTTCAGATGAAAAGTGATCTTGATTTTCCTCTTTTATGTAATATTGTCAACCAGACTAATTTTAGCATGAGTAATTACTCTTGGGACCTTATACCACTGAGTGCATCTTGGCTCATGTGTTTCTCATTATGGGTCAAGCATATATGTTAAGGTGCATTCGTTGTGGAGGATCTAGTTCCCTACCACCAATTTGTTGGTGTGATATGGATGGGTGCTACTATTTTCCTCTCCATTTGTACGAGTTGCTGTTGGAGATAGATAATAAATCTTCTGCTTTTTATACTACTGTTGAGATTCACACTCTAATGCCCTTTTTTTTTTTTATTAAGCCAATTGGCTTAGTATTTTTATGTTGAGATATATTTTGTACATGAGTGTTTCTAAGAGCGAATAAAAGATATGCTTCTTATTTTTGTTTTCAAAATATATTTGTTATTCTGTTCCTTTTATATTTATATTTATATTCATCTATATAGGATTGAGAGTTACTGAAAATTTAGATTAGTCAAATAATCCAAATGAAAAATTTTCAATTCTTAACTTTGAGGCTTGAAGGTTTGCCGAGTGATATCCCAACAAATGACTTTATAGAATCTAACAAATGAACTTTTTAACAAGTTAAGACTCTTAATTTAATAAATCAAAATTTAAAATATAATAGCCTGGCTAGTTCATTTTTTGAGGTCAGTTGGATTTCTATATTGTTGTATATTGATAATTGGTTAGATAGCAGAAAAATCAAACAATTCAGATGGAATTTTTTCAGTTCTTGATTTTAAAGTTTTAGAGTTTTATTGAACGATAACCCAATAAATAACATTGTAGAACCTTACAAATCATCCTTCTAACAAATCAGGACACCTAATTGAATAAAATAAAATTTAAAATATTGTAGCCTTTTTAGTTTATTTTGGGGTCAATTGGATTTTTATATTGCTGCCTTTTGACAATTGGTCAAATAGTAGATTTGTTGACATCATTGTCTTGATGACACTTGTAATTGAAATGATTCATTGATACATTTTGATGCGTACCTGGATCCGACTTCAAACAGATTCGGATTCTTCTGGATGGTTTGAACCGGCTCCGTTCACTGAGTACGAATCCTGCACACCACTAAAACGAACAAGAGGTCAGCGTTATCGGCGAGAAGTTGTCCCACCGAAAACACTCCGACGCTCAAGTCAGTAAAACAGTATTCAAAAGGGAGAAACTGAAAATAGAGAGAGAGAGAGTTTGAGTGTTTTATCCAGATGTAAGAGAGACATGATGTCTTCTTGAATCTGGATGGTGGGAAAGCAGTAAACGGCCGTGAGGGCACGCTTGTTGCCTTAGGGTTTTTTGGGAGAACAAAGGTGGCAGAGAAGGCTGACTTCTGTGAGCACTCAATCGTCCCAGAAAACATATGCACTTGGCTATCTCGAAATGTATAAGCTGTTGAAAGTATGGAAGGAAGCATGCCCTTGATGGTGGGTCAAGGATTTCTTTTGTAGCTGAGAAGTCAATCCTCCTTCTTTGGAAGGAGCGATTGCCTCCCTGATTTGCTGGCAGGCTTGCCTTCTAGAGCAGATGCCGGTTGCCATGTGAACGTGATTGTTTCCTTGTGAAGCTGTCAACAACTTTTCAAACGAGCTTCTTTCCTCCTCAGCATATTACCGTTGGAGTACCTTAGTTGGCAAGGAATAGAGAAGATCTGGCGCTTTTCTTCTTTGAAGGGCGCCAATCTTGCCAATATCCTTTCTGGTGTAAATTGAGATCGTGGAAGACGCTTGGAAAGTTGTGGTTGGCTGTTTGATGGGTGGTGGGCCCAAACGGAGTAGGCCCATTACAGTAGAAAGGCGTCATTTGGGCCCAATGTATAGGGCGCAGACGGTCAACATCTGAGTTGACCGTCAGCGTGTTGGCCGCCTTCGTGGAGAACGAAGGGAGAGTAGCTAGCGATCAACTGAGGACTGTGGGCCAGAATGGAATAGGCCCATCACTGTAGCAAAGCCTCTAAGGGCCCAATCAAGCTGCACAAGGGCAGTCAACATTGTGTTGACCGTCTGCGAGCAAGTTGGCAGCCAAGACGGTCAACGCCAACGTTGACCGTCTTGGGCTTTCCAGTTCCTGGGCCCGTCTTCTCACTGGGCCGTCAAAAATGCTGACTGGCCTTCTTAGGCTCCCGTTGACCTTTCTTTGGGCCAGCCCATTATTGGTGTACCCATCACATTTAATTTAGTATCACACAACTTGCTCTCTAGAGACACACAATGCACATTTTAGAATTATTTCTCAGTTATCATTGCACTATTTTTTGATTTTAAATAGAGCTAGAAATGTGTCTTCATTTCAGAGATTTCAGAAAATCAACTTTTAAGTTTGGATCAACATTTTAATTTAAAATGCATCATTTTTATATTCAGTCATATTTTTAAATTCTAAAGTCTCCCTTCATTTATTTAAATTTGAAATGTGTCTTCTTCTCATTTCTACCCTTTCCCAATAATGAAATTGTTTAAGTTCTTGATCTTTAGAGTCTTTTGATCTCCTCGCTTTCTTTCATCCGCAACTCTATGAAACTCCTTTAAGAAAATTGCCAATATCGCTTCATGTTTTTCACTGTCCAATATTCATAGTATTTATGATTTGTTCAATATTCCAACTGCTATTCTATTTGTAATGAGAGGGCTTGTTATCCAAAAGATAATTTCATTGCTATTATGAAGTTCATTTGAAGGATAGGCTTTGCATAGCTTTTGCTAGAGTGTTTATAAAAGTAATGAATGCACTTCAAATTCCTATTGCATGGCTTTATTCTAATACCACCCAATATTTGGTAACCTTGTGTGTCTTCTTTTGGCGTTAAAGACTGAGGCTAGATGGCAGGATGGTAAAAATCATTTTTTGTTTCAATTAGACGAATAACTAGATTTCTATGAGTTATCGAAAAGAATTTAGAATAAACAGATGGAATTTAGACTCCATCAATAACTAAAAAGGTTGGTTCTTCATTATTAACATTTCAAATGAGTAGGTTTTGTCCAATAATTGGGATAAAGTAAACCCCGGTAGTCTAGTTTAGTGCTCAATAATAAATTTTCCATTACCAAGTCTCAATTAGACTTGGCAAAAAAAATGCTACTGAGTTGTACAACACTAGTAGTTTTCTCACCCTCACTGCTGTAGATACTTTAAATTGGTATATTGTTCTTGGGGGTGGTGCCATTGCCAACTTGTCATCACGTCTTTGAAAAGGATAAAGGACATCTTGCTATGTTCTCCTCTTATGACTCGTTTTGATTTTGATTCATCCAGCAACTATTTGGTAACTTCATTGACTTCTCCTATTGATGATGTCTTAAGGGTTATCAATGCTATTTTTTAAGATTGTGTGGCTAAAGTGAGGGCTAAGATGAGAGTAGAGGAAGCTGCATGTTTTTCAACTCTAGCCCTCATCTCTTCTTTTATGAAGTCCTCAGAGGAAATGCTTGTTTTATATAGTGAAGAGGGAAATCAGATTCTTTTATTAGATGAGGAGCATGATTCATTGCATCACCTGGCTTTCCTCCTTTAGTTAGACTTGCGGTGAAAGGTCCACCTACTTAAGCTTATTTATTAGAACAGGAAGGAAATATGAATAATATTCACACTATAAGGGAGACTGAGATTCATTTGGTATCTACCTCTCTTAGTTTAAGGAGTCTAAAGCTTCCTAACAAGCTCCATGTTTTGAAATTCACTTATCTTGTTCTACTATGCCACTCCTTTGTTGAAGGCACTCATCTTTTCCAAACCCTAATGTTGTTGGATCTTTGTTAGATTTCCTTGTTAAAGAGAATGCTCCCACTTGGGAGGTATATTTTGTCCTTTAATTCCCAGTCATTTACTTATTTTTAAATTGTTTATGCACTCTTTTTGTAGTCCATGGATTTAGCGAATCAAGTAAGGCACGAGCTATAGTTTTAAGATCGAGAAATTGGTTGCCTATCTAGATCTTATATTGATACAGTTGTTATTAATGATTTGGAGTACAGTGCTACATTTGTTGAAACCAAAGTATCAATCCTGAAAAATAGATTGATCTACCCAGAGAAAAAAATTAGTTGAATAGATTGGAAGAGCTTAAGATTGAGCTTCTATTGTTGAGGATAGTGTAATTTCTTTTGAAGATAGAGCTATTTAAGTGGAACTGACACGTTTCTATGGCTTTGAGCATCGTCGAGAGTGTACAAGCAGCATGTTCAAAGCTTGAGGAGTCACTAAGAAAAAATATCTAATTGGAGATGCTGAGTTCTTGACTTGATGGTTAATTCAATGAAAGAATCAATCTTTATTGGAGGGCAATTTCTTTGGTGGCTCCTTACTTTCCTGCTGGCTATTTAGACGTGAGAAATTTTAGAACTGTTTCATCTTTAAAAGTTAAAGATTTTGAAACTCAATTGAATATTAAAGTTCCAACTATTGATTTTGAGCAGTAGTTACATGATTGCCAACTAATTTTCATTCCATATCAGTAATGTTGTGCTACAACTTTATAACAGGATGATGTAATGTATGCTCCAATGAATATTTCTTCAATTGCTTGCATCACTTTATAACAATAATTGATTCTCATTTATGGATGTAGATAGTGGGGTCTAGCCCTGAGCGCATGAATATTTCATTATCGATCATGTGTTGGGTGGGATAATTCTCAACTAAATCATTATTTTATCATCGCTAGTGAAAGATAATCCTAATCCTTAACTGTATGACTGATTGTGTATGTCTTGCAAAGAGATTCATTGTCACTAACATGTCTGTAGCATCCTAAGGTTTAATAAATCAAATGACTATGTTGACAGCCGGGTCTCAAGAGACCTCAACTTGCCTAATATCTGACATCTCAAAAATGCATTGAATGCTTGGTTCTCAAGGCTCTAAGTTTTTTTTTTTTAGGTGTGTGACAATGCGTGGGACTACACGGTTTCCTTGTACCCACATCTTGATCACCCATTTAGGTTGGTACATTTTAATAGACAATGTGTTGAGACCAACTAATTAACTCAAGATCAGTCGTGCTCATATTAATTTTAATATTAACATTATACATGCATGCAAATTTGTAAAAACTAAATTGAAAATCATTTTTAATGATAGCATGTAAAATTATTTATATCATTCAAGCACTTTAAAGTAAGGCGTAGGGCATACCTCTAAATTCCTATGTTGGCCTCTTCATTGATAGTATTTTTTGAGGTAAAGGGTATTCCAAGTGCATAAGATGATCTTTTTATTTTGGATGCATAACTTTTATGCCGCATTACAAAGTATAGTTGACACTAGGAATGGTCCTTCCTATATTGAAGATAATTTATTTCTACATGTAAGTTTCCTAATAGCCTTAATGGTTCCTACTAGCAAGTCACCTACTTTGAACATTCGTGCCTTCATCTTTTTTTTTATTCTATTTGAAAAGCTGAAAATTTTGATTTAGAATAAAACTATTTACGAGGTAGCTTGAGATCACTGCTTTTGTATTATAGCACAAGCTAAAAGGTGTCCTTTGAATAGGTTCTCTTGGAGTCATCCAATAAGCCTAGAGTACAGGTGGGAATTTATTTTCCCAAGCACCTCCAGCTTTGTCTAATTTAATTTTTAAGTCATCAATTATCGTTTGGTTCATCACCTCTCTTTTCCCTTTTGTTTATGGGCATAAGCATGAAGTGTGAACAGTTTGATTACCCAGACCTTTACATTATTTTATAATCTTTTATACTAGGGAATTGAGTACTATTATCATCTACTATGACCTTCGAAATGTTATCATGGATTTGACAACTATTACATTTTTTTTGAACTCCCTCATATTCTTCTTCATAGTCAGCCAAGAATAGCTTGTCTTATAATCTTAAATGTTAAATTGTTTCTCCTCTATGCGCTCCACATATATTGAGATACACTTATCTGAGAGCGTAGTTAGCCTCTAATGGCATCAAGCAACTCATATAGGGTATCGAATAGCTTTTCCTATGCAGTGATCTGTCTACTATAGTATATTAGCTTACTATTTTTGAAATCCATTTTACCTCTGATTGATCACTCAAAAGTGTTACGCTTTAAAGATATTTTAAATATAGACTCATTCAAATTGTCTTATTAGACATGTGGAAATTTTATCTTACTCTTCGATATTGAGTTTCTAGAGTATCTCTTGCATAGCCCAGGCATATTGTTTTAGGTAGCCGGATGTCAATATTTTGGAAAGACGATTGACCTTCTAGTTATTTTATCTAAAAATATGGATGATCTTAAACTTATAGGGGAATGACAAGAGATCCTTGACCTTATAGAGATATTATGCCAATTCTAAATTGGTTAACTTAATATTAGCCAATTCTTGATTGACTACTAATTTTGAAAAAAAACTATGAATGGATAAGTTCTTGATAGAATATTCCTTGACCAATTTTAGCCCAGTTAGCAAATCTACATGTTTAGCCATGTTCTTAATGGCAGAGAACCTAATCAAGATTAGGTTTAATCCATGTGAAAAAATTATATTTCGGGACCGTGGGTCGAATCGGTGGAGTAAGCCCAGTAGCACCTAAGGCGGCGTTGCGGCACCTGAGCTAGTGGGCCAACGCCCGAGGCAGGCATTGGATCCAGGGGCACAGCTGTGAGATCCCGATCCCAAAATATGATAATTGTGAAATAATTATGTGAATGAAAATCATATTAGGGTTTAAGTATAGTGAAAAATTTCATACCGAAATAAAATGAAGCGAAAGGAGGCAAAAGTGGCCCAGCGCCTACCTGAAGGTCACTTGAGCGCCCTCTCAAGCAGAAAAATGTGAAAGTGTCGCTCTAGGGTTGCCTGAGGTGGTACGGGAGCGGCATTAGGTTGTGAGGGTGATGCTCGACTGGCGCTCGAGCACCAGTCGTGTGACCCCCACATGATTTTTTTCCTCGTGTTTTTAAGTGAGATTTTGGGTGTTGGGAGTTTTATTTGTAGCAGAACCACAATAGCCTCGAGAGGAAGAGGAGAGGAAGGAGAGGGAAGAGAAGGAAAAAGGGAGGAATCGTCCGTTCTGATCTGATCTAATCTGAGTAAGAATAATTGTAGATCGAGTTCAGATATGTGTAATTCGGACGTTATTTATCATTTTTACAGCATTTTAGTATCTAAAAATTTGTGTTTTTTCTCTAAATCCATGTTTTTCCATGTTTAGTGTAAATGATACATGTTTCTCCTAATTAATCAGACATATTTCTTCTTTACTTGTATAAACTATAATATTTAGCTTCGATTTCATATAAATACATGTATTTGATTTCCGTTTTGTGTCCGAAAGTTTCCTTGAAACCCTGAGCACGAAAATGAAGGAATTTGGTGTTTTTATATAAATGTTGATTTGTAAAGAGGTAATGTCCATGTTATGATTTGCATCTAAAAAATTTACATGAAAATGTTATTAAATTCTTGTGAAATTTTTAAAGAAAATCTGAAAGATTAACGGTATAATTTTTGACTAACTTCTAAAGTTTAAAAACTTATTAGTTAAGAAATAAGAAGAAAAATATTTCTAATTTTGTTAATTAGGATATAAGACTGATATACAGTCAAGTAAGGTTCTCCGACATACCTTAGAACGTTAAGATGGTAATTGAGGATAACTCTACCCATGGAGTTATACGTGGTAGGCTCTTGTAACATCCCCAGGCACCCGCTTATGAATATTATTTGCTTTGCCACATAGGCATATGGTTTTGTAACTTGCAGATAGCCTGCACCACCCCCAAAACTCATCTCCCAGAGTGGCGCAGCGGCGGCACAGCGTGGCGAGATATTGTCCTCTTTGGCTTGAGAACACCTCCCGCCTCAAGGTTTTCTCCAGGCGAACCTCCCACAGGTTCCCAGAACGTGTCTACAAGGGAGAGGTATCCGACCGGTGGAGTACTGCCAAACCCTGACCTACGGGAAATTGGGGGTTTCCCGTTCCTGCACCTTGTTTCATTAAATTGACCCCAAAATGTGAATCCCCACATCCCAAATATGTATATATGTCTGCCGCGCGATCGTTCACGCATGTCTCGACCCGTTTGCGGCATCCGAGCCCTTTAAATGGGCGCTGACACTATTCACCAAGACAAAAAAGGGGAAATTTACATGTTTTGCCTTCATAAAATGTTGAGATGACTTTGAAATATGAATCCCCACATCCCAAAAGTAAGTATGTGTTGACCGGACGTCTGATTCCGTAAAATTTGACCCGTTCAATTGTGATGAAACTTATGACTAAATGTTGTGTCAAATTGTAAGCTCTAAAATGTGTAATTGTATACCGGGAGCAAGGGGATGCGTCTCGGAGGCTTCTAAGGTGGTGTTTGACCCACAGAGGTAAGTATAATCAAACTCTTTTATGAGTTAAACTTATTGGTTGAAATATCTAAGCTCCAAATAAAAGAAAGGAATCGAACGAGTAAATGGAAGAGAATCCACAAAGTATAAAGTGATGGATTTGGTCTCTCGGTTAGAAACATGTGATAGGAATGTGATTTCCTGGTTTGAGAACGTATATGGCAATGGTGGATTCCCCTTCAAGGATTAAGACTAATCTTGAAGCTAGGACCACGAATCATAGGGGTAGTATCCTATAGCATACCATGTACATCACGGTGGGATCCCAAGGAATACTCCGGCTGCTCTTGGGGGCGGGTTATGTTCATGGTTTGCTTTAGGATGCTATTGTGAAAGAACGAAAATTGCCCTGGTCCACGGGTGATATGGGGTGATTGAGATGATCGAGTGCTGCAGGCCTAAAATATAACCACTGGTCGACTGCTGCTGTGATGACCCGAGTTCCTGAATATGATAATTGGGACATAATTATGTTAAAATAGGTAAATTGTATTCAAAAGGTACGGGAGGAATGAATTGGAAAGCTCAAAGAATCGGAACTAGTAAATCGGGAACCGAAATCGTAAGTGGTGAAATGTTGATTCGTTGACAAGATTCGGATTTTAAATTGTGATAATCATGACTTATTGAGGTTATATAATCAAAAATAAGGTCCAAGGATGTGAAAGATTGGGTTAGAATGGTCAAAACGGGTCCCAAATGGCGAAAAAGCAACGTAGGCTCGCTGCAGGCTTGACGAGGGCCAGAACAGCGCCCTCCGCGAGCTCGAGCCCTCCTATCGAGCACAAAAACCAGTAGCAAGCCCGCTCGATGCATGCTCGAGCCCCGCTCGAGCGGCAGGCTGCCCGAAGCCTTGCCGCTGCTTGGCCGCTCAAGCTCCGCTCGGCCGGGCTGCGCGATATCTAAAACGCGCGCAGCTCTCTCCTTCTCATTTCCACGCGATTTTAGGGTTTGAGGAGAGAGAGAGGGCGCGACTTAGAGAGAGAAGAAGGAGAACAAGACCGGGGAGCCCGAATCCAACCTCGAGCCAGTCAAAAAGGTGAAAGTACGCGTCGAGGCAAGTGTTCTCATATCCACTTCTCGTTCTCTTTCGATGTTTTGTGTATTTTCGTTGGGTATTTTGTGTCGATACCCACGGGGAATGTTAGAATCTCGAAACCCATGCCTTGAGGTCCAAGAAAATGTGGTTGTTTGTCCGAATCGTGTCCGATTCGTCTGGGTGGGTTTTACCGAAACCCTAACCTACGGGATTTTGGGGGTTTTGCGTTTCCCGGCCGTGTATCGTGAAATTGACCTCAAAATTGGAATCCCCACGTCCCAATGATGTATATATGTCATCCGCGGGTCCGATCTTGCACGTTTGGACCCGTTCGCGGCGTCCGAGCCCGTTAAAGGGGCGCTGTTACTGTTCACCCGAGACCGAAGGTGGATTTTGCGTGTTGTCACCTTCGTGAAATGATGAAATGTTCCTAGAATATGAATCCCCGTATCCCAATTGTACGTATATATCGACCGGATGCTGAATCTCGCAAGATTTGACCCGTTTGTGGCATCCGGGAGCCTTGAAAGAATTCCGTAATTGTTTATCCGAAATTGTGGAATTTAATAGAAATTCATTCGCGAAGCCCTTGACCCGCGCCCGGACACCGTTTGAACTTCTATTTAGAGTTAAATGTATAAATTGATTTGAGATTATAGTTACCCATGCCTCGGGTTCTATAGATTACCTGTTGGATGTCCAAAATTTTGAGAATCAACCGATTTGTGCACGTGTGCACTGTTCACGTGCACTGTACATGGGTACTATTCCGAAAATATCGGACGATATTGTGTAATACTTCCTTGTTTAAATACCGATTAAAGGATATGTGTTTGTAGAGAGAGAAAGTTGAGGCACAACAGCAAGCACGAAGAGGAAGAAAGGGGAGAGATCACCGTTCCGATCCGTCTGGGTAAAATAATTGTAGAGCGAGCTCGAGCAAGTGTACTTGGACTTTGTTTTTCTTTATCTTGATTTCTCGTGCTTTAAAACCGTTGAAAATGCTCTAAATGTTGATGATGCATGTTTAAAGTACATGAAGCATGTTTACTTCGATTACTCGGTTATATTTGTGTTTATCCATGTTTATTGCAAAATTTGGCTTCGATTTCGTGAAGGAGCATGAAAATGGTGTTCAATTTCTCTTGAAAAGTATATGATGAAACCCTAGCTCAAAAATGTTGTATAGTTTGAGTAAATTGCATGATTTAATGTATATGCATGGCATCTATAACATTAATTTCATGAAATATGTGCAAGTAAGAGACCGATTTGAGTTTGAAGGTTTTGGCGAAGCCCCATGTACGAAAATGAAGAGGTTTTGATGAGTTTTAACCGTAGCTTCTATTATATGAAAGTTAATTGACATCGAAATGAAGCTTCCCGTATAGTTTGTTTTCGAAAATATGTACGAACATATACCAACAAAATTTCCATGTAAATTTAAAGAAGTGCTGAAATTGTGTTGTGAAAGTTTGATTTTGAAAATGGGATTTCTAATAAAGAAATGACTCCCGTTACAGTTATTTTGGGACCCGAGACTCACTACAGTCCAGGTAAGTTCTTGAGTGAGGCCTTAGAACTTACGGTGGTAATCGAGGATAGCTCTATCCATGGAGCGATTCATGGTCCGCCCTGTCCTCAAGGGCGTTAAGCCAGGAGGAACATAGGCCGACCTTCGGGTGGCACACAGTACAGATATCCCTCGAGATGGGATATATATATGATATGATATGATATGATAGGCCTTGGATTGTGTGGACTGAACACAATCTATCCTCGATCATTCGCCCCTTCCGCGAGTAGGGTACACTAGCAGGGTCTGAAATTGTTAAGATATGTCACAGAAAAAGATGAAATGTATCGTACAGTGAAAAGATGACAGAGTATTATTGGATGAAAAGATGATAATGAAACGCATACAGTGAAAAGATGACAGTGAACAGTATAGAGTACCGTTTTCAGTTTTACCATGCATCCGTATAGTTTATAGTTATAGTTTTACAGCCTATAGTGATATGATTTATGAAGCATGAGATTTAATATCGTTATAGCATGTCTTTACAGTTTCTCTTTTCAGATGATATTTGATTAAACATTATGGTTTTGCACGATTATATGATCGTTTTGGCATAATCATTTTACAGTTCATATGCATGTACCTTGCTGGGCCTCGGCTCACTGTTTTAGTGTTTTCTCCCCCTCCAGATGAGACAGTAAAGCTTTTACCCGATGAAGAAGAGTAAGCAAAGAGAGAAGCTTCTTGAAGACTTTTGGGGACCATAGCATAGTGGAGCTATTTTGGAGAGGCCTGTCGATGTAAAGGCCTAGTTGTATATGATTTTGTATACAGATCTTATGATTTTTGATGTCTTAGAACATGCTGATTTTTGTAAAGAAAGCATATGATGTGTATGATAGTAGAAGAGAAAATGCTATGCTTCGCGAGTTCTTAGTTTACTTCCGCTATATACTGGATTTCTGTGCGGGTCCTAGATGGCATCTCGTTATTTATCTCATTAGAATAGTAATTGCTTTGATGGATTTGTGCCATGGATGGCACATAGGATCTGTGAATGTTTGTTGTAGGAAATGTATATGATGGATAGTTGTGTGCTTGTTTTAAATGATTATTACGAGATTTGTATTTTTGGGTTTTCATCCGGTTACAAAGGAGACTCTGAAAATTTACTGCGAAGTCTTGCCTTATGTATAGACCGTTAATGGTATTCTGTTTTGTGGAAGTGAGGAAAAAAAAAATGTTGTTCCGTCACAATTGGTATCGAGAATTGAGATGCCTTAGGAATTGATTGACCGAAAAGGAAGCATAGGTTGAATCTCTATCTGAGAATTCTGTAGGAATAGAAATGGGAAGTTAAGGTAACTAGGGCCTCGAGAAATTGGTTCTTAGGCGAGTGCTAAGATAGGAATGATGATTTAGTTTGATTGGTTAACTAATGTGTCCTAGTTAGTGTTCAAGGAAAGTCTTAATGTAAAATGTTTCGGTCTCAAGGAAATATTAGTAGTGGCTCTTAGATGGGGACTACTAATATTAGTGGCTGGTTATAGGATTGAAAGGATGATGGTGTGTAGAGACACCTTAGTGTTGGGATTTGATCGATATCAATTGGATTCTTGAATTGATCAGTGGTTGACTCGAGCCCTTGGTTAATTTATCTCAGTTTGAGGTTTGGGTTTGCTAAGAAGGGTGCCGGTCAACCTAGCCAGTGGAATGAATGGAGTCACGCCGTCAGCTCAAGGTTTGTAAATTGGAGTAAATTCTTGGGCGTATCAAGTCTTAAGATGATAATTCATAATTGTTTTGGGAATGCTTAAGTGTATGGACTTTGGATAGCCCCGAGCTATATTGAGATTGCAATGTGAAATCTTAGACTTAGGATGATGCTATGGTGACCCCCATGTCTGGTAGAAAATGTGGCGTGTTGCCCCATGCTAGATAGGAGGTGGTTTCGACCTCGGTTGGTTGACATAAGAGGGATCATGGGTCGCGAGGATTAAGAGGCATTGTCTTATGTGCTTTGAAATCTCCTTGGGTGAATGCTTTGTTTCGGTGAGACTCTCGAGAGTATGATTCAATAGTGGTTGGTTGACCGTAAGATTGAGGGATATCCTTATTCATAGACGGATGGTAAAAGGTCCACTTGTTTTAATCTAGGGCTCTAAGGTATTAACTCAAGATGTTAAGTGTCACCGGTTGTGGTAAGAGGTAAGGCTCTTACGTCGATATGTAGCCGGTATCGTTTTGGGGATTCCAAACCCTTGGTTGCGTTGTGTTTTGAGTTATGTGTGATTGGAGGACATAGGCTTTGTGATAGCGGCAAAGGTAATCTAGTATTCGAAAAGGTAAAAGGATGTACCAATGTAGATGTTCAAGTAAGAAGTTTGGATAAATGCCTTCCCGAAGAGACTTTGGGACTATGACCTAAGTGTAAATAGCATGGTCGTTGGCTTAAAGATAGTTTGTATCCTCTGACCTTGAACTGAAGAAATCAAGTGCCATAGGATCAAAGTTTCGGTGGTGATGGTGTATGAGGGAATATGTGGATTGTCGAGATTGAAGATAAGATTTCTTTATTTTGATGTCACAACACTTGTATCGTTGGGATCCTGATTGTGGATAATTTTGGTGATTCCTAAGTTGTTTCATTAAGGACCTGAATTTGATATAGACAGTATTAAGGTTGTGACGTTTTCCTTGAGTTTGTAGATGCAATTGGTTGAGTCGGCCGGAGTTGTATTAGTAAGTGTATTATGCCTTGTAATTGAATTGTGCGATTTGGGGTATGAATTTGAGCCGACTAAGGTATTTAGTCTTGACCTGATCTTAATAATTGTTCGATGGACAAATTGCAGTGCTAATATAATTAGACTGGTAAAAGATAATCTCTGGCTATTAGGTTGTGGGATTTGAAGCATGAGGTGAATTGATCGAAGTATCAGGAAATTGATGTCATCCTTCTTGTAGAGTATTTAATGAGAATCTGCGTTAAGTCTAATTAGTATATGCGGCCACCGCTTGAAGTTATTTTGTGGTCATTGAGGAGCTTTGGCCGTGTGACTAATTGAGGATGATTATAGAAGGAAGATTAGGTTGACTTATCTAATGACCGATAATTCGAGGTTGTGTCAAACTCGACGGCGATCGTTGAGAGTTTTAGGCTTTGTATCATTGTGAAATACCCCCAGAACCTTTGAGGTAGATAAGACAGACCAATAAGGTTGTTTTGGGAGGCCTAGGAAAATTGATGATTTGTCAAACGGACTTTGTGATTAGATAGGTGAATTACATGGACCGTTGTGAAGGCTTGATGAATTCTAAGATTGATTTGGGCCCATAGCGTGTTATTTGTGGATCAATGGAAGTTGCAGCCCCGACAGTATTCAGGGTGAGGCTATGGCCACTATAAAGTCCAGAAAACGCTGTTTGGGTTTTGTAAGATCGTTGGCGTTTCATGAAATTTTATGGGTTTGATCTTTTCGCCATGTTCGGGTCCATATTAGGATGACTTCATTGATAAATTCAAAGGAATAAAGGGGCGTACGTAATTATTTGAGGAATATGTCATGAGTTCTGGCGGCTCATAATCCGTATGCCCTCATTGTGAAGGGAGTGCAAGTTTTGTTAAGGGAATGCCCTTGAAATAAGTGGGGGAGAAATTCATGGTTAGTGTTACCCCCACGTGTATGTCGGAATTGGCCATTAAGGTCTTCTTTTGAAAACTCAAGAGTAATGTCTTCAAAGATAGGCATTAAGATTTTTGGAGCCAGTGCAGTTGTATCATAATGGAAGATGGTCATATGATATTGTATGTGGTCAGACCTATTTAAAAGTTGAAAAAGTAAACCTCGGTGTTTTCTTTGGGAAAGCAAACATCAATGTGGACAATTTATGTTGTGAGTCTTGGACTAGTATGTCTTCAAAGTTTCCTAGAAGGTGTGAAAGATGAATCGCAAGTAAGTAGAAATGACTGGGTGATAGAATGTCGTGTTCTTAGTCGAGAAATATAATCACATTCGTTTATGGGAGCTACGGGTTTATCAAATGTGAAGTCCTTATGGTTCTGTTTCAGGACACTTAGAATGACCCATTTATCATAGCCTTGGAAGGCGTATTCGGATTTGGTTCAGTTAGGTGATCGTTATGATTATAGTTTTGAATGTGGCGTAATTGGATGATTGGGGGATTTGTCCTTATGGTATGGCTATCCTAGGATCGTATTAATCGGTAGCGCGAGTAGCGTTGTAGACCCATGGCCCAGATATTTCTCATTAAGGTTGAGGTTCCCGGTGACCAAATTCTTTGAGGCTTGGAATAAATTAAAGTGAAAGTTCATTGATCCGTTTGAAGTATCGGATTGGATTGAAAGAATGTCCGGCATGTTTGTAGGTCACTTTTGGTATATCTAGGAATCATTATAAGGTCTTCCTAGTGTCGATGGTTGAGAGAATCGGTAAGTGTCTGAGTTGAGTCGTTCGGAGAGGCTATGGATTTGATTTGGGATGAGGATTAAAACAATTCAATGCTTGAGGTTCCTAAAATAGGCATTGTCCGAGGAAATGATTTCTAAATGAAAGGAGTTCATCTCGGGTTTGGAAATTCGAGGCTCGTTAAATTTCGAGGACGAAATTTCTTTAAGTGGGGGAGAATGTGACGACCCGAGTTCCTGAATATGATAATTGGGAGATAATTATGTTAAAATAGGTAAATTGTCTTCAAAAGGTACGGGAGGAATGAATTGGAAAGCTCAAAGAACCGGAACTAGTAAATCGGGAACCGAAATCGTAAGTGGTGAAATGTTGATTCGTTGACAAGATTCGGGTTTTAAATTGTGATAATCATGACTTATTGAGGTTATATAATCAAAAATAAGGTCCAAGGATGTGAAAGATTGGGTTAGAATGGTCAAAGCGGGTCCCGAACGGCGAAAACGCAACGTAGGCTGCTGCCGCAGCTTGACGCGGGCAGGACCAGCGCCCTCCACGAGCTCGAGCCCTCCTATCGAGCACAAAAACCAGTACCAAGCCCGCTCGATGCATGCTCGAGCTCCGCTCAGCGGCAGGCTGCCCGAAGCCTTGCCGCATGCTTTGGCCGCTCAAGCTCCGCTCGGCGGCCTGCGATATATAAAAAGCGCGCGCGCTCTCTCCTTCTCATTTCCACGCGATTTTAGGGTTTGAGGAGAGAGAGAGGGCGCCGACTTAGAGAGAGAAGAAGGAGAACGAGACCCGGGCCCGAATCCAACCTCGAGCCCGGTCAAAAAGGTGAAAGCATGCGTCGAGGCAAGTGTTCTCATATCCACTTCTCGTTCTCTTTCGATGTTTTTTGTATTTTCGTTGGGTATTTTGTGTCGATACCCACGGGGAACGTTAGAATCTCGAAACCCATGCCTTGAGGTCCAAGAAAATGTGGTTGTTTGTCTGAATCGTGTCCGATTCGTCCAGGTGGGTTTTACCGAAACCCTAACCTACGGGATTTTGGGGGTTTTGCGTTTCCCGGCCGTGTATCGTGAAATTGACCTCAAAATTGGAATCCCCACGTCCCAATGATGTATATAGGTCAGCCGCGGGTCCGATCTTGCACGTTTGGACCCGTTCACGGCGTCCGAGCCCGTTAAAGGGGCGCTGTTACTGTTCACCCAAGACCGAAGGTGGATTTTGCGTGTTGTCACCTTCGTGAAATGATGAAATGTTCCTAGAATATGAATCCCCGTATCCCAATTGTACGTATATATGACCGGATGCTGAATCTCGCAAGATTTGACCCGTTTGTGGCATCCGGGAGCCTTGAAAGAATTCCGTAATTGTTTATCCGAAATTGTGGAATTTAATAGAAATTCGTTCGCGAAGCCCTTGACCCTCGCCCGAACACCGTTTGAGCTTCTATTTAGAGTTAAATGTATAAATTGATTTCAGATTATAGTTACCCATGCCTCGGGTTCTATAGATTACCTGTTGGATGTCCAAAATTTTGAGAATCAATCGATTTGTGCACGTGTGCACTGTTCATGTGCACTGTACATGGGTACTATTCCGAAAATATCGGACGATATTGTGTAATACTTCCTTGTTTAAATGCCGATTAAAGGATATGTGTTTGTAGAGAGAGAAAGTTGAGGCACAACAGTAACCACGAAGAGGAAGAAAGGGGAGAGACCACCGTTCCGATCCGATACGGGTAAAATAATTGTAGAGCGAGCTCAGGCAAGTGTACTTCGGACGCTGTTTTTCACTGTACTGATTTCTCGTGCTTTAAGACCGTTAAAAATGCTCTAAATGTTGATGATGCATGTTTAAAGTACATGAAGCATGTTTACTTCGATTACTCGGTTATATTTGTGTTTATCCATGTTTATTGTAAAATTTGGCTTCGATTTCGTGAAGGAGCATGAAAATGGTGTTCAATTTCTCTTGAAAAGTATATGATGAAACCCTAGCTTGAAAATGTTATATAGTTTGAGTAAATTGCATGATTTAATATATATGCATGGCATCTATGACATTAATTTCATGAAATATGTGCAAGTAAGAGACCGATTTGAGTTCGAAGGTTTTGGCGAAGCCCCATGTACGAAAATGAAGAGGTTTTGATGAGTTTTAACCGTAGCTTCTATTATATGAAAGTTAATTGACATCGAAATGAAGCTTCCCGTATAGTTTGTTTTCGAAAATATGTACGAACGTATACCAACAAAATTTCCATGTAAATTTAAAGAAGTGCTGAAATTGTGTTGTGAAAGTTTGATTTTGAAAATGGGATTTCTAATAAAGAAATGACTCCCGTTACAGTTATTTTGGGACCCGAGACTCACTACAGTCCAGGCAAGTTCTTGAGTGAGGCCTTAGAACTTACGGTGGTAATCGAGGATAGCTCTATCCATGGAGCGATTCATGGTCCGCCCTATCCTCAAGGGCGTTAAGCCAGGAGGAACATAGGCCGACCTTCGGGTGGCACACAGTACAGATATCCCTCGGGATGGGATATATATATGATATGATATGATATGATATGATATGATACGCCTTGGATTGTGTGGACTGAACACAATCTATCCTCGATCATTCGCCCCTTCCGCGAGTAGGGTACACTAGCAGGGTCTGAAATTGTTAAGATATGTCACAGAAAAAGATGAAATGTATCGTACAGTGAAAAGATGACAGAGTATTATCGGATGAAAAGATGATAATGAAACGCATACAGTGAAAAGATGACAATGAACAGTATAGAGTACCGTTTTCAGTTTTACCATGCATCCGTATAGTTTATAGTTATAGTTTTACAGCCTATAGTGATATGATTTATGAAGCATGAGATTTAATATCGTTATAGCATGTCTTTACAGTTTCTCTTTTCAGATGATGTTTGATTAAACATTATGGTTTTGCATGGTTATATGATCGTTTTGGCATAATCGTTTTTTATTCATATGCATGTACCTTCTTGGACCTCGGCTCACTTTGTTTTAGTGTTTTCCCCCTCCGGATGAGACAAGAAAGCTTTTACCCGATGAAGAAGAGTAAGCAAAGAGAGAAGCTTCTTGAAGACTTTTGAGGACCATAGCATAGTGGAGCTATTTTGGAGAGGCCTGTCGATGTAAAGGCCTAGTTGCATATGATTTTGTATACGAGATCTTATGATTTTGATGTCTTAGAACATGTTGATTTTTGTAAAGAAAGCATATGATGTGCATGGTAGTAGAAGAGAAAATTCTATGCTTCTGCAGGTTCTTAGTTTACTTCCGCTATATACTCTGGATTTCCTGTGCACGTCCTAGATGGCATCTCGTTATTTATCTGTTAGAATAGTAATTGCTTTGATGGATTTGTGCCATGGATGGCACATAGGATCCTGTGAATGTTTGTTGTAGGAAATGTATATGATGGATAGTTGTGTGCTTGTTTTAAATGATTATTACAGGATTTGTATTTTTGGGTTTTCATCCAGTTACAAAGGAGACTCTGCCGAAATTTCTGCAGAAGTCTTGCCTTATGTATAGACCGTTAATGGTATTCCTATTTTGACGGAAGCTATGAGGAAAAAAAAATCTGTTCCGTCACAGCTGCAGACTACCTAAATTGTAGCCGATGGTCAAGTGCTACTGACCTATAATGTAGTCGGCCTTAGAATGTGTGGCAGACACGTTCCCTTCCTCGTCCTCTCATATCGTTGGTTAGTATGACCTGCTAACTCGAGTTCATAAAGATTGATGAAAGCAATGAAAGTGAATAAATATAACCAGAACAAACATATGAACTAAATGATTCCCGATGCTCCCTCTCCTCGCATGCTTTCTTTATCCAAGTTATATGATTCCCCTACCTAGTTACTTTCTTTCCTATAAATTGCTGTAGTTAGTGATGTATGGTTTCATTTGTTGGGTTGTACGTTCACCCTTGCTATATCTTTCAGATTAGAACACATTGATGCCCGACGAGACAGAGTAGACCATAGAAGTGTGATTGACAGCTGATATTGCACGCAGGACTCGGGCCTGGGACTTAGCTGATTTTGTGTATGACACAGGGATTTTGGTCCTACTTTTATAAACTGTATAAAACATGTATGATGATGATTAATGATGTCTAGCATGAATAAATGATGGATTAGTTTTCGCTGTATACTGTGATTTTTATGCTTTCGCAGGTCCTTCTCATTGAGGTTATAATCTAGGTTCCTAGTTGGCATCCTTTTCCGCCGGCATTATACTAGAGTTATGATGTCGGTGCCGTCTCGGTTGATGCGGCGATTAGATCCTGTGTAGTGTATTGAGCATTAAGACTTGTAGTTTAATTATGGATGGTTGTAGATTGTTGTGCAGGGTTGATTTACAGGTATTTATATTTCGACAAACGCTCGATTTACAAACGAAACTCTACCCAATTTTCTACAGAAATTAATAATTTTAATTAAAAATAGTAGTTTATTATTATCCTTGATGGAGGTCATTTAAGGATAATAACCCGATCCATCACAGCTCTTCCTCAGGGTGTTAACCTAGAGGGTAGTTACTATTACTGGCCGGCACCCCAATTCTAAATCCCACAAGAAGGGATATATCCCATGAGACGGGATAATTATTTCTGGCCTTGAATTGTGTTGAGTGAACACAATCTATCCTCGATTATTCACCCCTCGACTAGTAGGATCTACTAGTTTGGTCCTTTTCTGGTAGAAAAAGAAATTTTCAGTACTTATAGAATTTGATATCAATTTTAAATTTCTGAAACTCATTATACAGTTTTATGATTTCTAAAGCATGTCGATATTGATTCATATTTTCTCATGTTTCATGTACCCCTCTGTTCCTACATATTTTCGTGATTTGGCTTATTTATATGCATGTTCTGCATAAAACGATTTACATTGCATGTTTTTATGTACCTTACTGGGCTTTTGGCTCATTGTTTTACTTTTTTCTCTCCAGATGAGATAGTAGATCTAGTGTCTGACGAGAATGAGTGAGTTAAAACTTAGCCTGCAGGCTTTTGGATATTTGAAGCTAATTTGAAGATATTGGAAAGAGATAGTTTGAATATAATACTTGGTTTTGTATATGTATCTTGTATATGAAATATATGTTATCTATGTGATGAAATAGGGATTTATGCTTCCATAGGTATATAGTTCAGTTTTTGCTATATGTTTTTGAATTTGTACAAGTCCTATATGGCATCTCTTATTCTGAATTTTTAGTATAGTGAATAGGATTGATTAATTGAAGCCATGGGACAAGACATGGCATCTGATGATCCTGTATTATGGATGAGATGTTTGTGGATGTGTATTATTTTATATATTTGTAGGTTTTATGAAGGTTTTATATTTCAGTTTAACCTAATTTTAGGAAAAACTCTATCTGTTTTTTCTTAGGACCTTAAGTTGTATTGGGGCTTTAGTTTCTATATCTGTAATGATAGAATTATCTGAAGATAAAAAAAAATATCCGTTCTATCACAATTGGTATCAAAGAAATGAGATGCCTTAAGAATTGATCGATCGTAAAGCAAAAGTATAGGCTTAAGTTTCAATAAGGGATAGGTTGGGGTAGTTAAGATTTATTAGGAGGTTTAGGAAGTTGTCCCTTAGGCTAGTCCTAAATTTCATTTAATTGTTGATAACCCTTCTCGCTAAGCTGATTTCTTGAGGTTTATTAATGTTGTGTTTGTCTTTAACTATGGGATATAGGATGGCTATTAGAAGAAATAGAATAAATAATCGTGGTGGTGCTAGTACTCCCCACGATCCAAAGGATGCTTAAGTGAATTTGTTGGAAAGGATGACAGATATGGTCGAATTTGTGGAGCAGTGTCACATGGCTTCGATCCCTGCACCTGGGCTAGCTCTGGTAAACCCTATTCCGACGACTTATGATAGATATACGGTGGAGCGAGCACTTGAATTTTTGGGTAAGCCTAATCAGACGAAAGTGGATGTTTGGCTTAAGAGGATGAAAAAGATCTTTACTGTGATCTAGTGTAACGATCAGGAGAAAGTTTCTTTTGCTATATACAAGTTAGAAGGTAAAATTGATAGTTAGTGGAGTATGAAAAAGAGGGCGTTAGGTGTGCCCGATGATGGAATTACATGGGAGATGTTCGAGGAAGCTTTCATGGAAAAGTATTTCCCATCCAATCTCCAAGATCAGAAAGAGAAAGAGTTCATGCGGTTGAGGCAGGGAAATATGACGATGACAGAGTATGACACAAAGTTCACTGAGCTATCCCAATTCTCACCGTATTTCATAGAGGATGAAGTAAGAAAAGCAAAGAAATTCCAGCAAGGGTTGCGGGACAATATTAGGAAGTAATTGTCGACTCTGAAGCTCCAGACTTATATTGACGTTCTAGATCGGGCGATGATTTATGAGAAGGAGGTGGAGATGCAAAGATTCTTTACAAAAAGAGCTGCTAGCCGAATGAGTTTCAGTACTGAATCGAATGTAGGGTCTTTAAGACCATCTAAGAAGGCAAGAACTACAGACAAGGGGAAGAGTATTGTTCAAATTCAGTCAGTGACTAGTTTTCAAGTATCGACAGCTGACTGTACTTACTGCGGGAAGAAGCATCCGGGATAATCATGTCACAAGGCGACGAGAGCATGCTTTAAATATGGACAGTAGGGCCACCAGGTCAGAGACTGTCTGTTACCTCCGAGACTAGAAGGAAAGGAGCCTACTGTTACGGCTAAGGCTTTTGCGATGACTGTTCAGGATCCAGATGCATCGTCAAATGTTATGGAAGGTACCCTTTCTATTTGTGGAGTTCCTGCTTCTATATTATTTAATTCGGGATCTACCCATTCTTTTTTTTTTTTTCACAATTTACATGTTGTATTATGTCTACCCCACGTATTTTGGATTATTCATTAGCTGTATCAACTCCCACTGGATCCTCGGTAGTGACTGATATTGTGTATCCTAGATGTGTGATTGAGATGAATGGGGAATGTTCGATTGTGGATTTGATACTGTTGAACATGGGTGATTTTGATATTATTCTGGGAATGGACTTGCTAGCTAAATATTATGCCAATATTGACTGTTTTCTAAAAAAGGTTTTGTTTTGATATTCTCAAAATAGAACCCTTTTTCTTTCAAGGCATTAGGAAGAAGGAAGTACCTGTATTAATTTCTACTTTGCATGCCAAGAACTTGGTGAAAAGCAGATGCCAAGCTTATTTGGCATATGTTTGCATTATTGGGAGTCATAGTGTGCTAGCTAAGGATATTCTAGTTACCTATAATTTTGAGGATGTATTTCCGGAGGAGTTACATGGATTACCTCCACACCAAAAAACTGAGTTTGAAATTGCCATTGTTCTCAGTGTTAGCTCGATTTCTAAGGCCCCTTATCGTTTGGCTCTGACTGAATTAAAAGAACTAAAGTTATAGTTACATGACTTGTTAGATAAGGGCTTGATCAGATCGAGTGTATCTCCTTAGGATACACCCGTGTTGTTTGTGAGAAAAAAAGATGGGTCCTTGTGGCTATGTGTTGATTATCGTGAGTTGAACAAAATCACAATTAAAAACAAGTATCCTTTGCCATGTATCGATAATTTGTTTGATCAATTGTAAGGATCTTAGGTGTTTTTGAAGATTGATTTGAGGTCTGGTTATTATCAATTGAGGATCAAGCCAGAAGATGTGGCTAAAACTACTTTTCGAATGAGGTACAGCCATTATGAGTTCCTTGTTATACCTTTTGGTCTTACAAATGCTCCAACTGAATTTATGGATTTGATGAATAGGGTGTTTAGACCATATCTAGATAAATTTGTGGCGGTATTTATTGATGACATCCTAATATATTCAAAGGATTATGAGGAGCATGAAACTCACTTGAGGATAGTACTTTAAGTACTCTGCGAGGAAAAGTTGTATGCTAAACTGAGTAAGTGTGAGTTCTGGTTGAAAAAGGTGATATTTTTGAGGTATGTAATTTCTGATGTTAGTATTTCTATGGATCCAAAAAAGGTAGAGGCTGTTACAAATTGGAGCAGGCCAACGTCTGTGACCGAGGTTAAAAGCTTTCTTGGCATGGCAGACTATTACAGGTGTTTTATAGAGAATTTTTCACAGATTGCTATGCCTCTGACTCAACTGATAAAAAGGAGGCTAAGTTTGAATAGACTGAGGAATGCGATAAGAATTTTTAGGAGTTAAAGGATCATTTGACTACCACTTCGGTACTAATTATTCCGGAGGGTTTATGTGGTTTTGAGGTACACTGTGATGCCTTTAAGGTGGGTTTGGGTTATGTATTGATGCTGTATGGTAAAATTGTAACTTATGGGTCTAGACAGCTGAAGGTGTATGAAAGAAACTACCCAACTCATGATCTGGAGCTAACTGTTGTTGTGTTTGTGTTAAAAATTTGGAGATATTATCTATATGGTAAAAAGTCTCTTATTTACTCTAATCATAAAAGCTTGAAGTATCTGTTCTCACAGAAGGATCTTAATATAAGGCAAAGGAAGTGGCTTGATTCCCTAAAAGATTATGACTGTGAGATACAGCATAAGCCCGAGAAGGCTAATGTAGTTGCAGATGCGTTGAGCCGTCGATCGGGAGTATGTGGCTAAGTTGCAAATCAAGCAAATGGAGATGTTGGATTATCTGAAGCAATGTGATATCTAACAATATGTTCAGGGTGATAGGATGCATTTATCTTATCCTCAGATCCAACTAGAGGTAATTAATGAAGTTAAGGAGAAGCAAGTGAATGACTCATTTCTTATGGATGTTGTAAGTGATCTGAATAAGGAGTCTCAAGCTGATTTCAATGTTTGGACTGATGGAGTATTGAGGTTCAGAGATTGATTATGTGTACTAGATGATAGGAAATTGAAAGAGAAGATCTTAAAGGAAGCTCATAGTTCTCGGTATATCATCCACCCTAGGACGAGCAAAATGTATCAGGATCCAAAGAAGACTTTTTGGTACAGAAACATGAAGAGGGATATATCATGGCCTATGTGGAGAAATGCCTTGTATGCCAGTAGTTGAAAGCTGAAAGGAGGAAACCTTCTAGGTTGTTACAACCAATGCCGATCCCGAGTTTTTTTTTTTGGTAAGTGTGGAAAATGGGAAGATATTATTATGGATTTTGTATCAAGTTTGTCGAGGACTCCCAGGAATCATAGCGCCATTTGTGTTATAGTTGATCGGCTGACAAAATTATCCCATTTCTTGATGATCATGATGACTTATTCCCGTGATAGACTGGCCCAATTATATATAAATGAGATTATGAGGCTTATGGAGTGTCTGCTTCGGATTGTGTCGATAGGAATTCATGTTTTGCCTCGAGGTTTTGGAAAAGCTTGCATAAGGAGTTGGGAACAAAATTGAAGTTCAGTACTACATATCACCCCCAAATAGATGGTCAATTGAAGCATACGATTTAGATCCTTAAGGATATGTTGAGGGCATCGGTATTAGAGATAAAGGAAACTTGGGATAATTATTTAGCTTTGACAGAATTTATATATAATAATGACTATCAGGCAAGTATCGACATAATGCCTTTCGAGGCACTGTATTGGAGGAAGTGCAAATTGCTGATTTATTGGGAGAAGACCAGAAATAAGAGGATTTTGGTTCCTGAAATTGTGAAGGAGACAGTGGAGAAAATTAAGCTGATTCACGAGAACCTAAAGGTTCTCCAAAGCAGGCAAAAAAGCCATGCAGATTGGAGGAGGACAGAATTAAGATTTGAGGTAGGAGATTATTTCTTTCTAAAAGTTTCACCGTCCAAGGGAACGTTCAGGTTTAGGGTAAAAGGAAAGCTGAAGTCGCGGTTTATCGGTCCTTTTGAGATTTTGGAGAGGATGGGGGAGGTAGCTTACAGGTTGGCACTAACACCCAGTGTAGCAGATATATACAATGTATTCCATGTATCGATATTTTAGAAATATGTCCAAGATCCTATACACGTGATTGAGTACAAGCCCTTGACTATCGACAAGGATTTATCCTATGTCGATGAGCCGATATAGATATTAGATCGAAAAGACCAAAAGTTTCGCACGAAGACCATTCGCCTGGTAAAAGTGCTTTGTAGGAATCATTCATCAGAGGAGGCCACATGGGAGCGTGAAGAGGAAATCCGAAGTAAGTATCCCCACTTATTTTCTTGAGGTATGTAGCTCCATTTAATTTCGAGGATAAAATTTCCTTTAGTGGGGGAGAGTTGTTAGATTCCGATCTCGAAATATGATAATTATGGAATAATTATATAAATGAAAATCATGTTAGTGTTTAAGTATAGTGAAAATTTTGATACCAAAACAAAATGAAGCAAAAGAAGGCAAAAGTGGTCCAGTGCCTGAAGGCCTCTCGAGCGCCCACTCTAGCAAAAAAATATGAAAGCGCCGCTCAAGGGTTGCCCAAGGTGACATGGAAGCAGGGTTAGTGTAACGGATCGGATTATTTTTCCAATAAATAACCTCCGTCAATGGTAACACAAACTAAAGCCCACAGTTAACCTATGGATTCTACAGAATTTTTGGCAGAGTTTCCTCTACAACTGGACGAAAACTAAAAATACAACCTGTACAAGCACACATTTAACCAAAATAATCCATACAAAGCCTACAACACAATACACAGGATTACATAATCAGCCATATCATCCATGGCTCCAATCACAGTATACCCAACTACAGAACGGGACCTAGAGAGATGCCATCTAGGAAGAAACAAAATCTAGAAACATCAACACAAACGCAGAAGCATAACTAGATCATCAAAAATGTGCGGAAGCATAACAAAACCATAATATAACAATAAGCCACATCCAACCATGAGTGGCTATTACATTTCATTACAACAATGTGACCAAATCTTCAATGCACTTGACGTCTAGCTAACCTCTTCAAGCAAGTCTCTCTCTCTTACTCTAACTAATCTGGCGCCGGCTCAGTATTCTCATCTGGAAAGATAAACAGTAAGAGTGAGCGTACAACTCAGCAAATGTAATCATAAGTCACATCTCATAGTAGAAAGCAACAGATGCAGTAATTGAAAGGGGGGAAAACATGTAATCTCAACAGTCATGAATCTTGAGAGGGAATCTTTGGGGTCGATTCAACATACACAAAGGTGAAAACATGCAATTTTCCCCTTTACACTCGGATGAACAGTGTCAGGGCCAATTTAGAGGACCCGGGCCTGTACATATGTACATCATTGGGACATGGGGATTCACATTTTGAAGTCAATTTCATGATACGTGGAAGGAAAATGGGAAATCCCCAATTTCATGGGTTAGGGTTTCGGTGAAACCAAACCAAGTGAATCGGACACGATTCGAACAACTAACTACATATTCCTTGGTCATTAATCATGAGTTTCAAGATTCTAACATTAATAATGAGTATCGACACAAAATACCCAATCAAATGAAACAAAACATCAAAAGAGAACGAAAATTGAGTATGAGAACACTTGCCTCGACGCGTGCTTTTACCTTTATAACTAGTTCTCGGACGGATTTGGACTCCACAGCTTCGATCTCCTCCCTTCTCTCACCAGAATCGGTGCTCTCTCTCTCTAGAAGCTTTTGGCTCGTGCAAAAAATGAGGAAAAGAGAAGCAGCCGCGACTTAAAAAGGCGCCACCGATCGAGCACGCCTCGAGCGAGCATCAAGCGGGCGCCATTCTGGAATTCCCGGCCAGCGAGCAGAGCTCGAGAGGCCAGTGAGCGGGCACAATTCTAGAAATCACGCTCGAGCCGTGGCTCAAGTGCGCAGCAGGCGCAAGCCTGCTGGCAGCACCTCAGCAGCACGATCCCGAATTCTTCTCGATTTTTCTTCCGATACCCAACCTTATTCGTTCCATAGGCCTAGTATTGACCATTAGCATACTAATCACCTCATCATTACCAAGTTTCTAGACCCGAAACCTCACAGTTAGGTTGCGAGAGTGACGCTCGACTGGTGCTTGAATGCCAACCCAGGTGCAAAAATGCAAGAGCATGCGCTCGAGGATCACTCGACTGACGCTCGAGCGCCAGTCATGTGACCCCCACGTAATTTTTTTCCTCATGTTTTAAGTGGGATTTTGGGTGTTAGGGGTTTCATTTGTAGCGGAACCATGACAGCCACGAGAGGAAGAGGAGACGAAGGAGAAGGAATAAAAGGAAAAAGGGAGGAATCGTGTGACGGAACGGATTTTTTTTTTCTTTTTTTTTTTTTGACTCCGTCATTCCTGACACAATTGAAAACCTAACTAAACCGATTGGGTGCAGCACAGGATCATAGATGCCATCTAGGACCCATATACAAGTAAGGCGGAAGTTATACTAACACTTGTGGAAGCATTCATATTCATTCCAAAATATTCTTCCTGAGTACATAGCCAAAATGTTTAACCATAAAAGTTCAATCAAGTCATTACAATAATATTTCTCCAAAATAAGCTTCCAAGGTCTTTAATCCTACAGACAAGCTCTAATCACTCCAACTCGTCAAGCACAAGCTCTAAAGCTTCAACTGTGGAGAAAAAACATAAAACAGTGAGCCGAGGCTCAGCAAGGTACATGCATATGGATAATAAACGATGATGCAGAATGGTCATGTAACTATGCATAAGCAGAACGGTAATCCATAATGCAGTCCAAGAAATAGAGAAAACATACCTTGACAGTACTATATTTCAAAATTGGTAATTGGTACAGTAAACGGTAAATAGTAACAGAACATATCGGTATCGGTATGATAAACGGTGAATAGTACCTATCATATCCGTAAATGGTCTTTCATATTCGGTAATCGGTACTCATATTCAGAAGTCGGTACGGTAATATAACATATCAGTAAAACAGTAAATAGTACTTCATATCATATCGATACAGACCCTGCCAGTATACCCTACTAGCTGAGGGGGCGAATAATCGAGGATAGATTGTGTTCACTCCACACAATCTAAGGCCGGTACTGTCATATGGGTATCCCATCTCACGGGATCGGTACGGTATGCCTCCCGAAGGTAGGCCAGTAACGGTAATTCCCTCTGTCCATAACGCCCCGAGGGCAGGGCGGACCACAAATAACTCCATGGACAGAGCTATCCTCGATTACCACCGAAAAGTCCTAAGGCATGCCGGAGAACATATCTGGGCTGTAGTCAGTCCCGGGTCTTAAAATAATAGGAACACTTCTTTTCTTGAAAGCCATTTTCAGTATGCCGTAGTTCAGTTTCTGTACGAAATCGGAGTTCAATTTTCTATACAAGCCGGAGTTCATTTTCACGTTAAGGACGGAGCTCTTTTTCATGTGCAAAACCGGAGTTCGTTTTTCATTCAAGCCGAAGTTCCTCTTTTGACAGAAAAAGTCGGAGTTCATTTCATGTTAAGGACGGAGCTCTTTTCGTGTACGAAACCGGAGTTAATTTTACCTTTAAAAGCCAGAGTTCCTCCTTTGACAGAAAAAGCCTGAGTTCATTTCGCGTTAAGGACGGAGCTCTTTTTCATGTTAAAAGCCAGAGTTTAATTTTCTTTAAAGATGGAATTCTTTTTCAAAAGCCGGAGCTCAAAGCCGAACTTCATTTTTCATTATGGACGGAGCTCTTTTCGTGTACGAAACCGGAGTTCATTTTACCTTTAAAAGCCGGAGTTCCTCTTTTGACAGAAAAAGTCGGAGTTCATTTCGCGTTAAGGACGGAGCTCTTTTCGTATGAATTCGGAGTAAATTTTACCTTTAAAAGCCGGAGTTTCTCTTTTGACAGAAAAAGCCAGAGTTCATTTCACGTTAAGGATGGAGCTCTTTTTCATGTTAAAAGCCAGAGTTCATTTTTCTTTCAAGACGGAACTCTTTTTCAAAATCCGGAGCTCAAAGCCGAAGTTCATTCTTTTCATTAAGGACGGAACTCTTTTTTCAAAAGCCGAAGCTCAAAGCCGAAGTTCATTCTTTTCATTAAAGACGGAGTTCATTTCACTATCAGGACGGAGTTCATTTTACTAAAAGGGACGGAGTTCATTTTACAATCAGGACGGAGTGCATTTTCATTAAAAGGGCCAGAGTTCATTTTACTATCAGGACGGAGTGCATTTTCATTAAAAGGGACGGAGCTTGTTTTTCTCAAGGACGGAGTTCATTAAAAGTCGGAGTTCATTTCCTTCTTAAAAATCGGAGTTCTTTCTTTCATAAAAGCTAGAGTTCTTTTTACATTAGGGGCAGGAGTTCGTTTTACATTTGGGGCTGGAGTTCGTTTTACATTACAGGAGCCGGAGTTTGTTTTACATTACATGAGGCGGATATTTAATGCAAAAAATAGGGACTCAGAAACAGAGTATACTTCAATATTCTCAAAACATGAACTTAAAAGCGGAAAGGGACGTTCAAGTAACTTGCAATAAAGCATGAATTTCAAAGCAGAGTGCATGAACTTAAAAGTAGCGTCCGAAGTATCTTGCAACAGAACATAAATTTAGAAACATAGCAAATTATACTTGTAATGAACTTAAAAACGGCGTCCGAGATACACTTGCCTGACGGGCTGACTCAATTTTCCTTCCCTTCTTGCCTGACAGCCGGTTTTTACTGTCTTGGAGCTCTCTCTTCACTCCCTTCTTCTTCGCTCCTTATTTTTCCTTGGCGCCAGAAACTCACACTACCCTCAACCAGAGTCCGATATATAAATGGGAGGGAGCAGGTGGGTAAGTGGAGGTAGGTTACTTACTCGGTAATTCTTTTCAGGGTTAGGTAATTCTTTTCAGGGGGTAAGTGGAGTAATCAGGTTGGTTTACCTACTCTATTTGGTCACCGCTTAGTTGCCACCTAATTAGATTCTAACTAAATAATAAAGTTCGCCTTAAGGAAACAGGACGGATTTCTTCACTTAGAAAACCGGACTGATTCTTTGACTTCCTTGCAAGGTAGGTCGAACTTGATTATTCTTTGAAAAGGGCCGGACTTGATTATTTTATGCAAAAGGGCCTGATTGGATTATTTCATGTAAATGGCTGAAGTTGATATGTTCAGACAAGACGGACCTCTTTTCAAAAGGGCTAGAGTTGTTTTCTTCGTGCTTTAAGGGCCGGACCTGATTTTAATATGCACAAAGCCGAATCTGGTTTTAATATGCACAAAGCCGGACTTGATTTTAACATGAACAAAGGTATGGCCGGACTTGATTTATTCACTTAAGGAGACCGGACCTCATTTCTTTTTTTAAAAAGTCGGACCTCATTATTCACTTGAAAAGCCGGACCTCATTATTTACTTGAAAAGCCGGACTACTTTTCTTCTTAAGGGGCCGGACTTCATTTTGGCACAAGAGGAGGGACTTCATTTTGGCACAAGAGGAGGGACTTCCTTTGGGCACAAGAGGAGGGACTTCATTTTGGCACAAGAGGAGGGACTTCCTTTAGGCACAAGAGGAGGGACTTCATTTTGGCACACGAGGAGGGACTTCATTTGGGCACAAGAGGAGGCACTTCCTTTGGGCACAAGAGGAGGGACTTCATTTTGGCACACGAGGAGGGACTTCATTTTGGTATAAGAGGAGGCACTTCCTTTGGGCACAAGAGGAGGGACTTCATTTTGGTACACGAGGAGGACTTCCTTTGGGCACAAGAGGAGGGACTTCCTTTATGCTAAGAGAAGACAGGCTTCTTTCTTTTTTTTCCTCACACAAAGGCCACTCCGGTCGTCAGGCCACATCGGCCTCACCAAACCACGCCGGACTTCAAGTTCAGTAGACAATTTCTGATTTCAAAATATGCTCTAAAGTTGGTTTGGATTTTCTTAATACATTTTCCGAATAACCTTCAATTTTCCTCGATCCTTTGATTATTTTGACTCGATGACTGGGACTTTTTATGACTTAGAATCTAGGTCGTCACAAATTGTCCGTTCTAATCCAATCAAAGTAAGAATAACGGAAGATTGAGTTTAGGTAAATGTACTTCAGACGTTATTTACCATTTTTACAGCGTTTCAGTATCTCAAATTTTGTGTTTTTGTTCTAAATCCATGTTTTCCCATGTTTAGTGTAAATGATACATGTTTCTCTTGATTAATCAGATAGATTTCATATTTACTTGTATACACTGCAATATTTAGCTCCGATTTCATGTAAATACATGTATTTGTTATCCGTTTTGTGTCTAAAAGCTTCCTTGAAACCCTAAGCACAAAAATGAAGGGATTTGGTGTTTTTAACTTGTGAATTTTGACATATAAACATTGATTTGTAAAAAGGTAATATCCATGTTATGATTTGCATCTGAAAAATTTACATGAAAATGTTCTGTTAAATTACTATGGAATTTCTGCAGCAAATTGAAGCGTTAATGGTATAATTTTTGACTGGCTTCTAAAGTTTAACAAGTTATCAGTTAAGAAATAAGAAGAAAAAAGATTTCTGATTCTGTTAATTAGGACCTATGAATGATATATAGTCAGATAAGGTTCTCTGATATGCCTTAAAATATTATGGTGGTAATCAAGGATAACTCTGACCATGAAGTTATACGTGGTCTACCATTCCTTAGGGTATTAACCTAGAGGGTAGTTATTGTTATTGGTCAGCACCCTTGTTCTAAATCCCACGAGAAGGGATATATCCCATGAGAAGGGATAACTATTTCTAGCCTTGGATTGTATGGAGTGAATGCAATCTATCCTCGATTATTCATGTGATGGAACGGATTTTTTTTTTGATTCCATCATTTGCAACACAATTGGAAATCAAAACTTAACCAGTTGGGTGCAACACAGGATCACAGATGCCATCTAGGATCCATTACTTTTAACTATAATAAGTATAGCGGAAGTTATTCTAATACTTGCGGAAGCATTCATATTCATTCCAAAATATTCATTTCCAAATACATAGCCAAAAATGTTTAACCGTAGAAGTTCATTAAGTCGTTACAATAATATTTTCTCCAAAATAAGCTTCCGAGGTCTCTAAGAATCCTTCAGACAGCTCTAATCATTCCAACTCGTCAGGCACAAGCTCTAAAGCTTCATCTGTGGGGGAAAAATATAAAACAGTGAGTCGAGGCCCAGCAAGGTACACGCATATGAACTGTAAAACGGTTATGCCAAAACGATCATATAATCATGCAGAACCAGAACGTTTAAAACATCATCTGGGAACAGTAAAGACATACTATAATGATATTAAATCTCATGCTTCATAAATCGTACTATAAAGAATAACTTTACTGATGCGTGGTAAAACTGAAAACAATACTCGATACTGTTTACTGTCATCTTTTCACTGTGTACGATTCATTATCATCTTTTCACTGTACAATACATTTCCATCTTTTACTGTGACCTGCCAGTGTACCCTACTAGCGGAAGGGGGGAATGATCGAGGATAGATTGTGTTCGGTCCACACAATCCAAGGCCTATCATGTCATATATATCCCGAGGGATATCTGTACTGTGTGCCACCCGAAGGTCGGCCTATCATGTCATATATATCCCGAGGGATATCTGTATTGTGTGCCACCCGAAGGTCGGCCTATCATGTCATATATATCCCGAGGGATATCTATACTGTGTGCCATCTGAAGGTCGGCCTATCATGTCATATATATCCCGGGATATCCGGCCACCCGGTCGGCCTATCATGTCATATATATATCGAAGGATATCATGCTCATGTGCCACCCGAAGGTCGGCCTATCATGTCATATATATATCCCGAAGGATATCTGTACTGTGTGCCACCCGAAGGTCGGCCTATGTTCTTCTTAGCTTATCACCCTTGAGGACCGAGCGGACCATGAATCGCTCTATGGACAGAGCTATCCTCGATTACCACCGTAAGTTCTAAGGCCTCACCCAAGAACTTACCTAGATTGTAGTCAGTCTCGGATCAGAAACCATCTCTTAATAGAAAACCCCTTTTTCAAAATCAGACTTTCAAAATATAGAACTTATTTTGAAATTCATATACTTAAAAGCCGATTCAAAATACACTTGAGGCCGGCTTCGATTTCATGGCATAACACATGTTTGGGGCCGGTTTAGCTTTTTATCAAGGAAGGGCCGGTTCTCTTATCTTGTTAAGGAAGCCGGATTTTATTTTTCAATACAGAAGCCGAAGTTCTTTTTCTTCAAAATGCCGGACTTCAGAAAGCTTGGACAGGAGTACCTTTAAAAGGATGGGACTCTCTTTTGGACGGAGCTCTTTCAAAAGGACAGAGCTCTTTCAAAGGATGGAGCTCATTCAAAGGACGGAGCTCTCTCAAAGGATGGAGCTCTTTCAAAGGACGGAGCTCACTTTTGGACGGAGCTCTTTCAAGGGACGGTGCTCACTTTTGGATGGAGTTCTTTAAAAAGGATGGAGCTCTCTTTTGGACGGAGCTCTTTCAAGGGACGGAGCTCACTTTTAGACGAAGCTCTTTCAAGGGACGGAGCTCACTTTTGGACGGAGTTCTTTAAAAAGGACGGAGCTCTCTTTTGGACGGGGTTCTTTTTCTTATACAAGCCGGAGCTCTTTTTCTTTATTACGGCCGGAGTTCATTTTACATCACAAGCCGGACTTCTTTTTGGACGGAGTGCTTTTTGGACGGAGTGCCTTTTGGACGGAGTGCCTTTTTGCTCAAGGGGACGGAGCTCGTTTTCTCAAAGGACGGAGCTCGTTTTCTCAAAAGACGGAGCTCTTTTTCTTATTAAGGTCGGAGTTCTTTTTCCAACAAAAGGACGGAGTTCTTTTTTTTTCAGAAGCCGGAGTTCATTTTAATACAAAGCTGTGGTTTATTTTAGATTGAGGCCGGAGTTTATTTTTCAGTACAAAATCGGAGTTCATTTTCAACACAAGGCCGGATCTCATTTTCTATTACGAAGTCGGAGCTCATTTTCATATTAAGGCCAGAGTTCATTTTCCCTCAATGGACGGAGTGCTTTTCACCACTGGACGGAGTGCTTTTCACCATCGGGACGGAGTTCTTTTTATACAAAGGGCGGAGTGCTTTTTACTCATAGGACGAAGCTTATTTTCTTAAAGCCGGAGTTCATTTTTCAGTACAAAATCGGAGTTCATTTTCAACACAAGGCCGGATCTCATTTTCTATTACGAAGCCGGAGCTCATTTTCATATTAAGGCCATAGTTCATTTTCCATCAATGGACGGAGTGCTTTTCACCACTGGACGGAGTTCTTTTCACCATCGGGATGGAGTTCTTTTTACACAAAAGACGGAGTGCTTTTTACTCATACGACGAAGCTTATTTTCTCAAAGCCGAAGTTCATTTTCAGTTTCGGTTCAAAGTCAGAATACAAGTCAGTGTTCAATTTCAGTTTCAGTTCAAAGTCAGAATACAAGTTGGAGTTCATTTTCTCTCAAAGGACGGAGTCTATCTTCCTAACACAAGGCCGGAGTTCAATTTACATTCGGGTCAGAGTGCTTTTGGGATAGAGTGCTTTTTTACTCAAGCAATGGAGTGCTTTTTGGACGGAGCTCATTTTACTATCAGGACGAAGTGCCATTTTACTCAAGCGATGGAGTGCTTTTTGGATGGAGCTCATTTTACTATCAAGACGGAGTGCATTGTCATTAAAAAGGGACGGAGTTCACTTTTAAATTAAGGCCATTGTTCTTTATAAAGCCGGAGCCCATTTTTATATTAAGGCGGGAGTTTGTTTAAGGCCAGAGTTCTTTTGGAGTACTTTTTCATCAAAAAGGATGGAACTCGTTTTACATTGCAGAAGGTGGATATTCAATGCAGAAAGCAGGAAACTTAAACACAGAGTACACTTCAACATTCTTAAAACATGAGCTTAAAAGCAGAGTAGAGTATACTAGAAGCATGAACTTAAAACAACGTCCGAAGTAACTTACAGTAAAGCACAAATTTAGAAATAGAGCAGAATACACTGGCAATGAACTTAAAAACGATGTCCGAGGTACACTTGTAGTAAAGCACGAATTTAGAAATAGAGCAGAATACACTGACAATGAACTTAAAAACGGCGTCCGAGGTACACTTGCCTGACAGTTGGTTGCCCAATATTACCGTCTGAAGTTTTTCCTTCCTCCACTTCTTCCTTACTGCTTGCCTGGTTCCCTCTTTTTTTCATCAACCATCGCTGGCTTATATAGAGGAGGGAGTAGGTGGGGTAAGTTGGGCTAAGTTACACTTCTTTTCAGAGGGTAGGTGGAGTAACTAGGTTAGTTCACTTACTCCATTTGGTCGCCGCTCAGTTAGATTCAAACTAAATAGTAAAGTATGTTTTTTCTTTAGTTGCCATTAGTTCATTTCAGGCCAACTGCTTGGCCCACTCTTTGCCGGTCAACTTTTTGGGCGGATTGTGTATTTTTACTAAACGGGCCGATTTTGGAGAAGGCCGGTCCATTCTTTATCAGGAAGGCCAAATTTTGAATAACAGCCGGCCTTAATTACAGGGCCGGAGTGACCAAGGCTGGAGTGCTTAGGGCCGGACTGGATTTTCGTGGGAGGAGGCCGAACGTCTTTATATGAAAGGGGAAGGCCGAAGTTGTTGGGCCTCAAGGGGCCGATCTTCTTTTCTTCTTATACGCAAGTTGGTTTTGTTTTAGGCTCATGACTTCTTTAGACTTAAGGTGGTTGGACTTCTTCTTATATTTTTCGGTCAACTGCGTTGACCGGATAACTTTTAGTTTTTCCTCGATCCTTTGATTATTTTGACTCGATGACCTGGACTTTCTATGTTTAAGAATCTGGGTCATCACAATTCGCCCTCTCAACTAGTAGGGTCTACTAGTTTGGTCCTTTCTTATAGAAAAAGGAATTTCCAGCACTTAAAGAATTTGATCATCAGTTTTTGATTTCTGAGACTTGTTATACTGTTTTATAATTTTTGAAGCATGTCAATATTGATTCATGTTTTCTCATATTTCATTTACCCCTTTGTTCCTGCATATTTCCATGATTTGGCTTTTCTGTATGCATGTTCTGCAGAAAAGGATTTACACTGCATGTTTTTATGTATATTGTTGGGCTTTCGGCTCACTGTTTTACCTTTTTCCTCCAAATGAGACAGTAAAGCTAGTGCTTAACGAGGAGTGAGTTAAAGTTTAGCCTGCAAACTTTTGGAGATTTCAAGCTAATTTGAAGATCTTGGAAAGGGATAGCTTGAATGTAATACCTGGTTTTGTATATGGATCTTGTATATGAAATGTATGTTATGCATATGATAAAACAGGGATTTATGCTTCTGCAGTTATATAATTCAACTTCCGCTATATGTTTCTGAATTTGTGTAGGTCCTAGACGGCATCTCTTATTCTGAATTTTTAATATGGGGAATAAGATTGATTGATTAAAGCCATGGAAGAAGACATGGCGTCTGATGATCTTGTGTTATGGATGAGATGTTTGTGGATGGATATTATTTTGTATATTTGTAGGTTTTATGTTTCAATTTAGCCCAATTTTAAGAAAAACTCTGTATGTTTTTCCTTAGGGCTTTAAGTTGTATTGGGGCTTCAGTTTCTATATCTACAATAACGAAATTATCGAAGGACAAAAAAAATATATCTATTTCATCACAGCAACGCCTACTGCGCGTCGAGCTGGCGCTCAAGTTCCAGCTTGGGATTCAAAACCAGAGAGGGTTTTATTTCAAATAGATTTGTAGCCTTCCAAAGCGAAGATAGAGAGAGAGAGGGGAGAGATCGAGGTTCTCAGGTTTGAATCCGGCTTGGAGCTAGTTGGAGAAGTGATACATCGGACTCAGGTAAGTACACCCATACCATTTTCCTTTTCTCTTTTTGATTTTTTTCTATCCTTATTAGGTATTATTATCCCAATACCCGCCCCATACACGTTTTGTGAAACCCGTGACTTGGGCACGGGAATTTATCAATTTGTTGTTTGATTTATCGTTTTCGTGTGGGTTTGTGCATCCCGAAACCCTAATCCTGTGCCTGGATGCCTTCACCCTCCCATTTTTGGGGCTTTTGTATAAATTGGCTCTAGAATATCCTTACCCCAACCTTGAATATGTTAATTTATCGATTAGATATCCGATTTGGTAATTTTATATGAAATTACGTTTGCCAAAACCCTAACCCGCGCCTAGACCTCGTTTAACCGATTATTTTGAGTTTTATACATGAATTGGCTTTAGATAATGAAAACCCACGTTTTGAATAAGGTTATTTACCAATTGGGTGTCTGATTTTCTAAGTTTTGTCCCGTTTTGTACATATAGGACCCTAAACTCACGCCTGGCACCGTTCACCCGAATTAATGGGAGTTTTTACATGATTCCATTTTGTTTAATGGGTATTTAATCATATGTAATTGTATATTCCAAAAATATTATGTGTGAATCGTTTGTGAAGGATTATTTCATCCAAAAGCTCTAAAGTCATGTTTGGCTCGATGTTGTAAGGATTTTCTAATTGTTTCAAAGTATCGTGTCAAATTATGTATATGTTTAAAGTCACGTGAAGATTTAAACCTATAAGAAATGATTATCTATATCTATATCTAAGAATTATGCAATATATGCAAAGTATAAGAAGGTAATTACACAATTTAATATATATATTATTCGTTCTCTTGGAGTGAGAACTTTGTGAAAGAAGTTTGGTAAACTTTTCCTCAAAGAATAAGAAATCATAAAAACTAGACCACAGATTTATATTTTAGAGGATAAGTATGTCATTGATATTACAGTGAAAACTCAATGATTATCCTAATCGTGTATTGTAGCGGGTGATATTCATTGGCATGCCTTACGATATTACTGTGAAAGCACGATGACTGCCTCTGGACCATTGAAAATATGATGGCATATGTGATATGGCCCTGTATGTCGGGTTAAAAGTACACCGCTCACCATGGGGTGTTGAATGGTGTGGGTCGTGCCTTGGAATGTGTGAAAGTATACACATTCCTTTTCTTATTCTACTGCACCATTAGCTAGTAAGGCCTATTGCTCTGGTCCGCAAAGATAATGAATTTATTCATGTTATTGAACTTTAAGAGAAGAAAGATAAAATATGAAAAATTATTTATATTTCGAAAACATATTTATTCATATTTCATGTTATGCATCATATATTACGCTCCCATCTCCTTTCCTGTTTTATTTTGAATGTGTTATATATTATCCTTGATTATATTGTACTTGCTAAGCATTTGGGTCACCCTTATTGTTTTTCCTCCCTTTAGATGAGCACGAGTTTCTTCCTGACGAGGCAGAGCAGAGCTTAGGAGTTGGCTAGGCTGCAGATCTTAGACAAAGAGCTTTGTGGACATATTTTAGTAGTTTTGCACCTTCCTCATGGATTGTTTTGTATATTTTGAGATAGAATTTTATATTGATATATGTGTGTGATGATGATATATATTGTAATGTAGTTTCTGCTATGTTGATAGATGTATATGTTTCCACAGGTTATTTTGATTTGTATTGGTACCTAGTGGCATCTTATCTGAACCAACAACATGACGGAGTCAAGACATTGGTGCCATGTGTTGCTTTTGGGTCTTTCTGGATCCTGCGTTTAGTGGTATTGTGGTTGTATATTTATTGTACAGGGTTAATGTATAGGTTGTATTTGTTTGGCGACTATTTTTTTGCCAAAATTCTACCGAATTTTGGTTAGAAAAATATGGTTTGTCACAGTTGGTATCAGAGAAAAAAATATTTTAGATTTGATTTGAATCTTATGCGGAATCTTGAGTTAGAGTAAGAAAGATCAAATAAGTAGATGGAGGTATAGGATGATTAAGTTAGATCGGATAATTCTAGTTGTCTTAGTTTGAGTAACTTAGGCTAAGATTAAGTCGGGATCAATAGTTAAATTTGATTGTCTAATTGCGGTATCCTAATTAGTGCCTTAATCAAATTAAGCTGATTCAGTTAGGCTAGGACTAAATCAGGACCCATTAATTATATTTGACTGCTTAGTGTTTAGTGTCCTTGTTAATATTTAAGCAAAGTTGTGAACTAACCCATATCATTCTTGTTTTAGAAAGAATATCAGTTGCTCATCATGCCACCTAAATGGAGGTCTATGCATGGAGGAGGCTAGCTGTGTGACCAAGAGGTTAGGTATCCAAATTTGCTAGGTATGATGGCAAGACTTTAAAGTCATGGAGAATCTAGCCCGGGCAAGAACCAAGAGAATGAGAAGTTGTAAGGAGGATACCTTGAGGATTAACTTAGATTGATCTTAATCCGAGGACTAGGATTGGGGATGCTAGGATAGCATAATAAGTGAGATGGATAAGATGGAATCGATATCTTGAGGTTAGGATAACTCAAAGTCGATTCCTAGTGTTAGCGAATCTGAGGATGTCAAATCATGATCGATGTAATAATGATCAAGTACTTAAACTTTTAGGTGGCTCGAACCCTGCAGAAGGTAAAATATAGATCCTGAAAATTGAAATGATGTTGTCGTGGCCCAATGTTTGGAAAGAGGTAAGGTAATTTTTACCTCATATAAGTTAGAAGGCTAAGCCAATTATGAGTTAGAAGGATAAAGAGATGTTGTGGATAGTCAACCACGTGATCAAAGATTATCCTTATCCATGGGTTAAACTGTAAAGAAGTATAGTAACTTGGATCGAGGTTTTGCGGTGTTGGCATAAGTGTAGAGTGTAGTCTACTGTGATGGGAGGTAAGATTCATGAATTTTGATACTGTAGCATATGTATCATTTTAGGATCCCAAATATATATTTTTATTTGTGATTCCTAAGTTTATCCATTTATTTAAGGATCTAGGCTTGATACTAATAGTATCGAGGTCTACGAAACCTTCTTGGACCCATAGATATGATTGGTTGGATTGAATGAATTTATTTTGAGGTACCGAGTTTTAATTTGATTTGGTGATAATTTGGATGGCGAGCTACCATACTAATGTGAATTAGATTAGTAAGGATATTACATTCGGCAATTGGGTTGTAAAATTTTGAGTATAAGTCAGTTAATCGAGGTACCAGAAAATTAGTATTGTTTTATTTGCAAGTCATTTAATGGGAAATTGTGCCATGTTCATTTAGCATATGAGACCACATCCGGGAGTCATCTTGTGGTCACTAAGAGTTTTCAGTTGTGTAAGTAATTGATGATATTTTTTAGAGGAAAAGATTAGGCTGATTTATCTTTGGCTAGTAATTCAAGATTGTGCTAGAGAAGACACCAATATTTTTAAGGATTTCATATAGAACCGAGGAAGTGTCGGTTAGGTCCTGCTGTGGGATGCTCTAGATACTTTGGGTTGTGTAAGATAAACTAACAAGGTCACTTGGGGATGACTTGGGATTTAGGTTGTTCAGAAGAAAAATAATTTGATAAATAGGCGCCGTGAATTAATTAGTGATTTAGTTGATCTATTGCAAAAACTCGATGAATTTTAGGGTCAATCTATATCCATAGTATTGTTAATTGTAAATAATTGAGATTTGTGCCTGTGGTAGCATTCAGGATAAAGATATGGCCGTCACAAGTTCTGGTCATGTTGTTTGTGTTTGTAGATTTATTGGAATATCTGTGAATTTTATGAGTTGGATCTTCCGGCCATATTTGGGTTAGTATTGTGATGACCTCATCGATGAATTTGAAGAATCATGGGGGTGTGTGAACTTTATTTGAGGACTATGTCATGGATTAGGAATGCTATTAGTCATGTATTCAATTGAGGTTAGAGTGTGAGTTCGGTAAGGGAAGATGTTGTATTGGGCATGTTAATTCTTCGGTAGCATGAATGTGGTCGTGTTGAGATTTGAGCGATGGCTAATTTAGGAAAGATTGAGTGATGTCGTGTGGGTGCACACTTTTCTTGGGTATAGCAAAATCCGATAAGATATCTATTAGGTGTCCCTTGGGGATTTGCAATGTTCACGGAGCATTTGACTTAGAAGCGATTGGTATCCGTCGGAATGAGATATGTGATGATAGTTTTCAAGGAGTGGAGGATGATTGTCGACCATATCATTTGGGTTGATTCGTGATGGATTAAGTGTATTATAGTGAAATGTGATTCTTTTGAGAAAGATTTAGAATTATGCTTTTCCTACATCATTTGTGGGTGGCTGTCCTTTTAATTAAATGGGGGAGAAACCCATGATCAGGATCACTCCAACCGTGGGTTGGAGTTAGTAATTGAGGTCTATGCTCTGATGACTTATAGGTGTTGCTTTTGGAGATGATTATTGTGACAGAACAGGTCATTTTTCTCTAATAACCTCCGTCAATTCATACTTAAACAAAAACTAATTAATATAAATTTCTGTAGAAAATCGGGCGGAGTTTTCTCTAAGACTGGGCAAAAATACCAATACAAACAACCTGAAATTTACACAACCTGGATAAGCATATAGAGAAAAGACTTCAACAGATATTCACAACACAACACAAGATCATTCAAATGCCATATATATCCATGGCTCCAACACAACACATCCTATCCACTATTTTGAGTTCAAACGAGAGATACCATATATGAACCTATACAATTCCAAAATCAATACATGGAAGCAAAACTAAATCCATAAGATAATCTTGTGGAAGCAAAAAGTAGTATCTCAACATAAAACATAACATGCCATGGCTATAAAGACACAATTTTCATCTACAAAATTAGATATTTACATTAACACTTTATCAAACTCCAAAAGTTCTTCAAGAAATTTCAAGACTCCTCAAAGCTTCTTTAACTAAGTCTTTTCTTTACTCTTGGTTATCAGGCAGTAGTTCTACAATCTCATCTGGATGGGGTAAAAACAAATAGGGTGAGTCGAAACACAGTAAAGTACCATAAAAGTATGCAAGTGTAATTTTCATACAAAACACAAATATAATAGAGGAAAAGTTGTAAGATCATCAAAGAACATAATACACATGGAAAAAGTAAGAAAAGTATTAATCGTTATAAAAGCATGTCGGAAATCATAAGTCAATTTCAAACTTCACCTATTCTTCAAATTCAACTTTATTATCCGAAGAGTCCCAAACTAGTAGACCATACTAGCTGATGGAGCGAATAATTGAGAATAGTTTGTGTTCACTCCACACAATTCAAGTCCAAAGTTCAGAGGTTCTCATATCCCAAAATTCAAAGTTCAAAAGTTTCTATCCTCCCAATTTAATGCCCCGAGGAGAGGCAGACCACGTATTGCTCCATTGACAGAGCTATCCTCGATTATCACCATAACGTTCTAAGACACGTCGGAGAACATTTTTCGACTATATGATAGTTTTAGATCTGATTTACTTAACTGAAGGTATCCTTCTTCTTCTTTCCTTAATCTTAAGTCATCATACACCAAAGGCCAATCAAACTCTTATAGATAATTCTGAATACTCTCAGAGATTTTCAACAGTATGGCTTTTTACAAAATCTCGGATAAAAATCATCCCAAGAAGCTTAACAACATATCAAATAACATGTCCATCACATTTCTCAAAATTTTAGAAACAAACATACCCAAATTTTCAAGTTAGGGTTTTGAGGCAAACTGTCCGGACATAAATCGAATACAAAACATGAGCCAAACAACAAAATCGAAACCACAATTCATAATAATCATACACAAACACAAAATTTAGCCATAAAATCATAAGAAACATGCATTATTTGTAACAAAACTTAGGGGACGAGGGTTTTAGATTATAAATGTCAAAATGAAGATATTAAAAATTGATAAAAATGGAAAATAAAGTTCAGGTACACTTACCTTTGCCCAATTTACCGTTTTTCTTACTCTGATTGGATTGACAGCGGCCAAAATCTCCTTCTCCTTCCCTTTTTTCCTCTTTCTCCCTTTGCTGCTCTGCTTTCGTGTCCCTAGTTCTCACCCCCTTCCCTTTTATAACAAAAATGAAATTAGGTTGCTAGAATAAAATCGCACTCGTACTCGAGCGTGTGGCAGGCGTGTAGTGGGTGTGAGCTCTCTGTCCACTGCCTCACTCAAGTGCCAGCGACAAGCAGCGAGCGGGGCCATTTTGTTTTTGGTGCCTGCTACCATGCTTGAGCACATGGTAGGCACCATGCTACTGGGCAGCATATCAGCATACAGCAGCCAAAATTCCTTTCTTTTTATTTCCGAAACTCATTCTCCTATGTATATTTAGCCTCATCTTGATTATTATTATTTTAGTTACTTCCAAATTGTCGTGTTTCAGAATCGGGACCTCACAACTTCCCCCACTTATAGGAATTTCATCCTCGAGATTAAATGAAACTACATACCTCAAGTGAATGATTCTTCCACAAAATTTCACCAATGGAATTGTCTTTGTACGCAGCATCTGATCCTTTCAATCTAGAATCTGCATTGGCTCCTCAATATAAGATAAATCCTTACTAATTGTCAAGGGCTCAAACTCAATAACATGCATAGGATCGTGGACATACTTCTGAAGTATCGACACGTGAAATATATCATGAACATCCGCCAAATTGGGTGGCAAAGCCAATCTGCACACTACTTCTCAAATCCTCTCCAAAATCTCAAAAAGGCTAATGAATCGTTATTTCAATTTCCCTTTCACCCTAAATATGAATGTCCCTTTAGATTGAGATACCTTCAAAAATACATAGTCACCCACCTCAAATTTTAACTCCGATCTCCTACAGTTTGTGTAACTTTTCTGCCTACTTTGAGCCACTTTTAAATTTTCATGAATCAGTTTAATCTTCTTCGCTATCTCTTTAATAATTTCGGGGCCCAAAATTCTCTTATCTCTTATTTCCTCCCAATGTATCAATGATCTACACTTCCTCCCATATAATACCTCAAATGATGCCATGCCTATACTCGCCTAATAACTGTTATTGTAGGCAAACTCTACCAAGGCTAGATAATTATCCTAATTTTTCTCATATCTAATACCGAGGCCCTTAACATATCCTCGAGGATCCAAATTGTACATTTTGATTGATTGTTAGTCTGGGGCTGATATATCGTACTAAACTTCAATTCTATCCCAAATTCTTTATGCAAACTCTCCCAAAATTTGGAGATAAAGCACAGTTTCGATCCAATACCATCCTTACAGGCACGCCATGGAGTCTAACAATTTCATTCACATACAACTGGCCAACTTGTCACCGGAGTACGTTGTCACAATCACCAAGAAATGGGCTGACTTAGTCAGCCGATCAATAATAACCTAAATGGCATCATGATTCTTGGGAGTCTTTAGTAAGCCCGACACAAAATCCATCGCAATATCCTCCCATTTCTAACTTGGAATCGGCATCGGCTGCAATAACCCAGGTGGTTTTCTCCTTTTAGCTTTCAATTGTTGACACACAAGACATTTCTTAACAAAAGCCACAATATAACTTTCATATTCCTCCACCAAAATGTCTTTTTCAAATCCTGATACATTTTATTTGTCCCGGGATGAATCATTTATCGGGGTCAGTGAGCTTCCTTCAGGATTTTTTCTTTCAACTCTTTATCATTTGGCACACACAAATGATCTCTAATTCTCAATACTCCATCAGCTCAGACATTGAAATCAATTCGGGGGTCCTTATTTAAATCGCCCACAATATCCATAAGGAAGGAATCATTTACTTACTTCTCCTTAGCATCATTTATTACCTCCGGCTGAATCTGAAGATAAGATAAAATCATCCGATTACCTCGAACATACCGCTAAATATCACACTATTTCAGATAATCCAATATTTCCATTTGCTTAATCTGCAATCTAGCCACATAGCTTGATCGACGGCTCAATAAATTGGCAACCACATTAGCTTTCCTAGATTTATACTAAATGTTACAGTCATAATCCTTCAAAAAATCAAGCCACCTTCTTTGCCCATATTTAACTCTTTCTGCAAGAACAAATACATTAAATTTTTATGGTCAAAATAAATAAAAAATTTCTCACCATAAAGATAATGTCTTCAAATCTTCAGGGCAAACACGACCACAGCTAATTTCAGATCATGAGTTGGATAGTTCCTTTCATGTACCTTCAACTGTCTAGACCTATAAGCCACTACTTTGCCATTTTGTATTAGCACACAACCCAAACCTACTTTAGAGGCGTCACAATATACCTCAAAGCCACCAGATCCCTCTAGAATAGTCAACAACGGAGCAATTGTTAAGCGATCCTTCAATTTTCAAAAACTCTGATCGCACTCTTCTGTCCAACTGAACTTGGCCTCCTTATTTATCAATTGAGTTAAAAGTATAGCTATCCGTGAAAAATTCTCTACAAATCTCTTGTAATATCCTACAATACCGAGAAAACCCCTAATTTTGGTCACTGAGGTAGATCTGCTCCAATTAATAGCGGCCTCTACCTTCTTTGAACCTATAGTAATGCCTCCATTCGAGATCACATGTCCCAAAAATATCACCTTCTCAAGCCAAATTTCACATTTGTTCAATTTAGCATACAATTTCTCCTCACAAAGCACTTGGAGAACAATCCTCAAATGAGTCTCATACTCCTCATGACTTAGAATATATCAAAATATCATCAATAAATACCACCATAAATTTATCTAAATATGGTTTAAACACCTGATTTATAAGTTCAATAAAAGCAGTAGGAGCATTAGTAAGACCAAATAGCATAACAAGAAATTCGTAGTGGCCATACCTCATTCGAAAAGCTATCTTGGCCACATTATCCTACTTAATCTTCAACTGATGGTATCCCAATCGCAAATCAATATTAGAGAACACCCAAGATCCTTATAATTGGTCAACTAAATCATTAATGCACAGCAATAGATATTTATTTTTTATCGTAATCTTATTCAATTCACAATAATCCACACACAGCTGCAAGGACCCGTCATTTTTCCTCACAAATAAAACTAGTGTATCCCACGGAGATACACTCGGTCTAATGAAACTCTTATCTAACAATTCTTTCAATTGCAATTTCAACTCTTTCAATTCTGCGGGCGCCATATGGTATGGTGCCTTTGAAATCAGAATGGAACTAGGAATAACCTTAATTTCAAATTCAATCTTCCGGTAAGGGGGTAACCCAGGCAACTCTTCTAGAAACACATTGTCAAAATCACACACAACCAAAATGTCCTTTGCTAGCACACTGTGACTCCCAATGGTGCTGGCATAAGCTAGATAAGCCTGACATCCACTTTTCATCAAATGTTTGGCATGTAGAGCGAAAATCAATATGGGCATTTCCTTCTTCCTAATGCCTAAAAAAAGGGGTCAACTCCAGAAATATTAAAGTACACCCTTTTTAGAAAATAATCAATATTGGCAAGAAATTTAGCCAGCCAGTCCATCCTCAAAATAATATCAAAATCAAACATATCCAACAACACTAAATCCACCATCAAATGCATCCCATTCACCTCAACCTTATACTTCGAATACATAACATCAGTAATTATCGACGATCTAGTAAATGTCAATAAAGACAAAGAATAATCTAGAATCCTCGGAGTGGATACAATATAGCATGCAAATTGGGAGGAAACAAAGGAGTATTAGATCTAGAATCAAATAAAACAGAAACGAAAACTCCACAAATAAGAAGGGTACCTTCAACAACGTTTGAGGGTGCCTCAGTGTCCTATAACGTCACCGCAAATGCTTTAATCAAAATAGTTAGCTTTCTTACTTCCAGCCTTTTGGGCAGTGGGCAATCCTTAATCAAGTGGCCCTACTGACCATAATTATAACAAGTTAACAGGGCTTCCCCATGTGCTTCCTCCCATAATGAATACAGTTAGCCGTTGATGCTTGAGAACTTGTCACTGACTAAACTTCAGTAAACTCTTTCCCTTATCTGTCGTCTTTGCCTTTTAGATGGCCCCGAGGGCCCTATATTCGATCGTGTTTGTAACTTGTCCTTGCTAGTTGCCATTTTGGCAAAGAACTTTTAAGTCTCCAACTCCCTTTCGAATATTAAAGCTCGATTTAAATCTCCGCGTAGGTCCGGAACTTCTGAGTCACCAATTGCCTCCTAATATCGTCTATTAATCCCTGCTGGAACTTTTTAGCCTTCCTTAATTCATCCTCCACAAAGTACGATGCATATCAGAAAAATTCAAGAAACTTCATATCATATTCTGCCACTGTACGGGTTCCTTATCTCAATCTCATAAATTTTTCCTCCTTCTGATCCTGGAAGCTAGAGGGGAAGTATTTTTTTATAAAAGCTTCTTCAAACATTTTCCAAGTAATATCATCATCGGGCACTCCCAACGCCCACTTCTTCATGGCCCACCAGCTATCGGGTTCTCCTTCTAATTTGTAGGCCACAAAAGTGACCTTTTCTCGATCAAAGCACTGGATTATCATAAAAAAATTTTCATCCTTCAAATCCAAATATCTTCCTCTGCCAGATCTGGTTCTCCCAAAACTTCAAGCGCTCTCTCCAACATGAACTTATCATATGCCGTCGGAGCAGGATTTACCTGGATCGGCTCTGGTGCAAGAACCGAAAGCATGTGATGTTGTTCCATTGACTCTATGATGTTCGTCATACTCCCTAATAGGTTTAGGTACTCGACCTCATGATCCTGGGGAGTATTAGCGCCCCCACGGGTATTTCTTCTGCCCCTTTTACTCACCATCTTACATCCTATAACCAAAAATAATGTGATGTTAATAGATCTCAAGAAATCAAATCAAAGGGAGGGGTCAACAATCATTCAATATAAATCAGGATTAGCCTAAAGGTTAACACCTAAACACCCTATCTAATCCTAACTATCCTCAACCTATTCCTACTTAAACTTAAACTTAAACCTAAGCTTCTACTTCAATATTGATCAATCCTAAGGAATCTATTTTCTCTGATATCAACTGTGATTGAACAGATCATTTTCCTCTAATGACCTTCATCAATTCATACTTAAACAAAAACTAATTAATACAAATTTCTACAAAAAATCGGGTAGAGTTTCCTCTAAGATTATATAAAAAAACCAATAAAAATAATCTAAAATTTACACAACCTGGACAAGCATACAGAGAAAAGACTTCACCAGATATTCACAACACAACACAAGATCATTCAAATGCTATATATATCCATGGCTTCAACATAACACATCCTATTTACTATTTCAAGTTCAAACAAGAAATGCCATCTAGGAACTTATATAATTCCAAAATCAAAATGTGGAAGCGAAACTAAATCTATTAGATAATCCTGCAAAAGCAAAAGGCAGTATCTCAACATAAAATATAACATGCTATGACTATAAATACACAATTTTCATTTACAAAATTAGATATTTACATTCACAATTTATCAAACTCCAAAATTTCTTCAAGAAACTTCAGGACTTCTCAAAACTTCTTTAACTAAGTCCTTTCTTTACTCTTACTCATCAGGCAGCAACTTTACAATCTCATCTGGAGGGGGCAAAAACAATCAGAGTGAGACGAAACCCAACAAGGTACCATAAAAGCATGCAAGTGTAATTTTTATACAAAATATAAATACAATAGAGGGAAAGCCATGGGATTATCAAAGAACAAAATGCACATGAAAAAGTGAGAAAAGCATTAATCGTTATAAAAGCATGTTGGAAATCATAAGTCAATTCAAACTTCACTTATTCTTTAAATTCAACTTTATTATCTAAAGAGACCCAAACAAGTAGACCCTACTAGCTGAGGGAGCGAATAATCGAGGATAGTTTGTATTCACTCCATACAATCCAATGCCAAAAATCAAAGGTTCTCATTTCCCAAAATTTAAAGTTCAAAAGTTTCTATCCTCCTAATTTAATGCCCCTAGGAGGGTAGACCACATATTTCTTAATGGACGGAGCTATCCTTGATTATCACCGTAACGTTCTAAAGTATGTCAAAGAACCTTACCTAACTATACAATAGTCCTAGGTCCGATTTCTTACTGATTTAATTAATTGAAGGTATCCTTGTTCTTATTTCCTTAATCTTAACTCATCATACCCCAAAGGCCAATCAAACACCTACAAATAATCCTTTAGATAGTTTTGAATACTCTCAGTGATTTTTAACAGTATAGCATTTTACAAAATCTCGGATAAAAATCATCCAGCAAGCTTAACAATATGTCAAATAACATGTCCATCACATTTCTCAAAATTTTAGAACCAAACATATCCCAATTTTCGAGTTAGGGTTTGAGGCAAACTGTTCAAACATAAATCGAACACAAAATATGAGTGAAATAATGAAATCAAAGCCACAATTCATAATAATCATGCATAAACACAAAATCTAGCCGTAAAATCACAAAAAACATACATTATTTGTAACAAAACTTAGGGGACGAGGGTTTTAGAGCATAAATGTCAAAGTGGTGATATTAAAAAGTGGTAAAAATGGAAAATAAAGTTTGGGGTACACTTGCCTTAGCCCGATCTACCATTTTTCTTATTCTGATCGGATCGACAGCGGCTAAAATCTCCTTCTCTTTTCCTTTTCTCCTCTTTCTCCCTTCACTACTCTGCTTTTGTGCCCCTGGTTCTCAAGCCATTCCCTTTTATAATAAAAATGAAATTAGGTCGTTAGAACAAAATCGTGCCCACGCTCGAGCGTGCGGCAGGCGTGCAGTAGGCGCAACCTCTGGGTCACTGCCTCACTCGAGCGCCGGCGACAAGCAACGAGTGGGGTCATTTTGTTTTTGGCGCTTGTTGCCGCACTCGAGTGCACGGCAGGCACCGTGCTGCTGGGCAGCATATCAGCATACAGTAGCCCAAATTCCTTTCTTTTTACTTTCAAAACTCATTCTCCCATGTATATTTAGCCTCATCTTGATTATTATTATTTTAATTACTTCTAAATTGTCCTGTTTTAAAATTGGGACCTCACAATTATTGTCTAATAATTTTAAGAGTCTGAAGAGTTGTGTCTTAAGAAGAGATCATTATATGACAATACTAGCAAATAAATCTACTTAAAGATTGAGAATACGAATCCCCGTATGTAACGGCCTAGATTCTAAAATATAGAAGGTCCAAGTCATTAACTAAATATAATCAAGGAATAAAGGAAAATTGAAGTTTATCTAGTCAACTGGCGTTGACCAGAAAATATAAGAATAAGTAAATCCGGTCAACGCTAGTTGACCGAAAAATGTGAAAAGAAGCCAAGGAAGAGTTGACCGAAAAATATAATAAGAAAGTAATCTGGTCAACGCCTGTTGACCAGAAAACATGAGGAAGACATATTTGGATGCGGAGATTTGGGAGCGACTGTAAAGGTGAGGAGTCAAAGACGAAAGAAAGGAAGGGAAGGATTCCATGCCAGACATAAGTAAGGAGTTGATGAGCATTTTCAGGCAAGAGTACTCAACTTTTTGTTGATTATATGTTTAATGCAAGTATACCCTATTTTAAGTTCATGAATTAATGCAAGTGTACTCACCGTTTCAAGTTCATGTTTTTAATGCAAGTATATTATGCCTATTTATCTGACTAATGATGTTCAGTTATTTCATGATGTTCGAACGCATGAAGTTTGATTACTGCATGATTTAGATGATGACCAGTTATTTGTTTATGAAAAAGTACCGGTTATTTCATGATGTTTGGACGTTTTACTTAAATGCATGAAGTTTGGCCATGTTTTAAGATGTTCGGTTTTTTCATGTGTAAAAAGACCTCCGGCCTTTGTTAAAAAGAACTTCGGCTTTTGTTAGAAAGAACTCCGACATTTGATAAAAAGAACTTCAACTTTTGTTAGAAAGAACTCCGGCTTTTGATAAAAAGAACTTTGACTTCTGTTAAAAGGAACTCCGGCTTTTTGATAAAAAGAACTTCGGCTTTTGTTAAAAAGAACTCCGGCTTTTGATAAAAAGAACTTCGGCTTTTGTTAGAAAGAACTCCGGCTTTTGATAAAAAGAACTTCGACTTTTGTTAGAAAGAACTCCGACTTTTGATAAAAAGAACTTTGGCTTTTGTTAGAAAGAACTCCGGCTTTTTGATAAAAAGAACTTTAGCTTTTGTTAAAAAGAACTCCGGCTTTTGATAAAAAGAACTTTGGCTTTTGTTAGAAAGAACTCCGGCTTTTGATAAAAAGACCTCCGGCTTTTGTTAAGAAGATCTTCGGCCTTGACAAGCGATCTCCGGCTTTGATAAATGAGACCTCCAACACTTTGATAAAAGACCTTCGGTTTTAAGACATTAGAAGAAAGGCTTTACAGACTTCAAATGCTAAAGTGAAGAACAAAGGCTATAAGAATAAAGAAAAATGTATGTAATCCAGACAGCAAGTGGAACTTTATGACTTCCGACTTTTGAACTGTGATGGATGGCCATTAAAGAATATGAACTAAGAACCGAGTTTCCATTAAGCTTGCTGTTAAAGATGGATAAAGGATATTGGAGTAACACTCGAGGACTGCCCCTAGGCCATAGGGAAATTTCTGGTGGCATAAGGCTTATGGACTATGACCCCGTATGCCAAGTTAAAGGCATTACCTCCCGCCTCGGGGAGCATAATGAGAGAATACGACTCTAGGTTGTGGGGTAGCACACAACCCTTCCTCGATGTTGTCCTCTCCCGTCTGGTCCCTAAAGATGATAAGTATTTCGTTCAGCTTTTATGAATTTTCTGAAGACAAGATAATAAGATCAAGAACAAGGAACTCTAAACTTAAGAAGAAATGATATGGTGATTTTCATATGCTAAGTTATGTTATGAAACCTTTAATTTGATCCGATGATATGTATGTTAATATTTTCTACATGTGGGTACCTTGCTGGACTTTGTAGCTCACTCTTGCTATTTTTAGATGATGAAAAGCTTATGAAGGACGAAATTGAGTAGAGTCATATGAAGTAACTAGATGACATAGCTGGCCAGAGCTGATCAATGAAGGAGTTGATGTATTTTCCTTTTGATGTTTTGAGAAGGACTTGTAAAAACATTTCGCTGTAAAAGAATTTATGGATGTTAGCATGTTTCCGTAATTATAATATGAAGTTGATATTTCTAGTAGCATCTCATTTCATGTCAAGGACTTCATGTCGACCAACCTTATATGGAGTTAAAACTTTGATGGCCAACTCAAGGAGTTCGGCCGTAAGCGATCCTGTGTACGCGATAGGGTATGTTTTTATATCCACCAAGTTAGTATTATACCGTTTATGAAGAAAGGCTAGGTTTGACGGCGGACGTATGTGGTGGAATATGGCCAGTCCGTCACACCGTGTCTTTAAGGAAGACGGGCATTAGGACCGATAATATGATGTTGGCAGTCTTTAGATTTGTGGTGTTTTCGATATTTCATAGGAGATATGAAAGGTCAGCCATGAGTAGATCCCAATATTTGGGTTAATGGGATGTCATATTTTTTATTTGGGTGACAGAATCGTATTCGAAGTATTAGAGCTATGAAATTATGAGATAAGAAATCCTTGTGGTTCTAACTCGGGGTTGTTAGAACGACAACGATTTTAGGTGTTTCAATAATTGTGGATTAGCTTTCGAGGACGCTCCATCTATCGTGAATTTGGGTAATGCATGCGGGTTAAATATGTTTACTCATTGGTAAGCCAACGAGATAATAAGTTTGCTCAGTATTTAGGTTTCAAGACCTAGGTAGTGATTTGAGGCTGTGCCAAATTTTTAGGTGATTATCTCAATTGTGTTTCCTAAGTTAATCGTAATATGTGGATTAAGGACCTTGCCTTAGTTGTGTTGATATCTTTGAGATTTTTCTTAGGCCTATAGCTGTTACGTAACCTAGTTGTCCAATATGGATCAATTGAATTCAAGTTGCTAGAGAATTTTTAGAGTGCTAGTGAATGGTTAAACAAAGTAGCGTAGTGGTAGCGTGTGGCCTATGACCCAGAGATTTCATAATAAGATTGAGGATCCAAGCAAATGATCATTTTCAAGGCTTAGGATGAATTGAAGTAGAAGTTCATAAGTTCGCTTGAGGTTTTTGAATTAAATTGAAGAAATAGCCAATACTTTGGGTTGCCTTCAAATTTGGTGGATTATTATGAGGTCTCCTATATATAAATGATTAAGGAAAAATACTCCGAAAAAGAACTCCGGAGTGCTTTTTCTGTTCAAAATTCGGAGTACTTTTCTTTTCACAGGATGGAGTACTTTTTTTTTAAAGGGACGGAGTACTTTTCTTTTTTTTTAAGGGACGGAGTACTTTTCTTTTTCAAAATCCGGAGTGCTTTTCGGTTAAAAGTCCGAAGTGCTTTTCTATTCAAAATCCGGAGCTCTTCAACTGGAGTTCAAATTCCACACTCTCGGCCGGTTTCGAATTCAGGTGCACACGGCCGGTTTCGTATGCGACTTAAGGCTGGTTTCAAAATCAAGTGTTCTCGGCCGGTTTCGAATTCAAGTACACACGGCCGATTTCGATTTCTAAGAACCAAAAGCCGATTTCGATTTCTAAGTGCCAAAAGCCGATTTCGATTTTTAAGTGCCAATGGCCGACTTCGATCAAAAGCCAATTTCAATTTCAATTCCAAGTGCAGCAGTGCCGATTTCGATTTTTAATACAACAAAACCGAAGCATCAAAGTCCAAAGTTCTTTTTACGAAAAAACCGGAGTCCTGAAAATCGGATTTCTATGCAATTACCAAAGCTTATATAATTTGACAATTAAACAGAACATCAGGATTTCTTTTTAAACATGCAACTTAGAATAATTCTTTCCTAAATCAGATGAACAGAACACATTTCATACATAAAACAAACTTCATACATATTAAAACATCAGTTCATAAAAATATCAGATAAAAGGACAAAACAACTTCATACATACTAAAACATAATTTTTATAAGAATAACGCAAACATGCATAATCATGACTTTAAAATAAGGTGAGTACTCTTGCCTGGATTCCTTTTTACTTTGCCTTGAAATTTTGCTCTTTCTTTACTAAAAACTTTTACTGAGTGTTATTTTCTGATGCTTCTCTAGTCCTCATTTATAGCCCTTAGGTTTGGTGGCCATTATTTATGGTTCTACATTTCCCAAAGAGTGTCATTTATGATTTTACATTTCCAAAACGTTTTGTGATTAGCTAGATTATTTATGTCGTGCATTCCTGAAGTGTTTCCTCGTTAATTTTCCTTGACCGGATTTAATCCTCTCACTTAAACACATTCTGGTCAATGGGCGTTGACCAAATTGCTCTCCTCTTTCCCTTCCTTCCTTCCATTCATGTTTTCCGGTGAACATTTTACGTTGACCGGATTATTCCTTCATACACATTCCGGTCAACTGGTGTTGACCGAATTTTACTTACCTTTAACATTTTCCTTCAGTATTAATCCAGCATTCACACTGGCTTCACCAACATCATCACTCCGGCTCCTTCATCAACATCAACTTCGGCCTTTCTTCTTCTTCTTGAACCCATAATCTACTCCGGCCTCAACATACAAAGTTATTTCGGCCTCACTTCTCACACAATGCACTCTTCAAGGCTGGTTTCAACCTTATACTTTACGGCCAATTTGGAAATTCACTTCTAAGCCGATTTGGATTTCATCATCAAGGAGCCGGTTTTCTTCTCACAAGGCCGGACTTGATTTTCATCAAGTAAAAGCCGGACTCGATTTCCATCGAGGAAATCCGAACCTCTTTTCATCATGCAAGGGTTGAACTTGATTTTATCTTAAGGCCGATTTACTTTTCTTATTACCTTTTTCCGGTCAACTGGCATTGAGCGGATTATAAAGACTAGAATTTCCTATGTTCTAGAATCTGGGCCGTTATAATAAGTATGTGTTCGAATTAAGTCTTGTAAGAGATTAGGGATTTTTCTTGTGATAAGATTCCAATCTAGATTTAAATAGGAAACATTAAGTATTGGGAATTAGGATAATTCAATTAGCTAAGGTTTTCTAGGATAAGTCACTTAATCAACGAAGTGACTTAGGAACCTGCAGAAGAAATCTAGAAGGATTTTCCCAGATTGTTGAACTTTGAAGTTTGTTAAATTTCAATGACGAAATTTTTATAAGTAGAGGAGAGTTGTAACAAATCGGTTTTTGAATATCATAATTGTGGGTAATTAAGTTAATATAATCCAGATTAGGCTTAATCCATGTAAAAATTTAAGTTTCGGGACCGTGGATCGAATGGCGGAGTAGGTCTATCAAGTGCCCAGCCAGTGGGCCAACGCCTAAGGTGGGTCGTGGATCGAGGCGCACAACGCCAACTCGGGATTTAAAACCCAAGAGGGTTTTAAAACCCGAGAGGGTTTTATTTCTGGTAGATTTGCAGCCTTCCAATACGAAGAGAGAGAGGGAGAAGAGAGAGACGAGAGATTGAGGTTCTCGGGTTTCAATTCAGCTTGGAACTAGTTGGAGAAGTGATAGATCGGGTCGAGACAAGTATACCCATACCCTTTTCGTTCTCTCTTTTTAATTTTTGTTTGATCCCCATCGGGTATTATTGTTCTGATACCCAGCCCATGCACGCATTTTGTGAAACCCATGACTTGGGTACGAAAATTCATCAATTTGTTGTCCGATTCATTATTTTCGCACAGGTTTGTGCATCCTAAAACCCTCACCCCATGCCCGGATGCCTTCACCCTCCGATTTTTAGGGCTTTTGCATAAATTGGCTCTAAAATATCATTGCCCATACATCGATTAGATATCCGATTTGATAGTTTTATGTGAAATTACATTCTCGAAACCTTAAGTTGTGCCCGGACCTCATTTAACCAATTATTTTGAGTTTTATACATGAATTGGCTTTAGATAATGAAAATCCATGTCTTGAATATGGTTATTTACCGATTAGGTATTCGATTTTTCAAGTTTTGTCCAATTTTGTATATATGGAACCCTAAACTCACACCCGGCGTTGTTTACCCTAATTAATTGGGGCTTTTGCATGATTCTATTTTGTTTAATGTGCATTTAATCATGTGTAATTGTATATTCAGAAAATATTATGTGTAAACCGTTTATGAAGGATTATTTCCTCAGGAAGCTCTAAAGTCATATTTGGCCCAATGTGGTAAGAGTTTCTAATTGTTCCAAAGTATCATGTTAAATTATGCATATGTCTAAAGTCACGTGAAGATTTAAACTCACAAGAAATGATTATCTGTATCTGTATATAAGAATTATGCAAGATATGCAAAGTATAAGAAGGGAATGTCATAATTTAATATATGTATAGTTTGTTCTCCCGGAGTGAGAACTTTGTGATAGAAGTTTTGTAAACTTTTTCTCAAAAAATAAAAAATTATAAAAATTAGACCACGGATTTATATTTCAGTAGATAGTATCCCCTGACATGCCATTGATATTACAATGAAGATTTAAAAATTATCCTAGCATTATATTATAACGAGTGATATTCATTGGCATACCTTAGGATATTACTGTGAAAGCATGAGGACTGCCTTTGTGGCACGGGAGATATGGTGGCATATGTGATATGGCCCTATATACTAGATTAAAGGTAAGCCACTTACCACAGGGTGTTGAACGGTGTAGGTCGCGCCTTAGAATGTGTGGAAGCATACATATTCCTTTCCTTATCTTACCGTACTATTAGCCGGTAAGGCCTATTGGCTCTAATCCGCAAAAATAATAAACTTTATTCATGTTATGGAACCCTAAGAGAAGAAAGATAAAATATGAAAAGTTATCTATATTCTGAAAATGTATTTATTCATATTTCATATTATGCATCATAATCACGCTCCCATCTCCTTCACTATTCCATTTTGAATGTATCGTATATTATCCTTAATTATATTATACTTGTTAAATATCTGACTCACCCTTACTGTTTTTCCTTCCTTCAGATGAACATGAGTTTCTACCTGATAAGGTAGAGTAGAGCTTAGGAGTTGGCTAGGATACAAATCTTGGAGGAAGAGCTTCGTGGACTAAGTTTAGTAGTTTTGCACCTTCCTCATAAAATATTTTATCTATTTTGAGATGAAATTATATACCGATATATGTGTGTGATGATGTTATATATTGTAGTATAGTTTTCGTTGTATTAACGGATGTATATGCTTCCATAGATTATTATGGTTTGCATTAATACCTAGTGGTATATTATCTGAATCGACGACATGACGGAATCATGACGTTGGTGCCACGTGTTGCCTGTGGCCTTTTTGAATTTTGTGTTTAGTGGTGTTGTGGTTGTATATTTGTTGTACAGGATTAATCTACAAGATGTATTTGTTTGGTAGCTATTTTTCTGCTGAAACTCTGTCGAATTTTGATTAGAAAAGCGTGATCCGTCACATCAGTATTATCCTCACCCTATTGCTTGTTTGGGATAGTGCTCCATCAACATACAATATTCACATGAGTGGTGGCACATTTATTTTAGCCCCCAAAGATTTAGTTGTTTATTCTAAGATTGTGGTCATTATTTTGGCAATAAAGTTTGTAAAGATGACTGTTTTTGGAGGATCGGGCCTAGAACCTTATGTCGAACTCATCTAACTTGATTGACCAATTGATTAAATGTCCAAATACTTCTAACTTCTATAAAATCCTTTTTAGGGGATGATCTATAAAAATCGTAATTTTATAGGCATGGAAATATAATCGGACAATTAAAGCAAAAATTAATGCTAAAGCATCATTCTTTCTTTATGCATACCAAGTTTTCAAGTATACAAGGAACTTACTGATATAATATACCGATTTCTATAACTCTAATTCTTTCTTGATCAAAATAGCACTTAGAGTTGTTTATAAAATGGTTTGGTAATGATGTTATTTCTCACCCTCCATAGGACTAGTAAATACGGATGGATATGCCAAATATTATTTCAAGTCCTAAAAAACTTATATGTGCTCATCCATCCACCAGAAATTATTTATCTTTACTTCTCCTAATCTCTTAAAGAATGATAAATATTTACCAACTAGTTCTTTCATGAATTGGGATAAGGCTATAAGTCACTCGATTTACCTTTAGATATCTTTAATAATCCGAGGTGGTTCTTTATCCATTATTACTTTGATGTTCTATAGGTTTTGTGAGGACCGAGATTTATTATTTATAATTTGATAAACTAAACTAATTTATATAAAATTAAGATCAATGAATAGTAAAATTTAGAAGTTAGGAACTCACTCTAAAATACAATAAAAATTTATTTGATGAAACCGACTACAATTTTAGTTAATAAAAGATAGAACTAATGATATGGAACTAATTCAGTTAATAAATTGTCAAATTGAGTAATAATCAAATTAATTTCGATAGACGATAAGATAACCTGATTACTGAAATTACACCAGATTAGTAACTAAATTTGGCCCAATTAATTAAATATAGCTCAAATCAAATAAGAATTAAATTGTTAAATTCAGTTGGTAATCGAATAAGTTTTGATTGATCAAATTAGTGTCCCAGCGATTTTAAAACCAATCCGGAAGCTGCCGAAACTTATAAACAACGACCTAACCAAACTTTCTAATTGAAATTAATATTTAGAAGGACCCAAAAGTAGTTAAATTAAATTAAATAAATTGGGAAGAAGTGTAAATCTAGGGACTAACTAATATCATAATAATTAAGTAATTTTTTATACACCCTTAACAATTATATTTTAATTAAAATTAAGGGACACATGTCACTTCCTCATAACCCCATACTTAGTAAAAGTTTGGAAGAAAGAAAGGGGAAGAAAGGACAAGAGAGGGCCGGCCCTCTCCTCTCACACACACCCACACCCACACCCACACGTGCCCATTAGAAAAATAAAAAAAAATAAAGAAAAGAAAAATAATTTTACATGAACATTTTATGAGACATATAGCACATAATAAGGGTTAACATGTATCCAATAAACCCCCAATTAGAAGCCAATAAGTGGCTCATGGAGGATCCAACAACTCACCCCATGCAATGGGTGAGTCATACTTGAGTAGCATGAGATTGCCACCTTATGGTGCATGTGACAACTTCTAAAAATTTCACCACTAATTTATTTATTTAGGGGGATAATAAATAAATAATTCCACCAAATAAAGGAGGAAAAAAATGGAAAGAAAAAGGGAGAAAGAGAGAGGAGAAAACCTGTTGGAACTCCTAACGGAGAGAGAAGCTAGCTGTTTGGATAGAATGCTTCAAGAATTTTTATAAATTAATTATGGTGATAACTCCTCTCCCTCTTGGATTTGTTGTTTAATTCTTGATCTTAACTTGAAGTATTGTTGATCCAATACTTAAAAATTCCACCGATCCATGCTAGAATGAGCAAAGTTCAGCAACATGTCAAAATGGGACTCTGTTGCTGAATTCTACTGCACCATACTGATGTCTGAATTTTTAAGTGTCTTATTTGATTGATTCATACCAGGAAAATTTTACAAAAATACTTCAAGATGTTAGCTAAATCACCATATTTATTTGGAATAATTATGCTTCATAAAACTTGCCGGTTTGATTGAACGAAATGAGACTGATAGACTGAACCGGCTGAAATAGAGCAGTCACTAGTGTTGACTTTGGCCTTTCTTTTCACCAAGTTCTAGGGCGGTTCAGGCTCCACAAAAATTAGGGAAGACACTTCAATGAACCGGCTCTATGCCATAAATTTTTATAATTTTATCAGTTCAAAATCTAACCGGTTTAGGCCAAAGAAAATGAAGTGTCACTAAACCTGACAGAAGCAGAATGGTGCATAAAGATCAGCACATAACTTTGAACCAGGCATGAATAAAAATAGAAAATTTATATGAGTCGATCCAAATTTTGTTCTAATTTTGAAAATGTATAAAAAATAATTTTTCAAGGTGATTTGCCCACTGCACCTACCAGAAAACCAAAGACTGTCACTGAATCAGCTGCAGCATCAATTTGGCATTTTTGCCATATCTGGGTGAACCATCCAAAATTTCATGGATAAACCAGTCATATACATAATGTTAATACAGGAAACTAACCAAATATCAAGTGGACCGATCAATGAAAGGGTGAACCGACTGCTAAACTTGAGCACAGAATCGATTTCGGCAAAACTAGTTCAGCCCTTGGTTCTTGAGTGAATCAAGGGACCTGTTCAGGCATATAAAATTACTCGAGTGGACTGGCCCACCCATTTTTGATATATAATGAATCAGTTCACGTGATAAAATAAAAAAAAATCATTAAAATGGCCAAACTGGTTCATAAATTGGTGAACCGGTCGAAAAAAATTTAAAGAGCCAAACCGATTGGCAAATTGGTAACATTAGAAGGTTAATGGACCGGAAGCCACTTAATATGACTCATAAAAATTTATTCTGACATTTTGAATATTTTATGGCATGATATTTTTACAATACCCGATGATATGATTTTTATGATATATATGTCAATTTTATACATAAGTAGAGGCTTAATATTATTGTATAAGAATTAAGAATTTTCTCTTAGATGAGAAAATTAAGGAAAGATGAAGAAGAAGCTTCCACTAAGAAAGTTTAAAAAAGTAAGGAAATCAAACCAAGGAGTTTATTTCAGATGACAGTATTCTCTGACATACCTTAAAATATTATAGTATAGATCGTTGTCTAAATATGTATTACTATACGATTTAGGCCCTGTCTACTAGGAGATAATAGGTAGTACTATCCTACTCTCAAGATGTAAATAAGGAGGTTATGGCCATTAATTGTGTGGAGTGAACACAATCCAGATATCGATCAAATACTCCATTAGCTGGTAAGGCCTACTAGCCCTAAATCCTCAAGTCAAGAAAGATAAGAAGTGCCTGTAAGAGTAAAGAAAAATGTGCAAGAAAAAGAAAGTCAAATGCATCATGAGAAAGTTTCTAAGAGTATATATGTATTTTTACATGCATCATGATTTCTATTCTTCTTTATAAATTATTTTAAAGAAAAATGTACATGTCCTTGATTATTATGTTTTTACTGAGCATTTTGCTCACTCTCTTACTATTTTTCTTACCCTCTGGATGATTCGCAGGAATTCATACTTGGTAAATAAAAGTAAAGAAAAACCAATAAGCATGCGGTAATTTATAATGATGTAATTGGTTTAGTTTAAGTAATGATGTAAGAATTTATAACTTTATAAGCATCCCAAAAATGTAAGTTTTTAGTATTGGTAGTTTAGAAATATGTTCGCAAATTTCGTATGATTATCTTGCAAGTTTCGATATAATTTTTATATGATAAGTTTAAAATTTTAGTTGGCTTCTTTCCTTATCAAAAACTGACATTATATTATGATTGAATGAATGTCGGAGCCATTGATGATTGACTTTATTTTGGATCCTATATAATATGGTTTATTGTGATTTACTAGATTGTTAAGAAAAGTCCACATTCCCTATGATTAAAATGGATATAAGAATACGGGACGTGACGATGATATCAAAGAATGAATAAGGAAGATGCCTTAGGACTTGGATTGACTTCTTTTGTTTGAGGTTAATCCTAATTGTGTCGGGTTTGAGGTCAATTTCTGGTTAAGGTTTAAGATTATTAGAATTCGATCTAAAGTCTAGGATTCATAGATTAATTTTGGGTTGGAATCTTAAGTTTGTTATTTGAGTTAGCTAACTATGATTGTTGTTTTTGGACAAGATTAAGAGATGATAGAACTTGGAAGCCAAGTGTAGTAAAAAAGAATTTTAAATTCCAGTAAATGTATTTAGAAAATTTAAAATTTATCAGAGTAGCACAGCGAAAATATCTGACCTATTGTATTGGGATACAAGACTTGATTAGGAATTGATATAGAAAATTTGAGAAAATCTCCCTATCTAATTAAGGATGGAGATAGAGATAGAAGTATACAAATTTTGAGGACGAAATTTTCTTTTAGGACAATAGAATGTGAAAACCAATATTTATTATTTATAATTTGGTAAACTAAATTAATTTATATAAAATTAAAATTAATGAATAGTAAAATTTAGAAATCAGGAACTCACCCCGAAATACAATAAATATTTATTTAATGAAACCGACTATAATTCTAGTTAATAAAATATAGAACCAATGATATGAAACTAATTCAGTTAATAAATTTTTAAATTGATTAATAATCAAATTAATTTCGATTAATGATAAGATAACCTGATTATCGAAATTACACCCAATTAGTAGCTAAATTTGGCCTGATTGATTGAATATAGCTCAAATCAAATAAGAATTAAATCGCTAAATTTGGTTGATAATCGAACAAGTTTCAATTGATCAAATTAGTATACCGACGACTTCAAAACCAACCCAAAAGTTGCCAAAACTTATAAACAACGACCTAACCAAACTTTATGATTGAAATTAATATTTAGAAGGACCCAAAAGTAGCTAAATTAAATTTAAAAAAATTGAGAAGAAGTGTAAATCTAGGGACTAGCTAATACCATAATAATTAAGTAATTTTTAATACACCCTTAACAATTATATTTTAATTAAAATTAAGGGACCCATGTCGCCTCCTCATAAACCCATACTTAGTAAAAGTTTGGAAGAAAGAAAGGGGAAGAAAGGAGAAGAGAGGGCTGGCCCTCTCCTCTCACACACACACCCACACATGCACATTAGAAAAATAAAAAAAAAAAGGAAAGAAAACTAATTTTACATGAAAATTTTATGGGACACATGGCACATAATAAGGCTTAACATGTATCTAATAAGCCCCCAATTAGAAGCCAATAAGTGGCTCATGGAGGATCCAATAACTCACCCCATGCAAATGGTGAGTCATCCTTGAGTAGCCATGAGATTGCCACATTATAGGGCATATGGCAACTTCTAAAAATTTCATCACTAATTTATTTATTTAGGGGGATAATAAATAAAGAATTTCACTAAAAGAAAGGAGCAAAAAAATAGAAAGAAAAAGGAAGAAAGAGGGAGGAGAAAACCGGTTGGAACTTCTTGCCGAGAGAGAAGCTGGCTGTTTGGATAGAAAGCTTCCAGAATTATTATAAATTAATTAAGGCAAGAACTCCTTCCCTCTTTAATTTGTTATTTAATTCTTGATCTTAGCTTGAACTATTATCGATCCAATACTTAAAAATTCCACCAATCCATGCTAGAATGAGCAAAGTTCAGCAACATGTCAAAATGGTACTCTGTTACTGAATTCTACTGTACCATGCTGATGTCTGAATTTTTACATGTCTTATTTGATCGATTCATGACATGAAAGTTTTACTAAAAATACTTCAAGATGTTACCTAAATCAAATATTTATTTGGAAAAATTATACTTAATAAAACCAGCCGGTTCGATTGAAAAACATGAGACTGACAGACTGAACCAGTTGAAACAAAGTAGTCACTGGTGTTGAATTTGGTCTCCGTTTTCACCAAGTTCTAGGCCGGTTCAGGCTCCAAAAAACATAGGGAAGACACTTCAATGAACCAAAAATATGCAATAAAATTTGCATAATTTTATCGGTTCAAACTCTGACCGGTTCAGGCTAAAGAAAAGGAAGTGCCACTGAACTTGCTAGAAGCAGAACGATGCTTAAAGATCAGCTCAAAATTTTGAACCGGGTATGAATAAAAATGGAAACTTTATATGAGCCGGTCCAAAATTTTGTGCTGATTTTGGAGGTGTATAGAAAATAACTTTTTATAATGATTTTCCCACTGAACTGGCTGGAAAACCAAAAATTGTCACTGAACCGGCGGCAACACCAATTTGGCATTTTTGCAAAATTTGGGTAACCGGCTGGAATTTCATGGCGAAACTAGTCATATGCATCATGTTAAGATAGAAAACGGACCAAATATCAAGTGGACCGATCAATGGAGGGGTGAACCGGCTTCCAAACTCACCAAAGAACCGATTTCGGCAAAACTGGTTCAGCCCTTAGTTCTTGAGTGAATCAAGAGATCGGTTCAGGCATATAAAATTACTTGAGTGGATCGGATGACCCATTTTTTATATATAATGACATAATAAAATAAAAATAATTTAATTGAAATTGCCAAACCGGTCCATGAATCGGTGAACCGGTAAAAAAAATTCAAAGCGCCGAACCGATTGGCAAAGTGGTAAAATTAGAAGGTTAATGGACAGAAAGCCACTCAATATGACTCATAAAAATTTATTCCGACACTTAGAACATTTTATGGTATGATATTTTTACGGTACCCGATGATGTGATTTTTATGATATAAAATGTCAAGTTTATGAATAAGTGGAGGCTTAATACGACTGTAAAAGAATTAAGAATTTTCTCTAAGATGAGAAAATTAAGAAAATATGAAGAAGAAGTTTTCACTAAGAAAGTTTTTAAAAGTAAGGAAATCGAACCAAGAAATTTATTTTAGAGGATAGTATTCCCTGACATGCCTTAGAATATTATAGTATAGATCATTGTCTTAATATGTATCGCTATGCAATTTAAACCCTATCTATCGGGAAATAATAGGTAGTATCATCCTATTCTCGGGATGTAAATAAGGAGGTTATGACCTTTGATTATGCGGAGTGAACACAATCCAGATATCAATCAAACACTCTGTTAGTTTGTAAGGCCTACTAGCCCTAGTTTCTCAAGTCAAAAAAGATAAGAAATATCAGTAAGAATAAAAAAAGAATATGCAAGAAAAAGAAAGTCAAAAAATTCTGCCTATTGCTCAAGTGTGCGACAAGTGCGCCAAAGGTTTCAGCTGAAAAACCTATGTGTGCTCGAGCGATAAGGAGGCGAGAAGCGAGCGGATAGGTACTAGAATTTACACTCGAGCGGCTAGAGAGCGCACGGCAGGCACATGGGTACTGGAATCGAGACACGAGCGGATAGCGAGCGCACAGTAGGCGCGGTGCTCCTGGAACCTAGAAATGGATAGCTGTGGAAATATGTTGATACAGCACTTTGAGAAAACATAACTCAATATCGACACATGACTAAATATGGATACGGAATATGCCAACCATAAAAATGACCCTAATAGAAAGTATTTATCCAAGTTTGTAGGGTTCAAAGGAATTTGAAGAAGTGACTCTTTGGGTTGACTATGTTGCAGAGTGGTTTCATTCCAAAGGTCAAATTCCTCTTCTGGTTTTGGAGGAGGCAGGCTATTGATCTATGTTAACTAATAGCTTTGCCTAGTGAGCTGGTCATTTTAATTTTTTCAATCTCATATTTAGTTAGAAATTTTATTTTCAAATTTGGGATAGAGATGAGCACTCTAAGTGTTGTCAAGTATGGTCAGGTTAATATAGTATTATAAACTAATGGAAACTCTATTGCTAGAAAGTTAGTCAGTGGGAAACTGTCTTTGGATACAATTCCATCGTCACTTCTAGATGTATAATTTCCTTTACTTGGATTGGTTCATTATCAAATTTATATAGAGGTCCATCCAATAGATTCATTTGATTGTTTTTAAGTCACAACGTGATGAACATATCAAAATAGAGAATAGTTTTTAAACTTCTATTAATAGTAAAAGCTCACTTCTGTTAGTAATCCTTGAGTCCATCTGAAAAGAGTATGGTTATAACAAGAGGATTAGGATAGGGGAGATTCTGTAAATATTTTTTGCCCGGGGCAACTCTTCATCCTCTAAATCTTTGCCCATGGTAGCTCTAGGATTTTGCAAATATTTTTTGAGATATCATTTCTATATCAGTGCCTTATTCTCCTTCTAAAATGTTTGATAATATTTGGTATTATACCTTAGAGATCGATAGTAAAGGTAATACTTTAACTAGTATCATCTATCTAGATTCTTGACTAACTTGGGCCACTTTAAAAACTTTTTGTTCTAAATTTGTATTAGAATGTTCATCTGGATGTCAATAAAGGGCAGGAGGTGTAACGACTTATATTCTCTACAAACATCCAACTTGGTACATTGTTGCTTACCATGATCCTGAGTGAGTTGATTGTATCATTTTTCTTTTTCCCCCATTATTTCTTGGATGTTGCTCAACATTTAAGCGTTTGAGCGGTTTCGTGTCATTCACTTTCTCCGTTGCAATGTAAGCCTGAGTGATTCCCAATGCCTCCAAAAACGTCTTGGGGTCTTGCTAAACCATTGATTTAGAAAAGTTGTTTGGTTAAATTATCACCATAGAGGCATTTAACTTCACCTTATCAATAAGCTTCAAAATACCATTGGTCTCTGCATTGAATCTAGCTAGTAAATAGTTCAGGCTCTCATTGGGAGCCCATCTGAACCTGACAATGTGTTAGGGCTATTTCTCTTCTCTCCAACTAGAGGGAAGTGGAACAAAAATTGGACAATTAATTTCCAAAAAGTTCCAATTGAATTTAGTCATAACCTGTAGAACCAAATTTGAGCATCTCTATTTATGGTCAAAATAAATAGAGGCAAAGTGTGATGTCCTCCGAATTCTACAAGCCAAATAGTGTGCAAAAGAGGTCTAAATGGTTGATTGGATTGGTGATTCTATTATAAGGCTCTAGTATTGGTATTTTAAATTTATGGGTGAGTCAATACCTCGTAATCTCTAAGGTGAATATTGTTAGACCCAATTAGATCATCTGTCCAGTAGCACTTACTTAGAATGCTTGTTGTTCGATTCTCTTAATTCTTTCCATCAATTCAATTATGGAGGTGATTCTTTTTATATTGAGGAATGTACATAATACTGAATAGTTGGCAAATACGCTCAATATCTTCTTGGCCAAAAGGGTTTCTGGCAAGTTATTGTTTGACCCTTCCTCTTAGATGGAAGAGTGTTTGAAATTCCAAGTATTTCAAGGATTTTGTCGCCCTAGACTCTCTTCTCTGGTCTCAAAGTTTAGACATCTTTTGAGTCGGCAAGGTATAACTCAGTTGTGCACCTTTGGAGACACCGGATGTATTTGGCCAAGAGTGTCTCTCCTTTGAGGTAGCTTTCTTTCCTTTCGACCTCCTCCTTGAGGTCAAACCTTCTGGTTGGGAGATCTCAATCTTACAAGTTTGGTCCTCAAATTTATCCTAGAGGGACTTTATAATTTATGGCATGTCCTATATCTGAGTAGTAAATGCTTCGATGTTTAGAATCATCGGTGAGTGAGCACTTGTATGACTACCTTATTCTAAGAGGATGATGTGAGAGGGGACATCTTTCAGTGTTTGTCAAGATTGTCCATATGCCCTTATATTCATCATTTTTCTGGATTGTCAAAGAATGCAATTAATGGAGTGTGATATGAATCAGGTAGAAACAAGTACTTTAATTGCGTTTTCTAAAGACGACATTAATGTTATTTACTTGAAATCTGGATTGTGTTTCCAATAAATTTGAGTTGAACCATCACTCTTCTATCCAGATCCTGCATACCACAATTATTATGTCCCAAATGCCAAAACTGAATTTATTATATTTGAATTCAATTATTTACTTAAAACAATTTAAACTTGAAGACTCAAGAGTCTACTGACAAAATAAGATCTCAAAAAAATCAAACGTGAACCTGCAAAATCAAATATCAACCCTCGATCTGATTTAAAATATTAATGTAATCACATAATACATAGGCCACACCTGCAAGGTGCTCTAAAAATCGACAATAACCCAACCTCAAAGCACTCATAAGAAAAAGTATCTATACTAAATCATAATAAATAAAAAGTTGAATTTAACTACTATGAATAACTAAGAATACATCTTAATCACTGACATCATACATCATTCACAGCTAAACAATTGAACTTTATATAAATGAGGTCAATCAACATAGGCTATTGTTCCAATATTATTACTACAAATAAATCTCCAAATTCCTAAAATTTCACTCGAACAATTGTCCTTTCAATCCAACACCTACAAGTAAATCTCAACCCGCTAATCTAAATACATTAGTAAAATAAGTTAATTGTTTAGTAAAGTATATAACTTTTATAATTAAACACATATATACAATAAAGCTATTGGAACAACGATGATCAGCTTAGATACAATGATTTATAAACTTAATAACATATTATGCATGAATCTAAGGCTGCTAATCAAATTCTTTCATTTAACCTATGTATCATTTAATTATACTTCTCTTTTTTGCATAATTTTGATACGTGCATGTGTGTTTTCACACAATAGTTATTGGGAGGACTATTATAAATCTTGTTTTCATAGCATAACCCCTTAGGCCATGTAAAATCTTGCGGTTTAAATAAGGCTGAGGGATGCACTTTCACTTTTTGCGCCATTTTGCTCCGTGCATGATACTTTTTATGCAAGAGTCATCGGGAATTCTCTAATTTGTGTGGTTTTCTACGGCATAGTTTGTTGGGTCATAAGTAATCACGCGATTGGAACCAACGCCAAATGGACGTCACTTTTTTTGCTGAATTTTGCATCATGTTTGGTGTATTTTGTGCAAAAGTTATCGTGAGTTGTCTGAAACTTACAAAAATTGTGGACCAAGATTTAGTGATGGCCTCGCTAATAAATATATAAGTAATCAAATCTCACGTTATATATTTTTACATAACCAAAGTGTCACATCTTACATTCTCATTTACTTAGTTTCTTATTATTATCATATTAATGTGATAAGTTTACTAATCAAGTATAGAATCCTATTTAGGAATGATGCCTACTAAAATTCTAAAATTATCACAAAATAAACTATGAAAACATAAAAGATAACCAATACATCTACAAAAGTATAAAACAGCATCAAACATTATACATTCTCCAAAAACTTAAAATTTATGACTTGTACATCATCCAAGACTACAAAAATCCTAAGTACAAACAAACTAAAGTTTTCTTCTTTATTCTTGTTCGTCAGGTATGAACTCTTGTGAGGCATTTGGAAGGTAAGAAAAATAATAAGAAAGTAAGCCAAATACTCAATAAGAATATAATAATCAATACCATGCACATTTTACTTGAAAATAAATTATGAAGGATAGGAATCATCATGTATGCAAAAATACATACATCTTTAGAAGACTTTTCGTGATGCATTCGAATTTCTTCTTTTTTTTGTACATTTATTTCTCTTTACTTGCCCGCACTTCTTACCTTTCTTAACATTAGAAAATAGGATTAGTAAGCCTTATCAGCTAACGGGGGGCTTGATCGATGTCTAGTTTGTATTTAGTCCACACAATCAAAGGCCATAACCTCATTATTTACATCCCGAGAGTAGGATGGTACGACCTATTGTCTCCCAAAAGATGGGGCTAAAATCACAAGGCGATATTTATTCAGACAACGATCTACACTATAACATCCTAAGGCCTATCAGGGAATATTATCTGCTAAAATAAATCCTTAAATTTTGTAGTGGAAGCCATTATTCATAATCTTACTTCTTCTTCTTAATTTTTTCATCTCAAACTTGGTATCATATTAGCATTCACTCATACATAAACTTGGTATATATACATAACAAAAATCATATCATTAGATATCATAAAAATCAATCCATATAAATTTTCTAAGTGATGGAATAAATTCTTAGGCGACATATTAATTGGCTTCCGGTCCATCAACCTTCTCATTTTATTGGTTTGCCGACCGATTCGGTTCCTTTTTAATTTTCTTAACCGGTTTATTCAAATAGCTAGTTTATGGACTAGTTCGTCCCTTTTTATGAAATTCTTCATATTTTATGATATAGATCGATTTATTATATAAAGAAATGGGTTGGCCAGTTCACTTAAATAAAATACATGCCTGAACATGTCTACTTATTCCAGTCAAGAACCAAGAGCTGAACCGATTTGCTGAAACCAATTTTCAACCTTATTTCAGCAGCAGATTTACCCCATAATTAAGTGGTCCACTTGATATTTGGTTAGTTTACCATCTTAACATATTGTATATGACCAGTTTACCGATGAAATTTTTGCCAGTTCACTCAGATTTGGCAGAAATGCCAAACTGGTGCTCTGGCTAGTTCACTGACAAGCTTCGATTTTTTGACCGGTTTAGTAGGAAATTACCACAAAACATTACTTTCCATACATTTTCAAAATCAATAAAAAATTTTGGACTGGCTCACATAAATTTTTTAATTTTTATCTTTACCAGATTCAAAGTTATGCACTGATTATTTTATGCATAGCTCTACTTCTGGCCAGTTCAATGACACTTTTTTCCCTTTAGGTTTGACTAGTCAGATTTTACAAGGTAAATTTACACCAATTTTATAATACATTACGGGTTCATTGAAGTGTCATACTTAATTTTTGTGGAGTTTGAATCGGCCTAAAATATGGTGAAAACAACAGCCAAAGTTAACACCAGTAGCTGCTCTATTTTAAGCCGATTAAATTTGCTAGTCTACTTTGTTCCCATCAAACCAGCCGATTTTATGAAGAATAATTTTTTCATAAAAATATGACGATTTAGCCATTATCTTAAAGTATTTACAGCAAAAATTTATAGCATGAATCGACCAAATAAAGTATGTAAAAATTCAGACATCTGCAAGATTCAACAAAGTTTAGCAACTGAACGGCATTTTGATATGTTGCTGAACTTTACCTATTCTAGTATGAATTCAGTAAAGATTTTAAGTATTAGACTGATAATACTTTAATATAATATCAAGAATTAAACAACAAATCAAAAAGGAAGAAGTCTTCTTGTTTGGAATAATTTTAGATTCAATTTTGAACCTTAGCAACCAACTGAGCTCCTCTTCTTCGGTTATGTTTTTTCCTTTTGTTTTTGTCATATTCTTCCTCTTTCCTCTCCGGTTTTCTTTCTCCTTTCTTTTATTTAATCCCTTTTCAAAGTGTGTAGTCACCCCCCATTTAATTTGAAGCTGTCACAAGCCCCATAAGGTGGAAAAGTCTTGGTTACTCAAGTCATGCAATAATACTAAGGTGGCTCTTTCTCCTTAAGCCACTTGTTGGGGTTTCATTGGTGGTAAATTTTTAATATATTTGTAATCCCTCATCACCATGTGACCCTTTTCTTTGTAGGCCATATTTTATCTTTTAATTAATTAATTTAATTGGTAACAACTTAGGAAATTTGGATGGAAACTTGAGCTGCCGAGAGGTCTTGCTAATGCAGCTATATTATGCAGCTTAACCCTATTTTATTTTGAAAATTTTAATTAAATTAGGAACTATCATGTGTGTATTGATGTCTTGTATCAAGTGTGGGTTGTATTTTTATTTAATTGTTGAAAAATATGGCTGAATGTTAATATTATTGCTGCCCAGGTCCCTTGCTTCATGAAATTCAGCTCAATTTTTGAGCTGCCATCCTCCTTGCTGAATTTTCTAAGTATTCAGTTAAGTGTGTGTGTGTTAGTGTGAGGACTCTTATGCCACATGTGTAGGGAAAACTTAGGTCGTGTTTGGATTAAATACTTTATAAAATTCTTAGAAAATTGGATGGAAACGGGCTGTCATGTACAGCTTGCAGAAGCCAGTTCCTTAGCCGAATTTTGATGATTTTTTGCTATGTGTATATGTATTTGGGTGTTGCCATATGTGTAAGATATTTTCATGCCATGTATAAGTTAAATCTCTTATAGAATTATTGGAATTTTGGGTAGAATTTGGGCTACCAAAGTAACCGGGTCCTTTTGTTCAATTCTGGAGAATTCAGCTCAATGTTTGGGGGTTTATGAGTTAAAATATATAATTTTACTTAATTAATTTAATTAATACTATATTTAATCAATCCAGCTAAGTTCAGTTATTGATCGGGTGCAAATTCGGTGACCGGGTTATCTTGTAGTCAATAGAAATTAATTTAGTTGCTAATTAATTGAGAATTTATTAACCGAATTACTTTCCTATCGTTGATTTTATCATTTATTAACTGAAATTAAAGTCGATTGCATCAAATAAATTTTTATTGCATTTCATTGTGAGTTCCTAACTTCTAAATTTTTGTCGTTTATTGATCTTTATTTATATAAATTAATTTAACTTATCAAATTATGAAATCTCGATCCTTACACAAAAGCCATACATGGTTATTTAAGATCCACAGGTGGACCGTCGTAAATATAATCATACAAATGAGTTTCACGATAATATACAAAGACAAATCTTAATATATCTCGGTCAATTTTCTACAATTATCTGATTATAATTGAATGAAAAATTTTATATAAATATGAATAATTTCTTTATATTTCTCATAACGAAGAAAATATCTTTATCTTTCAATTGATGTAGAATTTTCTTCCTTAATTTCTTTGAATACTTAGCATGCAGTATATCACAATTCATGTAAGAACTTGAATATGTAATTTTAAAATATATAAAAACTAAATTATAAAATTTTTAAATATGTAGAACTGCTTATGACAGAATTTGTAGGAAATTCAATATAACTAGTATAATATCATTATTTTCTTTTAATTATAAAGTTTGTAGAAGTAATTAAGTATAAATTAAAGACATACAAAATATACATTTAAAGATTTAAGATATGTAAGAACATATATATATGAAAATCAAAAGATATAAGACCATTTAAGTATAATTACATAACATATATGAGCACTGTTGTAACAAATTAACTTAAAAACACAATATGCATGAAATAAGGTCATAAATTTTACAAAAATTATATGAATGAAAATGAAAGTATATGAATATGAGGTATAAACATCTTATATAGGAAATTATAGTATATATGAGCATTTAAGTTAATAAATGCCTATAAAGATTAGAAAAAAGGCAACAAGAGAAAGAAAGGCTTAGATATACTTGACTTATACTTAAAATTACGAAAAATATTTTTACATTAACTTGGATTTTTCTTCTCTCTCTTCTTCTTTTTCTTCCTTTATTCTCTTTCTCTCTCTTCTCTCCTCAAAATTTCATGAAAAATAACTAAAAATCAGCTAGATGGGCCTTATATAAAAACTTAGCGCATATACACCTATCAGATATGCATCAGGTGTTAAGACAGAAATTATATGTTGCGTGAGTGTCCCTCAGGCAAGCGTCAAGTGTTGTTCAGGTGTTACTCAATTTGATATGACCCGACCAGAATATTAACTTTGACCCAAATATTTATTTGACATTAATAATTTTTTTATTAACTTAATTAACTATGATTGAAATTATAATTTAAAATTTATACCTTATATTTCTCCATTTTTTTATAAAAATTGTCTCTAAAATTTAATGTACCTTACCGTAGAAGCAAGTGAGGATATCCCTCCCAAATCTCAACTTCTCCATTCCACGTGATTTCTTTATATGAATGATTTCTCTACAAAACCTTCAATAATGGTATTACCTTCATCCGAAATACTTGATCTCTTCTTTCCAAACTTTATATCAATTCTTCAATGTATGACAAATCCTCATTAATCCTCAGTGGTCCATTATCAATAATATATGAGGTGTCGTGAACATACTTTTTGAGTATTAACATATGAAAAAAAATATTATGAACATCTTTTAAACTTACAGTTAACCTACATGCCACTTCACCAATGTTCTCTAAAATTTCAAACGATCTAATAAATCTTGGCCTTAATTTTCCTTTAATCTGAAATTGAAAGGCTTCTTTTGATAGAAATATCTTCAAAAATACATGATCCCAGATGTCAAACTTCAACTATGACCTTCTTCGATCAGCATAATTCTTTTGTTGATTTTAAGCGTTTTTCGATTAATCATAGATCTAACAAATCTTCTCAAACATCTCTTGGATAAGCTCCAATTCCAAAAGTCTCTAATCTCTTTCTAGTGAATTGGATAATGATATTTTCTCTTATATAAAGCTTCAAATAGAGCTATGCTGATACTAGCTTAATAACTACAATTATATGCAAATTTGACCAATAGCAAATAATTGTCCTATTACCTTTCATTTCCAATACCGAAGCCCTTAGTATATCATCCAAAATTTAGATCGTTCACTCCATTTGCTCATTTATTTAGAGATGAAAAGTCGTACTAAACTTTAAGCTAGTTTCCAACTCCCGATGCAAACTTTTTCCTAAAATTCTAGGACAAACTTGGATTTTGATCTTGACATGATCAACACTGGTACTCTAAAAAGTCCAACTACCTCATTAATATACAATCTTGCCAATCAATATCTGGAGAACACCATCTAAACAATAATGAAGTGGGCTAACTTGGTAATTCGATCTATAATCATCCAAATAGTATCATGATTCATCGATGTTCTTGGTAAATCCATCATAAAATCCATTATTATGTGCTCCTATTTCCAACTGGTGGTTGGCAAAGGTTGTAAAATACCTAATGATTTCTTATGCTCAACCTTCAACTGTTGATATATTAAATATCTTTCAACATGTGCTGTGATTTATCTTTTTATATTACGCCACCAAAATATCTTCTCTAAATCTTGATTCAAATTTTTGATCTTGGGTTGATGCTGTATTTTCACTTATGAGCTGTATTCATAATTTTTTTTCCTTTAGTTCTTCAATATTTAGTACACATATATACATCCAAAACCTTAAAACTACATTTAATCACACACTAAAATCTACCATCGACTCCTTATTTAAGTCATTGACAATGTCCACTAGGAAGGGGTCATCTATTTAAGCTCCCTTGATCCTCTCCAATATTTCTAATTCCTCTGATAGTAAGCCCATAACATTCATATACCTAGAAAATGCCTTTTAATATTGCATTTTATAATGTAATCCAACAACTTTATTTCCTTAATTTTCAAATGAGCCAATAGATTCATTGTTCAACTGCTCAAGGCATCTGCTTCTATGTTGACCTTTCCTAATTGATATTAAATCTCATAATTAAAATCCTTTAAAAAATTCATCCACCTTCTTTTTCTCATATTTAGTTCCTTTTGGAAGAATAAATAATTAAAACACTTGTGATTCAAGCATGTAAAAAATCTCTCCTTATAAAGACAACGCCTCTAAATTTTCAGCATGAAGATCGTTGCTGCTAATTACAAGTCATGCATCAGATAATTATTTTTATGCATCTTCAATTGCCTTAATCCATATGTAATCACCTTCCTATATTTTATCAGGATATACCCCAATCCGATCTTCGATGCATCACAAAAGATTATGAATCCTCTGGATCCTTTTAGAATCACTAAAATTGGGGCTGTTATTAGGCAATCCTTTAGCTCCTAATAATTTTTATTCCAATTCTCATTTCAAACAAATTCCACCATCTTCTGAGTCAGTCGACTCAAAGGCATAACAATCCTAGAAAAATTCTTCACAAACATTTGGTGATATCCCACCACTTCTAGAAAATTCCTAACTTTGGTTACTGATATCGATCGACTTCAATTGGTTACATTTTTAATCAACTTAGGATCAACCAAAATACCTCCATTTAAAATTACATAGCCTAAAAGCAATACCTCCTCAAGCAAAAACTCTCACATCTTCAATTTGGCATACAATCTCCTCTTTCAAAGTGTTTGTAAAGTAATCCTTCAGTGCGACTCGTGCTCCACGTAATTCTTTGAATAATTTAGAATATCATCAATAAATAGAACTACATATTTGTCAAGTTAGGGTTGGAACACTTGATTCATTAAATCCGTACAAGTTATAGGGGGTTAGTTAACCCTAAAGGAATGACTAGAAATTCATAATACTCTTACGCCATTCTAAAAGCCATCTTCACCTCATCTTCCAAAATTTAGATGATGCCATTATTTGCCTCTATTTCTCTTTAATTCTAAAGGAAAATACAAGAATTTGGTTCTATTTATTAGGATCAAATTCAATTCAAACTTTCTAAAAATTGATTAACCAATTCTAATCTCATTTTGCCTCCAGTTAGAGGGAAGAAAAGCAAGTTTGGCACTTATCAAGATAAGATAGGCTCCTAATAAGAGTTTAAAGCATTTTTGGTCTAATTTAATACAAGGGCTAGAGGCATATTGAATTTTACCAATGAAATGAAACTTAATGCCTTCTTGATTACTATTTAATTAGGTAACTTTTTTAAATATTTAGTTTAACAAGACTTCAAAACATTTTTGAAAGCAAAACAATCACTCAAACTAACATCACAATAGAAAAGGCTAATGAAGCTAAATGACCTAAATGCTCAAATTGTAAGCATCATCATTGATCAAATGGTAGAGGAAAGAAGAGAAAATGGTGTCACTTCATTCTCTCAAGATAATCAAAAGTAATAAAGAGCCAAATCAGGAGTTCGTTGAACCTCACGCTATTAACTGACACTCGAACAAATATTTTGATATAAATTTAGAATGAAAATTTTCTAAAGTGATCCAAAGGGATGAGACTAGTTAAAATATCATTTTAACCATTGATCTCTATGACATGATACTAGAGATTGCCAAATGATTGAGGAAAAAATTAAAGCCCTAGTGCAAAAAAGGGTATCCTAAAAAGTATCAGTATAATCTTAGATCAACCCCTGATAAAGATAAAGATGATGAGGAATCGACAAAGTAATCACGAAATGGAGTGGTGGTAGGAATCATTAACATAGTGTCAACTAAACTTGCAGACTTATAAGTTTCAAATCATTAAGAGGAAACTTCTACCAGCAAGAGGTAGAAGTTAGGGATAGAAATAGATATTATTAGTTTTAATGATGACAATATAATACATATAATTTCTCCAAATTTTGATCCTCTTGTTATTTCTATGTGCTTTTTTGTTGGGGTTCAATATTATTAGCTAAAATGAGTCTTTACTAATAATAAAAGCTTAAAAAACATCATATACTTCGAAGTATTCATTAAATTATGACTTAAGAGCAATTATATGGAAACATTTAATAGACTATTATATAGATTTGATAATGAATCTGTCCAGGTGAAGGAAATTGTACATCTTGAGGTTTCGATGGAGGCATATTCAAAAATGGCTTTCCATCTACTAGCCTTTTTAGCTATTAACCTTTCCTCAGTTTATTGATATTATACATGGTAGACCATGTTTAGCAACATTTAGAGTGATCATTTCAATCCCACATCTTAAGATAATGTTTCTAATTAAATACAAGATTAGAGAAATTAAATAAAACCAATTCATTGGATGCAGTTTTCAACTGACGCAAATCAATTGTCCAACTCTTCAACAACCAATAAAGGAATTTGACTTTTAGGATGAGGCCTCTATTTAGCAAGCTTAGCGTAAAAAAATGACCTTTTTCAAATTTCAGTTAAACCCGATAGATCCAAATGAGTACATTCAGATTGACTCTTCATTAGATTAAATTCTGAAATAAAAATCAACAAAGTTTTTGAGTAATGTAAATGTCTTTATCTGAAAACCAATAGATATGCTAGGTATTTTAGTGGAAATAATAGCTCACGAGTTAAGCCTCGTATATGAAATTAAGCCTGTCAGATAAAAGATGTGAAATTATTCTATAGAAAACTCATAGCGATACGAGGGAAGGTTAGGAAATTAATAGATACTTGATTCATTAGATAAGTCAACTATCCGAATTAACAACCTAATGTCATTCTCATAAAAAAGAGTAATGGAAAATGGAAGATAAACATTGGCTTTACAAATATAAATAAAGTATATCCAAAAGATATTTTCCTACTTTCAAGATTTGATCAACTAGTAGGTTCAATATTCAAATACCAACCATTGAGTTTCATGGATACTTATTCTGATTATAATTAAAATCGAATGTATCCAAAAAAATAAAAGAATAAAAAACCTCATTTATGGCTGATTGGAGACCTCATTGCTACAAAGTGATGACTTTTTGCTAGAAGAATATTACTATAACGTATCAAATGCTGGTGAATAAAATGTCGAGCAATAAATCAAAAAATATAGAGATATATGTTGATGACAAATTTGTCAAAAGCATACTTGTCGATAATCATATTAACGATTTGGCTAAAACATTTGAAATACTTAAAGCATACTAATTGAAATTAAACTCAACTAAATGTATCTTTGGGATAACTTCTACTAAGTTCTTAGAAAGTATAATCTCACAATGGGGAATAAAGAAAAACTCGAAAAAGATTAAAGCAATAATGGATAATGAACAACTTCAAACTATTAAGAAGATCTAAAGGCTAACTAGGTGACTTGCAGCTTTTATACTAATTTATGGCAAAACCAATTGAGAAATATTTATAATTCTCCAATGTAGTAAGGAGTCAAGACAAACAGATTCCAGTAGATAGATGAGTGTCAACAACGTTTTAGGAGTTAAAAGAATATTTGGCACATTTACCTTTGCTAACTCGTCCTAAAGAGGATGATGAATTATATCTTTACCTGGTCATTTTAGAAAAAATCACTAAGGTAGATCTGGTCAAGGGAGAGTTAGGAATTCTATGATAGGTGTATTATATTAATAAGATCCTCATAGATTCAAAAACTTAATATACATGAACCAAAACGGTTGCTTTGACCATAGTTTTTACCATGAGAAAAATTTGACGATATTTTACGGCTCATAAAATTATTGTCTAATAGATTAACTCTTAAAAAAAACATACAAAAACTAGAAATATTTAGATGCGTGATTAAATGGTTAATCAAGATGAGTAAATTTGATATAGAGTTTCAGGTTAGATTCTCCATAAATAGTCAAGTTCTTGAAGATTGTATCGTTGAAATGATCCAAATCTCAAAAGAAGCAGTCAAATCAATAGGTCTATATCAAATTTGTTAACCCCCTATAGACATTATATGTTGGCAGAATATCTGCTCAAATTGGCTGTGAAGTAAAAATAGTATTGACTTTACCCAAAGGCACTGAAATTAAATAATTGGTTAATTTTGGGTTCTCAGTTACTAATAATGTCAAATATTTAATTATCTACAAGAATTTTAAATTGGTGGTTAATCAAGTATTGAATAAATTGAAAACAACCTACTTAGACCCAGATAAATAGCTCCACAATGTAGAAAATTTCTTATCATTTTTTCATAAATTTAAAATTTTTTATATTTTCAGATAAGATAACTGAAAACTGTTCATCTTTTCAAATTTGCAATATTTGATTATCCAAAACAATACACTCTTGACATGCAAGAGATACTTTAAAAGAAAATATTTTTATCATACCCATATTTTACTTCCCTTTTAATTTAGTTAGTGTCATATTATTTTTTAATATAATAAAATTTTTAAAAAAGTACGTGTAAAATTTAGTTAAGTGTTAAAATATATAATATATATTTTTGATAATTAATTGACACGTAACAAAATAGCACATTTAATAAATTATATAAATTTGTATTTGTCCAAACAGTGAACGATTGTTTTTCTTTCTCAGTAACACTAAGCCGATGTTAGAAATAAAATCTCACAACTTAAATGGAGAAATTAAATAGGAAAGAATACAAAAAAAAATTCCATTTATTTAGCTCTTTCGAAATTCCAAATTTAATTTTAGTTTATAATTATTTTATATAAAATATTGTTAAATCTAAATTGGGCAAATTTTAAGTTATATAATATTACATATGCTACATTATAATACTAACTTATATAAATTAATATTGTATATACTCCAATTTATGTATTTATTTTGACACACGTGACTTTCCTCCATGACTTTGAAGCTAAGTCGACCTTCAAGTTAGGTTGAATTTTTTCGGAGGAAGGCTTCTCGATCTTTTGGGATCCATAACTACTATGGCATCCCTTTGGATGTAAGATTCCTTCCCTTTTTTCTCCTTCTAAAGGTTGATGCTCGAAAGTTGAGGTGGGTACTCTAAGTGCATGCCCTTCTAACTTATCCCATATAGACTTTAGTATTCTCAAAATATTATTAACCTGTGTCACTGAGGACTCCACATTTATGTTCATTAGTTGCCAAACATCCTCATGGAAACCCTCGATAGGGTCATGGCTATGAGATGTGATGTTTTTGGATGGGAGGATTGTTTGATCATAAGCCCTGATATTCACCATATTTACTGACCTTCAAGAGATAAGTAAAGCTCTTCTTCAGATATTTAGGTTTATGATGAAAACGGATGACTTAACCATATTCTCACAAATGGCATCATTAACGCATACCTCAAATATGAGTTGTATGAATTAGAGAGTCAGATAAAATTTTTGATTAATCTGAGAAATTATATGTCTGGTTTTTATAATTAAAAATCTTAGTCCAATACATCATAACAATTTAACAAAATATTTGAGGTATACATAATTCATTTCCTAATATATCTTTTAACGTTCTCGTTAATAATATTCCTCATATAAATAAAAAGACGTGAAAAGAAAGAAAGAGAAAATGGAATGAGAGTTGAATCTTTGTGAGTATGGAAGATTGGACTCAATTTGGAATATTTATGTTGTAGGCGCTTGTATGTCTCAGAATTACTTGTCCATATTCTTAACTGAAAATCTGTATTTATAGCTGGCATTCTAGTTAATTTGTCAACTCAAAATTGTTGTCTGTAATAGAAAGAGTTATGCAATATTAAATGCTAATTGTTACTATTATAGTGTAATTGTTATTTGAGTTAGTTTAATAATTGTTTGATTATTAATGGTTGACATTTATTTAATCGTTATGGAATTAGATTGTTCACGTGTGGATTATTATGTTTCAATTGACTATTACCATTCATCAGTATTTAATACTTTATTTATTACTCTATCGAGCCATTACTTGCCTCGATCTTACATGTTATTAACAACTCGTTCGCTTGGACGATCGACTTAATTTTCAAGGTTTGGATCCCCTTTTTTAGTTGAGTTGGGCTAGTCGGGCCTAAATTATACCCAATAATTATATACAGTATAATTAATTTATTTATTTTTGCATTGCATGTGCATCTAAAAAATACTAGATTTTTCCAAAATAAATAAAAAACTAATAATAAAATAAAAATTGCAAATATAAATTAAAAAAAATCATTAGATTTTGACATATATTTTTCCCAAAACAGATGTAGCATGATCTAACGAAAAAAAGAAAAAGAAAATGAAAAAGCGTTTCTAAATGATGTCCTCTGTGTTTGTTTCCGAAAAATTTCGAGCGCCGGGCCTCAGGCATCCTTCCGAGTTTCTTCAGCGATTCCTATGTTCCCGTCCCCATCTCTTTCTCTCTCTCTCTCTCTCTCCTTCTCGTTCCCAAGCATCAAACATTTCACATTCACTGTTTCTATCCATCCTTACAAGAACTGTGAAAACCCCTTTTCATCGTAGTCGCCCTGGCATTGCTTAAACTTTTGTCATCGCTTCCTTTGGATAAATTCAGCCGCTCTCCTCTTTATCTTACTTTTCCTACTCCATTTCACATTACAGTAACCCAAAGGTTTCACTCTTCAACTCTATCTGTCACTTCCCCTAATCCTAATAAGAGACGAGAGAATTATTTATTGGGACTACTGTAAATTTTGAGGGATAGGAAATGCCATCCAAGTACGACTAAAATTTTTTCGAGTTCCCCAATTTCTTCTGTACCTTTCCCCAAAATTTTTTGGAAATCCAAGCATTCTTATTCTATTGTCACCCTAAATTCGGAGCGCTCTCTCTCACTCTCTCACTCTCTCTCTTTAATTCTTCTTGTTTTTATTTTTGATATCTTTTTGATGAAATACGATTCAACATAGTTTTTCTTACGTACTTCTTCAGTTTGATAAGTCTCTGCTACTTGACTTTGGATTTTGCTTGCTTCCGTTTCCTGAATTTCAGCTTCATAATCCGTGATTACGTTTCTTTGCTGGTTCTGAGTCATGGGTTTTCGGATGTATGCTCTTTGTTCTTATGATTTTGTTTCTTAGAGTCGTGGGTTTTCAAATTTCATGAAGTGCTTTTTTGAATTATTTTCTGTTTAAGCTGCAATAGCAAATTCTATGTTTGTGCTTGATTTATTGTTGGGACTTGACCGATTTATGGAATTATTTCGTCATTAAATCAGCATTTTGTTACAGCAATAGTAGCAGAACTTACAGGAAGCTGCAATGTCCATGGAGCAACTGTTGATGAACAGTAATAATGCGATTGCACCAGCTGATACCAAGCCTTTCTGCATACGGTACAATAAAAAATTGTTCCTATAGTTTATTTATTTTTATGTTTTTTTATTGTATTCATGGTTAATGTTTCTTTCATTTGTAGCATTATCATATGTTATTTTATGCTCCATCGATACAAGTAAGATGTCGTCAATGTATTTTAGTAAATGTGGCATCCCTCCTCCCCCCCCCCCAAAAAAAAAAAAACAAAAGAAAAATCTGAAATCCTAGTATATGGCATCTCCTTGAATTGTCTACGTGCTCTTGGATAGGCTGAGTCCCATCTTATCAGGAAGTTATAGAGCCATAATAGAGGGAGTGGTTACCAAAAGGTAACCACTTACCACATGGGTGGCTCAGGAAACCACCCATCTTCTCTGGTCGGGTTGGGTCAACCCATCCATATCCCAACACCCTTAAACATCTTCTTTGCTTTGGAAGACGAAGCTGGCATGAACAAGAATTTTTGTCATTAAGTAGCTGCTTCTGATGAAGATAAGATGAGTATTTATGATGTTGTGGTCGGAGCAGCAATTTTGGAATTTTCTAGTGTCCTTGTATCAAAGAAGCTAAAATGGAAAAATAAAGAAAAATTTTTCCTGAGATGAGCATCCTTATTTTATTATTCTACCGGCCAAACAATCTCTTAATCATTCCTTCATGTTGGATTCCTTTCTTTACTTTCTTTACTTCATGAACATCCTTATGGTTTTCATTTTCCAAAGAAAGTCAGATTTGGGGATATTCTAAAGTAATTGAACATGAGTTGTAGATTCTGCATCAGATGTGTGAGGGCTAGTTCAAGGGCTAATGATCGGCTTCCTTTCACTGGTTTATCCAACGCCGAACAATATTTACAATTCACTGTTGTTGCTCTTATTGGCTTTTGATTTCGGGTATGCCCTAACTGGTTTGACTCTATCTTTGGTTCTTGAGGTGTTTCTTAGACCCAGTTTAGAGCCATGCTCTTGCACATTACTGACTCTTAACATCACCCATTATTACTTGCCAAAAAAGGAAAAAGAAAGAGAAAGTTTGCCGATCAAGGCATCTGCTACTTTGCTTGAATCAATTGTGTCAAAGTTGTCTTCCTTCGAGAATCTTTTTTACAAGATATTAAATCATGCTATATTGTCCGTAAGATTGGTGGAAGTTGACTAACATTTTATGTCTATAATCAAAAGCAATATTTAGAGAATATATATATATATATATGTATGTATGTATGTATGTATATATATATATATACCTATGTATGTATATGTATGTATGTATGTATGTATGTATGTATGTATATCTATATCTATCTATATATGTATGTATATATATATCTACCTATCTATCTATCTATATGTATGTATGTATGTATGTATCTACCTATCTATCTATCTATCTATCCGTGTTCTTTTCATCCTTGCTTAAGTTTATTTCCTGACCCCTTGATATTGCATTAAACTAGGAGTTCCAGGGGGAACTCGGCATCCGGATACACCCGACCCGACGCAACGGAATAAACCCGAATCCCCCGTCAACCATCAACCACCAAATTTATAAGTACAAGAAACAAATAATACACAATGATTTTTAACATATAAAACCCCTTTTCAACCATTAAAAAAGTCACGAGACGAACTCCGAATAAATCCACTATAAATAGTACTAGTTATAAGAACCCCCTCCGAAATCCCTTTACTCCGAACCTGAGTAAAGAATGGTTGAATACAATCCCATCTCAATACATTCGATAATTCACAAGAGAAATACAATAAGAAAAAAAGCAACCAAATGAAAATACGTTTCTAAAATCACCTCCAGAATGATGTACCCGACTTTAGCGAAGAACAGAACTCAAATCGGACCTCGACCACATGTCGAACCTCTTCCTCTTCTCTCTTCTTCTCTCCTCTCCGTATGTGTGGTGCCTCTTGCGGAGATGATTTCAAGAAATATAACCCTAGAACACGTGAGCCGCGTTTCATACCGCGTACCAACACTTCGGTGCCCGGCGAGTGCGGATTGAGGGCATTGGTCCTGGATTCCAAGCTCGAACGCCCAACGAGTATGAAGTGAGCACACCAAGTTTGGAATCCACACCTCTGCACCGCTCGAGTGCAAGATGAGCGCCAACAATCCTCCATCAATCTGGAGTCTGCTCAAGCGCTCGACTTGATTTTACCTCTTGTCCCTTCGCCACGTGCAAACACTCCAATCCTCGCACGAGTTTCATGCGAACCTCCAATGACTTTCCGTTTGTTGAATTACCGATAAGGAAGTGACTAAAAAACCCAACAATTCTAACTCTTATAGCTGACTTTTTTGAGCTATTATATGTACTATTTGTCACGTAACAGAATTGATTTCCTTTTGCTAATACTTTATGTGAAAGTAGAAATTATTTGCTCATCTGCAGACGTTATGTTCTTACATCACGCCAGAAGGATCTCTCTCACAGCTGGCCCTTTCCTGAGAAGTACCTGAAAATGTGCCTGAGGCATGGAATAGTGGATTTGCTTCCTCCCCTCGAATCTCCCGGTTTCTGCATGGATCGACCAAATAGAGGAGATAATGAAATCGATGCTTCTACTGAAGATTTTACTATGAAAAAATATGCGAATGAGATGGAAAGGGGAGGATTTGGGGCATCCTTTGAAGAAACATTTTCCATTGTGCCTAAACAGTATGCCCTTTGTTTGGAGCCTTCCGAAATTCAGGGTACTAACAAGTCAGGGCACCGCAAGAGAGGGAGGAGGGGGAAGGCTAAAAAGCGGCTGCTGGCAGAGATTTTTGCCGTGGCAAAGCATTGCACATTAGAGGAACTTAATGGCCAACAAAAGATAACTAGAGAGAGCATGCAAAAGGGAAATGCTGAGGGCAATTCTAAATCTACGCTGACAGATGATTCCTCAATTTAAAGCATCGGAGATATGTCAATCAGCTCGTGATTGACAAGAATCGATCTAGCAACAAAAGATCAAGCAAAGCGATGAAGATTGACGGGCCACATTTGAAATGCAGTTTTGGAGCCGAAATTTGGTAACGAGTACATGAATTTTGAGGTACTGAGACTCATCCCTTTTTGGCTGTTCGACTGCTTAACATACCTCGTTTTCATGCTTGTGGAGGAAGCCTTGAGATTCAACGGAAAGCAACATGACTGAAGCTACGCAGCTGCCATGCTAGAAAACATGTTCTTATATAATATTGTAAGTTTATATGTCCAAGCCAGCCTTATTGTGTGAACTGATGAAACTTCCCTAGAGATATTTAGTCAGATTTGCGTATCATTAACTTACTTTATACGTTGAAATAAACATGAGTAAGCAGCGAATACCTATTGACACTGAGCATGTGTGGGTGCAGACATTTAAAAAAATTTAAAAAGCATTCACAGGCTGATATATACATACATATGTTTGTGTATGTGAGTCACTGCCACTTTATAGATAATTGATCGACTTGTACATTTTTTCAACATTAACTGTAAACTTCCTTGTCAAACCCACACAACATCAACGATAAGAATATGAAATGAATTTGGCCTCGTGGAGCCATGCTTGTTACTGACGGGGCCCTTTATTATATGAAACTTATTTTTCTTCGGAGTACTACAGAATGAGTAGTTTGGTTAAGTCTTAGATTGTCACCTGTCGATTCTGGATTGAAGTGCCTTAGTAAGACCGACAGCTATGAGGTGTTGGAGGAACGAGGGTGATCAGAGTCTTAAAGTTATGGCGTATAACCACAAAAGATGCAGGGACCATTTACTAGACGTGAACCAAAAGCATGCAAATGTCAACCTATCTTTCGTTTGAAGCTGCCTTCTTGCAATATTCCATGTCCTGTGTTAACAAATCAACAAGATGAACTGATTGCTAAATAACGCTTAGAATGAATGAATTCCACTCGCATCAACCAAACACTACTTCCACCCAATCATCCAAAATCTGATCGAGATACGGCACGTGGGCAGAAATGGCAAAATTTCATCCACAAGAGGAAAGCATGAAGAAACACTTGTATCAAAGGATCTTGATGGAGGATCCACTTGGACAACTTCCTTGAATATATGTGGTTTCTTCAATCACTGAGCTTTCTTCATCTTTAATTTTCATCGGGGACAAAGTATAAGCTTGGTGCCATTAGTAGGAATGGCTGTACTAATCCTCGTCTTTTAAGACCTTATTTTTAGTCATTGGAGTTTGTGGGTCGTTTTTTCGGAAAGCCTAGTCACATGGTTGATGATATGGCTTTTACTGGCGCATTGGTTTTGGAAGGGTTTTGCAGGTTGTGGTTGGCAGGCTGCTGGGGGTGGGAAGCTCGAGGTGGGCGGTGATGGTGGTGGAAAGAGTTGTGGAATTGAGAAATGAGGCGATTGAAGCTCAAATCTGGGGTAAACAGAAGACTGCTGAGGTTTATACATGGGAAGGGTGAGGATAGAGAGAAACTCATACAGGTAGCTAGTGTTAGATTTAAAAACTTGTTTGAACCGTGATAAAATACGTGATAGGCGAAGTCAAGCACACAAACAGTATACACAAACAAGAAAGACAAGATTTTTACGTGGAAAACTCCCTAAGAAACGAGGGAGAAAAACCACGGGACACGGAATCCGAAATTTTCACTAGCTACAGTTGACCGGTTACACAAACCCCAAATCACGAAATAAAATAACAACTGATTGTGGACAGCCCGTACAAGAAGTATAAAGTATAAAAGAAGAGATGGAACCCGGGAGACGTTCTTCACGGCAGCAAGAATCTCGTGACAGGATCACCAGAAGACCGAACTTGATTGAAAACCCGAACGGAGGCTCAATCCTTCCTTCTTCTTCTTCTCTCTCTTTTCTCTTCTCTAGAACGGCGCTCAAAGTGTTTGTATAACCCTAAAAACGAAAGTCCCGCGTTTTATATCATCGCCGCCCGCTCGAGCGGCTGTTGAGCGTGCGGCGAGCGGTTGGCCGCCGGCTCGAGCGCCTCTCGAGGGGCTAGCGAGCGGCTTAGCTTCTGGAAAATCCGCTTGAGCGCCTCTCGAGCGGATAGCGAGCGGCCTACATTCTGGAAAATCCGCTCAAGCTCCTCTCGAGCACATAGCAAGCGGCAGCCATTCTGGAAAAACCGCTCGAGCATCTAGCGAGCCAACTTGACCTTTCTCCATGCGGTGAGGATATGGACCTCCACCCGCCTCATCAAGTGGGTATGGGCCCACACGGGAGTGACCCATAACCCAACAAACTTCCCCTCACGACTATGTGGGGCCATATATCATCATCCTGACGATAGCACAGCAAGTTGCAAGCTTCCCCTTTTGTAATGTCTTCGTCATCATATCTGATCCATTCTCCTCAATCCCGATCTTCTCCAACACCAATGAACCCATATCAATAATATTCCATACCCATTGATACCTCACATCAATGTGCTTTGATTTGGCGTGAAAAGATGAGTTCTTACTAAGATGGATTGTACTTGACTGTCACAAAACAACACATACCGGCTTTGCTTGAGACCAAGTTCCCGAATGAACTTCTTCATCCATAGAATCTCCTTGCTTGCCTCCGTAATAGCAATGAATTCCACTTCAGCAGTAGAGAGTGCAACACATTTCTGCAATCTCGATTGCCAAGAAACAGCTCCTCCTGCAAACATTACTAAATATCCCGAAGTAGACTTCCATGAGTCGACATCACCCGCCATATCTGCATCAGTATATCCAACCAGCAAAGGCTCATTGGTTCCAAAGCACAAACACTGCTTGGAAGTTCCTCGAAGATACTTCAGAATCCATTTTACAGCGGACCAATGCTCCTTACCAGGATTTGATAAAAATCGACTAACAACTCCCACAACATAGGCTATATCCGGTCTCGTACATACCATGGCATACATTAGGCTACCTACAGCTGAAGAATAAGGTATACCTTTCATGTGTGCCTTTTCATCTTCAGTAGATGGACATTGATGAGCACTTAGCTTGAAGTGATTGGCCAGCGGTGTGCTCATTAATTTTGCCTTTTCCATGTTGAAGCGTTGAAGCACTTTCTCCACGTAGCTCTCTTGTGACATCCACGACTTCCTTGATTTTCGGTCGCGAAAAATTCTAATTCCCGAACTTGCTTCGCGGTCCCAAATCCTTCATGGCAAAGGATTTTCCAAGCTGTCGCTTTAGCTCCGTGATCCGAGAAGTATTACGCCGAACAATAAGCATATCATCCACATAAAGTAAGAGAACAACAAAATCATCATCTGAAAAAGTCTGAACAAAAACACAATGATCCGAGGTCGTTTTCTGATAGCCCTGACCGATCATGATAGACTCAAACTTCCTGTACCATTACCTTGGTGCTTGTTTCAAGCCATACAGACTCTTCTTGAGATGACACACCAAGTTCTCCTTCCCCTTGACAAGGAATCCCTCCGATTGCTCCATGTAGATTTCTTCTTCAAGGTCACCATGAAGAAACGCTGTCCGCACATCCATCTGTTCTACCTCCAGGTCAAGAACAGCAGCCAACCCGAGCACCACTCGAATGGAAGACATCTTTACCACGAGTGCAAATATCTTGTCGAAGTCAATACCCTTCCGTTGATTGAAGCCCTTCACAACTAATCTTGTTTTGTACCTCGGTTGTGAGCTGTTTTCATCTGTCTTCAATCTGAAGACCCACTTGTTCTTCAATGCTCTTCTTCCCTTCGGCAGCCTTGTCAACTCAAATGTGTGATTCTCATGTAGCGATGCCATTTCTTCTTGCATAGCTTCCATCCACTCCGCTTTGTGTTCATCCTCCATAGCTTCCTCGAAGCATTCGGGCTCTCCTCCGTCTGTGAGTAACACATACTCCTCGGATGACAGGCGAATGGGGGGTCTTCGATCTCTCGTGGATCGTCGGAGTGGAACAGGCTCAATAGGCTCTGCAATGTCAGGAGGAATAGCCTCATCCTCATCACTCTCGGGCACTGCGGTCTCATGATCTTCTTCATCTTCAGCATTGCCTTGATTTTCATTCTGCTGACGATTAGGTGTCGGCAGAAGATCTGAATCACGTACCCGCCTGTCATCATTCTTGGAGACAAATTCTGAATCTTTGCCGATATCCTCTATAGTCTCGTTCTCAACAAACACAACATCCCTAAATCGAACCAGCTTCTTCTCAATTGGATCATACAAACGATACCCGAATTCATCTTCCTCGTAACCGAGAAATATGCACTGTCTGGTCTTTGACTCCAGCTTGGTCCTTTCATCTTTGGGAACGTGAACATAGACTTTGCATCCGAATCACGCAAGTGATCGTAGGATACATCTTTCCCGGTCCATATCTTTTCAGAAACTTCACCATTCAAGGTACCGTGTGGTGACAAGTTGACAACATGAGCCACGGCTCTCAAGGCTTCCCCCCAAAACGATCAGGGAGCTTCGCCTCCGAAAGCACACATCGGACCCTCTCCATCAAAGTCCCATTCATCCTTTCGGCTACCCCATTCAGTTGCGGTGTCTTCGGTGGAGTCTTTTGATGACGAATTCCATAAGATCGACAATACTCATCAAAAGCTCCGATATACTTCCCACCATTATCACTTCGGATGCATTTCAGTTTCTTCCCCGTTTGTCTCTCAACCAAAGCATGAAAGTGCTTGAAGAACATGAGAGCTTGATCCTTCGATTTCAACGGATACACCCACAATTTTCGAGAGCAGTCATCAATAAATGTAATGAAGTAGAGTGCACCTCCAAGAGTCTTCACCTTGAATGGGCCACATATGTCGGTGTGGACTAATTCAAGAAGATCAGTCTTCCTTGTAGATGAATTGCCACTGAATGAGATCCGTCGTTGCTTTCCAGCCATGTAATGAGAACAAATCTTCAACTGAGCTGTCTTTACACCCTGAAGACAATTTTTCTTCGCCAAACAGTTCATGCCCTTCTCACCCATGTGACTCAACCGACGGTGCCACAAATCTGAAAGCTCATCGTCTCTAGCAACATGCACATCTCTCGCTGTAATCGAGGCTTACAACATATACAAGTTAGAAACTTTTCTGCCCCGAGCCACAACTAGAGACCCTCTAGTTAACTTACATGCTCCTGCGCAGAAGGTGCTACAAAAACCCTCATCATCAAGCTTACCCGGCCGAGATCGATTTAGTCTCTAACATCCGGAACATGTCTAACGTCCCTCAACAGCCCAAACTTGGTTCCATTACTTGTGGTGAGACACATCACCATAGCCCGCACAATACGGGACATAGCTTCATTGTCCATTTTCAACACTCCAAAATCGCCAGGAGTGTATGATGTGAAGAATTCCTTCCGTGACGTGACGTGATGTGAAGTGAAGCACCACTGTCCACCCCCCAGCTAGTCTCAAGATCTGCCAGATTTACCACCTCATCCTCTTGGCACACTAGCCAAAGATCAGTCCCGGTAACAACAGTAGCTCTTTCTTCCTCCCGAGTCTTGTCAATCTTTTTCTCACTACCTTCAGCATTCTCACGCTTCCATTTGTAGCAGTGCTTCTTGATGTGGCCCTTTTTGCCACAGTGATGGCACTCCAGGTTTTGATATTTGGATCGTGACTTGCTGCGCCTTTTTCTCCTGATTTCTGATGGCGACTTTTACTTCTTCCCCTGGATTCAGTCACTAGCACCTCAGAATGAGAAGACGATGATGTTCCTTGTGACCGTCTGGACTCGTTCATAAGCAAAGAGGCAATAACTTCATCTAACTTTAAGGTATCCTTACAGAAGAGCAAGGTTGTGACGATGTGATCATAGATGGCCGGTAGAGAAGCCCGAGTGGGAATCGAAGGCCTTGTCCTCCTCCTTGAGTTTCTCATCAAGAGCGGATATCTGGTCAATATCCTAAGCAATTCATCCAAGTGCTTCTCAAAGCTCCCTCCTTCTGAATAACTTTAAGCCATAAACCGCTTCTTCACGTGTAGTCTGGTTGTCAGAGATTTGGACTTGTAGTGGCTCTCCAACTTCTCCCAAATCTCCGCCGGATCAGTTAGGCCAATAACTTCTTGAAGAGTGTTGTCCGCCAGGCACAACTTAATAGTACAATTTGCAAGATCTCACTTGTCTTGCCATTCATCGTCGGTCATTTTTTCAGGCTTTTCATCTTTCTTCTTCAACACCTTCACTGTCCCTTCTCTCGTCAAAATATTCTTCACCCTCTCTTGCCAGAGAATGAAGTTTCCCTACCCGTTGAACTGCTCATTGCCAAACGGTAGATTCTTCGACGAAGAAGATGCCATCGATTCAAACAACTCACAATACCCAACACGAACCAATCTCTCTGATACCACTTGTTAGATTTACAAACTTGTTTGAACCGTGATAAAATACGTGATAGGCGAAGTCAAGCACACAAACAGCACACACAAACAAGAAAGACAAGATTTTTACGTGGAAAACTCCCTAAGAAATGAGGGAGAAAAACCACGGGACACGGAGTCCGAAATTTCCACTAGCTGCAGTTGACCGGTTATACAAACCCCAAATTACGAAATAAAATAACAACTGATTGTGGACAGCCCGTACAAGAAGTATAAAGTATAAAAGAAGAGATGGAACCCGGGAGACGTTCTTCCCGACAGCAAGAATCTCGTACATGGGATCACCGAAGACTGAAAGTTGATTGAAAACCCAAACGGAGGCTCAATCCTTCCTCTTCTTCTTCTTCTCTCTCTTTTCTTTTCTCTGGAACGGCGCTCAAAGTGTTTGCATAATCCTAAAAACAAAAGCCCCGCATTTTATATCATTGCCGCCCGCTCGAGCGGCTGTTGAGCGAGTGGCGAGCGGCCGGCCGCCGGCTCGAGCGCCTCTCGAGGGGCTAGCAAGCGGCTTAGCTTCTGGAAAATCCGCTCGAGCACTTCTCGAGCGGATAGCGAGCGGCCTACATTCTAAAAAATCCGCTCGAGTCGCTCTCAAGCACATAGCAAGCGGCAGCCATTCTAGAAGAATCGCTCGAGCATCCAGCGAGCCAACTTGACCTTTCTCCATGCGGTGAGGATATGGACCTCCACCCGCCTCATCAAGTGGGTATGGGCCCACACGGGAGTGACCCATAACCCAACAGCTTAGCTAGTTAGGAAATAGATCGTTCCGGCCTATTAACCAATTACTGATCTGATCATTTGTCACAAGAAAGGAGTTTCAGTGTAACATATACTATAAGCTATTAGTTTTTACGTTTGTAGAAAATCATCATTTTACCTTCCAGTTTTCTAAACAGAACTTATGCCTTGTTTTTTTCAAAGAATCTCCACCCCATTTCATGAGATTGAGCTAAATTCCTGACAGATAATTAAGTCTATAAAGTATCATGCACTATGTAATTCGTAATATATAGAAACATAAAGAAAACTCATAACCATAAGATTAATCTCATTATCTTAAGCTGTCGTTGTTAACTTCACTAATATTGCCATGTGTGAGAAATCAGCAGCTTCATGTTGATACCAAATATAATATAATAACGACACCATTTAGATATTAATTTATTACTAATTTTATCAGTGGTAGTATAGGCATTGAGGCATGCAGTTGACTGTCATGTGTACTGTGTTCATACTCGATTTACTCTCCTACTTAACTAATTGAATGGGTTGTGACCTAAAATGATCATGGCCAAATACAAATATGACAAGGGAGATAAACATTAGATATTTAAATTATAAAATCTTTTATTTTAGTCTATAAATGTCTTAATATTTTCATTATAATAATACAACGTTAGAATAATACAACATTCTAAAAATAAATAGAAATAGGGATACCCTAGAATAAAATATTATTTTATATGATCACCATATTAAATCTATATAGACATAAGTACTAAATTATTTAAGTATATTTTAATAATAAATTATTGGGTTATTTTCCTATTGAAAATACCGTGGCTCCCCTAACTCAGAGGAAATTGGGAGATATTGCTCCACGGATTAGGATTTTCATCCCAAAATTAGTAAATGATTTTATTTTTTTTTGATGTTTTGTAAAATTTAACATCAAAAAAAAAAAAAATTCATTTTTGGGGTAAAATCTTTCTCCGCGGATTCCCGTTCAGACTCAGAGGTTGGGTAAAAATGGGGAAAGAATATACAAATGATATGGGTACATTATTGACGTAATCAGTTTAGGCCACGAAATCACTCGTTAGCAGTCGGCTCTGCTTTATAATAAAGTACGTGCTGATTCCTCTGCTTATATCAGCTTCTCCCCATCCCTATTCTTTTAGATATGAGAGAGAGAGAGAGAGAGAAGATAGAGAGAGATGGCAGGAGGAGCAGTGAGGACGAGAATACAGGGTCTTGGGTTATCAGCACAGGGCCTCGGCTGCATGAGCATGTTATGGTGTCATGGGTTGCCCAAGCCCGAAAGAGGAGACGACAAAGCTGATTCGCCATGCCGTCAACTCTGGCATTACCTTCCCCGACACTGCTGATTGCTACGGCCCCCACACTAGCGACGTTCTCATCGGCAAGGTGTCACCCACCCCTTGTCATTTTTGTACTTGTTGCCCCCTGAATCTTCTAAAAATTACTCTATTATAATACATAGATCATATATTCAAACTAAATAACAGTCTGCATAAAAAAACCTCTTAGTTCAATGCTTAAGATCTGATTATTTCCTGTTTGCTTTTTAATTGGCCATTGATTCATTACGCTCAGGGCGGGGAGAGAATGTCCAATTGGCCACCAAATTCGGAGCTGCACACATGGATCCCAAGTCTAGAGGGACAAGAGTGGCTCTATCTTTTAAAAAAACAAAAATAATTATTTTTTATATTTAAATTATTTATTTTTAAATAAATAATTATATTTTAATTATTTTTTAAAAAATAAAAAAATTAATTAAAATTAATTATTAATTTATAATTATTTATTTTAAAATAAATAATTTAAATTAAAAAATAATAAAATTATATATTTTTTTAGAAGGCGGAGATCCCAACCTTCCATCGTGGAAACCTGACTTGGGCAAGGGTTGCCTGTGAGGCTAGCTTGAAGGGACATGATGTTGACCGCATGGATCTCTATTATCAACATCTAACTGACAACAAAGCGCCCATTGCAGTCACCGTTGGACCCGGGGGGCGTCCTTCGCGGGGGAGCCCCTCCCATATATTCGGCCGTCGATCAAAAAAAGCAAATTATAAAAAAAAAAATATTAAAATTTATATTTTTATAATCAAAAATAAAAAAAATATTTTTAAAAAATAATATTTAAAAATTTATATTTTTTTAATATAAAATAAGGCTTTTTTTTTTGATTCTTTAGCCCCAAAATGCTCAAATTTTCTTTCTTTTCTTTAAATTGTGAGCCAATCAAATATTATGGAAGTAAATGGTATGATGATATTGTGTTGGGTTTGGTAGATGGGTGAGCTCAAGAAGGTGATGGAGGAGGGCAAAATTAGCAGCAAGGATTTATTGGAGGCATGCGCTTGGACAATAAAAAAGAGCGCATGCGGTTCACCAGTTAACCACGGTGTAAATAGAGTGGTAATTGTGGACGAGAGATGTAGAGGAGGAAATCGTACCTACCCATAGATATAGTTAAAAAAGATTCATAATGAATTGATTAAAATTCATATAGTTGTTTTTTTTTTTTTGTTAATTCAAGCTAATAATTTAGGTGTTGTGAGGTTTCGATTTAAAAATATAGTAATTAGAAGGTAATTAAATTAATAACGATCAAAATTGGATTTAGAATATAAGGAAAAATTGAATCGGAAGCAAAAATGGATCAAAGGGTGTTGGCGCCTAATTAGCACCCGAGGCACCAACCAATCGCAACTTGGTAGAATCGATCGCCTATGGGTCGCTCGAGCGCCACCTAGGTGATGGATTGACATAATGCCTAGCTCGAAGGGTGCTCGACGAGAGCTCGAGGCGCGACACTGGTAGAACGGTGCGCCTAATTATCGCCCGACTGGCACTTAACGAGCGCTCAAGGCGCAGCGTTGGTAGAAAGGTGTGCCAAATTACCACCTGACTGGCGCTCGAGCGCCAGTTGGGGTATTTAGATGCGCGAGGGTTTCATCTGAGGCCATTTTCAGCCGTTCTGAGAAATAGAGAGAGAAAACGAAGGTTAGAGAGAGAAAAGAAAAGATTAGAGCCTTGGGAGTTCGAATCCGTCCGAGAGCTAGTTATAAAGGTTGTAGTTCGGGTCAATGCAAGTGCTCTCGTACCATTTTTATCTCATATTTCAATTTTTATTCGTTTTTTATTGGGTATTATCATTCTGATACCCATCCAAATTGTGAAGAATACATGACCTATGATTAGTACCTAAAATTTTTATGGTTTATTGTCCAATTCCTCTCCCATTTGGCCTGATTTGGCTTCGCCAAACCCTAACCTGCACTCGATTTGGAATTTCCCCTTTCCCTTTGAATTTTTTGCATTTTGCCCGTCAAATATGAATCACTATGTTTCAATTATGTATATATATTGGACGGGTATCTGATCTCACAAATGTTGACCCATTCGTGACGTCCAAATGCTCTAAATTAATACTGTTACTATTCATCCGAGAATAAATAGAAAATTTGCATACTTCCACCATAATTAATTGTTATAAAAGTATGATTAATTGCATGTATTTAATTATAAGTTCCGAAAAATATAATTGTGCTCCATGTGTGGAAGAAATGTGTTCTGGAGGCCTCCAAAGTAATAATTATCTAATGTGGTAAGGAATTATAATCTTTCCTATGCATTGTGACATCCATGCATACAAATTGATATGTGAAAAGATTTAAATTCGAATGAAAGATAATAATCGTATAAGTAATCGGAGAAAAATCCACAATGTGATATGAAATCGAATGGTTCTCTCGGATGGAAATATTGTGAATTGAATTGTGGCAAACCTTTCCTCAAATGAATAAGAACCCGTGAAACTATGACCATGGAATTATGATACAGAGTTAATACCCTTGGTTTGCTAATAGCATTACAGTAGGAACTCAAAGATTATCTTGGCCGCATATTTTAGCGAATAATATTCTTGGCAAGCTTTTGGATATTATTGTGAAATGACGAGAACTACCCATGGGCCATAGGGGAACATGTGGTGGCCTTGTGTTATCAACCCTTCTCTAGGCATAATATGTAGATGGCACTCCTCTAGATCGATAATAGGAGCTTGTAACTTTAAATTATTGTGGTGTATCATGATCCTTTCCTTATTCTCCCTTACCTTTAGTTAGTAAGACTTACTGATTTTGATCTGCAAAGATGAAGAATCATGCATAAAGTATATCCCAAAGAGAAGTAAATTATATTCCAAAGTATATTTAATCATATTCCCGTTTATGCATCTCTTTCATAATTATGTCTCTTTCCCTTGCTTATATTCGCTTATGTTGTTCATTGTTTTTAATTATGATACACTTGTTGAGTTGTTAGCTCATTATTACTTCTTTTCCTTCCAGATGAGCAAGCCATTATACCCGACGAGTCTGAATAGGTTGTAAGCGTAGGATAGGCAGCTGATACGGATTGAAAAGCTTTAAAGGATTTAGTTTTGTTATTTTGTATAAGGTGTGGATATTGTAATAATTATTTTGACGATTATGGTTATGTATACGTATGTCATGATAATGATGGATGTATAGATAATTTTCGTTGTTCATTGATGAATGTAGTAGCTTCCATAGGTATCTTTTATGGTTATAATTGGTTCTTAACCGGCACCCTTTCTGAGTCGCCGTCGTATCGAAGTAACGACGTCGGTGCCATCTGTGTGTTTGGTGTGGCGATTTGGATACTGTGATTATGTTGTATGTATGCTGTAGTTTCTGTACAGGATTTTGTACAGGTTTTATATTTGACGGACATTCGTTTTATAGACAAACTCTTCTAAATTTTCGGTAGAATTTTTAGTCCATCACAAGTACTACAATAAGTTTCAAAAAATCAAATTGGGATTGCTATGTATAGTTCTCTTAGGAGTGGATTCTTAGCCTTTAGCCCCAAGGTGTTTGAGGCCTTCTTAAATAATTTATGAAAAGCATTATTTGCTTCTCATCTAGCTATGAACGGTTAATATTTTGAAATATTATATAAAACTTTTCAAGTAGTTATTTTAAAAAATATATATTATATTCGATATTTAATTGATACTAGTATTATTTAAAAAGCTTTAAAATATAATTATCTCTATTATTTTTTTATTTTTAATTTATAACAATTAAATTTTGATTCAATGGTTGTAATTAGAGAAACAAATGCTACCCTTTTGGAGAAGTAATATCCCAAAACCCTGATCAATCAATTGCTTTTTGTTGAAAACTGTTGATAGGAGAAGCCTGGGTTACGTATTTTGTGGCATACATTTTCTCTAAGTTAGACTCACCTAACCTAGGATTGCTATTAGAAAATGTATTCTTTAGTCTTTTCTGAAATATTTTTTATGATATTACATCTCTTCCATTTATTATAAAAAATTTTTATAAGATAAAATTTTAATCCATAGGATTTTTGTTATCATATTTATTCATCAATCAATCAAGTATAAAAATAAATTTGTATACCTGAATCCATAATTATTTATTTTTTATACAATATCGTAATTGTTCTTGTCTCTCAGAATCAGAAAATAATTTCTCTCTCTTCTCCTTATGATTTGTAGAAATATCATACAAATTTTATTTAACTACCTCTATTACATCGAATGGCTTTCACACTTTTATTTAATTGCCTTTTAACCTCAATAATATATATCTCTAAAATATTTAAAACTTGAGATTTTTCATATAATAAATAAATATAATAATAACGTAAAAAATCATCAACAAAGGTAAAAAAATATTTTTCTTCTCTTAAAGATGAAAAATCAAAATATCCACAAATATTTGTATGGATAATGTAAGGTCCCACATTGGATTGGGAGAGGGGAACGAAGTGTCCTTATAAGGGCATGGACACCTCCCTCCTTGTAGATGCGTTCTGGGAGCCCGTGGGGGTTCGCTAGGAGAAAACCTTGAGGCCTGTGTTTGGCTTGGGACGCCGTGAAGTTCCCCAGGCCAAAGAGGACAATATCTTGTCACGTTGTGCCGCCGTTGCGCCACTCTGGGAGACGCATTTTGGAGGCGGCTGAGGCCGTCTGCCAGGAACAAAACCGTGAGGCTTGTAGGCTTGGAGATGCCGTCAAACTCTCCCAGGCTGCGACCTGTAGGCTGGAGACGCCGCGAAGTTCTCTTGGGCCAAAGCGGATAATATCTACATGCGGATGAGCCGGGGACGTTACAAATGGTATCAGAGCCGGGATTCGGTCCGGTGTGCCAGCGAGGACGCTGGGTCCCCAAGGGGGTGGACTATAAGGTCCCACATTGGATTGGGGGAGGGGAACGTAGTGTCCTTATAAGAGTATGGACCCCTCCCTCCTTGTAGACGCGTTCTGGGAGCCCGTGGGGGGTTCTCCAGGAGAAAACCTTGAGGCCTGTGTTTGGCTTGGGACGCCATGGAGTTCCCCAGGCCAAAGAGGACAATATCTCGCCACACCGTCTCTTTGCCCATTTGCCCACTGGGGAGACGCGTTTTGGAGGCGGCTGAGGTCGTCTGTCAGGAACAAAACCGTGAGGCCTGTAGGCTTGGAGATGCCGTGAAACTCTCCCAGGCTGCGGCTTGTAGGCTGGAGACGCCGCGAGTTCTCTCGGGCCAAAGCGGACAATATCTACATGCGAATGTGCCGGGGACGTTACAGATAATCTCTAAAAATTTTATACTTTTTGTAGCACCCATTTTATATATTTGGTTTATTTTCTTTTAATACAATCCACACATATATCAATATCGAAAAAATTAAGGTTAGGCAAAATTTCTTCTTTCTCCAATATTTTCATATGATTTTCAGATATATGACCCAATCTTTTGAGCTATAAGAAAAAAAGAGTTTTCATTCATACATTTACATTTTGTTTCTACATTATGATACAGGGTTATAAGAGTCTCAATAAAATTTTAGTCAAAACTTATTTTGTAGATGCCATCAAAAAGAATTTTCGAACTAAAGAAAATTTTATATATACTTACTCTTTTATTTTCAAATTTTAAAAAGTAACATTGAACATTAAGTTTGGAAATGGAAATGAGATTTCTAGAAATAAAAAATATATAAAGTATTTTCAATAAATCTAAATATATTTTAGTATCAAAAATAGATGAAAAGTTTTGACAATAGAAATAGGAACTTTGTCACCATTTTTTAGGACAATAAAATTCTCAATTTGGTTTAGGATTTGGGTTGTAAGGAATCCCCATATCAATTTAGAAACATAAACATTAGAGTCGAAATCGAGCCACCAAGTATTAAAAGGCACTTCAATTAGGTTTAATTCAAAATAAATATAAACCAAAGACTCACCTTTTTTTTCAAACCAAGTATTTCTTTTATAGCAATCTTTTTAAAATATTTCACATTTTTACAAAAGTGATACTTTGTATTATTCTTTTTTTGAGTCCCTATACCAGAATGGAGGTCCTTTTCCTTTGATGATCTAGTCTTAATTCTCTTTGTTTCTCTTCTTCTTTCCTTTACCATTATAACCTGTTAAATTTATTGAATAAATTTCTTATTATTTGAGTCTTATTTCCTTTTGAACTAATATGTTTTCCAATTCATTGATATTCTATTTATCTTTAATAGTATTATAATAAATTTAAAAAAAATCCATATTGAGAAAAAAATAGAATTCATTATAAATTGAACAAGGAATGATTTATTCACATTTATACCAATGGCTTTAAGTTTGGCAGCCAAATTGGTCATCTCAAAAATGTGCTCATATATTCCTTAAATACCATCAAATTTTATAATAGTAAGTTTTATTATCAACGTTCCAGCAAGATATTTATCTATAGACTGAAAATGATTTTCAATAGTTTTTGACAAATACTTAACGCTTTCAGTTTCAAAAAGTGTAAACTTAATATTATTTACCATGGTCATTCTCATAAACATCATGTTTATTCTATTCAATTTTTTTCATATTCTAAAATAGGAATTTTCTTTATCACTACTAAAACCAGTAATAGTAGTGGGCTTTTTTGATTGTAATACAATATTAAGATCCAGTATACTGAGATGAAATTAGATTTGCTCAAATCAGTCTGAAAAATTAGTTCCATTGAATATTAAAACTGAAGAAACGTGAGAATATAGTGAAATTGAAACAAATATTGTAATAAATTAATATGCTTAATATTAATGCTTTGAATTAATAAAATAGGAGAAATATAAAATATAAATAGTATCATTATAATATACCTTTGGGTGTAATTATAACATAATAATTGACTATTATAGTGATTTGTAGTTACTTATAGAAATAAGTAATAATATTTTAAAATTTAAGCAAGTCTGTTACCTTTGGATATCTAAGATCCTATTTAAAATAATGAATATTTATTAATTATTATATTAAATTAATCAATCACGTAGAAGTTGGTGTACCTTTGGGCCACCATAGTATCTACTAATCGAGAAATTGTAATACTTTAAATTTACAAATTAATTTAATTAAATATGGGATAACCATATTAATTTTCCATTACACGATTTAATATTTATAAAATAATATAGTCGGGCCACTTTGGCGACTACCTAACTATATCATATATAAATATTTAATCGCAATTACTTCATAAAACATCATAAATAATATCCACATGAACTTGAACATGTATAATATCTTATAACAAATTTCACATAATACAACTTGATGGAGATGCCAGTAGTGGGTCAGCCCAAAAGGGGCAAGTGGCTCAAGATCAATAGCGGCTCATTTATACCTAGGGTGGTCAATGCTACTATTCACCGGAGAAGCAGCAAGTAGGCTAATTGCAGCCCCGAATAAACGCAGCCCATGTCTAAATCGGCCCACACGCACCTTCTCAAGCCTCAACGGTCATTTTCTCTAATTCTTTGCATCTCCAAAGAAGACAATCTCTTCTATATCGGCAACTTCCCAAAATCAGAGTATATCCCGGAAGAAAGGCGCATGAATCAGTGCGTGATCCACGAAGGGTGCCCAACAGTCACTGCATGCCGTATCTCCACAGAAAGAAAGGAATCCACCTTCCTAACTGTTGCGGCCTAGAATGGCACCCGTGCCCATGCTGGGGAAGGCAACGATCCCCACAGTAGGCGGGCATCCCCCATTGCCACCTAAGGAAGGCAACAAAAGCCCACGATTATAAAAGGCCATGAAGACTCACTCCATAGGCATGCTCTCTTACTTACGAAACACCATCTAGCATACTCAAACTTACAGAAGCTCTCTGTGCTCTCAAGCTTTCTAATACTCTGTCCCTTTCTCTTTAGTACTAGTTCTCTGTGGGCTAAGTACTGAGAAAACCGCTTTTAATGAACACCAACAATCCAAAGCCACTTTCTCTACGAGTGCGCCTCTCACCATCATTTTAAAAAACACTCCTAGCATCCATTTTTGCATCTGTTGCATTTTACCTTCTCATCCTCGGAAGGCTCTTTATTGACTTAAGCGTCGGAGGTCTTTTTGGTAAGATCAAATTCTGTTATCACTTGACCTCTTATTTGAAGTTTGGTATGCAAGATGCTAAACTCAGTAGACAAAAACTAGAATACGACGGACCAGATTTGGATTTAGAATGCATCATTGGAGTCATTTGTGGGAACACTGACTAAAAGCAGATCAACTACATCTTTCAAATCAACATCATCCAATAAAATAGTGAACACCAGGGCTCAAGCTAGCGTTCCCGCTAGAGAGGCTACCTCTCCCGACTGCAACCACTCAGTTGGTAGTCAGTCTGGAGAGTAGCCTGTCCCAATTTTTCTAGCCATGGCAGAGCAAAAGAACAAAAAATCTTAAATGCTCTAGATACTCTGTACACGCCATGGCAAGAAAAAGTAGGGGGCTTAGTCCACCTCAACTCCCATGCCAGCCTCCAGGCGGGGAGGCCAGAGGAAGAAGAGGCCAACAAAGAAGACTTGAAGCCGGGCAACTCTCATGTCCCAGTGGTCTCACACACCTAAAGCCATTCAAGGCTTGAGGGGCGCTTGGGCCGTGGGACTCCAGATGTGTGATAGAACGGGTCCCTATCCTCTAAAGACTTTCTGTCAATAACAAACAAAACTAATATTCATAAATTTAAATCATTATATTCCGTAGAAATTTTGGCAGAGTTTTTCTTGCAACTGGACGAAAACCTAAAATACAATTTATATAAAATAACTTGTACAAGCACATAACTATTCCATAGAAATTTTGGCAGAGCTTGTCTTGCAACTGGACGAAAACCTAAAATACAATTTATATAAAATAACCTGTACAAGCACATAACTATTCAAATACCACAATTCACCCTACAACACAGATACAAAGGACCACAAACTGTCATATCATCTATAGCTCCAACATAACACATCCTATCCACTATTCAATTCAAAATGAGATGCTATCTAGGACCTGTATATGTCCAATTTAGAATACTAGAAGCAACTATATCCATAATGTAAACCTGCGGAAGCATGAATCATTATTCCATCAAAATAAAAGACATATTATGACCATTATACATATTCAATATTCATCTACAAGTGACATAATTACATGCAAAATTGTCAAATTTTCTAAAATCTTCAAGATAACTCCGAGACTCCAAAGTCTCCCCTACTAAGCTTTGCCTATTCTTACTCTTCAGGAATTAGTTCTACCGTTTCATTTGGAGGGAAAGGAAAAATAGAAGAGTGAGTCGAAGCCAATAGTATACCATAAATCATGCAAGTAATATGCTTTCATACAGAACATAATTGTAGAAGGTCATGGAAATTGCTAAAGAACGGAAATATATACAAAAGTCATGAGAAAAGTATAATTCGATATGGACAGGTCTCAATAATCAAAATTCATGCTTTTCTATGGAACTTATATTCAATAGAACAAAAACCGTGATAATATCAGAAGAATGAAGGTGTCCATGGAAATAGGAAGAAAATATAATTTCATTAAATATATATAAGAATTCATAAAACAGTTCCAAATCTTATTTGTTCCTTGGAAATTCTAGTTCGATATCCTAGGGACCCAATCAGTGTAATCGAGGATAGATTATGTTAAATCCACACAATCAAAGGCCGATAGTTTGATAATATCTGATTTCACCTCATTTCATGATTCTATAGTATGGTAGATCGATAGTTTGATGATTTGATAGTCCGATAATTCGATAACTTATCATTGATTACTACCATAACGTTCTAAAGCATGCCAGAGAGCCTAATCTGACTGTACAACAGTTCTAGGTCTATTTTTCTTATTGATTAATTTAATTTGAAACCTTTGCTCAAAATTCTATAATTAAATTCAACATATTTCAAAGCCAAGTCCAAATCTCATTCAATTACTCTTTCAGACAATTTCATGAGGCTTCCATAGTTCGATAATATAGTTCCATACAGAGTTTTCGGATACAAATCATTCAATAAGCTTTATCAAGGCAACAATTAACATTTAAAATCATCAAAATTCTAAGTTTCCAACACAAATCTCCAAATTTTCGTGCTAGGGTTTTTGGTAATATTTTCGAGCATAATTCGAGCATAAAACTTGGGCCAATTTACAAAATCAAAGCCATAATCCATAAAATATACATATAACATGAATTAAACTCAAATTCATACCTCAATTTCAAGCTAGGTTTTGCACTACACTGTTCAAACATGAAACGAAGGCAAAACGTGAGCCAAATCACGAAATCAGAGTTATCAATCACAATATAAATGCATAAATATGAAATCTAGTCCAAAAGTCATGAGATTCATACATTATCCATGTCAAATATTAAGGAACAAGTGATTTAGAGTATACACAATAATATGGAGATATTAAAAAATGGTAAAAATTAAAAACAAGGTTTGAGGTACAATTGCCTTAGCTCGAGCTACCATTTTTCTTACTTGGATCGGAGTGGAATGGCCCAAAATTTCCTTCCTTCCTTTCTTCCCCTTTCCCTCTTCTCTCCCTCCGTTCTCTGCTGGGGAGGCCGAAAATGGCCGAAACAGAACCCAAATGGCATTTTAAAAGCAGGTCTGGCGCTCGAGCACGAATCAAGTGCGCAGAAAGCGTACCTCCTTCCGAAGCAATCTGCTTTTGGTGCTCACTGTTGGGCTTGAGCCAGCGGCGAGCACATTCTATTCTGGATTCTGTGCCTCCAGTTGGGCTTGAGCCCACGGCGAGCCCAACTCTGCATCTTCCAATACAATGCTCAAATTTTCAATTTTCTAAATTTTATTTGTCCCACACTTAAGTCTATCAATCTTATTAACTTATTTATTAGAATTTGCTATATTTTAGAAACCTGGGTCATCATACTCTCCCCCACTTATAGAAATTTTGTCCTCAAAATTTAACGATCATCAAATTTCATAATCAAGAAACCTTCCTAACATCTCCAAATTATCTCCAGATTAAGGTGATTATCCTAAAAAACCTTCAATCTCCAAATTTTTCTTAATCTTTAGTACCTACTCGCTTTATATTCATCTAAATTCATTAAATCTGAAGGCAAACCCAATTCATTAACTATTTTCCCAACTTGGTTCTAAACCTCAAATGAGCAAAATGTTTTACTTCCGTAAAGTAAAACCTCGAGATTGAGCATTTTCTCTAAACATAGGTTCTCCACATTTCTGCTGCGCATTCTGATCAAATCATCTAACTCTAAATCGTCCGATTACCATTTACCATCACAACGAATTTGACCCAATATTCAATTCTTTTATCAAGTTCAATTAAGATTCTAACATGAACCTTGAATCAAAATCAGACTTCCGAGGTAGGGTACTCTACATTCTCTTCATTTCCTTGATATGTTATCAAATTAAAATTTCCCTAAGATTCATATTCCTTTCTGAATATCCAAATTATGCGGTAACCATGATTAAAAATTGACTTTAAGATATCCATATTATGAAAATAATTCTTATAGATCCTCAATTCACTACAAAACTAGAAATCCTAATTATAGCAGTCACCATAAATTCGATACAATTTTAGATCGTTATCCAAACTCTCAAGACCTTAACAATTAGCAATCTCACGATCTCAAAACCCTTACACTGAGCAATTTTAGATCTTGTTGGCATATCGAGAAACTAATTACTTAAACCTGAACACGTCCTGCAAAATCATGATTAGTGGGTTGTCCTGATATGAATTCACAGGGGCTTCCCAACTTAGGAATACAACATCCTCTTTCCCAAGTATTTGAACCTGCTCACAATCTACCTTTCACATTTCTTGCAAATCACCAAAGGCATATCTAGTCCAAAGATTCCTAACTTCAATTGCCTGTACTAAGTTTGCTTCCTTAATAATATCAGGGCCTATCTTTACAATCCTTAAACAGATTAATCTACTTTCAGTCTCCTAAGGTTACCTCTTCGTCATAACATAACTATTTTAATCTTCAAAATTATTAGGTCGAAGTTATTTTCGAGGTAACTCCACAAATTCTCAAATGGAGACTTTTGATATCAACTATCAATCTTAATGTTCACCTTCCTTGAAAGATATCGAGATCCACCTATTGTAGCTCTTAACTCTTTAGATTCTCAAAACATTAATTTCTCCCAAAGCATTATCCATAAATCCTCAAGTCAAAGACCTCATCATAAGGTCTCAATTATGGGTGAAATAATTTCAAACCATAGACTCCTCCCCCACTTTGCTCGTGGGTAGTCACCTAAAATAACAAAATCCCAATCTTTCTCAATAGCATTTAGTAAATCTTACTTTCCAAAGGTCTCATAGTATTCTTAACAACACTTGAACAATGCTTCTTTAATTCCATACATATTTCGTAGAGATAATATTGATTCTATCTCATATCCAAATCACCCATTCCTCTTATCTTCTATGTTAACTAAATTAACCGAATATTTCCTCCTTCCAACAATACATAAACCATCATCTCCTCAATTTGATATTCTATTATCAGTTATCCACACTCCACAAAATTCACAAAAGGGCACATATGTACAATTATAAAACAATCAAGAATCATTCAAGATGAGGGGGACACATTATGCAATTCATGGAGAAATTTATAAAATACATAACTCCCAAATCGATTAAAATACAAATTAGAATTCCACAAATAAGAAAATACCTCCATCAGCCTTCGGGAGTGTCTCAAGGTTTCGTACTGTCACCGCAAATGCTCTGCCGCAACAATTGACTTCTTTACTTCCAACCTTTTTGGTAACGGACAATCTTTCATCAGGTGACCCAACTTTTCACAATTATAACAATCTCTCATTGCTTTACAACAAGGTTTTCCCGTGTGCTTCCTCCCATAATATGCATACTTAACAGCTGATGCATGAGAGCTAGTTATCGATAAAACTTCAGTAATGCTCTTCCCTACATCTACCGTTCTTGCTTTCTTAGATAGCCCATGTGGTTCTACATTTAGTTCCGTACTAAGACTCGCTCAGCTAGCAGCCCTTTTTGCAAAGAACTTCTGTGTCTCCACCTCTTTCTTATAAATCAGGGCCCGATCCAAGATATTAGCATATGTCAGGAGCTTTAGAGTCGATAATTATTTTCTAATATCGTCTCTCAATCATTGTTGAAATTCCTTTGCCTTCCTTAATTCATCCTCCACATAATATGGTGCAAATCGAGACAGTTCAGTAAATTTTGCCTCATACTTAGTTACAATCAAATTTCCCTGTCTAAGCCACATAAACTCTTATTCCTTTTGATCCTAGAGATTGGAAGGGAAATACTTTTCCGTAAAAGCTTCTTCAAACATCTCCCAGGTTATCTTATCGTCGGGCACATCTAACACCCTTTTTTTCATCGCCCACCAATTGTCAGCTTCACCCTCCAACTTATATACCGTAAAAGAAACTTTCTCTTGATCAGTATATTGGATTACTGCAAAAATCTTCTCCATCCTCCTAAGCCAAATATCTGCTTCCGCTGGATCAGGCTTACCCAAGAATCCAAGTGCTCTTTCTACCGTGAATCTCCCATAAGTCGTCGAAGCAAGGTTTACCAGAACTGGCTCAGGTGCAGGGACCGGAGCCATATGACGCTGATCCACAAATTCAACCACTAGCACCTCAACGATTATTTCTTCTACTCCGTCTATTTGCCATGGTATATCATATAAGCAAAAACATTACAATGTTAATAAACATTAAGATATTCAATGATAGGGAGAGCTAAAATTGATTAAAGTACTTCAACAGTAATCCTAAGTTCAGTCCGTAAGGATTTTGCTTAATCCTATCTATTCCTTATCTTATCTCAATCCTAAAATAAATTATAACCTGAACCTGAAACCTAAGTCAATCAACCGAGGCCTAAGATCAATGTCAATCAACTAAATCATTACGTCCTATCTCAAGTTAATTCTAACTTATGCAAGCTAGAACATCTAAGACTTTCCAACCTAACCCAATCATTCAAGACCTTTATCTACCTATTCGATCAATCATAATCGTTTCCTAAGCTTCCACATACGATTCAAATCAAATTCTAAGGTATCTCGTTTCTCTGATACTAACTTTGATGGAACGGATCCCTATCTTCTAAAGACCTTTCGTCAATAACAAACAAAACTAATATTCATAAATTTAAATCATTATATTCTATAGAAATTTTGACAGAGTTTCCATTGTAACTGGACGAAAATAAAAAATATAACTTGTATAAAATAACCTATACAAGCACACAACTATTCAAATACCATAATTCATCCTACAAGACAGATACACAGGATAAAAAATTGCCATATCATCCATGGCTCCATCATAACACATCCTATCCACTATTTAGACTCAAAATGAGATGCCGTCTAGGACCTATATATGTCTAATTCAGAATACCGGAAGCAACTATATCCATAACGTAAACCTGCAAAAGCATAGATCATTGTTCCATCAAAATAAAAGATATATTATGACCATTATGCATATTCAATATCCATCCACAAGTGACATAATTATATGTAAAACTATCAAAGTTTTCAAAATATTCAAGATAACTCCAAGGTTCCAAATTCTCTCCTACTAAGCCTTGCCTATTCTTGTTCATCAAGAATCAGTTCTACCATTTCATCTGTAGGGGAGAAAAAAATAGAAGAGTGAGAAGAAGCCCAGCAGTGTACCATAAAACATGCAAGTAATAAGCTTTCATGCAGAACATAATTGTAGAAGGTCATGGAAATCGCTAAAGAATAAAAATATATATAAAAGTCATGAGAAAAGTATAATTCGATATGGACAGGTCTCGATAATCATAATTCATGCTTTTATACAGAACATATATTCATTAGAACAAAAGCCGCAATAATATCAGAAAAACGAAGGTATCCATGGAAACGGGAAGAAAACATAATTTTATTTAAATATGTATTAGAATTCATAAAATAGTTTCAAATCCTATTTGTTCTTTAGAAATTCTAATTCATATCCTAGGGACCCAATCAGTGTAATCGAGGATAGATTGTATTCAGTCCAGACAATAAAGGTCAATAGTTTGATAATATTTAATTTCACCTCATTTCATGATTCTATAGTTCGGTAGTTCGATGCTTTGATGATTCGATAGTTCGATGGTTTGATAACTTATCCTCAATTACCACCATAACATTCTAAAGTATGCCGAAAAACCTAATCTGACTGTACAACAGTTCTCGCTCCGTTTTTCTTACTGATTAATTTAATTTGAAACCTTTGCCTAGAATTCTATAATCAAATTCAACATATTTCAAAGCCAAGTCCAAATCTCATTCAATTACTCTTTCAGACAATTTCATGAGGCTTCCATAGTTCGATAATATAGTTCCATGCAGAGTTTTCGGATACAAATCATTCAATAAGCTTTATCAAGGCAACAATTAACATTTAAAATCATCAAAATTCTAAGTTTCCGACACAAATCTCCAAATTTTCGTGCTAGGGTTTTTGGTAATATTTTCGAGCATAAAACTTGGGCCAATTTACAAAATCAAAGCCATAATCCATAAAATATACATATAACATGAATTAAACTCAAATTCATACCTCAATTTCAAGCTAGGGTTTGCACTACACTGTTCAGACATGAAACGAAGGCAAAACGTGAGCCAAATCACGAAATCAGAGTTATCAATCACAATATACATGCATAAACATGAAATCTAGCCCAAAAGTCATGAGATTAATTCATTATCCATGTCAAATCTTAAGGAACAAGCGATTTAGAGCATAAACAACAATATGGAGATATTAAAAAACGGTAAAAATTGAAAACTAGGTTCGAGATACACTTGCCTGATCCCGAGCTACCATTTTTCTTACTTGGATCAGAGTGGAATAGCCCAAAATTTTCTTCCTTCCTTCCTTTCTTCCCCTTTCCCTCTTCTCTCCCTCCGTTCTCTGCTAGAAAGGTCAAAAATGGCTGAAACAGAATGCAGACGGCATTTTAAAAGCAGGACGGACTCTCGAGCGATAATCGAGCTCGCGGCAAGTGCACCCCCTTCCGAAGCAATCTGCTTTAAGTGCTCACTGCTGGGCTCGAGCCAACGGTGAGCGCACTCTATTCTGGATTCTATGCCTCCTGTTGGGTTCGAGCCCACGGCGAGCCCAACTCTGCATCTTCCAATACAATGCTCAAATTTTTAATTTTTTAAATTTTATTTGTCTCACACTTAAGTCTATTAATCTTATTAACTCATTTATTAGAATTTGCTATATTTTGGAAACCTGAGTCATCACAAGACGAGAGAACGAAGTTGAGAATTTACCTCAACTCCAAGAGATTTGGAAACTCCTCTCGAGTGGAGGAAAAGGTAAAGAAAATCTAAAACCGCGTATTCAAAGACGACGATGGGAACATAGTTGATCTAAAGGAATCTCACTTCACCATGGAGATTTGAACTCGATCGATGTCGGCCAAGTTCAAAATGCTGGCCCTGGATCCCTACGATGGGAGCACTGATCCCATGGATCACTTGTGTAATATCCTATATATTTCTATTCAATTTAATTGAGTTTATTTATTTATTTAGATAATTTGGATGTGATGAAAATTAATTAAATATTATAAAATTTTAGAAGATTTTTGGATTTATTGGGCTAGAACCTGAATTGCACCCGTTTGGTCGTCCGAGTACCGATTTGAGTTTTGAGATTAAAAGAAAAACAAATTAATACATACATACATACATACATACATACATATATACATACATACATATATACATACATACATACATATATACATACATACATACATACATACATATATACATACATACATACATACATATATATAAAGAATAATAACAATGATAATAATAATAACAGTAAGGGGATGGGGGAAGGGATTCAGGGGATATGGGAAGGAAGAAAACGGAGGAAAGCTTTGGGTAGAGAGAGAGATGGGGGAGGGAGAAGAGAGATAAATGGGCAAATGGAGGATCTCGGGTTCGATTCCGAGTTTGAGCTAGTTGGAAAAGTTGTAGATCGCGTCGAGGTAAGTGCTCCCATACCCTTTTTATCTCTTCTTTTAATTTTTATTTGTTTTCTCTCAGGTAGTTTTATCCCGATACCCACCCAAATCATGAAGAATATATAGCCCATAATTACTGCTCAAAGAATTTATGGTTATTTATCCGATTTGCCTTCCGATTTGTTCCGTTTGGCGCGCCCTATTCGGGATTTCCCCCTTCCCTTTGATTATATGTTAAATTGACCCTAAATTATGAATCACCCTATTACAATGATGCATATATATCAGCCAGGCATCCAATCTCACAAGTATCGACCTGTTTGCGATGTTTAAATGCTCTAAATTAACACTATTACTATTCATCCAAGAATAAATGAAAAATTTGCATGCTTCTACCCTAATTATTTGTTATGAAAGCATGATTAATTGCATGTATTCAATTATACGCTCCAAAAAAATATACTTGTGCTCCGTGTGTGGAAGAAATGTGCTGGAGGCCCCTAAAGTGATAATTGCCTAATGTGGTAAGGACTTCTAATCTTTCATATGCATTGTGACATCCATGCATCCAAATTGACTTGTGAAAAGACTTAAATCCGAAGGAAATATAATAATCAGATATGTAATCATAGGAAAGTCCACAATGTGATTTGGGATCGATTGGTTCTCCTGGATTGAAATATTGTGGATTGAATTATAGTAGACCTTCCCTCAAATGAATAAGAACCTGTGAAACTAGGACCATAGAATTGTGATACAGAGGTAATACCCTTGGCCTACTAGTAGCATTACAGTAGAGACTTAATGATCATCCTAGTTGTGTATTTTAGCAGGTAATGCTCTTGGTATGTCTTTGAATATTACTGTGGAAGGATGAGAATTGCCCTTAGGCCCCGGGGGTACATGTGGGGGCCTTGTGTTATCAGCCTGTCCATAGGCATGATTGCAGATGGCCCTTACCTATGGGTCGATAATAGGAGCTTATAACCTTAGATCATTGTGGTGTATCATAATCATTTTCTCATTCTCCCGCACCCTTAGTTAGTCGGGCTTACTGACCCTAGTCCGCAAAGATGATAATCATGCATAAAGTATATCTTAAAGAGAAGTAAATTGTATTCCAAAGCATATTTGATCATGTTCCCATTTATGCATCTCTTTCATAATTATGTCTCTTTCCCTTATCTTTTCTTTATTGTCTACTATTTTTTATTATGATGTACTTGCTAAACTATTAGCTCACCCTTACTTCTTTTTCCTTCCAGATGAGTATATTATTATACTTGATGAGTCCAAGTAGGACATAAGTATAGGATAGGCAGCTGATACCGATTGGAAAGCTTTCAAGAACGTAGTTTTGTTATTTTGTATAAGGTATGGATATTGTAATAATTATTTTGATACTTATAGTTATGTATATGTATGTCATATTGATGATGGATGTATAGTTAGTTTTTACTGTTTAATGATGGATGTAGTAGTTTCTGCAGGTATCTTTTATGGTTGTAATTGGTTACTAACTGGCATCCTTTCTGAGTCGATGACGTACCGAATTTACGACTTCGGTTCCACCTGTGTGATTATTGTTGCTTATTGGAGATCCTGTGTATATGTTGTTGATATTTGTGGTTTCCGTACGGGTTTTGTATAGGTTTGTATTTTACGGATGTCTATTTTATATACGAAACTCTGTCAGATTTTTGGTAGAATTTTCGGTCCATTACAGTTTGTATCAGAAAAAGGAATGCCTTAGGATTGATCTAAATCTTATGTGGAAGCTTACGACAGTATAGGCTAAGGCTGAATAAGTAAACATAGATATAAATGCACCAAATTAGGATAGATAGTTCTAGTACTCTAGCTTGCGCAACTTAGGCTAGGGGTAAGATAGGATGGTAGTTTTATTGCATAAATAGTAATGTCATAATCAGGGTTTGATCTTTGAACTAACCTGTAATCGCTCTTATTTCAGAAGTGTTTTCTAAAGTCAAGCATGCCGCCTAGACGTGGAGGCTCGCGAGGTGATGGAAGAGGCTCATGAGGTGCTGGTCAGACTCAAGATCAGGAGGCCAAATATCTGAATCTATTGGGACATATGACGAACATTATTGAGAATATGTAGCAGCGAAATCTTGCCCATGTTCCTACTCTGGCTCTTGTTCAAGCCCCTATTAATCCGAGACCATCTACATATGATTGCTTCGTCCAGAGTGAGTTCCAAGCATTCTTAGGGGAGCCTGACCCTATAAAGGCAGACACATGGTTTGAGAGCCTGAAGAAAGTGTTCGCCGTCATCGGTTACCCCTAGGAGGATCAGGTTCTGTTTGCATCCTATTGGCTGGAGGTGAGTCACATTATTGGTGGATGATGAAGAAAAGGGCTTTGGGAGTGCCTAAGTGTGATGAAATATTTTTTTTTGTCCTCAATAAATTCCGTCATTCAGAATAGGAGTAGAAGCCTAAGCCTCACTCAAGGTTCTAGAAAAAAAGAGCAAAGTTTGCCCTAAAATTGGGCTAAATAGAAATAAAACCTGTACAAAACTTGTATAACAAACAAGTACATGCACACAACTATCGATTTATACAATAATTTTTCTACAACACGCGTTGACAGGATCACAGATGCCATCCATGGCTTTAATGCAATAACCCTATCTACTATATTAGAATTTAGACAAGAGATGCCAACTAGGATCTGTACAGAAATTAGAAAGAGTATATTAAAAGTAGAACTATAAACCTGTAGAAGTATAGTTTCATGTTTCATCACATACATCACATACATTTCTATATACTGAATCCATAGGCATAAAATCCATATGCAAAACCATATGTCGAATATCAGGTCTTTACAATTCAACTGGTTCCTTTCAAAATCTCCAAAAATACTTCAGGTCTCCAAAGTCTTCAAGCTAAGCTTTAGATTACTCCTTCTCATTCGGTACTGGCTCTATAATCTCATATGGAGGGAAAAAAATAGTAAAATAGTGAGTCAAAATCTAGTAAGGTACATGCAGGAATGTAGTAAAAATTTTATGCATAACAAAATGCAGTAAAATAGATACAAATACATGTTAAATTATAAATGCTATAAAGTAGTGATTTACAGGAACTATGGCAGAACATGATGTAGGCGATTACAGAACTGTTGGGAAACAAAAACACTTAAGTTTTGAAAATCAGAAGTCAGTTTAATCATACTTCGTTAATAATAAATTAATAAGACAGGCTTCAGAAAGCAAAAATCGGTTTCAATTCTATAGTTTATAGAAAATTCCTTTCCTATTAGTAAAGGATCCAACCAGTAGGCCCTACTAGCGGAGGAGGTGAATAATCAATGATAGATTATATTTGCACACAATCAAAGCCAGTAACAGTCGTCCCGTCTTGTGGGACATCCGTTCTCACGAGATTCAGAACATTACGCTGGCCGATAATAATAAACTACCATCTGGGTTAATGTCCTGAGGAAGGACGGACCACATATAATTTCATGGACAGAGTTATCCTCAATTATCACCATAACTTTCTAAGACATATCGGAGAACCTAACTTGACTGTTTATCAATCACGGGTCCTAATTAACAGTATCAGAAATATTTTTCCTTCTTATTTCTTAATTGAAAATCCTTTTCAATTTTAGAAGTCAGTTAAAGCTCCACAATAACTCTTTAGTCAATTTCAGAATATACAGTAATAGTCTAAAACCCTTTAGTTTTGTTTTAGGATATACAAAAATAATTTAAAACCCTTCAGATTTGTTTCAGAATATACAGTAAAGGTCTAAAACCCTTCAATTTGGCTTTAGAATATACAGGAACAGTTTGAAACTCTTCAAATTTGTTTCAGAATATACAGTAACGGTCTAAAACCATTCAGTTTGGCTTCAAAAGTCATCAGAAATTTATTAGTATAAGTCAGTGTAAAATTTTCAGAAACAGATTATACTAGGAGCTTTACCTCAGTACAAATTAACTTTTATACAATAGAAATTAAGGGCAAAAATCTTTAAAACCCTTCATTTCTTACCTAGGGTTTAGCTAAAACTATCAGATGATAAACGGACACCGAACACAAACATTTTCATGAAATCGAAGCCATATATTGCAGTATATATATATAAACATGAAATCTGTCTAAACAATTTGCAGTAACAGGCTTTATTTATATAGAATATGGTGAAACATGCTTTTAGAGTATAAAAATAATTTTTGAGATACAGAAAAGAAGTAAAAATAGAAAATAGCATCCGAAGTATACTTGCTTGAGCTCGGTTTACAGTTACCGTGACTCTAATCGGAGTGGATTGGAAGATTTCCTTTTCCTTTCTCTTCCCTCTCCTTCCGCTCGTCTCTCCTTCCCATTCTCTATTGTGTGCTGCTGCAAAATGGAGCCCAAAACCCCTAAATCCCAATTAAAACATGAAGGAAAAAGAGGTCACGTAAGCTTGCCCATGACTGGTTCTTAAGCACCCGCTCTGCTAAATTCCGCTCGCATGGCACCTCGAGTGCCACTCGAGTGGTGCATTCTGTTAATCGGGCCCCAATGGCGCCTCAAGCGCCACTCAGCCGCCGATGCCCTGGGAGCTTAATCCGTCTCTAAATCGAATTCCTCCCACATTTTTCCTTAATTCATTCACCTCAAACACATTTATATTAATTTAATAACTAGGAGTTATCATATTTTTGGAATCGGGACCTCACATTCTCCTCCACTTAAAGAAATTTAGTTCTCAAAATTAAATAGAGCTACATACCTCAAGAAAACAAGTGGGGATATTCACTTTGGATTTCCTCTTTGCACTCCCAGGTGGCCTCATTTGGTGAATGATTCTTCCAGAGCAATTGCACCAGGGGAATGGTCTTAGTGCATAATTTCTGATCTTTTCGATCCAGAATGTGTATTGGCTCCTTGATATAGGATAAATCCTTATCAATAGTCAACGACTCATATTCAATCACGTATGTAGGATCGTGGACATATTTTCAAAGTATCGATACATAAAATACATCGTGTATGTCCACCAGATTAGGTGGTAGCCTAACCTATAAGCTACCTCTCCTATCCTCTCTAGAATCTCAAAAGGACCAGTGAACCGCAGTTTTAGTTTCCCTTTTACCCTGAACTTGTACGTTCTCTTGGATGGTGAAACTTTCAGAAAAATAAAATCTCTTGCCTTAAAACTCAATTCTTTCCTCCTCTGGTCTGCATAACTTTTCTGTCTACTTTGAGCAATTCTCAAATTATCATGAATCAGTTTAATTTTCTTTATAGTTTCTTTCACAATTTCAGGACCTAAAATCCTTTTATCTTCGGTCTCCTCCCATTGAATCGACGACCTGCATTTTTTCACATACAAAGACTCAAAAGGTGCCATGCTAATACTAGCCTGATAACTGTTATTATACGTAAACTCAGCCAGTACCAGATAACTATCCCAAGTCCCTTTAATTTTCAACACTGAGGCCCTCAATATATCCTCAAGAATCTGAATGGTGCGCTCCGATTGGCTATCAGTCTGGGGATGATAGGCAGTATTGAACTTCAATTTCGTCCCCAACTCCTTATGCAAACTCTCCCAAAACCTCGAGACAAAACGGGGGTCCCTATCAGACACAATAGAGGCAGGAACTCCATGAAGCCTCACAATTTCATTCACATATAACTGGGCCAATCTATCATGATAATATGTCATCCTGATCGCCAAGAAGTGGGCTGATTTCGTCAGCCGATCAACTATAACCCAAATGGCATCATGATTCCTAGGTGTCCTCGACATTCCTGATACAAAATCCATAATAATATCTTCTCATTTTCAGATTGGGATCGGCATTGGTTGCAATAATCCAAAAGGCTTCCTCCTTTCAGCTTTCAATTGCTGACATATAAGGCATTTCACCACATAGACCATAATATCCCTTTTCATATTCCTCAATCAAAAAGTTTTCTTCAGATCCTGATACATTTTGTTCTTCCCAAGGTGAATTGTATATCGAGACCAGTGAGCCTCCTTCAAAATCTTCTTCTTCTATTCTCTATTGTCTAGTACACATAATCGATTTCTAAATCTCAACACTCCATCAGTCTAGATATTAAAATCAGCTCAAGAATCTCTATTCAGATCACTTATAATATCCATAAGGAATAGATCATTAACTTACTTCTCCTTAACATCGTTAATTACCTCCGGTTGGATTTAAAGATAAGATAGGAGCATCCTATCACCCTTAGCATAACGTTGGATATCACACTGCCTCAGATAATCCAACATTTTCATCTGTTTGATTTGCAACATAGCCACATACCCTGATTGACAGCTCAATGCATCTGCAACTACATTTGCCCTCCCTAGCTTATACTATATTTCATAATCATAATCTTTCAAGAAATCAAGCCACCTCCTTTGCCTCATATTAAGCTCCTTTTGTAAAAATAGATACTTTAAGCTTTTGTGATTAGAGTATATGAGGAACTTTTTCACCATATAAATAATGTCTCCAAATTTTTAAGGCAAACACCATAGGAGCTAGCTCCAGATCATGAGTAGGGTAATTCTTCTCATATACTTTCAGTTGTCTAGACCCATAAACTACTACTTTACCATGCTGCATCAGTACACAACCCAAACCCGCCTTAAAGGAGTCATAGTATACCTCAAAACCTCCCGAACCCTCTGGAATAACCAATATCGAAACAGTAGTCAAGTGATCCTTCAACTCCTGAAAACTCTGATCACATTCTTCAATCCACTCAAATTTAGCCTCCTTCAGCAATTGAGTCAGATGCATAGTAATTTATAAAAAATTTTCTACAAAATGTCTGTAATAGCCTGCCATGCCTAGAAAGCTCCTAACCTTAGTCACAAAAGTAGGTCTACTCCAGTTTGTAACAACCTCCACCTTCTTTGGATCCACAGAAATACCACCATCAGAAATTATATGACTCAGAAACATCACCTTCTCTAGCCAAAATTTTTCCTCGCGGAGCACTTGAAGTACCATCCTTAAATAAGTCTCATGTTCCTCATAATCCTTTGAATATATTAGGATATCATCAATAAATACTACCACAAATTTATCCAGATACGACCTGAACACCCTATTCATCAGATCTATAAAAGCAGTTGGGGCATTCGTAAGTTCAAAAGATATAACAAGGAACTCATAGTGGCCATAACGTGTCCGAAAAGCAGTCTTAGCCACATCTTCTACCTTAATCCTCAACTGATAATAATTAAACCTCAAATCAATCTTTGAGAACACTCAAGATCTTTGCAACTGATCAAATAAATCATCAATACGCAGCAGAGGATACTTATTCTTAATCGTGATTTTATTTAACTCACGATAATCAACACATAGCCATAAAGACCCGTCTTTCTTCCTTACAAATAATACTGGTGCTCCCCAAGGAGATACACTTGGTCTAATAAAGTCTTTGTTTTACAATTCCTGCAATTGCAGCTTCAACTCCTTCAATTCAGTTGGAGCCATACGATAAGGGGCCTTAGAAATCGGACTAACACCTGGAACAATAGAAATTTCAAACTCAATCTCTCGGTGTGGAGGCAATCTAGGTAACTCCTCCAAAAATACATCTTCAAAATTACAAACAATTAGGATATCTTTAGCCGGCACACTATGACTCCCAGTGGTGCAGGCATATTCCAGGTAAGCTTTATACTCACTTTTCATCAAATGCTTTGCATGTAAAGAAGAAATTAACACAGGCACCTCCTTCTTCACAATGCCTTGAAAGAAAAAGGATTCCATCCCAGGAATATCAAAACAAACCCTCTTCAAAAAAAAATCGATACTGGTATGGTATTTAGTCAGCCAGTTCATCCTCAAAATCACATCAAAATCACGCATGTTCAACAACACAAAATTCGCAAGCAAATATTTCCCATTCACCTCAACCACATATCCAAGATACACAATATTGGTAATCACATGGGATCCAGTAGGAGTTAACACAAACAATTTATAATCCAAAACACACGGGGCAGATACAATGTAGCATGTAAATTGTGGAGAAATAAAGGAGTGGGTAGACCGCAAATCAAACAATATAGAAGCAGGAACTCCACAAATAGAGAGGGCACCTTTCACAACTTTTGAAGGTGCCTCCAGGTCCTGAACAGTCACCGTGAAGGTCTTAGCAGAAATGGTAGGCTTCTTTCCTTCTACCCTTAGAGGTAATGGACAATCTTTCACCATGTGACCCTACTATCTATATCTAAAACATGCTCCCGATACCTTGTAACATGCTTGCCCCGGATGTTTTCTCCCACAAGAAGTGCACTCAGTGGATGATGCTCTAGAACCAGTCACTGACTGAGTTGGAAAAATGCTCTTCCCCTTATTAGCTGTCCTTGCCTTCTTAGGCGGTCCAAAAGATCCCACATTAAATCCAACACTAAATCCCATCTGGCTAGCAGTCCTCTTTGTATAAAATTTCTCTGTCTCTACTTTCATCTCGTAAATCGCTGCCTGTCCCAGAATTTCAGCATATGTTTGGAACTTTAGGATTGACGGTGACTTCCTAATATTGTCCTGTAGCTCTTGCTGAAACTTTTTTACTTTTCTTAACTCATCCTCCACATAGTAGGGCAAAAATCAGGATAATTCAATAAATTTTGCGTCATATTTCGTTACCGTCATATTTTCTTGTCTCAGCCTCATAAACTCCTGCTCCTTCTAATCTTGGAGGTTGGATGAAAAATATTTCTCCATAAATGTATCCTCAAACATCTCCCATGTGATTTCATCATCGGGCACGCCTAACACCCTCTTTCTCATACTCTACCAGTTATTTGCTTCACCTTCTAGCTTATATACTACGAAGGTGACCTTCTCTTGATTGGTACACCTAATCATATTGAATATCTTCTTCATCCTCTTTAACCACACATCCACTTCTGCCAGATCAGGCTTACCCAAAAATCATGTTGCTCGCTCTGCTGTAAATCTGTCATAAGTCATAGGAGTAAGAAATGTCAGGGCTGGCTCGGATGCAGGGATCGAAGCCATATGCCTCTACTCGATAGATTCCACTACATTCGTCATTCTTTCCAACAAGTCCGCATATGCAACCTCCCGATCATGGGGAGTATTGGCACCACCACGGTTATTTTTTCTATTCCTTCAACTAGCCATCCTATAATCAAGGTAAACACAACATTTTAACCACAAGAAATCGGTTAAAGGAAGTGGTATTCAATAACTTAATAAAATTTAAACCTAGCCTAAGGACCAATTCCTAAAAGTCTTAGTTGCCTTAACTACTTCGACCTATTCCCATAGAAATTCAGTACAAAAATTCAAGCCTATGCTTTCGCTTTTTGATCGATCAATTCCTAAGGCATCTCATTTCTCTGTTACCAATTATGACGGAATAGAATTTTTTTTGTCCTCAGTTAATTCCGTCATTTAGAACAAGAGCAGAAGCCCAAGCTTCCTTAAGGTTTTTGGAAAAAACGGGTAGAGTTTTCCCTAAAATTGGGCTAAATAGAAATAAAACCTGTACAAAACCTGTATAACAAATCAGTACATGCACACAACTATCCATTTATACCATAATTTTTCTACAATACGCATTCACAAGACCACAGATTCCATCCATGACTTTAATTCAATAACCCTATCTACTATATCAAAATTCAGACAAGAGATGCCAGCTTGGACCTGTACAGAAATCAGAAAATATATAGCGAAAGTAGAACTATAAACCTATAGAAGTATAGTTTCCTATTTCATCATATACATCACATATATTTCTATATACTGAATCCATAGGCATAAGATCCATAAACAAAATCATATGTTGAATATCAGGTCTTTACAATTCAACTATTTCCTTTCAAAATCTCAAAAAATACTTAAGGTCTCCAAAGTCTTCAAGCTAAGCTTTAGATCACTCCTTGTTTAGTACTAGCTTTACAATCCCATCTGGAGGAAAAAAAAAAAGTAAAACAGTGAGTTGAAACCCAGCAAGATACATACAGGCATGCAATAAAATTTTTATGCCGAGCAGAATGTAGTAAAATGGATACAGATATATATTGAAGCATAAATGCTATAAAGCAGTGATTTGTAGTAACTATAGTAGAACATGATGTAGGAGATTATAGAACTATCGGGAAATAGAAATACTCAAGTTTCAAAAATCAAAAGTTAGCGTAATTATACTTCGTTAATAATAAATTGATAAGACATGCTTCAGAAAGTAGAAATCGATTTCAATTCTAGAGATTATAAAAAATTCCTTTCTTATCAGTAAATGACCCAACCAGTAAACCCTACTAGCGGAGGAGACGAATAATCGATGATAGATTATGTTTGCACACAATCAAAGCCAGTAACAGTCGTCCCATCTCATGAGACATACTCTCTCACGGGATTTAATACAGTATGCCCGCCGATAACAGTAAACTATCCTCTAGGTTAACGTCCTGAGGGTAGGAGGACCACATATAATTCCATGGATAGAGTTATCCTCTGTTACAACTATAACGTTCTAAGGCATGCTAGAGAACTTAACCTGACTGTATATTAATCACAAGTCTTAATTAACAGTATTAGAAATATTTTTCCTTCTTATTTCTTAACTGAAAATCTTTTTCAGTTAAAGAAGTCAGTCAGAATTTCACAATAACTCTTTAGTCAGTTTTAGAATATACAATAACAGTCTAAAACCCTTCAGTTTCATTTCAGAATATATAGAAATAGTTTTAAACCCTTCAAATTTGTTTCAGAATATACAATAATGGTTTAAAACCCTTCATTTTGGTTTCAGAATATACAAAAATAATCTGAAATCCTTTAGATTTGTTTCAGAATATATAACAATGGTCTAAAACCCTTCAATTTGGCTTCATAAGTCCTCAAAAATTTATCAGTATAAGTCCGTGTAAAATTTTTAGAAACAGATTACACCAGAAGCTTTATCTCAGTATAGATTAACTTTTATACAACAGTAATTATAGGAAAAAATCATTAAAACCCGTCATTTTCGTACCTAGGGTTTAGTTGAAACTATTGGATGATAAACAGACACCGAACACAATCATTTTCATGAAATCGAATCGAGATATTGCAGTATATATATATATACATGAAATCTGTTCGAACAATTTGCAGAAACAGGCTTTATTTATATAGAACATGGTGGAACATGCCTTTAGAGTATAAATACATTTTTAAGATACAGAAAAGCAATAAAAATAGAAAATAGTGTCCGTAGTACACTTGCCTAAGCTCGATTTATAGTTACCGTGACTCTGATCGGAGTAGATTGGAAGATTTTTCCTCTCCTTCCTCTCTTCTCTCCTTCCTGTTCTCTATCGTGTGCTGCTGCAAAATGGAGCCCTAAAACTCCCAAATCCTAATTAAAACACGAAGGGAAAAGAGGTCATGTGAGCTGGCCCATGGCCAGTGCTCGAGCGCCAATCAGGCGTGCTTCGAGCGCCCGATGTTGCTAAATCTTCTCACATGGTGCCTCGAGTGCCACTCGAGCGGTGCATTCTATTAATCGGGCTCCAGTGGCACCGATGCCCTGGGGCTTAATCCGCCTCTAAATCGAATTCCTCCCACATGTTTCCTTAATCCATTCACCTCAAACATATTTATATCAATTTAATAACTAGGAATTATCATATTTTTGGGATTGGGACCTCACAATGAGAATGAGATCACCTGGTAGATGTTTGAGGAGGCGTTCCTAGAAAAGTACTTCCCTTCCAGCCTCCATGTTCAAAAGGAAGAAGAGTTCCTCCTATTGAGACAAGGTAGCCGAACTGTGGCCGAATATGATGCCAAGTTTATTGAATTATCACGGTTCGCTTCTTATATGTTGAGGATGAGAAGAGGAAGACGAGAACGTTTTTGCTGGGCTTACAGGATGATATCTGCAAGCGGTTGGCGACCCTCAAGCTGATGACCTATGTCGATATATTGGATCGTGTCTTGATCCACGAGTAAGAGCTCGCAAAGAAGGAGTTCTATAAGAAACGGTCGCTAGACATGAGTGGGGTCAGTGCTAGTTCTGGAGCTAGTTCGGGAAGGCCGTTCAAGAAGTCTAAGCAGTCAGATTCTGGTAAGAAGAATGGTCAGACATCAGTATGGTCTCAAGCTTCAGTGGGCCCGTGTCAGTGTTACGGGAAGATGCATGGAGGTAGGCATTGTTTCAGGATGACGGGTGCTTGTTTCAACTGTGGTCATGTGGGGCATAGAGCCAAAGAATGTCTTCAGCCATTGAAGGACCGTACTCTGAAACCTATGGTACAAGGAAAAGCTTTTGCAGTATCAGCCAGTGAGGCCAAGGCATCAGACAATGTGGTGGAAGGTATACTCCCTACTTGTGGTATTTCTTGTTCAGTGTTTTTTGATTTTGGGTCAACGCATTCATTCATTTCTCTTCGTTTGGCCTGTTGTGTTGCACCCTCTCTCGTGACCCTTGATTTCTCTCTAGTCGTATCCACATCCATGGGATCTTCTATTATGACCGATGTCTCCTACCCGGGGTGCACAGTGGAGGTGAATGTGTTGTCCCTAGTTGTTGATCCGATCCTCCTTGATATGAGTGATTTTAATGTCATTTTCGGCATGGATTGGTTGTCTAAATATCACGCAACTATTGATTACTTCCACAAGAGGGTGGACATTGCTATTCCGGAATGTGAACCTTTTCATGTTTAGTGAGTTCAGAGAGTGGAGGTATCTAGTTTTATTTCTGCTTTCCAGGCTCTCAATTTGTTGAAGAGCAGGTGTGAAGTCTTTTTGGCTTATGCTAGTGTGGTGGAGATTCAAAAGTTGTCCGCAAAGGACATTCTGATTTTGTACGAGTTCAAAAATGTGTTTCCTGACAAGTTGTTTGCCCTGCCGCCATACTGTGAAATTGAGTTTGGGATTGATCTTGTGCTTGGATCAACACCTATATTGAGGACCACCAATCATATGACCCCTGTTGAGCTGAAAAAGTTGAAATAGTAGTTGTAGGATTTGCTCGATATAGGTTTTATTAGACACAGTGTTTCACCATGGGGTGCTCCGATCCTGTTTCTCAAGAAGAAGGATGGGACCTTGACGCTGTGCATAGACTATCACGAGTTGAACAAGATCATGATTAAGAATAAGTATCCGTTGCCATAGATTAATGCTCTCTTCGATCAGTTACATGGGACCTGAGAATTCTCTAAGATTGATCTACAGTCTGGATATCATTAACTTCGCATCAAGCAGGAAGATGTAGTGAAGATGGCTTTCCGGACAAGGTATGGTCATTACGAATTCCTTATGATGCCATTCGAATTGACTAATGCACCAGTCGTGTTTATGGATTTGATGAATCGGGTCTTCCAACCATACTTGGATAAGCTTGTCACGGTTTGCATCGACGACATCTTGATTTCTTCCAAGGACCATACCGAGCACGAAGGGCACTTGAGAATTGTGCTTCAGACCCTTTGGGAGCATCAGCTGTTCGCAAAGCTAAAGAAGTGTGAGTTTTGGCTCAATGAGATAGTATTCTTGGGCCACTTCATTTCTGATGGAGGTGTCTAGTGGACCCGAAGAAAGTTGAGGCGGTGATTAGTTGGAGTTGACCCACGACCGTGTCGGAGGTTCGAAGCTTCTTGGGGATGGCCGGGTACTACTGCCGTTTTATGGAGAATTTCTTTTAGATCGCTTTACTTCTCACCCGTTTGACAAAGACGAAAGCAAGCTTCGATTGGACCAAAGAGTGTAACTGAAGCTACCAACAGTTGAAGGATCGGTTGACGTCTACCTCGATTCTTACTCTTCCTGATGATTCTGGTGGGTTCGAGGTGTATTGTGATACTTATAAGGTGGGGCTTTGTTGTGTCCTCATGCAGAATGGGAAGGTGGTCTCTTATGGGTCTTAGTAGTTGAAGACCCACGAGAAGAACTACCCAACCCATGATTTGGAGTTAGCCTCCTTGGTTTTAGCATTGAAAATTTGGAGGAACTATTTATACGGTGAGAAATTTCTAGTGTACTCTGGCCACAAAAGCCTCAAGTATTTGTTTTCATAGAAGGAGCTGAATATGAGGTAGCGGTGATAGATCGAGTTCCTCGAGGATTATGATTGTGAGATTTAGTATCGGTCAGGGAAAGCAAATGTGGTTGTGGATGCCCTAAGTTGCCGAACTTGTTTGGTGGCGACGATGCAAATTAAGCAGATGGAGAAGCTGGACTATCTGAAATCTTATCACATCCAACACAACGTCAAGGGCAACAAGATGATATTATTCTTTCTGCATGTGCAGCCTGAGATCCTCTAAAGGATCAAGGATGGGCAAGTGAATGACCCATTTTTATGGGCATTGGTTGGCAACCTTGGTAGAGATTCTCGAGTTGATTTTAATATGTGTATAGATGGGATTCCAAGATTTCGATAGCAACTTTGTGTACCAGATGATAAAGATTTGAAGGAAGAGATCATGAAAGAGGCTCACAGGACTCGGTACACGATTCACCCTAAAATAAGCAAGATATACCAGGACTTGAGGAAAATGTTCTGGTGGAGGAACATGTGAAGGGAGATAGTGGCCTTTGTTGGTTGATGTCTTATTTGTTAGCAGCTGAAAGTTGAGAGGAGAAAGCCTTCTCGATTACTGCAGCCCTTGCCCATCCCCAATTAGAAGTAGGAAGACATTTCAATGGATTTTGTGCCTGGATTGCCTAGGACTCCGAGGAATTATGATGCGATCAGGGTCATTGTGGATCGGATGAAAAAATCATCCCATTTTATAGCCATTCAAACTATGTATTCTTGTGATTGTCTGACACAACTGTACATCAGCGAGATTGCTAGATTGCATAGTGTGCCGACATTTATTATGTCTGACCGTGATCCACAGTTCGTCTTTAAATTTTGGAAAAGCTTGCATCGAGAATTAGGGGCGAATTTGAAATTTAGTATTGCTTACCATCCTTAGACTGATGGCCAGTCTGAGTGGACGATTTAGATATTAGAATATATGCTTAGAGCCTCAGTGATGGAGATGAGAGGGAATTGGATTATCATCTGGCGTTGATCGAGTTTGCCTACAATAAAGTTTTCAAGCGAGCATTGGTATCGCTCCTTTTGAGACACTTTATGGTAGGAAGTGCCGATCTCCTATCTATTGGGAGGAGACAGGAGGTAGGCATTTGCTAGGCCCTGATGTGGTTCAGGAAATATCGGAAAAGATCACGGTGGTTTTTGAGAAGTTAAAAATCACCCATAGTCAGCAAAAGAGTTATGCCGATCAGAGGAGATCCAAGCTTAGATTTGAGGTCGGCGATTTTGTTTTCCTTAAGGTGTCGCCATAGAAGAGGGTCTCCAGATTTGGTGTTGAGGGGAAATTGAAGCCGCGATTTATTGGACCCTTTGAGATCTTTGAGAGAGTTAGCAAAATGGCATAGCATTTGGCGTTGCCACTGAGTTTGGCCGAGATACATAATATCTTCCATGTTTCGATGTTGAGGAAGTACGTTTACGATCTGGTGCCTGTGATTGATTATGGTCCTTTGGCTATCAACAAAGATTTATCATATCTGGAGGAGCCGGTGGAGATCTTGGATCGCAAGGACCAAATTTTGCGCTCAAAGATGATCCCAATCGTGAAAGTATTATGGAGGAATCATTCCTAAGAGGAGGTGATGTGGGAAAGAGAAGACAAAATCCAAAAAAAGTATCTCCACTTCTTCTGAGTTACGTAGGTTTAATTAATTCCTAAGATTCTTTTAATTTCGATGACGAAATTTTTATAAGTGGGGGAGAATGTAATATCCCGCATATTTCTATTCGATTTAATTGAACTTATTTATTTATTTATTTATTAGAATAATTTGGGTGTAATAAAAATTAATTAAATATTATGAAAATTTGAAAGATATTTAGATTTATTAGGCTAAAGCCCGAAATGCGCCCGTTCGATTACCCGAGTACCGATTTGAGTTTTGGGACTAATAGAAAAACGAATTAATATATATATATATATATATATATCAATAATAATAATAATAAAATAATAACAACAACAATTAAAAGGGGATGGGTGAAGAGATTCAAGGGATACGGGAAGGAAGAAAACACAGAGAGGCTTGAGTAGAGAGAGGGGGGACGGAGAAGAGACAGAAACGGGCAAACGGAGGCCCTCGGGTTTGATTTCTAGCTCGAGCTAGTTGGGAAAGTTATAGATCACGTCAAGACAAGTGCTCCCATACCCTTTTATCTCCTCTTTCAATTTTTATTCGTTTTTTATCAGGTAATTTTGTCTCGATACCCACCCAAATTATAAAGAATATGTAGCCCATGATTATTGCTCAAAGTCTTTATGGTTATTTATCCAATTTGCCTTCCAATTTGTCTAGTTTGGCAAAAGCATTTATGGTTATTTATCCGATTTGCCTTCCAATTTGTCCAGTTTGGCTTTGCCAAACCCTAATTGTGCCCTATTCAGGATTTCCCCCTTTGGTTCAATTATATGCTAAATTGACCCCAAAATATGAATCACCATATTCCAATGATGCATATATAGCGGCTGGGTGTCCGATCTCATAAGTATCGACCCGTTCGTGATGTCCAGATACTCTAAATTGACAGTGTTACTGTTCACCCGATAATAAATTGAAAATTTGCATGCTTCCACCCTAATTAATTGTTATGAAAGTATGATTAATTGCATGTGTTCAATTGTAAACTTAGGAAAAAATATACTTGTGCTCTGCATGTAGAAGAAATGTGCCAGAGGCCCCCAAAGTGATAATTGCCTAATGTGGTAAGGACTTCCAATCTTTCCTATGCATTGTGGCATCCATGCCTCCAAATAGACTTGTGAAAAGAGTTAAGTCCGAAGGAAAGATAATAATCAGATATGTAATTGTAGGGAAGTCCATAGTGTGATTTGGGATCGAATGGTTCTCCCGGATGGAGACATTGTGGATTGAATTATGGTGGACCTTTCCTCAAATAAATAAGAACCCGTGAAACTAGGACCACAGAATTGTGACATAGAGGTAATACCCTTGGCCTGTCGGTAGCATTACAGTAAAGACTTAAGGATCACCCTGGTCGCGTATTTTAGCTGATAATACTCTTGGTAAGCCTTTAAATATTACTGTGAAAGGACAATGACTACCCATGGGCCCCAGGGGTACATGTGGGGGCCTTGTGTTATCGTCTCATCTACAGGCATGATATGTAAATGGCCCTTACCTCTGGGTCGATAATAGAAGCTTATAACCTTAGATCATTGTGGTATATCATAATCCTTTCCTCGTTCTCTCGTACCTTTAGTTAGTAGGGCTTATTGACCCTAATTTGCAAAGATGAATAATCATACATAAAGTATATTTCAAATAGAAGTAAATTATATTCCAAAGCTTATTTGATCATGTTCTTGTTTACACATCTCTTTCATGATTATGTCTCTTTTCCTTGCTTATCTTTACTTATATTATCTACTACTTTTGATTATAATACACTTGCTGAGCTGTTAACTCATTCTTACTTCTTTTTCCTTCCAAATGAGCACACTATTATACCTGACAAGTCCGAATAGGCTATAAGTGCAGGATAGGAAGTTGATACGAATTGGAAAGCTTTCAAGGACTTAGTTTTGTTATTTTGTATAAGGTATGAATATTGTAATAATTGTTTTGATGCTTATGGTTATGTATATATATGTCATGTTGATGATGGATGTATAGTTAGTTTTGGCTGTTCATTGATGGATGTAGTGGCTTTCGTAGGTATCTTTTGTGGTTGTAATTGGTTCCTAACTGGCATCCTTTCTGAGCTGATGTCGTACTGGAGTTACGACGTCGGTGCCACCCATGTAATTGTTGCAGCTTTTTGGGGATCCTGTGTATATGTTGTTGGTATTTGTGGTTTCTGTATAGGACTTTGTACAAGTTTGTATTTGGAAGACATCCATTTTATAGATGGAACTCTGCCGAATTTTCAGTAAAATTTTTGGTCTGTCACAACTTGGATTACTTCTGCACCCTTCTAAGCTTCCAAGGCCTGGAGGAGGCATCGATGTGCCAATATTTTCCCCTCACCTTGAAGGGGGATGCCCGGATTTAGTTCTATCGGCTTCCTTTGAACTCGATCCAGAGTTTTCAGGAACTTACTAATCTCTTTCTGGCCCTGTACGCTTCTAGCCGTTGAGAAGAGAAGTAGCCGATATACCTTGCCCACATCAAACAAAAACAGGGTGAGAACTCAAGGAGATTCCCAAAGCTGTTTGCAACTGAAGCTCGGAGAATCCCCAAGCTCACCGAAGAGGAGAAGCTTGACAGTTTCATCTCTGCGTTAAGGCCGGGTGACTTCTTCAAGCACTTGGCCCACAAAAATTTACAAACCTTCTGAGAGGTAGAAGCTATCACCCGAGCATACATGGCCGTCGAAGAGGCCAATGAGGTAAAGCATCCAGAGAGGACCGACCAACCTCACACCTTCCCGATGAGGGAAAGAGGAAGAACGAGGGCGACAACAAACCCCCAAGGAAGCAACTCAAGGTCAGGCTGCCCACTCAGAATGAATACAGGGCCGTCAACCTGACTCCTCTAAATGACCCACGGGAAAATGTACTCATGCAAATCCATGGAGAGAAGTTCATTAAGTGGCTAAAGCCACTAAAGAATACAGAGGGAGGGGATCCAGTGAAGTACTATAATTTCTATCGATCTTCAGGACACACTACGGAGGAGTGTAAGATGCTTAAACGGGAAATTGAGGAGCTGATTCGAAGAGGCCATCTTACCAAGTTCCTGAGGAACCCTGGGCAGAGTTTCAACACCTCAAGCGAAGAAGAGTCCGATCAGCCCAAGCTACAAAATCAGGTTGCAACTAGTGTGGTCAACATGGTGACCACTAAGCCACCCAAGGCCCACCAGACAAATCACTAAGAGAGGTAAGTTTGGCGCAAGAAGCAAAGGGTAGAGGAAAATATCATTAGTTTTAGTAATAACGACATGACACATGTAATTTTCCCACACACTGATCCCTTGGTTGTATCTACGCTCGTTTCAGACGGTACTATTGGCTACTAATTGAAATGAGTTTTCATTGATAATGGAAGTTCAAAGGATTTGCTTTACCTCGATGTGTTCTTTAAATAGGGCTCAAAAAGAATCAACTCAAACCGGCTAAAAGACCGCTGTATGGCCTAAATAATGAACCAATAGCCGTCCAATGGATGATACAATTAGAGGTCACTCTGGGCACGTACTCCAGAACAGCAAGTCGTGCACACACATTCCTAGTAGTCGACCTAGCCTTTGTATACAACTCCATCCTAGGCCAGCCGTGCCTAGCTGCATTCTGAGCCATCACCTCAATACTGCACTTGAAAATAAAATTTCTAACAATATACGATATTGGTGAAGTGTTAGGTGACCAAGTAACCAGGCGAACGTGCTACATGTCACAAATAGTACCAAGCGGCATTGAGAGACGAGCAGAAGAACTAGACCATTAAGACAAGGCTACTCTGCAACAGGCACAGTCCGGTGAGGCCACCAACCTCATACCACTAAATAGAGAGGATCCAGAAAAGTATGTACAGGTAGGGGGCTCAATCATCGGACCTCTGCGAGATGAATTGATAAGCTTCTTGTGGCGGCACCCAAACGTCTTCGCGTGGATGCCCGCCGACATGCCTCGGATTCCAATCGGAGTAATGGTCCACAAGTTAGGTCTCGAACCGGCCGGAAGCCCACCAGATAGAAATAGAGGAACCACTTTGTCGAGAAGCTCATAGCCATTCGAGAAGAGGTGAAGAAGCTGCTAGACGTTGGGATCATCTGGGAGGTCTAATATCTGGGTTGGCTTTCCAACATTGTCCTAGTCATGAAAAGCAACGGGAAATGGTGGTGTACGTCGACTTCACCGACGTCAACAAAGCCTGCCCAAAGGATAGTTTTCCTTTACCCAGGATCAACTTATTGGTGGACTCCACTTCTGGTCATGAGCCACTGAGTTTCATGGATGCGTACTCAGATTACAACCAGATCAGGATGAACCCAGAGGACGAGGAGCACACATCGTTCATGACGGATGAAGGAACCTACTACTACAAAGTCATACCTTCGGTTTGAAGAATGCGGGTGCAACTTACCAAAGGCTCGTGAACAAAATGTTCAAAAAGTAGATTGACTGCATTTTAGAGGTGTATATAGATGACATGCTCATCAAAAGAAAAACCACCGGCGGCCATATTCACGATCTGATAAAAAATTTTGGGGTACTCCATACACACCAGATGAAATTGAATCCCTCAAAGTGTGTCGTTGGAGTATCCTTAGGGAAAGTCTTGGGGTTCATCATCTCTCAGTGACAGATTGAAGCAAACCTAGAGAAGATTAAGGCCTTCATGGATATGACTCCACCACGAAATGTCAAGGACGTCCAGAGGCTAACTGGAAGGCTGGTGGCGCTTTCCCGCTTTTTGGCTAAGTCAGGAGACAAGTATCAGCCTTTCTTCAAGGCTCTAAGGGGGATGAAGGCAAACAGATTTCAAGGATGGTAGAGTGCCAGGTCGCTTTCGATGAACTGAAGCAGTACCTGGCCAATCCTTCGTTGCTGATGTCACTAAGAGATGGAGAAGAGTTGTACCTCTTCCTGGCCGTGTCAGAGGCGGCTCTTAGCTCAGTTCTAATATGCCAGGATCCTGATGCACAGTGGCCGATCTACTATGTTAGCAAAACATTAACTGGTGCAGAAACACGCTACCCAAGCACTGAGAAGCTCACTCTGGCACTAGTCTTCTTGGCCCAGAAGTTGAGACCCTATTTCTAGGCTCATCATGTGGTCGTCTTGACCGATTAACCGTTGAAGGGAATCCTTCAGAAACTTAAAGTTTTAGGACGACTAGTAAAGTGGGCCATAAAATTAGGAGAGTTCGATTTCAAATTTCAACCCAAGCCAACCATCAATGGGCAGGCCCTGACTGACTTTATCGTTGAGACCATGACCCCGATCATCGATGAGCACCACGCTAAGGACACAAACCAGCACCTAGTAGAGCCAGAATGGGTCCTCAACGTAGATGGTTTGTCTACTAGTTCGGGTAGCGGTGCCGGAGTGGTCCTAAGGACTCCATACGGGTTTGAGGTGAAATACTCCCTAAAGCTCAATCTTTTGGCCACTAATAATATTATCAAGTACGAGGCCCTGTTAGCCGGATTGTAACTGGCCAAGGAATGCTCAGCTAAGCGTTTGACCATCTACAATGACTCAGAGCTAGTCGTTAACTAGATCAATGGGAGCTTTTAGGCGTGCAACCCTCTTCTGACTAAATATCTAGCTAAGGAGAATGGCACGATCAAGAGATTTGACAAGTTGAACCTGACCCACATCCCCAGGACTGAAAACTAGATGCCCGACCAGCTCACATGAGAGGCAGAGCCCAAAATCTAGAGCAGTACTTGAGGGACATGTGAAAAGTTTTGAGCACTCCCAGCATAGAAGAACAGGAAGTAATGCAAGTCTCTGATGTCAAAAACTGAATGATGCCATACTGGAGGTATCTAGTGGATGGTACACTGCCAGAAGCATGGTTGAGGCTAAGCAGATCAAAAAGATGGCCGACTAGTATGCTATAGTAGACGGAAGACTATATCGCCTAGGATGCTCCACTCTATACCTCCGGTGCCTTACCCCTAAGGAGCTTGACTACGCTTTGAGCAAAGTTTACCTCGGGATATGTGGATCACATATTAGCGGTAAGAACCTAACATTCAAAGTTATGCGCTAGGAATATTACTGGCCAACGATGAAGAAGGACGCCCTGAAATTTGTGAAGAAGTGTGTGAATTGTCAACTTCATGGAAACCTCCACCACTAGCCGCCCGCGGAGCTGAGATCCCTCCAAGCACCTTGGCCCTTTGCGCAATAGGGGCTCAATATTCTTTGCCCATTTTCCATTGCAATCGGGTAGAGAAAATTCATCACCACAGGCATAGACTACTTCACTAAATGGGTTGAAACTGCCCCACTGGCTAAGATCACCGAGCACAATGCCATGTAATTTGTTCGCCAAAGCATAGTAAGTAGATTTTGCATTCCCGACATCATCGTGACTGACAACGAAACCCAATTTCTATGGAAGCGCTTCACCAAGTATTGCTCTAGCTTGGACATTAGAATGGTCCACACTTCGATAACATACCATCGGACAAACGAGCAGGTGGAAGTCACTAATTGCACACTACTGCATGGTTTGAAGACTAAGCTGGAGGACACAGGGATCTCCTGGGTCGATGAACTATCCTCTTTGTTATGGTCGTACCGAACAACTCCTAAGAAATAGCCCATGAGACACCTTTTAGCCTCTGCTATGGGATGGAGGCTTTGATCCCGGTCGAGATCAAGCTCCCAAGTCTTGGGGTCAAAGTCTTTGACCCACTAGGCAACTCCAAAAAGATCAAGGAACACCTAGATTTGCTAGAGAAAGCCTGCGATGAGGCCAAAATGCGCACAGCGGCCTACCAACAACGAATCATGCGTTATTACAACAAGAAAGTAAAAACGTGACAATTCGAAGTTGGAGACCTGGTCTTGCGAAGCATAGAGGCCATGGGAAGAACAACCAATTGGAACAACCTTTCCCCGAATTGGGATGGTTCATTCCTTGTCACGGCCGTTTTGCGGAATGGAGTGTATAAACTCCGAATCCAAAATGACAAGTTGGTCCCGTAGATGTGGAATGCAGTCCACTTGAAGCGCTATTACCAGTAGAATGTCGTTGTGAGGACCCAAAACCAAAAACGTAATAACTAGATATGAATAAGGTGATTAATATCAATAAGAGGCTATGCATGTAGTAAAAAAGTGGTAGTTAAAAGTGAAAAGTTGAAAAATACCCAAATTCAGCAAGCAGCCGAGTGGCGCTTGCTGTGGGCTCGAGCCATCCTATAGGGCAGAAAAACCAGTGGCATTTTTGAATCCTGGCCGCTCGCTGGCTGCTTGAGCTCCGCTCGAGCGGCTAGGTGCCGAAAGTCGAGCGCTCGCTGGCCGCTCAAGCTCCGCTCGAGCAGTAGGCGCAGTATAAAAACGCGATCTACTTCTCTCCTTTTCATTTTGCACGATTTTAGGGTTTGAGGAGAGAGAGAGAGCCGACTTTAGAGAGAGAAGAAGGGAGAAGAGGCCCGGGAGCCCAAATCCATCCTCGAGCCAGTTATAAAGGTGAAAGCCCGCAACAAGGCAAGTGTACCTCGGATGTCGTTTTACATTTTTACCATTTTTCTTGCTTTAAAGTTCATGGAGATATTGTAAAAATGATGTTGAAGCACGTTTTCTTTAATTAATCGGTTAGATTTCCTGTTTGTTCATGTTTATGGAAGTATTTGGTTCCGATTTCATGCATGAGTATGTGTTGTGTGGTTATTTTGACATTTAAAGAACATGGCCAAACCCTAGCTCGAAATTTTGGAGATTTATGGTTTAAATGCATGATCGAGTATATATATGTGGATTTATGGCTTTGATTTCATGAAATAAGACTTGTTTAGAGACCGATTTGTGTCCGGAAGTTTTGGAAAAGCACTAAGTACGAAAATGAAAGGGTTTTAGTGATTTATAACCAAAGCTCCAGTTACATGAAAGTTAATTGACATCGATGTGCAACCTCCAATATAATTTGTTTTTGAAAATATGAACGACCGTATACCGACGAAATTTCCATGTAAATTTAAAGAAGTGCTGTAATTATATTGTGAAAGTTTGATTTTAAAAATGGGATTTTTGATAAAGAAATGACTCCCGTTACAGTTATTTTGGGACCCAAGACTGACTACAGTCCAGGTAAGTTCTTGGGTGAGGCCTTAGAACTTACGGTGGTAATCGAGGATAGCTTTGTCCATGGAGCGATTCATGGTCCGCCCTATCCTCAAGGGCATTAAGCTAGGAGGAACATAGGCCGACCTTCGAGTGGCACACAGTATAGATATCCCTCGGGATAGGATATATATGACATGATAGGCCTTGGATTGTGTGGACTGACCACAATCTATTCTCGATCATTCGCCCCTTCCGCTAGTAGGGTACACTAGCAGGGTCTGAAATTGTTAAAGTATGTCATAGTGAAAGATGAAAATGTATTGTACAGTGAAAAGATGATAGAGTATCATTTGATGAAAAGATGGCAATGAAACGTATATAGTGAAAAAAGATGACAAAGGAATGCGATATAGAGTATTGTTTTCAGTTTTACCATGCAGCAGTAAAGTTTATAATTATTATTTTACAATCTATAGTATTACAATTTATGAAGCATGAGATTTAATATCGTTATAGCATGTATTTACTTTGTAGGTGATGTTTGATTAAGCACTCTGGTTTTGCATAGTTATATGATCGTTGTGGCATAACCGCTTTACAGTTCATATGCATGTATCTTGCTGGGCCTCGGCTCACTATTTTAGTGTTTTTCCCCCCTCCAGATGAGACAATAGAGCTTTTACCTGACCAAAAAGAGTAATCAGAGAGGGAAGCTTTTTGAAGACATTTGAGGACCATAGCACATTGGAGCTATTTTGGAGGAGCCTATCGACGTAAAGGCCTAGCTGCACATGATTTTTGTATACTGAACTTGTGATTATTGATGTCTTGGAACATATAATTTTTTGTAAAGAAAGCTCATGATGTGTATGATAGTAAAAGAGAAAATGCTATGCTTCTGCAGGTTCTTAATTTACTTTCGCTATATACTTTGGATTTACTGTGCAGGTCCTAGATGGCATCTTGTTGTTAACTGTTAGGGTAGTAAATGTTTTATGGATGTGTGCCATGGATGGCACATGTGATCCTGTGAATGATTGCTGTAGGGATTGTGAATGATGGATAGTTGTGTGTTTGTTATGGATGAATATTATAGGGTTGTATTTTTGGGTTTTCATCCAGATACAAAGGAGACTCTGCCAAAATTTTGCGAAAGTCTTGCCTTATATTTAGACTGTTAATCGTGTTATTTATTTGACGGAAGCTTTTGAGGATAAAAAAAAATCCGTTCCGTCACAATTGGTATCTGAGAATTGAGATGCCTTAGGAATTGATCGATCGAAAAGCGGAAGCATAGGCTTGGATCTCTAAATAGAATCCCTGTAGGAATAAGTAGAGGAAGCTAAGATAGTTAGGACCTTTAAGAGATTCGTTCTTAGGCTTGGTTAGAAATTCCTTAAAGTTATTGAATACTTCTTTCTTATTCATTGGATCCTTGTCCTTATGTTCATGTGTTTGTCTTGATTATAGGATGGCAAGTAGAAGAGGTGGGAGAAATGGCTGCGGTGGCGTTAGCTCGTCCTATGAAAGAGAGGCTGCCTATATCAATCTACTAGAAAGGATGACTAATGTCGTAGAGTCCGTCGAGCAAAAGCATATGGCTCCGACACCCAAGCCAGCTCCGACACCTCCTGGACCTACAACTTATGATAGGTTCATGGCTGAACGAGCACCGGGCTTTTTAGGAAAGCCTGATCCGGCTGAGGCGGACATATGGATGAAAAGAATGGAGAAGATATTCGATGTGCTTGGCTGTACTGACCGAGAAAAGGTCAAATTTGCTGCGTATAAATTGAAGAGCTGGCCCTGGGCTGTTTGGGTGCAATAGCTCCTTATATTGCAGGAGGTTCCTTCTGTTTGTAGCCAATAGGTGGAGCAAGAATTGGATTCTGTTTCAGCTCTTGTTTCTGTCTGGTAGCTAGACATGCCCTACTGGTGGTTTGGCTGCTGGAAGTGCTGGAAGTGTGGTATTGCCTTTATGCTCCATCCTTGGGCATAAAGGCCGGAGTGGCCTTGTGAGAGGTAAGGCCGGTGTGCATTTTATCCTCTCAAGGCCAAAGTGGCCTTGCAGCAAAAAAAAAAAAAAGTGGCCTTTAGCACCTTGGTGGACGGAGCGGCTTGATGAGTCCGGAGTCCATTTGATCAAAGTGCCCTTGTGCTTCTTGAAGGACGGAGTGGTTTACACTCTCTTTCAGGACGGAGTGGCCTTCCATATCTTGATGGCTGGACTGGACTTGCATCTTTTGAGGCCGGAGTGGCCTTGTGCCTTTCAAAAATCGGAGTTGAGTTGAGTTTCGCTCTTGGAAGCCGGAGTGATTTGTCGCTTAAATGTCGGAGTGAATTAAGGCCGGAGTTGATTTGTGCCTCTTAAAGACCGGTGTGATTTATGGCCGGAGTTGAATTGTGCCTCTTGATGCCGGAGTTGCCTTGCGCATTTTGAAAGCCTTAGTGAATTGTGGTGCCTTGAAGGCCGGAATTGCCTTGTGCGTCTTGAAAGCCAGAGTAAAAGAGGCTTGAGGGACGGAGTGGCCTTGTGCCCCTTAAGGCCGGAGTGGCATTATGCCTTTTAAAAGCCGGAGTGGTTTTTATCGTGCCGAATTAGAGCTACGTTTCAAGTGCGTCTTTAAGGCTGGACTGGACTTGGTTCTTTTGAGGCCGGAGTGGCCTTGTGCCTTTCAAAAACCGGAGTTGAGTTTCGCTCTTGGAAGCCGGAGTGATTTGTCGCTTAAATGCCAGAGGGAATTATGGCCGGAGTTGAATTGTGCCTCTTGATGCCGGAGTTGCCTTATGCATTTTGAAAGCCGGAGTGAATTGTGGCGCCTTGAAGGCCTGAATTGCCTTGTGCGTCTTGAAAGCCGGAGTAAAAGAGGCTTGAGGGACGGAGTGGCCTTGTGCCCCTTAAGGCCGGAGTGGCATTATGCCTTTTAAAAGCCGGAGTGGCTTTTATTGTGCCGAATTGGAGCTGCGTTTCAAGTGCATCTTCGACGTGCGTTTCAAGTGCCGATTTGGATCCGCGTTTTGAATGTCATCTTGATATTGTAATTTTTCTTAATGACTTTTGTCATGGTTGCTCTGTTGGTATCTTCTGATGTATCAACGTGCTCTTGGAATGCCCTAGCTCTTATGCTTTATCCCCAAGTCGGAAAAATACTTGGTGATAAATCATAGCTTGTAAATTTTTTCTCCCATTAATCCAAATTTACTTACTTACCAAAAAAATAAATAAATTGGAAGGTGAAGCAGATAGTTGGTGGGATATGCAAAAAAGGCCGATGGGAGTGCCTACTGAAGCTATCACCTGGGAGATGTTTGAGGAGACATTTCTGGAGAAGTATTTTCCATCCAGTCTCCGGGATCAAAAAGAGCAAGTGTTCATGAGGCTAAGACAAGGAAGCATGACCGTCAAAGAATATGATGCTAAGTTCACGGAGTTGTCTCGCTTTGCACCATTTTATGTAGAGGACGACAGAGGAAAGCTAAAAAGTTCCTCCAAGGGCTACGAGATGATATTAGAAAGTTGTTGTCCGTTTTGAAGTTCCAGACTTATGCCGAGATCTTGGACAGAGCAACGATCTACGAGAAGGAGGCGGAAACAGAAAGGTTCTATGCAAAGAGAACCACCAGCCGAGTAGGAGTAAGTATAGGATCAACTGCAGGGTCTTCTGGACCGTTCAAGAAGACCAAGGCGGCTGATAAGGAAAAAAGTATTGTACTAGCCAAGTCAGTGACTAGTACTAAAGTGTCGGCGGATGATTGTACTTTCTGTGGGAGGGGACACCCGGGACAAGAGTGCCGTAAATTGACGGGAGCATGTTTTAGTTGTGGAAAGAAGGGCCATCTGTACAGAAACAGTCCATCACTTTCGAGGCTAGAAGGAAAGAAGCCTACTGTCCCGGCAAAGGCCTTCGCAGTGACTGTTCAAGATCCAGAGGCATCTTCGAACGTAGTAAAAGGTACTTTTTCTGTTTATGGAGTTTCTGCATCCATATTATTTGACTCGGGGTCTACCCATTCCTTTATTTTCCCGTGATTTGCATGCTTATCGTATCTGCCCCATGTGTCTTGGATTATGGATTATCTGTATGTACTCCCACCGGATCGTCTGTGGTTACTGATGTGATGTATCCGGAATGTATGGTTGAGGTGAGTGGGAACCATCTAGTTGTGGATTTAGTGTTGTTGGACATGGGTGATTTTGTTGTTATTCTTGGGATGGATTGGCTGGCCAAGTACCATGCCAGTATTGACTGTTTCCTGAAGCAGGTTTATTTTAACATTTCTAGGGTGGAGCCATTTTACTTTCAGGGCATTAAGAAAAAGGGGGTGCCTATGTTGATCTCTGCTCTTCATGCCAAGCATTTGATGAATAGTGGATGTAGAGCTTATTTGGCATATGCCTGTACTACCGGGAGCCATAGTGTGCCAGCTAAAGACATCCTGGTTGTTTGTGATTTTGAGGATATATTTCCAGAGGAGTTACCTGGATTGCCTCCACACCGAAAAATTGAGTTTGAAATTATTGTTTTTCCTCGTGCTAGTCCTGTTTCTAAACCCCCTTACCGTATGGCTCCGGCTGAACTGAAACAGTTGAAGTTGCAACTACAGGAGTTGTTAGACAAGGGTTTTATCAGACCGAGTGTATCTCCTTGGGGTGCATCGGTGTAGTTCGTAAGGAAGAAGGATGGGTCTTTGCGCTTGTGTGTTGACTATCGTGAATTGAATAAAGTCACGATTAAAAACAAATACCCTCTACCGCGCATCGATGACTTATTTGATCAATTGCAAGGGTCGCGAGTGTTTTCAAAGATTGTTTTGAGGTCCGGGTATTACCAACTAAGGATCAAGCCGGAGGATATAGCCAAAATAACTTTTCGGACACGTTATGGCCATTATGAATTTCTCGTTATGCCTTTTGGCCTCACAAATGCTCTAGTTGCTTTTATGGATTTGATGAATAGAATTTTCAGGCCATACTTGGACAAATTTGTGGTGGTATTCATTGATGACATCTTGATCTACTCAAGGGATCATGAGGAGCACGAAATTTATTTGAGGAAGGTACTTCAGGTGCTCCGCAATGAGAAACTGTATGCCAAGCTGAGTAAGTGTGAGTTCTGGCTCGAAAGGGTGATGTTCTTGGGACATGTAATTTCTGATGGTGGCATTGCTGTAGATCCCAAGAAAATAGAGGCTGTTACAAGTTGGAACAGACCAACTTCTGTGACTAAGGTTAGGAGCTTTCTGGGTATGGCGGGATATTACAGGCGCTTTGTAGAGAATTTCTCCTAGATTGCTATGCCTCTGACTCGGTTGCTGAAGAAAGAGGCTAAGTTTGTGTGGATAGAAGAGTGTGATCTGAGCTTCCAAGAGCTAAAAGATCGTTTGACCACTACTCCAGTGCTGATTATTCCAGAGGGTTCTGGAGGCTTTGAGGTGTACTGCGACGCTTCTAAGGCGGGTCTAGGATGTGTGTTGATGCAGCACGGTAAAGTCATGGCATATGGATCTAGACAATTGAATGTGCACGAGAAAAATTATCCTACCCATGATCTTGAACTTGCTGCTGTGGTGTTTCCATTGAAAATTTGGAGACATTGTCTATATGGCGAGAAGTTCCTTGTGTATTCCGATCACAAGAGTTTGAAGTACTTGTTCTCACAAAAGGAACTCAACATGAGGCAAAGGAGATGTCTCGATTTCTTGAAGGATTATGATTGTGAAATCCAATACAAGCCAGGAAAGGCCAACGTGGTAGCAGATGCCTTGAGTCGCCGGTCGGGCTATGTGGCGCACCTACAGGTCAAACAGATGGAGATGTTAGATTATTTGAAGCAGTGTGATATCCAATGCTATGCCAAAGGTGATAGGATGCTCCTGTCGTATTTTCATATTCAACCAGAGGTAATTGGTGAAGTCAAGGAGAAACAGGTGAATGATTTGTTCCTCATGGATATTGTTAATGATTTGAGTAAGGAATCTCGGGCTGATTTTAGCATCCGGGTTGATGGTGTGTTGAGATTTAGAGATCGATTATGTGTACCGGATGATAAAGGATTGAAGGAGAAAATCTTGAAGGAGGCTCACCGGTCTCGGTATACAATCCACCCGGAAACGAACAAAATGTATCAGGATCTGAAAAAGACTTTCTGGTGGAAAAACATGAAGAGGGATATCGTGGGCCATGTGGAGAAATGCCTAGTGTGTCAGCAACTGAAGGCCGAGAGGAAGAAGCCTTCCGGACTGTTACAGCCAATGCCCATCCCGAGCTGGAAATGGGAGGAAATTGCTATGGATTTTATATCAGGGTTGCCGAGGACTCCTAGGAATCACGACGCTGTGTGGGTATAGTTGACCGGCTGATGAAATCAGCCCACTTTTTGGCGATCAGGACGACCTATTCGCGTGATAGATTGGCCCAGTTGTACATGAATGAGATCGTGAGACTTCATGGAGTTCCTGCCTCTATAGTGTCTGATAGAGATCCACATTTTGTCTTGAGGTTCTGGGAGAGCTTGCATAAGGAGTTGGGGACAGAATTGAAGTTCAGTACCGCGTATCACCCCCAAACTGATGGCCAATCTGAACGTACTATTCAGATTCTAGAGGACATGTTGAGGGCTTCTGTTTTGGAGATGGGAGGAACTTGGGATACTCATCTGGCCATAGCTGAATTTGCTTATAACAACAATTACCAAGCTAGTATCGGCATGGCACCGTTTGAGGCATTATATGGGAGAAAGTGTAGGTCTCACCGTCAAAGGGCACATTCCGGTTTGGAGTAAAGGGAAAGTTCAAGCCCCGGTTCATTGACCCTTTTGAGATTCTGGAAAAGGTCGGGGAGGTAGCCTACAGGTTGGCGTTACCACCGACTCTTGCGGGCGTACATGATGTATTTCATGTATCGATGCTTTGAAAGTACATCCACGATCCAACGCATGTGATTGACTACGGGACTTTGTCCATTGACAAGGACTTGTCCTACACTGAGGAGCCACTGCAAACTTCAGACCGAAAGGATCAAAGGTTGCGAACGAAGTCCATCCCCCTGGTGAAAGTGCTTTGGAGGAATCATTCACCGGAGGAGGCCACTTGGGAGCGCGAAGAGGAGATCCGAGACAAGTATCCTCACTTGTTCCATTGAGGTATATACTTTACTCAATTTCGAGGATGAAATTTCTTTAAGTGGGGGAGAATGTGAGGACTCGAAACCGAAAACGTAATAACTAGATATGAATAAGGTGATTAACATCAATAAGAGGCTATGCATGTAGTGAAAAAGTGGTAGTTAAAAGTGAAAAGTTGGAAAATTCCCAAATTCAGCAAGCAGCCGAGTGGCGCTTGCTGTGGGCTCGAGCCATCCTATCGGGCGGAAAAACCAGTGGTGTTGTCGAATCCTGACCGCTCGAGCTCCGCTCGAGCGGCAGGCGCAGTATAAAAACGCGATCTGCTTCTCTCCTTTTCATTTTGCGCGATTTTAGGGTTTGAGGAGAGAGAGAAAGCACCGACTTTAGAGAGAGAAGAAGGGAGAACGAGGCCCGAGATCCCGAATCCATCCTCGAGCTAGTTAGAAAGGTGAAAGCCCGCGACAAGGCAAGTGTACCTCGGACGTCGTTTTATATTTTTACCATTTTTCTTGCTTTAAAGTTTATGGAGATGTTGTAAAAATGATATTGAAGCACATTTCCTTTAATTAATCGGTTAGATATCATGTTTGTTCATGTTTATGGAAGTATTTGGTTCCGATTTCATGCATGAGTATGTGTTATGTGGTTATTTTGACATTTAAAGAACATGGCCAAACCCTAGCTCGAAATTTTGGGAATTTATGGTTTAAATGCATGATCGAGTATATATATGTGGATTTATGTCTTTGATTTCATGAAATAAGACTTGTTTAGAGACCGATTTGTGTCCGGAAGTTTTGGCGAAGCACTAAGTACGAAAATAAAAGGGTTTTAGTGATTTTTAACCAAAGCTCCAGTTACATGAAAGTTAATTGACATCGATGTGCAACCTCCAATATAATTTGTTTTTGAAAATATGAACGACCGTATACCGACGAAATTTCCATGTAAATTTAAAGAAGTGCTGCAATTGTGTTGTGAAAGTTTGATTTTGAAAATGGGATTTTTGATAAAGAAATGACTCCCGTTACAGTTATTTTGGGACCCGAGACTGACTACAGTCAAGGTAAGTTCTTAGGTGAGGCCTTAGAACTTACGGTGGTAATCGAGGATAGCTTTGTCCATGGAGTGATTCATGGTCCGCCCTGTCCTCAAGGGCGTTAAGCCAGGAGGAACATCGGCCGACCTTCGGGTGGCACACAGTACAGATATCCCTCAGGATGGGATATATATGACATGATAGGCCTTCGATTGTGTGGACTGAACACAATCTATCCTCAATCATTCGCCCCTTCCGCTAGTAGGGTACACTAGCAGGGTCTAAAATTGTTAAAGTATGTCACAGTAAAAGATGAAAATGTATTGTACAGTGAAAAGATGATAGAGTATCATTTGATAAAAAGATGGCAATGAAACGTATATAGTGAAAAGATGACAGTGAACAGTATAGAGTATTGTTTTCAGTTTTACCATGCATCAGTAAAGTTTATAATTATTATTTTACAATCTATAGTATAACGATTTATGAAGCATGAGATTTAATATCGTTATAGCATGTATTTACTTCGTAGATGATGTTTGATTAAGCACTCTTGTTTTGCATAGTTATATGATCGTTGTGGCATAACCGCTTTACAATTCATATGCATGTATCTTGCTGGGCCTCGGCTCACTATTTTAGTGTTTTCCCCCTCCAGATGAGACAGTAGAGCTTTTACCTGACCAAAAAGAGTAATCAGAGAGGGAAGCTTTTTGAAGACATTTGAGGACCATAGCACATTGGAGCTATTTTGGAGGAGCCTGTCGACGTAAAGGCCTAGCTGCACATGATTTTTGTATACTGAACTTGTGATTATTGATGTCTTGGAACATATAAATTTTTGTAAAGAAAGCTCATGATGTGTATGATAGTAAAAGAGAAAAACCTATGCTTCTGCAGGTTCTTAGTTTACTTCCGCTATATACTCTGGATTTACTGTGCAGGTCCTAGATGGCATCTCGTTATTAACTGTCAGGGTAGTAAATATTTTATGGATGTGTGCTATGGATGGCACATGTGATCTTGTGAATGATTGTTGTAGGGATTGTGAATGATGGATAGTTGTGTGCTTGTTATGGATGAATATTATAGGGTTGTATTTTTCGGTTTTCATTCAGATACAAAGGAGACTCTGCCGAAATTTCTGCAGAAGTCTTGCCTTATATGTAGACTGTTAATCATGTTATTTGTTTGACGGAAGCTTTTGAGGATAAAAAAAAAATCCGTTCCATCACAGTCATGCCCAGTCCAAGTAGGTCATGTGTATGATCTAAGGCATGCTTGTAACACACACTATTGTTAATAAAAATATTCTTTTACCTTTCCATTTGCATGTTGTTATGTTCTCTGCTTTTTTCTTTCTTTTTTCCTCCATATGAATGCTTGCTTACAGGTTGTATAAAAAAAAGAAAAATGACCTAGACTATCCCTAAGTCGGGCGGGTTTTCACTCGCTTGCACTTAAACCTTGGTCCCATACTAAGTGGCCCGTAGGCAGTCGAATTAAACCTTAGTCATCCAAGCGGCCCGTAAGTGATTAAATTAAATCTTACTCATCCAAATGGCCCATAAGCAGTCGTATTAAACCTTGGTCATCCAAGCGGCCCGTCAGCGGTCGGATAAAACATTGGATCTATCCCAAGTGGCCCATCCGCGGTCTAATGCAAAACCTTTGGGGGCTAAAACGGCATGCGCGACAACCTCTTTCGACAGGAGATAGCACAGTCAGTCTACATCGGTCGATAAATTGGAGCAAAGTGTGAAAGAACAAACACTCCGGTAGAAGGCTGGACACCCAGAATCAAAGCAACAGCAGCGCCACATAATACAAAAGTTTAATTCATTTAACAAAAAGTATGTTCGTATACAAAAAGCCAAAACTCTGTACAACACCACATGAATATGTTAGACTCATCGTGATGACTCCTTGAGGATGAAGGATCCCTCGTAGGGCGCAACACAAGTCCTTGGCCGCAACTAATCGGATATTCAACCAATTCCAATCGACGAGATGCTCTGACGTTCCTCGAATCCAAAAAGCTAACCGGAAAATGCAGATCCACCAAGGAAACTATCCAATGGCTAAAGTCCATTCCCACCTGAAACCACCTATTCAAGATGAAGCCTTGTCCTCAGCTCTCCCTTGAGAGCCACGATCCTCTCCATGGCTTGAGCATGCGAGTTAGAAACCACTTGCAACCTGGCTTCAGACTCTGTCAAGGCCCGATCAATATAGTTGGCTTCACCTAGCTCTGTAGTGCCTCCCTAACTGCTGCATTAACACAACGTCCCATGTCCTCAGCCATAAGATCGGCCTAGGCTAGCATCATACAAGCGATCTTGTCTCCTTAAGAGGACAGAAACTCGTCTAACTTGTGAGACCTCCTTGTTGGTTGTGGGAGTGAAAAAGGGAGTTAGCAATGGGAGACAAGGAGTGATCAACTGTGCCTCCATGCACGAAGTAAACATACCTGACGAGAGCGGCCAATAGGTTCCTGCAAGGGGATTGCTCTCGAGGCACCCCGGGGATAGAGACGAGGGAGGCCTAGATGATACCACTCCTCATCCTCATCCACATTAGCAAAAGCCCCTTCGTTGCTCTCAGAACACGACCTTTCGTCACTACTTTCCCCATCGGAGGAGGATTCCAATGCAGGAGGAGGAGATGCCTCCTTCCTAAAGCCAAGCAAAGTGGGGATGTCAATCATATTCTCATCAGCCATGATGAAGCCAAAGAGGATATGAGGCAAAGCAATAAAGTGAATCGTAAGAGGCACCACCGTTATATAGGCAAAGCTGCCCTCTGGAAACAACATCACATCTAGATCTGAAGGGTCGCATTATTTTCTGTTCAAAAGCGACACATGTCTTTACCCGATTGAACCCGCCTGCAGCACGCAAGGACGGTTGTCGCGTCACTGAATAGCCATGCTGCGACGGTTAACACCCTGATACGACCAGCTAGTTTGCGCAAAGTGTAAAAAGTCGGATGGCTGGCCAGTGTAAAAAGAAATAAGGGAAAAGAAAGTCGGGCAGAGTCATGATACTTGATGTATTGATGAAACTAGTTCTTTATTAACAAAGTTTTATTTACAAGTACAATAAAGAACAAAAATATAGCTAGGGGGTAGAGCTCCTAAGAGGACACAGGAGAGGCTCCTGTCCGCTCCGAGAGAAGTCAACCAGGTCCCCACACCGCTATGCGCCATGGTTCGAAGGGTTGATAATGCCAACAGGGAAGTTTGGATCCACAACCTTGACTATCCGCCGACAGATGTTGACATCTTCCCACAGCTTGGCCCATAGCGCCTGACTAACCCCCTCAGGACGCATGTGAGTAGACATTGCATTCTTTAATAAGACTATCTTCACCCAAAGTTTATCTGTGAGCCTCTCAGCTCGGATGGCCCTCTCTTCCAGCCCCACCAACTACGCCCTCAGCTCAGACAGACTTTAACTAGAGTGCATCCTTCTCTTCCTGGTGCTGTTGAACTTAAGCGCTCATCTGGCTCAATTGCTTCCCTAGCTGAAGAATCTCTTCCTCCCGGTCTCCAATGACCATGTCCCTCTAGTGCAGCCCTTTCAGCATTGCACCTGCAATCTTTTCTTACTATAAGAAATAAAATAAAGTAGGCCACAACGGCGGAGAAAGAAGAAAAGGGAGCAACATAACTTCGAAGAAATTAGCAAGAGGACTTTGCATTTCTACCTTCCTAATGGGCCTTGCGACTCAGGCCTAGGTGGTTGGAGCCCCTCCGGGATGCCTGTAGGGAGGCTTAGAGCAGCAGCCTCGTGAGCCCGCTCCATGGAAGGTTCATCGACAAACTCCTTCGGCAGGACGGCCGGGAGACTTACCGCAATATCCTCCTAAGCCCGCTTCACAGTTGCTCCACCAGATCTGCGAAACTCTCGGGTGGCCGATTCCTCCGGCTCTACAGGCGGCTCAAGGGCTGCCTCCACTGGACCACCAACATTTGGCGCCAACTCCACCGACATCTACGAATTGCCCAGCGGCAATGGTGCAGCAACGAGTTCCACAGCGGCAGCTCCCTTGATGACTCCTAAGCCTGAAGGGATAGCTAGACTCTCCACCCCAGAACACTCTCTAACACTAGCTAGTCGACTGATTGTATGGTAATCTGGCTTGATAGAGAACGAGGAAGAAGGCTCAGCTAGCGTAGCTCTCTTCTTCCTAGGGATACTAGGAGGATTGCCGATAGTGAGAGCTCCAGCCTTCCTATTGGGCTGCGATGCCGCCGGCAGTGGGGTCTTGAACTTTTGAACCAATGAGGAAGGTCCCCAACGAGCTCTCTTGGCCTCCTCCTAGGACACAATTGCAAGAACTTACCAATTAGGATTGTATTAGACCGAGTATTTCCCCTTGGGGAGCGCTAGTGTTGTTCGTTAAGAAGAAAGACGGCTCAATGCAATTGTGTATTGACTACAGGGAGCTTAACAAAGTGATGATTAAAAATAAATACCCACTACCCTAAATCGATGACTTGTTTGATCAGTCACAAGGGGCAAGTGTATTCTAAAAAATTGACTTAAGATCAGGATATCATCAGCTAATGATTAAAGAGAGTGATGTCCAAAAGACATCCTTCCACTCTAGGTATGGTCACTATGAATTCTTAGTGATGTCGTTCGGTCTGACAAATGCGCCAGCTGCGTTCATGGACATAATGAACTGGGTATTCAAACCCTTTCTCGATAGATTCATCGTGGTCTTCATAGACGACATTTTAATCTACTCAAATGGCATAGTTGAGAAAGCGGAACATTTAAGAATCGCACTGCAAAGATTGCGGGATGAACGTCTTTACGCTAAGCTTAAGAAGTGTGAGTTCTGGCCGAAGGAAGTCACGTTCTTGGGTCATGTTATTTTTGGAGAGGGTGTATCGATAGACCCGTCAAAAATAAAGGCGGTGATAGAGTGGGACGCCCAAACAACCCTACTAAAGCTAGGAGCTTTCTTGGCTTGGCTGGGTATTATAGGAGGTTTGTGGAAGGTTTTTCCAGCATAGCGATGCCACTGACTAAATTGATGCAAAAGGATGCCAAGTTCGTCTAATCTGATGAATGTGAACAGAGCTTCCAGGAGCTAAAGTAAAGGTTAACATCAGCACCGATTCTGACGATTCTAAGAGGTATTGAAGGATTCGTGGTATATTGTGATGTATTACTGAAGGGTTTGGGCTATGTATTGATGCAGCATGGACAGGTGGTCGCCTATGGATCACAGTAGTTGAAAGCTTACGAGCAAAAGTACCCAATCCATGACTTAGAGTTAGCTGCAAGTGTGTTCACTCTAAAGGTGTGGAGACATTATCTCTACGGAGATGAGTTTATTATTTACACTGACTATAAAAGTTTGAAGTATCTGTTCTTTTAGAAGGAGCTGAACATGCGTCAAAGGTGATGGATGGACCTACTTAAGGACTATGATTGTTAAATTATATACCAACCGGACAAGGCAAATGTGGTGGTTGACACACTTAGCCGAAAATCAGCCAGTCTTGTTGCCCACTTAATGATGAGGGAATGGAAGATGTTGGAGGAAGTCATGGATTGCAATGTTAAATTATACCCGAGGAACTTGCAGGTAATCATCTCATATTTTAAAGTACAACCAATACTTTTGGAAAGAATTAGAATAGCATAGAAGGATGACTTGGTACTAACAGATATCATGATGATGCTGCCCAACGAGACTCGAGCAGATTATGAGGTCAGGAAGGATGGGATCCTCACATATGAAGGCAAGATTTGAGTACCAAGTGCAGCAGAATTAAGGAAAGAGATCACGGAAGAAGCACACTGTTCGAAGTATACGATGCGTCCTGGCATGACCAAAATGTATCGTGACCTAAGAAAAAATTTCTTATGGAATGGAATGAAGAAAGACATTGGGGAGTTTGTATCCAGATGTCTAATCTACAAACTAGTCAAAGCAAAGTACCAAAAACCCGCAGGGAAGCTTCAGCCAATACTAATCCCAAGCTAGAAGTGGGAGCACATCTCTATGGACTTCATCGTCGGACTTCTGAGGACCAGCAAAGGCAATGATGCTATTTGAGTTATTGTAGACCGACTAACTAAGCCGACACACTTCCTAGCCATGAAACTGACATACTCACTCAATAGATTAGCAAGACTATACATTGATGAGATTGTAAGATTACGCGGTGTACCAGCTAGTATCATTTTAGATCAAGACTCGAGATTTGTCTTGCATTTCTAGAAGGGCTTGCATCGAGAATTGGGGATGAGATTGAAGTTCAGTATGACATTTCACCCTCATATTGATGGCCAATCGGAGCGAACCATTCAGACGTTGGAGGACATGCTTAGGAGCTCGATTCTAGAAATAGGAGGTAGCTAGGATACGTATCTCTCATTGGCAGAATTTGCATACAACAATAGCTTTCACGCTAGTATCGGAATGGCACCCTTCGAAGCGCTTTATGGGAGGAAGTGTCATTCGCCAGTAAGTTGGGAGGAAGTAGGAGATCGCCAAATTTTAGGACGCAACATCGTACAAGAAACGACTGAGAAAGTCCATTTGATCTGAGACCAGATGTGAATAACTCGGAATCGACAGAAGAGCTATGCTGATAATAGACACAAAGACTTAAGCTTTGACGTTGGTGATGTGTTATTTCTCAAGGTATCGCCTATTATAGGCATTGTATTATTCGGAAGACAAGGAAAGATGAACCCCAGGTTCATTAGACCTTCGAGATATTGGAGCAAGTTAGTGAGGTAGCCTACCAACTAGCTCTACCACCGTCGTTAGCTGGGGTGCACGACGTGTTTCATGTATCCATGTTAAGGAAATATATACGCGATGAGTCACAAGTAATTGTGCATGACCAATTACAAATCCAGGATGACCTATTTTATACCAAGGAACCGGTGTGGATCATAGACCGACGAGACAGAAATTCTATACTCCAAGGTGATACCGCTTGTAAAAGTTGTTTGGAATCATCAGGATGAGGGTGATGCAACATGGGAGACCAAAGCAGATATGTGCACAAAATACCCAAAACTTTTCAAGGATTGAGGTATGTTTTCAAGGATGAAAAATCTTTCGAGTGGGGGAAGGTTGTAACGCCGTGAATATATTTTATATAATTAATTATGATAATTATTTTTAATCACCCTTGGGCTTGAAATTTGTGTAATTAGACTGATGCGTGGGCCCAATAAGTTAGAATATTTGGGCCAAGGAATAAATACTTAGGCCACTAAATTAAATTTTGATTAATTAGCGAATTAGGGCAAGTTAATTTAATTACGAACCAAGTTAGGTAAATTAAAATGTAATGAGTAGGCCTTAGTGTATCAAATATGTTAAAAAAATATCTGTATATATATATATGCTAAAATTAAGATGTTGTATAAAAATAAATAATAATAATAATAAATAATAATAATAATAATAATAATAATAATAATAATAATAATATAAGAGGAGTCAGGCGAAGAAAGAAAAGAAAAGAAAGGAGAAGGAAAGTAAAGAAGAGGAAAGAGAGGAAAGGAAAGGAAGATGGAAAGAAAAGAAAGGGAAGGGGAAGAAAAGAAAGAGGAGTGCACATATGGGTAGCGGCGGAGGAGGAAGAACATCAACCTTCATATGGAAACTGGGTGAGAACCGTAGATCCACCCTTCATTTTATAAGGAGACGATAGGGCTAGGAGTGAGGGAGGACAAACCGAAGGGGAAGAAGGCTCCAAGTAGAGCCGCCGCCATCGATTCAAAATCAAGGCAAGTAGAATTTCTCCATCACAAAATTAATCCTTCCTTTGTTCTTGTTAATGCCAGTACTCTCATTTCATGCCCTTATTTGATGAAAAACTGTTGAAAATCGAGGGTTAAGAATTTGGGAAAATCAAATGCAGAGCTTCGGCTCGGTGAGGAAACGACTGACCCTTGTGAATTAATGATAAATTGGGGATTCATAAATTATCTAATGGAATCATGAAGTATCGGTTTGGGTTGTTGTGAACCTAATTTTGGGGATTTTGGCATCGTTGTGGAAACAGAGCATAGTACTCTATTTTTTCTTCCAGCCGGGTCCAATGACCCAAACTAGTGTTAAGGCTTTAACCCGCTATTTTGTAATTAAAACTCCTATTTCTGTAATCGAATCCCTTCCTTGCTGATTATAATTGTAATTTGCAATAAATGGTGATAATTAGGTAAAAGACAAGAAATTTGGCAAAAACAGAGCTTCATGCTCTATTGGTCGATTTGTTGTCGGTGTTGTGCCAGTGCAGGTGTGTTGGTGGCGTATGGCAGTGTATGCTGGCCAAGTATATGTGTACATTATTTAGTATGTATTTATATGTATATTTCCATGCTGGCAAGTATGTGTATGTGAGTAAGGAGGTGTGTGTTGTGTGTTGAGTGAGTATTCGGTGTGTTTGTGTATGTGGTTGTACAAATGTGTGTATACAGTGCACCGTGCATGGGTGTGTATACTTATGTGTGTGTGTGTGTACGGTTGAGTGGGTGTAAGAGTGCACTGTGCGCGATGAGAGTGTGTTGTGTGACAGAATATATATATATTTATACACACGTGAGTTGGTATATTTATATGTGTGTGTTGCAAAATGTGTTTACATAAATTTATGTATGTGGTGTGCTTGAGATAATAATAGCTGGTTAAGGATTATTCATGAATCTCATTGATAAATTCCGGTAAATTATTCTTCGAGTTAACTTTGTTGGCGTGTGTGTACTTTATTGGCACTCTATGGATAAGTAAAGGAGAATATATGAAGACTCTACGGTATCTCGGCGTATGAGAGTCTGTGAGATTGTAAAGTATTCTAACTTTTTCAATACTAATTCCATTCTGGTGATTGAGGTTGTTATTATTGAGGAGTGATACTTATAACCTAGTGACCATCATAAAGCATCATATCAGGGATATCATTGGCAATGGGTATCGAAAATGGTATGAGCATACTACGGGTATATGCTCTGGGAGGGCTATAGGGATAGTGGGCATACCATGGATACCGGGTAACTTCGTGAGACTTACCCAGCCGTTGAGGGTGTAAATATGCTGCCTTTGGTTCACTATGGTAGAATAAGATCTATAGAGATTTTTTTGGTCATTCATATAACCGTGACCTCGTATTGAGCTAATGATCAGATTCAACGGAATCCATGTTGCTTCCTTGATACTTAGCCGTTCATATGGCCTTCGAGTCATGGACACGACATGTTATTGAGTCTCAGATAGTAGTTGGTACATCACCTGCTATTATTAATTTCATTCATTGTTTTATCGTTCGGGATGCTTAATTGTACTCCTCTATTGTTAATTATTTTTACTTGCTAGGCATTCGACTCACTCTTGTGTTTTATTGGCTTCAAAGTAGACAGGTTGATATCTAGATAAAAGAGATCGCATTACTGTGTAGACTCCAGGGAGAAGTGATCTTAGAGATTGAGGCTTGCAGGATAGAAACCTAAGATTTTTTTTATTGTTGATTATGTTACTGTTCGACTTTTATTAGATTCTCTTTATGAGGATTGATATTTTGGACATCGATGTCATTTATTGAAGTTATTTATTACTATTATGGATATTTACTTGATGTTGCATTTATGATGATTATTGATGGTGTTTTAGATGATAGTGATGCAATTGCATTGAGTTCATTTAAGTTGTTTGATGACGTGTAATTGACAATTTCGAATGATTTGAGACTTTACTTGACTGTCTGGGTCGGATTCAGAGACTCGAGCTCGGGTCGTTACAAATGTGGCTTGTCGGAGGAAAGCAAGCCCTATCCTGCTCTCCAGGAATCGTAAACACAATGTGTGAAGGGATATTATACTGAACGTATAGTTCCCTCACCTCTCCGATAGAAATAATTGAAGAAATCTCACTGACTGGAGGCGCCATGGAAACAGAGCAGGATGAGAGACGAAGGCTTAAGAATTTTTCTAGATGAACAAATGAGTGGGAAAATTTGAACGATCGCATGACTTTTGTAAAGATCGCCGCTGTCGAATAAGAGTTGCACATCAAAAAGGTGCGGCAATGGTAACTAACAAGTGTCGATCTCGGAGAGGACGCAGTCAAGTCGAATCCTTTGGCAAATCAATTTTCAGGATCGCAACTTCCCCATGCCGCAACACGTGGCAGGGAGCAACAAGTCACTCAAAGCGACATGAGTCTTGAAACGACTCTGCAGCCTTTCGATTGCCCATCTGGCAGCATAACGGAATGACACATCAAGCTCAACTAACACCATTCTCCGGATTCTAGTGTAACGGTGAATGAATCCGGTCAACTAGCACACCTTCTCAATTATCTAGATTCTAACGTTACGATTAATGAATCTGGTCAACTAGCACACTCGATCAATTCTCTGGATTCTAACATTGCGGTCTATGAACCCGGTCAATGTTCTCTCTCGCTCAAATCTCCGGATTCTAACGTTGCGGTCAACAAATCCGTCGCTCAATTTTCCCAGATTCTAACGTTATTGTCAACAAATCTGGTCAACGTTCTCTCCCGCTCAATTCTCCGAATTCTAACACTACAGTCAACGAATCTAGTCAACGCTCTCTTCCGCTTAGATCTCCGAATCAACAAATCCAATCGACACTCGCTTTCACCCCGCTCGTTAGATTCAAACAATGCAGTCAATGGACCCGGAGCAAAAAATAAAAGATAGCGAAGCATGCATGACAACGAGAGATGAAGACCAAAAACAACTATAAATTTTCACATTAAACTTCTTCTTTTCAAGTTTCATAGCTAGCTTGGGCCAATACATGACAGTACTCTTAGGAAGAGGAAGAGAGATTTATCAAGGATTTGAATGGGGGGAGCACAAACCCTCATTCGAATATTGATAACAACCACCCCCACAAAAAGGGGTGACCAAAGCAGCATCCCGCATGAAAAGGGGTGGCCAAAATAGTTCAAACTTCTTGACTCAAAGCGGCAGCGCCAAAGATCACAAACTACCTGAGCTCCAAACCAAAGCTAGAGCAACCGACTTCTTGGCGAAGCCTAACTCCTACGACATCATGCCAAGCATCGAGGAAGGGCAACGCTGAGGAGCATCAAAAGCTCCCCAATTTATAGCACAAACGGAAACACGAAGTGCCAAAAGGCAACAATACTGGTTAATCTACAAAAAATCCAAAAGGAAAGGGATTCACTCTAGGAACAATGGAAAGGAGAATCCGGGACAAACTTGAAGGGATAGCTCAGCCCAACATGTCCCATCGTGAATATGCTGGAGGTCAGAGTCCCAAACCACCAGCATGGGCGGCTAGTGTTGGAAATGCCAGTAGTAGGCTGGCCCAAAAGGAGCAAGTGACTCAAGATCAACAGCGGCCTATTTATACCCAGTACGGTCAACGCTACTATTGACCAGAGAAGCAGCAAGTAGCCGATTACGGCCCATGTCTAAATCAGCCCCTACACGCCTTCTCAAGCCTCAATGGACATCTCCCCTAATTCTCCGCATCTCCAAAGAAGACAATTTTCTCTATATCGGCAACCTCCTGGAATCAGAGCGCATCCCAAGAGGAAGGTGCACGAATCAGCACGTGATCCACAAAGGGTGCCCAACGGTTGCTGCATGTCGTATCTCCATAGAAGGAAAGGAATCCACCTTCATGACCGTTGCAGCCCAGAATAGCGCCCACGCTCATGTTGGGGAAAGCAACGATCTCAACAGTAGGCGGGCATCCCACCTTGCCACCTGAGAAAGGCAGCGGGAGTCCACAACTATAAAAGGCAATAGAGACTCACTCCACAGGTATGTTCTCTCGCCTAATAAACACTCTCTAGCATACTCAAACTTATGGAAGCTCTCCATGCTCTCAATCTTTCCAATGCTCTCTCCATTTCTCTCTACTACTAGTTCCTTGCGGGCTAAGTACTGAGAGAAACCGCTTTCAATCAACACCCACAATCCAAAGCCACTCTCTCCATGAGTGCTCCTCCCACAATCATTTTAAAACACACTCCTAGCATCTATTTTTTCATCCGTTACATTTTACCTTCTCATCATCAGAAAGCTTTTTACTGACTTGAGTGTCGGAGTGTTTTCGGTGAGATTAAATCCCGCTATCTATTGACCTCTTATTTAAAATTGTACGGTACAGGATCCTAAACTTTGTAGACAAAGATCGGAATCCAACAGACCAGCTCAACTCGAACTCGTTTGAAATTTGAATCTAGAACGCATTACAAATAAATAATCAAACAGCAGATATTAAATCATACAAACAATTATTTTTATATATAATATAATTATATATATATATAAACATAATAAACAAATATATATATTATATTATATTAATATTGTATTAATTATTAAATATATTAAATTATTTCATTTTCGTTCCTTTTTCCTCTGCATTTCCTGTTTTTCTTTCTCTTTTTTCACTATTGCCCATCCTCTCACCACTATTTCTCTTTTCTTTTCTATTTCCTATTGCCACGTAACAATGCCGGCAATCAGCCCCACATCAATCATCGCTGTTAAACGTCACGACCTACAGGCTTCAAACGATGCCTTTTGGACAGAACAATGGTCTGATTGCAACGATGGAAACTGATTTCAACCATCGGTAACCGACAATGCTTTTGCGTCAAATTTTGGCACAAAATCTGGCCATTATTCATAATGGCGGGCAATAAATGGCCCGGACTAAGAGGGCCGACTGTTAGAACTAAATAATTGTTTAAACCACAAGGAAACATGTAGTAGATAATAGCAAGCACATAATAAACAACCACAAATAATAAAGGCACGATTTTTACATGAAAAACTCCCCATGAAACGAGGGAGAAAAACCACGGGACATAGAGTCCGAAATTTCTACTAGTAGCAGTTGATCGGTTACACAAACCCCAAATCACAAGAATCAATACCAACTAACTTTTCACAGCCCGTACAAGAAATATAAAGAGCAAGAGTAGAGATAAAAACCTGACAGACATTCTTCTCAGTAGCAAGAACCTCGTACGTGTGATTACCGAAGACTGAAACTTGATTGAAAACCCAAACGGAGGTTCAAATCTTCCTCTTCTCCTTCTTCTCTCTCTTTTCTCTCTTTTTCTTCTCTGGAATCAGTGCTCAAAACTGATTAAAATAACCTAAAAATGCAAAGTGCGCATTTTATATAATCAACGCGTGCTCGAGCGCCCGTCGAGTGAGCATCAGGTGCAGGCCCGCGCTCGAGCGCCATTCGGGCGCACAGTGAGCGGCATGCTACTAGAATTTAGGCTCGATCGACATTCAGGCGAGCAACGAGCAGGGGCTTACTGAAATTTGCGGCTCGAGCGCCATTCGGGCGCACAGCGAGAGGAGGCATACTGGAATATGCAGCTCGAGCGCCCAACAGGTGCAACTCGATCATTCTTCATGCGGTGAGAATATTTACCTCCATCCGCCACATCAAGTGGATATGGGCCCACACGGGAGTGACCCATAACCCAACAAACTTCCCCTCACGACCGTGTGGGGCCATTCATCGTCATCCCAGCAATTGAACAGCAAGTTTTAAGCTTCCCCTTTTGTATATTTTGGTCATCATATCTTATCCATTCTCCTCAGTCCCAATCTTTTCCAGCACCAACGAACCCGTGTCAATAACATTCTGCACCCATTGATATGATTTGATTTGGCATGAAAAGATGAGTTCTTGCTAAGGTGAATTGCACTTTGATTATTGCAAAACAACACATATCGTTTCTGCTTGAGATCAAGTTCCCAAATGAATTTCTTCATCCATAGCATCTCCTTGCTTGCCTCCATAATAGTAATGAATTCCGCTTCAGTAGTGGAGAGAGCAACACACCTTTGCAATCTCGATTGCTAGGAAACGGCTCATCCTACAAACATGACTAAATTCCTGAAGTAGACTTCCATGAGTCGACATCACCCACCATATCTAGCATCAATATATTCAACTAGAAGGGGCACGTTGCTTCCAAAACGCAAACACAGTTTAGAAGAGTTTCTGAGATACTTTAGAATCCATTTTACGGTGGACCAATGCTCCTTATCGAGATTGACAAGAATCGACTGACAACTCTAACAGTATAAGCTATATCTGGTCTCGTACACACCATGGCATACATTAGGCTACCCACGGCTGAAGAATAGGGTATGCCTTTTCATCTTCGGTAGAAGGATATTGACAATTGCTTAACTTAAAGTGATTGGCCAATGCGTGCTCACTGATTTTGACATTTCCATGTTGAAGCATTGAAGCACTTTCTCTACATAGCTCTCTTGCGACATCCATAGCTTTCTTGATTTGTGGTCGCAAAAAATTCTAATTTTCAGAATTTGCTTCGCCGGTCTCAAATCTTTCATAGCAAAGGACTTCCTAAGCTGTCGCTTTAACTCCGTGATTCGAGAAACATTACGCCCAACAATCAGCATATCATCCACATAGAGTAAGAGAACAACAAAATCATCCTCTGAAAAAGTCTCAACAAAAATACAATGATCTGAGGTCGTCTTCTGATAGCCCTGATTTACCATGACAGATTCAAACTTCTTATACCATTGTCTTTGTGCTTATTTCAAGCCATACAGACTCTTCTTGAGATGATATACTAAGTTCTCCTTCCCCTTAACTAGGAATCCCTCCGGTTGCTCCATGTAGATTTCTTCTTCAAAATCACCTTGAAGAAATGCCGTCCGCACATCCATCTGTTCTACCTCCAGGTCAAGAACAACAACCAACCCAAGCACCACTCGAATAGAAGAAATATTTACCACTGGTGCAAAGATCTCGTCGAAGTCAATACTCTTCGGTTGATTGAAGCCCTTCAAAACCAGTCTCGCTTTATACCTCGGTTGTGAGCTATTTTCATCTGTCTTCAACTTGAAGACCCACTTGATCTTCAATGCTCATCTTCCCTTTGGCAGCCTCGTCAACTCAAACGTGTGATTTTCATGCAGCGATGCCATCTCTTGTCGCATAGCTTCCATCCACTCCGCCTTGTGCTCGTCCTCCACTGCTTCCTCAAAGCATTCAGTCTCTCCTCCGTCTGTGAGTAACACATACTCCTTAGCCAATAGACGAGTAGAGGGTCTTCGATCTCTCGTGGATTGTCAGAGTGGAACAATCTCGATAGGCTCGGCAGTATCAGGAGGAATAGCCTCATCCTTATCTCTATCGGGCACTACAGTCTCGTGATCTTCTTCATCTTCAGCATTGCCTTGACTTTCACTCTGATGACGAATAGGTGCCGGTGTAAGATCTGAATCACATGCCCGACTATCATCATTCTTGGATATAGACTCTGAACCATTGTTTATATCCTCAATAGTCTCGTTCTCGACAAATACAACATCCCTAGATCGAACCAACTTCTTCTCAAATGGATCATACAATCGATATCCAAACTCATCTTCCCCGTAACTGAGAAATATACACTGTCTGGTCTTTGACTCCAGCTTGGTCCTTTCATCTTTGGGAACGTGAATAACAACTTTACATCCAAATACCTGCAAGTGATCGTAGGATATATCTTTTCCGATCCATATCGTTTTAGGCACTTCTCTATTCAAGGTACCGTGCAATGACAGGTTGATGACATGAGCCACGGCCCTCAAGGCTTCCCCCCAAAACGAGCCGGGAGCTTCGCCTCCGAAAGCACACATCAGACCCTCTCCATCAATGTCCCATTCATCCATTCAGCTTCCCCATTTAGTTGCGGTGTCTTTGGTGGAGTCTTCTGATGATGAATTCCATGAGAACAGCAACACTCATCAAACACTCCGATGTACTCCCCACCATTATCACTTCGGATGCATTTCAATTTCTTTCCCGTTTGCCTCTCAACCAATGTGTGAAAATGTTTGAAGAACATAAAAGCATGATCCTTTGATTTCAGCGGATACACCATAATTTTCAAGAACAGTCATCAATGAATGTGATAAAGTAAGTGCTCTTCCAAGAGTCTTCACCTTGAATGGGCCACATAAGTCGGTGTGGACCAATTCAAGAAGATCAGTCTTCCTTGTAGATGAATTGCCATTGAATGAGATCCGTCGTTGCTTTCCAGCCATGCAATGAGAACAAGTCTTCAGTTGAGCTGTTTTTACACCCCGAAGGTAATTTTTCTTGGCTATACTATCCAGGCCCTTCTCATCTCTAGCAACATGCACATCTCTTGCTGTAATCAAGGCTTACATCACATACAAGTTGGAAACTTTTCTGCCCCGAGCCACAACTAGAAACCCTCTAGTCAGCTTCCATGCTCCTGTGCAAACGTGCTACAAAAGCCCTCATCATCAAGCTTGCCAACCGAGATCAGATTCAGTCGAATATCCAGGACATGTCTAACATCCCTTAACAGCAACTTAGTTTCATTATTTATAGTGAGACACACATCACCATAGCCAGCAATACGGGACATACCTTCATTGCCCATTTTCAACACTCCAAAATCGCCAGGAGTGTATGATATGAAGAACTCTTTCCATGACATGATATGAAGTGAAGCACCACTATCCACCACCTAACTTGTCTCAAGATCAGCCAGATTTACCAACTCATCCTCCAGACACACCAGCCAAAGATCACTCCTGGTAACAACAGTAGCTCTTTCTTCATCTCGAGTCTTGTCAACCTTCTTCTCATTACTCTCAGCATTTTCTCGCTTCCACTTGTAACAATGTTTCTTGATGTGTCCCTTCTTTCCAAAATGATGGCACTCGAGGTTTTGATACCTAGATCTGAATTTTCTTCGACCCTTCTCAGCAGGCTTAGGACCACGCCCTTTATTTCTTTCCCATGACTCAGAGACTAACACTTCGAAGTGTGTAGAGGAAGTACCCTATGATCGACGTCTCATCTCTTCATTCAACACCGCTCCCTTTTCTATCTCAAGAGTTACCATGCCGCTTGGAGCTGTATTAGCGACAATAATCTTTACCACCTCCTAGGGTCCGGTAAAGTAGTCAAAAGCCACAAACCTAATAGTTTATCATCGAATTTTATACCCATGCCACTCAATTGATCAACACATCCTTAAAACTCACTTAAATGATCGGCGACAGACGATCCCTCCTTGTACCTCACTTGCATATGCTTCATCAAGTGAAACAATTTATTGTTACCAGTCTTTGAGGCATAGAGTGTTTCAAGTTTCTGCCACAAGTCCTTGCATGTGTCTCATTCTGGATGTGATTATATACATTATCATCCACAAATTGTTGAATATAACCACAAACTTGTTCATGCTCAACAGCCCAATCCTCCTCAGACTTTGATTCCGATTTTTGTTACGCAAAAACCGAATGGTGCATCGATTTCACAAACAGCAAGTCCTTCATCTTGCTGCGCCAAATATCATAGTTCGTACCATTTAAACACATCATCTTTTTTTCAGCCTCCATCGATTCAAACAAGTCATAATACCCAATACGAACCAAAATCTCTAATACCACTTGTTACAATTAAATACTTGTTTAAACCACGAGAAAACAGTAGTAGATGATAGCAAGCACACAATAAACAACCACAAACAATAAAGGCACAATTTTTACGTGGAAAACTCCCTATAAAATGAGAGAGAAAAACCATGAGACACAGAGTTTGAAATTTCCACTAGTAGCAGTTGATCGGTTACACAAACCCCAAATCACAAGAATCAATATCAACTAACTTTGCATAGCCCGTACAAGAAATATAAAGAGCAAGAATAGAGATAAAAACCCCGCAGATGTTCTTCTCAGCAGCAAGAACCTCATACGTGTGATTATCGAAGACTGGAACTTGATTGAAAACCCAAACGAAGGCTCAAATCTTCCTCTTCTCCTTCTTCTCTCTCTTTTCTCTCTTTTTCTTCTCTGGAACGGTGCTCAAAACTGATTGAAATAACTTAAAAATGTAAAGTGTGCATTTTATATAATCGGCGCGCGCTCGAGAGCTCGTCGAGCACGCATCGGGCGCAGGCCGGCGCTCAAGCTCCATTCGGGCGTACAACGAGCGGCATGCTACTGGAATTTGGGCTCGAGTGACATTCAGGCAAGCAGCGAGCGGGAGCTTACTGGAATTTGCGGCTTGAGCACCATTTGGGCGCAAGCGAGCGGGGGCATACTGGAATTTGCGGTTTGAGCGCCCAAGAGGTGCATCTCGATCCTTCTTCATGCGGTGAGGATATTTGCCTCCATCCGCCACATCAAGTGGGTATGGGCCCACACAGAAGTGACCCATAACCCAACACCGACGATAAGTTCAAAGGAAAGTGACCGCCAACTGCGATAAACAGGTTTGAAAATATGTCACCATTAAACCTGTAATTTGCCCACTACCTCAACCATTTTTTTTATATATACTGCCTGTGACGAAACAGATTATTCTCCATTGAATAACCTCCGTCAGTGACTACACACACCCTAAAGCCCATAATTAACCTATGGACTCTACAAAAAATCCAGCAGAGTTTCCTCTACAACTGGACGAAAACCGAAATACAACCTGTTTAAATATCATCCTGTAACAATCACAAATCTATCAAAGGCTTAACTCAAAGCCTACAACACGCCACACAGGATCACAACACTGCCATATCATCAATGGCTCCAATACAGTACACAACCTACTATACTGGATCTAGAGAGATGCCATCTAAATGAAACAAAACTCCAAACATCAATACAGACGCGGAATCATAACTACATCATCATAAATGCAGAAACATAACAAAACCATAGAATAATAACAATAATGAGCCACGCCTAACTTTAAGTGGCCGCTCAAAATCCGATCCAACTCTGAGTCCAAAGCTTTCGGGCACTCGCCGTCCAGCCAATCTCATCAAGCAAGCCTCTATCCTTGCTCTATCTATCCGGGCGCCGCCTAAGTGTTCTCATCCGAAGGAAAATATCAACTGCAAGAGTGAGCTAACAGCTCAGCAAATGTAATCATAAATAATTCTCCAAGGCATGTACAAGAACAGGAACAGGGAAAGGAAACTCATATTCTTCATAATCAAGAAACAGGAGAGAGAACAGGAAACAACAGGAATCACTTGATTCCTAGGATTCTCGTGATTACATTGGTCGATCATTAATCAGAATCACTTGATTCTCACGATCACATCTTGAATCACTGGTTTCACTCGGTTCTCATTCTGGTCTACTGGATTCACATCGTTCATCAATTGGATATTATTCATTTTCATTATTACATCGTCTTTGCGGACCCCGGCTAGTAGACCGTACTAACCAACGATGCGAGAGAACGAGGACAGGAATGTGTTCGCTACACATTCTAAAGCCACAGCTACTATTTTAGGTCGGTAGCACACGACCCTCGGTTGCATCCATGCAACAATCATCACAGACGACTACATCTCAATATGTAGCATTGATAGACACACCCCACACCCCCGGGGTCCAGGGCAATCCTCGTTCTTCCACAGTAGTTTCCTAAAGCGTACCACAGACATCACCCGCTCCCACGAGCGGCCGGAATACGTGGCCAAGTATTCCTCGGGTTCACACCGCGATGGACATGGTATACTAAAGAATACTACCCATTCACACGTAGAAAGGGAAATCCACATTTGCCACACAATCACATCTCGGGAAATCTCATTCCCATCACAATCATCTCCAACCGGGAGATTACATCATCAAACACATCTCCATCCAGGAGATCATATCATCACAAGCACAATGTGGACTCCCTTCCATTCACATCACGGTTCACGATATCCAGTGGGACTCAATTCCCTTAATCCACAACAAAGCATCACAAGTTCAATTCGACTTCCTTCGGGATCCAGTAACCTTAATCACAACAATCAATCCAAGTTCACGATAGAGATTAGATTTCATACCTCAAACGATCACGAGTCACTTTGGAACCTCCGAGACTCATTCCCACCTCCACACACCTGGATTCACATTCGGGCTTACATTTACGTTTAATCGATTAAACGTTACTTTCTCCACTATTTTGAAGGCATAGCACATTACATTTCTCATTTTATTTCAAGTAAACATTATCGGATTTCCTTTTTGAACACCCGGACGCCGTACATGGTTCGATACTTGGAGATCGGACGTCGATGGATTCTATTACACTTTGTACACAAGATTACACATTTGGGTTTGATTTAACTTATCACGAGGGTGGAAGTATGCAACTTTCCATTCATTTTCGGATTATCCACAACGGGGAACTTTTAAGGCTTCCGGATGCCACGAACGGGTCAAATCTTACGGGATTCGGCATCCGGTCGATATATACACACAATTGGGACAGGGGGATTCATATTTTAGGGTCATTTCATCATTTCACGAAGGTGACAACATGCAAAATCCACCTTCGGTCTCGGGTGAACAGTAACAGCGCCCATTTAATGGGCCCGAACGTCGTGAACGGGTCAAAACGTGCGAGATCGGACCCACGGCTGATATATATACATCATTGGGACGTGGGGATTCCAATTTTGGGGTCAATTTCATGATACAAGGCCGGAAAATGGAAAACCCCCAAAATCCCGTGGGTTAGGGTTTCGATAAAATCCACCCAGGCAAATCGGACACGATTCGGTCAACTAACTACATTTTCTTGGACCTCAAGGCATGGGTTTCGAGATTTTAACGTTTCCTGTGGGTATCGATACAAAATACCCAACGAAAATACACAAAACATCGAAAGAGAATGAGAAGTGGATATGAGAACACTTGCCTCGACGCGTGCTTTCACCATTATACCTGGCTCTCGGGCGGAATCGGACTCCCGGGCTCGATCTCCTTCCTTCTCTCTCTAGTCGTGCCCCTCTCTCTCTCTCTAAAACCCTCGGCTGATCACAAAATGAGGGAAAACGAGGGCGCGACGCGAAATATCGCCTACCGCTCGAAGGAGCTTGCGCGCCGGCGGCCGCGCCTGGGCAAAAAGCCACGGCTCGAGGTCCCAGTGGCGCAAGTCTCTGGCAGGCTTCAAATAATTTTCCCGATTTTCCTTCCGGTACCAAACCTTAATCATCCCATAGGATTAGTATTGATCATTTGCATACTAATCACCTCATAATTGTCGGGTTCACAAATCCGGAACCTCACACTGCCAGATTCAGTCTACATATACATCGGCAAAAAACACACGCCGAATATCGGGAAGATAGATAGAGAACGGCAGAGGCAATGGGCGCAAAAAGATAAAATGGCTATATTTGGTCGAGAAGAATTTCGGGTATCTAGAAATGCATAAATGTGTGCACAGTGCACACACCTTTTTTTTTCAATTCGGGAGAACAGAATGCAAAAGATACTTTAATCTGAAGAAAATATGATAATAAAAACATTTCTCTGATATCACATGTAAAAAACTTTAATGAGATAAAATTTTAATCTATAAATTCTTTATTATCGTATTTTTCATTAATCAATTAAGTATAAAAATAAACTTGCATACCTGAATCCATAATCGTTAAATCTTTATATAATACCGTAATAGTTCTTATCTCGAAAAATTAAAAAAATAATTTCTCTCTCTTCTCGTTATAATTTGTAAAAATGTTATACAAATCTTATATGTTCTAAAATGATGGTCAAAGACATCCTTTTATAGAAAAAGTGGACTGTTCCTAAAATTATCAAAATGTCCCTCCTTTTGTCTAAGAGATGCATTATGAATAGACATAAATATTGAGAAGTGATTTCATTCACTCAACAGGTATGTCTTAAAAAAATGTATCTATTCGGTAATGATATATATATTAGAGAATAATATATTCTTTCCATTAAAAGATACGTCTTGAATGGATGTGCCTTTTAAAAGATCTCTCTTTAATATATATATAAACCATTAGGATCGTATTTATTTAATCAACTCAATAAATTAATAATTCACATGTCTTAACATATGGGATATATTTTTAATATTTATATATATTAATAGGTTCATATAATAATAAAATAATGGATGACCATCAGATTAATTAGGAGTATTCTAAGAATAACTAAAAGATATCCTTATTACATTTCTCCTAAAATAATTATTCTGGCTTCATAAACTAATACAAAGAAGATGGTCTAAGTGTACAAAATTTTTGTTTTATAAAGTTTGAAAATGGTTAGATATAAGTATTTTTAATTATTCTTATATTATAGACAGCTAGGTTATTTTAATGGTTTAAACTTGTAACCTTCACAGCAACCTTATTATTATATTAAGACCATGAAATAGCACGACTATAGATATGCTAATATAAGGAGGTTTCAACCTGAAAACATGGAGCCAAACAAGCCCATATTCCAAAAGTTGAATGCCATGCCAATGAGGAACGGATGCACTCCATCACAGCTAGCACTTGCTTGGATTTATCGTTACAGCGATGGCATCTATCCAATACCTAACACCGCCAAGATGAAAAACTTCAACGAAAACACTAAGGCCTTGCCAGTAAGGTTGACACTGCATGGGGAACGAAAGCATGTAGCTTGACTCTTTCGTCTATGGTGATGCCGTCAAGGGTTACAAGATTACGTACGTTACTCCCTGCAATGTCATGCATCTCTGATCCCCAAACTAAATTTAATTTATTCCATAACCCATAATAAATTCAAATAAAATTATTTAATCGAGACCAAAAAATTAATTATTCAATAAACCGACATAAACCCAAAATAATATTAGTTGCTTCTTTGTATTATCAAGTATTTTCATTTCTTTAATCTTCAAATGGACCATCAAATTTGTCATCATACAACTCAAGGCGTTTACTACTATATTAACTTTTTTGGGATGATATAAATTGCGTCATTATAGTCCATTAATAGATCCATCCATCTCTTTGGTCTCATATTTAGCTCATTTTAAGAGAATTGATACTTCAAACTTTTATAATCAGAATACACTGAAAATCTCTTTTCTATACAAGTAGTGTCTCCAAATTTTTAGCAAAAATAATCACCGCTAATTTTAAATTATAAGTCAAATAATTCTTTCAATGAATTTTTAGTTATCTTGATCCATAAATAATCATCTTTCCATATTGTATCGAAACACACACCAATCCACTCTTAGCTCCATTGTAATAAATGACATATCCCCCGGATCCTTCCAAAATGGCTAAGATTAGGGTCTTGTTTTGTGGTCCTTTAATTCTTGAAAATTATTTTTGCATTCTTCATCCCAATTAAATTCCACATTCCTCTGTATTAGGCAAGTCAACAGTATTACAATCCTAAAAAAATTATCTATAAATCTTTGATAATAATTCATCAACTTGAGAATACTTTATAACTCTGTCATAATTGTCAGGTAACTCTAATTTGTCACAGTTTTGATCCTTTTTGGATCAATCAAAATGCCTCGCTTAGAGATCATGTGCCTTATAAAAACCAATACTTCAAGCCAAGGTTTAAACTTTATCATCTTGACATAAAGTCTTTGTTAGGCTCATTTATATATTGACATATTCCGTAACCATGTCTAATTTATTGTTAGCGATGGTCATATTATTCAGAAGATTTGTATCAAACTATAGCTTGTTGTTTTCTAAAGCGTCATGCCCAATTTCATGCCTGTCGTGCGCCTACCTACTTCCGAGCACTTTCCCAAGAGGCTTCACCTACTGCACGCCTACGGTGAGCTCGAGCCCAGTTTTCAGCAAGCCTATGCCTGCTGCTCACCTAACCAGCACTTGAGGCCCATTTTTAGTAAGCCTAACCCCGCTACTTGTCTAACCCTTGCTCAAGCATTGAAACCAGTAGATTTAGCGCTCGAACCTCGCTCAATCAACGCTTGAGCTCCACTAGATGTATTCGATAAAACCCTAAGCTCACCCTCCATGCACTTGAGCTGCGCTCGAGCAACATGATGTGTAACGGAACAGATCCTATTCCTCATTGGACCCTCCATCAAATAGATACGTAGCAAAACTAATCAGAAATTTTGACAGATTCTATAAAAATTTGGACAGAGTTTTCTCTGCATGTAAACCAAGACCAAATATACAACCTGTAACAATTAGCCTATACAAACACACAACTAATCAAATACCATAGTCCATCCTACAATACACAAACACATGACCACAAAAGCCATCCATGGCCAAGGCATTAATTTAACTTTCCTATCCACTATACTAGATCCATATGAGGGATGCCGTCTAGGACTTGTACATATTCAATAATTAGAATATTAAAAGTAACTATATCCATAATGTAAACCTGCGGAAGCATAAATACTATTCCATCAGAATACAAAACGTATCACAGCTATTAATACATAATTTCCTTTACAAAATCCTATGGAACATGCAAAACTATCAGATTTCTCAAAATCTTTCAGAAGATTTCGAGGCTCCAAATCTTCCTTGCTAGCTCTAACTATGCCTAATAATCCGATATCGTCTCTATAGCCTTATCTGGAGGGGAAAAATAAAACAGTGAGTCGAAACCCAATAATGTACTAAAAATATAGAATATAATGTTCTCACACAGAACATAATTACAGAGGGTCATAAAAACTGTCAAAGAATAGGAACATATTCAATAAACATGAGAAAAGTATAATTCCATGTAAACAAGTCTCGATGATCATAATTCTTGTTTTCATGCAAAACATAAAGACATTAGAACAGAAACTACAGTAATATTAGAAGAACAATAGCGTTCATGGAAATAGAAATAAAGCATAATGCTATTTAAACATACATCAGAAATCATGAATCGGTATAATCATGCTTCGGTAATTATAAATTGGTAAAATATGCTTCAAAAATCGAAAAACGATATCAATTCTATGAATTCTAGAAAATTTCCTTTTTACTATCTGGGATCTAATTAGTAGACCCTACTAGTCGAGGGGGTGAGTAATCGAAGATAGATTGTGTTCACTCTACACAATTCAAGACCAGTAATGGTTATCCCTTCTTGTGGGATCTATCCGTTCTTGTGGGATTTTAAAACGGTGATGCCAGCCGATAACAGTAATTACCCTTTAGGTTGTCACCCTGAGGAAGGGCGGAATACGTATAACTCTATGGACAGAGTTATCCTCGATTACTACCCTAACGTTCTAAGGCATGCCGGAAAATCTTACTTTACTGTACATCAATCCTAGGTTCTAATTGACAATATCGGAAAGCTTATAATCTATCGTTCTTCAGAAAATTAGTCAAAATCTCATGGTTAACTCTTTAGTATGCTCCAGTAATTCTCAATAACTCAACAATGCAATTCATTGTAAAATTTTTAGTTACAAATCATAACATGGGCATTATCTCATTACAAATCAATATTTACTAGTCGAAATTTATGGATTAGACCACCGAATCCTCTCATTTTCGTGCTTAGGATTTCGCCAAATGTTTCGAATGAGAAATGAACATCAAACATATATTTATACATGAAATCGGGGGTAAATATTGCAGTACATGTCAATAAACATGAAATATATCCAATTAATCAAGAGAAATATGCTTTATTTATAATAAATATGGAGAAACATGGATTTAACGTATAAACACGATGTCTGATATATTAAAATGCTGTAAAAATAGTAAATAACGTCCAAAATACACTTGTCTGAACTCGATCTACAGTTATTTTTACCCAAATCGGATCGGATCGATGGGCTTTCCCCTCCTCTCTTCTCTTTTCTCTCCTTCCTCTTCCTCTTCACTACTGTCGTGCATTCTACTGCCTCTCTCCCCTCAAATCCGCTTTTAAAACAAAGGAAAAAGGGGGTCACGTATACAACACACGACCAACGCTTGAGCGCCCACTCTTGCAAATCCACGCTCGCTCGTAGTTGGGATCACTCCCGCCTTGCCTCGGGCACACCCTCAAGCGCCACTTGCACATTTTTGCGCTCGATGGCTGCTTGACCGGCCATCCAGCGTGGGGCCATGTTTTGCCCATTTTGCCTCATTTTGCTTCAATATCAATTTTTTTACTGTATTTAATCCCAATCATTATTATTATCATTATAATTATTCCATAATTATCCCATTTTTGAGATCGAGATCTCATACGCTCCCCCACTTACAAAATTTTGTCCTCAAAATTTAATGATCCTTAAATTTTTAGAATCAAAGAACCTCCTTAATATTTCCAATTCATTTTTGAATCAGGATGGTTATCCTAGGAAACTATAAATATTAGGATTGCCTTTAACCTCATTATTTGACGTGTCCTTTCCAGATTCAAATTTACTAAGTCCGATGACAAACCTGTTTTATTAACCACTTTTCTAACTTAATTCCAGATCTTAAACAAGTAGAATGCCTTATTTCATTTCATACTAAATCTCAAGATTGAGCATTTCCTCTGAATACTAACTTAAACCTTATTATATACACAGGTTCATCACTCGTTCGCTGTGCGCTCTGATCATTCATCAAGTTCAATTCATCCGATTATAATTTGCTATTACGCCAATTCAACTTAGCTTTTAAATTCCTTTATCAAGCTTAGTTTAAGTTCTAATGTAAGTTCCAAGTCACGATTAGACTTCAAAAGCAAGATACCTTGCATCTTCATTTTGATGGTATGTCCTCAATTCGACATTTTCACAAGACACATATTCTATTCTAAACACCCAAATCATGCGGTAACCATGATTAAAATTGCCCTCAAGATATCCATATTATGAGAATAATTCTCACAGATCCTTAATTTACCAAAGAACAAGAAGTCCTATCTATAACAGTCACCACAGATTCAATACAATTTCAGATCATTACCTAAAATCTTAAGTCCTTAACAACTAACGACCTCAAAATCTCAAAGTCCCAACGCTAAGGAACCTCAGATCTCGTTAACATACTAATAAGCCATTTAATAAACCTAAACACTCCCTCCATAATCATGATTGGTGGGTCGTACAGATATGAAACCACAGAGACTTCCAAATTTTATTCCTTAACTCCTATACTTAACAACCTCGGGATCTCGTTGGCACACCGATGAGTCAACTAGTTCAACCCGAACACATCACCTATAATTACCACAGGTGGACAATTTTGATTGCCCTAAAACAACACCATATAACTTCTCGCTTCTAACTTCATAACTTCTATATTTCAGATACAATTCTGCTTCCCAACTTAGGAATGCATCACCCTATTACTCCAAGCAATTGAGCCTATCCATGGGTTCAATATCAACACTAAAGCTATAGACCCTTAGCATTCATGATCAGTACTGATGTTCACTCCCCTTTCAAGATACCGAAGTTCATCTTTATAATCTTTAGACATGCCTATCCACTTACAAAATCCCAAGGTCAATTTCAGTCATACATAATCACAAATTCTCCCAAGACAAAGCTATCACCCAAGACCGTCTCCACAATTTCTCAAACAGAGACTTTCAATTGCTGATTTCAATCAATGGAAGAACAATTCTTAACTAGGAATTCCTCTTTCGCTTAACCCAGGGCATCGATCCACAAGCGACGCAGAAAAACATAATCCTAGGGTTTTCTTAACAATTTTCAGGGTCTATAATTCGCTTGTGATCTCTTAAGGTTACCTCTCCATCATAACATGATTACTTTAATCCCTAAAATTATTAGTCAGAATTATCTCCAAAGTAATTTTGTTTATTTTCGAATAGAGACTTCTGACATCAACTATTGATCTTAACATTCACCTCCTCCAAATTACACCGAGATCCACCTATCACAACCTTTTTCTTTTAGGTTTACAAGACATTAGTTTCTTCCGAAAGCATTAACCACAATTCCTTAAGGTAAAACCTCATCACAATGTCTCAATTTTGGGTGAAACAACTTTCAACCCACTAGACTCCTCCCCACTTTGCTTGTGGGTAATTATCGATACAGAATTAACAAAATTTTAATCCTTCTCAAGAGTATCACCATCTATGTTACATTACCTGGTCCGTTAGTTAATTATACTTTCCAGAGGCCTTAAGGCTTCTTCAACACTTCTAACCAATACTCTTCCGATTTTGCACAAATCCTAAGAGACTAATGCCAATTCCATTTGCCTCTAATCCTCCCATTAAAACAGCTTAGCTTGATTTTTTTCCTCCAAATACATACATCCTCAATACTTTTATAGCCATATTCTCGACCTACCATCTACCGACTTCAAAAGGGCAGCCTCATTTTTTTATTAGTCTCACAGTCTATTCTTGATTGGATTGGCCTCGTCTCTTACTCAGAATTCACAACCTAATTACAAAGTACTGCATCTTCCCAATTACAATTTATGCTAACATCCTTGAGTACCATTCCAACTCCAAAAGGATTCACATCACCCAAAAATTAATTTTCAGATCATCAATTTCACTTATTCCTTATACTGACAAAATGAATCAAATATTCATTCGTCCAACAATCCACAATTGATCACTTCCTCAATTAGAAGTTCAGTTTTCTACTATCTACAATCCACAGAATTTACAAGAGAACACATAAACACAATCACCAAATAATTAAGAATCTTCAAGATGAGGGGAAACATCTCATGTAAATCATGAAAGAAATAAAAGAACATATGAATCCCAAATCAATTAAAACATAGATCAAATTTCACAATCAAGGGAATACCTCCATCCACCTCTAGGGCTACTTCAGCGATCTTGAACCATTGTTGTAAGTGCTTTAGCCAAGACAGTGGACTCCTTTGCTTTTAACCTCCTAGGATATGGATAGTCTTTAATCAGGTGGCCAACCTGTCCACATCTAAAATATGCTCCCGTCACCTTACGACAAAAATTTCTTGCATGCTTCTTTCCACAGAAAGTACAGTTAGCTACTGGTGCCTAAAAACCCATCATTGACTAAACTTGAGTGACGCTCTTCCCTTTATTTGTTGTTCTTGCCTTCTTAGATAGTCCCGAGGATTCTACATTTGATCCTAAGCCGTAACTTATTTGACTAGCCGTCCTTTTATCCAAAGATTTCTGAGTCTCAAGCTCTTTCTCAAGTATTAATGCCTTATCCAGGACCCCAATATAAGTCTAAAACTTCTGGATCACTAGCTAATTTTTAATCTCATCCTTTAACCCTTACAAGAATCTCTTAGCCATTCTTAGTTCATCTCCCCTAGTAAAGGGCGCATAGTGAGATAATTCAGTGAATCTTGCACCATACTCTGCCATGGTACGATCGCCTTGCTTTAGCTGTATGAGAGCTCTTTCCCTCCAATCTTAAAGGCTAAAGGGAATATATTTCTCCCAAAAGGCTTTCTCAAACATCTTCCAAGAAATCTCCTCATCAAGTAAACCCATTGCCCTCTTCTTCCTTGCCCACTAATCATCGGCTTCTTCTTCTAGTTTATAAGTTACAACAGTAACCTTTTCACAATCAGAACATTGAATAACTATAAATATATTTTTTAATTTCCTAATCTAATTCTCTACCCTCATTGGATATGTTTCCCCCAAAAATTCAGATACTTTTTCTGCCTTAAACCTCTCGTACATCGTTGGAATCGACTTCGGTGCAAGAACCGGAGCCATATGACACTACTCCATCCTTTCTACAACATTCGTCATCCTTTCCAGCAATTTCACGTACTCAGCTTCTCAATCATGATGAGACTAGCACTTTCACTATCATCACTTCCACCCATTCTACTTGCCATTTAATAACCTATAACCAAAAACATGGTAATGTTAATAATCCTGTTAATATCGACCAGGACTCTTCAACAGAAACCCTAAATTCAGCCCTTAAACATTTCATTTGATTCCTATCTAGCCTTTATCCTTCCTTAATTCTGGAACAGATTATAACCGGAACCTAGAACCCCAATTCAGTTAGCCTAGGCCCAAAATCCATATTAATTTGCTTAATCACAAAAGCTCAGTCTATTTCTAGCCTAACTTATGCTAGCTAAAATACCTGGGATGCAATCACCCTACGTCTATACCTACCTATTCAGTCATTCATAATCATTTTTCTAAGCTTCCGCTTACAATTCAGATCATTCCTAAGGCATCTCAGTTTCTCTGATACCAATTATGATGGAACGGATCCTAATCCTCATAGAACCCTCCGTCAAATAGATACAAAGTACAATCCAAAAATTTAAATCATTTAACTTATACAGAAATTTTGACAGACTCTATAAAAATTTAGGCAAAATTTTCTCTATATGTAGACCAAGACCAAATATACAACCTATAACAATTAGCCTGTATAAGCACACAGCTAATCAAATACCATAGTCCATCCTACAACACACAAACACATGACCAAAAAAGCCATCTGTGGCTTTAATTTAACAATCCTATCCACTATACCAGATCCTTATGAAAGATGCTGTCTATGACCTATACATATTCAATAATTAGAATAGCAAAAGTAACTATATCCATAAAGTAAACCTACGGAAGCATAAATACTATTCCATCAGAATACAAAACGTATCACAGCTATTAATACATAATTTCTTTAAAAAAATTTTATAGAACATGCAAAATTATCAGATTTTCTAAAATCTTCCAGAAGACTTCGAGGCTCCAAATCTTCCTTGCTAGCTCTAACTATGCCTAATCATCTAGTATCGTCTCTATAGCCTTATTTGGAAGAAAAAAATAAAACAGTGGGCTGAAACCTAGTAAGGTACTAAAACATATAGAATATAATATTCTCATGCAGAACATAATTACAGAGGGTTCTAAAAACTATCAAAGAATAGGAACATATTCAAGAAATATTCAAGAAATATGAGAAAAGTATAATTCCATGTAAACAAGTCTCGATGATCATAATTCTTATTTTCATGCAAAATATAAAGACATTAGAACAGAAACTACGGTAATATCAGAAGAACAGTAGCGTTCATGGATATAGAAATAAAGTATAATGCTATTTAAAGATGCATCAGAAATCATGAATCGGTATAATCATACTTTGGTAATCATAAATCAGTAAAATATGCTTCAGAAATCAAAAAACAGTATCAATTCTATGAATTCTAGAAAATTTTCTTTTTACTATCAGGAGGACCTAACTAGTATACCCTACTAGTTGAGGGGGCGAGTAATCGAGGATAGATTGTATTCACTCCACATAATCCAAGGCCAGTAATGGTTATCTCTTCTCGTGGAATATATCCATTCTTGTGGGATTTTTAAATGGTGATGATGGCCGGTAATAGTAACTCCCTCTAGGTTGTCGCCCTAAGAAAGGGCGGACCACGTATAACTCTATAGATAGAGTTATCCTTGATTGCCATCATAATATTCTAAGGTATGTCGGAGAATCTTACCTGACTGTACATCAATCCTAGATCCTAATTAACAACATCGGAAAGCTTATAATCTATCGTTCTTCAGAAAATTAGTCAAAATCTCACGGTTAACTCTTTAGTATGCCCCAATAATTCTCAATAACTCAACAGTGCAATTCCATGTAAAATTTTCAATTATAAATCATAACATAGGTATTATCTCATTACAAATCAACATTTACTAGTCAAAATTTATGGATTAAGACCACCGAATCCTCTCATTTTCGTGCTTAGGGTTTCTCCAAACCTTCCGGATGATAAACAAACACCAAACATATATTTATACATGAAATCGAGGTAAATATTGCAAGTACATATCAATAAATATGAAATCTATTCGATTAATCAGGAGAAATATGCTTTATTTATAGTAAACATGGAGAAACATAAATTTAATGCATAAACACGATATTTGATATATTAAAATGCTGTAAAAACAGTAAATAACATCCAAAGTACATTTGCCTGAGCTCGATCTACCGTTATTTTTACACGAATCGGATCGGATCGGATCGGTAGATTTTTCCCTCCTCTCTTCTCTTTTCTCTCCTTCCTCCTCCTCTTCACTATTGTAGTGCATTCTGCTGCCTCTCTCCCCTCAAATCTCCTTTTAAAAATGAAGGAAAGAGGGGGTCACGTGTGCAATACACGACCGACGCTCGAGCGCCAGTCGAGCGGTGCTCGAGTGCCCACTCGCAAATCTGCGCTCGAGCGGTGCCCAAGAGCACTACTTGTAGCCGGGATCGATCCCACCTTGCCTCGGGCACGCTCTCAAGGGCCACTTGTGCATTTTTGTGCTTGATGGCTGATTGAGTGGCCACAGGCGTGGGGCCACTTTTTGCCCATTTTTCCTCATCATACTTCGGTATCAATTTTTTACTATATTTAATTCCAATCATAATTATTATTAATATAATTATTCCATAATTATCACGTTTTTGGGATCGGGATCTCACACGATGCACATTTCACAAACGGTCATATTTGTTACCTAGATTTTTGAGCCTCTCTATATATTGCCATCTTATTTCATTTACCCTTGGCTTCTTGCTAGAGATTTAGATGGTCATTTTAGTATAAAATCTACCCTTTCATGCTTATTAATTTCTCCACTTGAGAAAACATAGCTTCGACAATTGTACTTCCATAATAAAGTGTGACGACCTAGATTCTAAAACATAGAAAATCTCGATTATCGAGCCAATGTGATCAAAGGATCCAGGAAAATTGAGGGTTGCCCAGTCAACTCATGTTGACCAAAAGTTGGGAAAAGGATGAATTTGGTCAACGCATGTTGACCGGAATGCATGTAGAGGCCGAAGTGTCCTTGAAGACCGGAGTAGAATTTGCGGAGAAGAAATCCGGAGTCGATGAAAGAAAATAAATCCGAAGTTGATGAGAAAGTGATGGACGGAGTGAATGATAAGAAGTTGACCGAAATTAGAGAGTTGACGGGTTACAAAAATGAGACCGCACTGGATCGTAAATATTGAACAAAGAGTTGACCGGATAAACAAAGAATAAACTGTGGGATTCAGTTAGAATCCAACTAGGCGGCGACCAAATGGAGTGGGTGAACTAATCTAGTTACTCCACCTACCATCTGCAAACAAGTACCAAAGTAAGTCACCTACCCCACTTACCCCACCAAACACCTCCTCTATATAAACCCAGCGTCGGGTGGCTGCATTTGTCAAAAGGCAAAATGCAAGTAGTAAGGAGGGAGTGAAGGAGGAGGCCAAGGAGAAACCAACCATCAGGCAAGAAGGGAAAGAAGATTGAGTCAGCCTGTCAGGCAAGTGTACCTCGAACGCCGTTTTTAAGTTCATTACAAGTATAATCTGCTCTGTTTCTAAATTCATGCTCTATTGCAAGTTACTCGGACGCTGTTTCTAAGTTCAGTTTTTAGTTCATATACTTCACTCTGTTTTGCGACAAGTAATCGGACGTTAACACGTTTTTAGTTTTCAAGTTCATGACGCCTGTTTTCCTACATCCTGAACTTACATGAAATCCGGACCAAAGGTTACAACTGGCTTTTGACATATGAAACGAAACCGGCATTTGGTATATAATATGAAATCGGCATTTGACAACGTAAAATGAACTCCGGCTCCTGTAACGTAAAATGAACTCCGGCTCCTGTAATGTAAAACGAACTCCGGCCCCTAATGTAAAATGAACTCCGGCTCCTATAATGTAAAATGAACCCCGACTCCTGTAATGTAAAACGAACTCCGGCCCCTAATGTAAAATGAACTCCGGCTCTTGTAATGTAAAATGAACCCCAACTCCTGTAATGTAAAACGAACTCCGGCTCCTGTAATATAAATGAACTCCGGCCCCAATGTAAAATGAACTCCGGCCTTAATGCAAAAAGTACTCCGTCTGTTTCAAAAAAAGAGCTCCGTCCTCTTCATCAAAAAAGAGCTCCGTCTTTGAAAAGAGCTCCGTGAAAGAAAGAGTTTCATCCTTAATGAAAAGAGTTCCGTCTAGAAAGAGTTCCGCCCGCAATGAGAAAGAGCTCTGTCCTGTTAATGAAAAAGAGCTCCGTCCAGTTAATGAAAAAGAGCTTCGTCCTATTAATGAAAAAGAGCTCGTCCCGTTAATGAGAAAGAGCTCCGTCCTGTTAATGAAAAAGAGCTCCGTCCTGTTAATGAGAAAGAGCTCAGTCCTGTTAATGGGAAAGATCTACGTCCTGTAATGAAAAAGAGCTCTGTCCTGTTAATGAAAAGGAACTCCGTCCTTTTTAATGAAAAAGTACTCCAGAAAGAATTCCGTCCTTAAAGTGAACTCCGGCTTTAATGAACTCCGTCTTTTAAGACAAATGAACTTCGGCTTTTAAATGTACTCTGGCTTTCAGTAAAGAGCACTCCGTCCCCTTGAGAAAAGCACTTCGTCCAGTTATGCACTCCGTCCTTGTGAAAATAAAGCACTCCGTCCCCTTGAAAGTAAAGCACTCGGTTCCTCTGAAAGTAAAGAACTCCGCCCCTTTGAAAGTAAAGCACTCCGTCCTGTTAATGAAAAGCACTCCGTCCAAAGTACTCCGTCCTTTGAGAAATGAACTCCGTCCTTTGAGTAAAGAGCACTCCGGCTTTTTGAGGAGAAAGCACTCCGGCCTTGAGCACTCCAGCACTCTGGCTTTTTGAGGAAATGCCCTCCGGTTTTGGGATTGAAGATGAACTCCAGTTTTGTATCAAAAAGAGAACTCCGGTTTCTAATATACTCCGACTTTTGAGGAAGAGCACTCTGTCCCGAAAATGAACTCATACTCCGAACTGAAAATGAACTCCGGCTTTATTAAAAATGGTTTTTAAGAAGGAAGTATTTCTGCTTATGTTATTCCAGGTAAGTTCTTGGGTGAGGCCTTAGAACTTACGGTGGTAATCGAGGATAGCTTTGTCCATAGAGTGATTCGTGGTTAGCCCCCGCCTCGGGCGCGCGGACAGGAGGGATTACTCATTGCCCGCCTTCGGAGGCACTCGCCTCCATCGAGATGGGATGCTTCGCTTCGGCTTGCCTTCGAGAGGCACTGCTCGATCCCTCGAGATGGGATGCTTCGCGCTCGGCCTGCCTTCGGGAGGCACTCGCTTTGATCCCCGAGATGGGATGCTTCGCTTTCTCGGCCTGCCTCTGGAGGTACTGGATCCCTCGAGATGAGATGCTTCTATTTCCGCCCGCCTTCGGTGGCACTCTATTCGATCCCTTGAGATGGGATGCTTCTGCTTTCGGCCCACCTCCGGAGGCACCTCTCGATCCCTCGAGATGGGATACTTTACACGGCCTACCTTCGGGAGGCACCTGTCTCGATCCCTCAAGGTGGGATACTGCTTTTCGGCCTTGGATTGTGTGGAGTGAACACAATCAATCCTCGATCACTCGCCCCCTCTGCTAGTAGGGTATGCTAGCAAGTTCTGTACTGTTCTGCTATGTTAACCGCTTTCTGATTTCTGATTTCTGATTTTCGTACGGCCATCAGACGATCATTATTAGTTAATCAGACTGACATAGGTTCATCACATCGACATCCGACTACCGATTTACATTTTGAGTACTGATTTCCAACCTTAAGGGATGATTTCTGTTTACTGATTTTTTGATTTCTGTCAAGTATGATTTTTCTGCTTTCTTAATTGCCTTCTATCTAAACCCTTCTGTTCTGCATCGTTACATGACTGTTCTGCATCATGGTTTTACAGTTCACATGCGTGTACCTTGCTGGACCTCGGTTCACTGTTTTATGTTTTTTCCCCTACAGATGAAGCTTTAGAACTTGAGCCTGATAAGATGGAGTGATTAGAGCTTGTCTGAAGGATTAAAGACCTCGAAAGCTTATTTTGGAGAAATATTATTGTAATGACTTGATAAAACTTCTATGGTTAAACATTTTTGAAATGAATATTTTGGAATAAATATGAATGCTTCCGCAAATGTTAGAATAAGTTCTGCTATTCTTATTATGGTTAAAAGTATATGGATCCTAGATGGCATCTATGATCCTGTGTTGCACCCAGCTGGCTTAGTTTGGATTTTCAATTGTGTTTCTGTTCGACGGAAGCTTTGAGGAAAAAAAAAATTCCGTTCCGTCACAATTGGTATCAGAGAATTGAGATGCCTTAGGAATTGATCGATCGAAAAGCGGAAGCATAGGTTTGAATCTTCCTACTAAATTTTTGTTGGGTTAAGTCTAAGTAACAAAGGTAATTAGGACTCTTAAGAAGTTGACTACTAGGCTAAGTTTAAATTTCACAAAACTGATGAATATTTTCTTTTCTTTAACTGACTTTTGGGATTTCAATGTTGCACCTGTCTTGATTTTAGGATGGCTAATGAAAGGAGGAGAAGATATGGCCAGGGTAGTACTAGTACTCCCCTTGATCGAGAAGCAGATCCGCTGAATGCAGAAATTTGGATTAGGAAATTGAAGAAAGTACTTATAGTTACCCAATGTTCTGATAACGAGATAGTGATCCAGGAGTTTCAAACTTATACTGAGATTCTAGAAAGGGCTTCGGTATTCGAGGAAGAATTAGAGACACAAGAATTTTCTACAAAGAGGGCTGCTGTTGGGAGGATCCTAGTAGGAACTCACATATGGAACCACCACCACCAGAGTCATCCATGAGGGCAAAAATGGTGGATGCGGGGAACAGCACGGCCGAAGTTTTGTCAGTGACTAATTTGCCAACATCAACTGCTAAATGTGCATATTGTGGAAAAAAGCACCTGGGAAAAACTTGTTATAAAGCAACGGGAGCGTGCTATAGATGTGAAAAGTTAGGCCACCTGATAAAGAATTGCCCATTGTCAAAGGATCGAAAGGAAAAGAAGTCTAAGTATTATGGCGGCAGTGCAAGGAGACACACCGAAGGCAGAGGAAGATATTCTCTTAATCACGAAAATTTGATTTGTTTCTTGATTATATAGACACATGTATGCTTTATGGATTTTACTAATCAGTATTAATAAGAAATCACCAAAGTGGGGGAGACGTCCGTGGGACAAAATTGCCCCACCTGTAATTGGAATTTTGTGATAAGACCTCTGAGGACTTAAGAATGATCCCTTGAACGAAATTTAGAAAATGGATCTTAATATATTTGACGGAGGAGAATACTAAGATCAAGAGTCGATGTCAGAAGTCTCCAAATGGAGGTGGGAAGAATCACTTAAAAGATAATTCTGATATGGTAATTTTATGAGGATGAACTTTCCTAGATTGTTGAGGATCTATGAGAGATATTTATGAGGTATGAATATTTTAGAATCAATCTAAATCAAGGATTTTAGGGTTGTCTCCATAAAATGACCATCCTGGAACTGTTTAAATCAGAGTAGCGCAGCATGAACCCATAGCTCAGAAAATTAAGGGTAAGATTAAGGTCCCTGTAAACAAATTCTTTTGTAGCTTAGAATGAAATGAAGTGGAAGTTCATGGGATTCAATTGGGAGAAATGGCAGCATTATGGTAGGTCGCCTTTGAAATTTTGAGGATTGTTGTAAGGTCTTTATCAATAGTTGAGAAAATCAGTAAGTGTCCGGATCGAGTCGTTATAAGAGGCTAAGAATTTATTTCGTGATAAGAATTAGGGTGATTCAATGCTTAAGGTTTCCTAGAGTAATCCTTGTCTGAGGGAATAAACTCTTAATGCAAAAATACGTGTGATTATGAGACCGTAAGGATCATCAAATTTCGAGGATGAAATTTTTATAAGTGGAGGAGATTGTGACGACCTAGATTCTAAAACATAGAAAATCTCGATTATCGAGCCAATGTGATCAAAGGATCCAGGAAAATTGAGGGTTGCCCAGTCAACTCATGTTGACCGAAAAGTTGGGAAAAGGATGAATTTGGTCAACGCACGTTGACCGGAATGTTTGGAGGAAAGTATTATCCGGTCAACGCATGTTGACCGGAATGCATGTAGAGGCCGAAGTGTCCTTGAAGACCGGAGTAGAATTTGCAGAGAAGAAATCCAGTGTTGATGAAAGAAAATAAATCCGAAGTTGATGAGAAAGTGATGGACGGAGTGAATGATAAGAAGTTGACCGAAATTAGAGAGTTGACCGAATTTCTTGAAAGGTTACAAAATTGAGACCGGCACTGATCAGAAATATTGACCAAAGAGTTGACCGGATAAACAAAGAATAAACTGTGGGATTCAGTTAGAATCCAACTAGGCGGCGACCAAATGGAGTGGGTGAACTAATCTAGTTACTCCACCTACCGTCTGCAAACAAGTACCAAAGTAAGTCACCTACCCCACTTACCCCACCAAACACCTCCTCTATATAAACCAGTTGGTGGTGGCTGCGTTTGGCAAAAGGCAAAACACAAGCAGTAAGGAGGGAGTGAAAGAGGAGGCCAAGGAGAAACCAACCGTCAGGCAAGAAGGGAAGGAAGATTGAGTCAGCCCGTCAGGCAAGTGTACCTCGAACGCCGTTTTTAAGTTCATTACAAGTATAATCTACTCTGTTTCTAAATTCATGCTCTATTGCAAGTTACTCGGACGTTGTTTCTAAGTTCAGTTTTTAGTTCATATACTGCACTCTGTTTTGCGACAAGTAATCAGATGTTAACACATTTTTAGTTTTCAAGTTCATGACGCCTGTTTTCCTACATCCTGAACTTACATGAAATCCGGACCAAAGGTTACAACTGGCTTTTGACATATGAAACGAAACCGGCATTTGGCATATAATACGAAACCGGCATTTGACAATGTAAAATGAACTCCGGCTCCTGTAACGTAAAATGAACTTCGGCTCCTGTAATGTAAAACGAACTCCGGCCCCTAATGTAAAATGAACTCCGGCTCCTGTAATGTAAAATGAACCCCGACTCCTGTAATGTAAAACGAACTCCGGCCCCTAATGTAAAATGAACTCCGGCTCTTGTAATGTAAAATGAACCCCGACTCCTGTAATGTAAAACGAACTCCGGCTCCTGTAATGTAAAATGAACTCCGGCCCCTAATGTAAAATGAACTCCGGCCTTAATGCAAAAAGTACTCCGTCTGTTTCAAAAAAAGAGCTCCGTCCTGTTAATGAAAAAGAGCTCCATCCTATTAATCAAAAAGAGCTCCGTCCCGTTAATGAGAAAGAGCTCCGTCCTATTAATGAAAAAGAGCTACATCCTATTAATGAGAAAGAGCTCAGTCCTGTTAATGAGAAAGAGCTCCGTCTTGTTAATGAAAAAGAGCTCTGTCCTGTTAATGAAAAAGAGCTCCGTCCCATTAATGAGAAAGAGCTCCGTCCTGTTAATGAAAAAGAGCTCCGTCCTGTTAATGAGAAAGAGCTACATCCTGTTAATGAAAAAGAGCTCCATCCTGTTAATGAAAAAGAGCTCCGTCCTGTTAATGAAAAGGAACTCCTTCCTTTTTAATGAAAAAGTACTCCAGAAAGAACTCCGTCCTTAAAGTGAACTCCGGCTTTAATGAACTCCGTCTTTTAAGACAAATGAACTTCGGCTTTTAAATGTACTCTGGCTTTCAGTAAAGAGCACTCCGTCCCCTTGAGAAAAGCACTCCGTCCAGTTATGCACTCCATCCTGAAAATAAAGCACTCCGTCCTCTTAAAAGTAAAGCACTTGGTTCCTTTGAAAGTAAAGAACTCCGCCCCTTTGAAAGTAAAGTACTCCGTCCTGTTAATGAAAAGCACTCCGTCCAAAGTACTCCGTCCTTTGAGAAATGAACTTCATCCTTCGAGAAATGAACTCCGTCCTTTGAGTAAAGAGCACTCCGACTTTTAAGCACTCCGGCTTTTTGAGGAGAAAGCACTCCGGCCTTGAGCACTCCAGCACTCCGGCTTTTTGAGGAAATGCCCTCTAGTTTTGGGATTGAAGATGAACTCCTATTTTGTATCAAAAAGAGAACTCCGGTTTCTAATATACTCCGACTTTTGAGGAAGAGCACTCTGTCCAGAAAATGAACTCCGACTCCGAACTGAAAATGAACTCCGGCTTTATTGAAAATGGTTTTTAAGAAGGAAGTATTTCTGCTTATGTTATTCCAGGAAGTTCTTGGGTGATGCCTTAGAACTTACGGTGGTAATCGAGGATAGCTCTATCCATGGAGTGATTCGTGGTCCGCCCTGCCCTCGGGCGTTACGACAGGGAGGGATTCATCAGGCACTCGGGCCTGCCTTCGGGAGGCACTGCCTTTGAGAGCACTCGATCCCCTCGAGATGGGATGCTTCGTTTTTGGCCTACCTTCGGGAGGTACTGCCGATCCCTCGAGATGGGATGCTTCATTTCGGCTTTGCCTTCGGGAGGCACTCTATTCTGATCCCTTGAGATGGGATGCTTCGCTTTGGCCCGCCTTCGGAGGCACTCCCGCTCCGATCCCCGAGATGGGATACTTGCTTCCGGCCTGCCTTCGGAGGCACCACTGCGATCCCCGAGATGGGATACTGCTTCTGGGCCTTAGATTGTATGGAGTGAACACAATCAATCCTCGATCACTCGCCCTCTCGCTAGTAGGGTATGCTAGCAAGATCTCGTTTCATTCTCTATGTTAACCGCTTTTTAATTTTTTGATTTGATTTCCTTCATCTCTATCAGATCGACTTGCTACTTCTTCTGTACTAATTACAGTTTATTGTTACCGACATCTAACTACCGATTTCTGTTTACCGAGTACTGATTTCCGATCTTAAGGGATGATTTCTGTTTACTGATTTCTGATTTCTGTCAAGTATGATTTTTTTGCTTTCTGAATTGCCTTCTGTCTAAACCCTTCTGTTCTGCACCGTTACATGACTGTTCTGCATCATAGTTTTACAGTTCACATGCATGTACCTTGCTGGGCCTCGGCTCACTGTTTTATGTTTTTTCCCTACAGATGAAGCTTTAGAACTTGAGCCTGACGAGATGGAGTGATTTGAGCTTTCAAGGATTAAAGACCTCGGAAGCTTATTTTGGAGAAATATTATTGTAATGACTTGATAAAACTTCTATGGTTAAACATTTTTGAAATGAATATTTTGGAATGAATATGAATGCTTCCGCAAATGTTAGAATAACTTCCGCTATACTTATTATGGTTAAAAATACATGGGTCCTAGATGGCATCTGTGATCCTGTGTTGCACCCAGCTGGTTTAGTTTGGGTTTTCAATTGTGTTTCTGTTCGATGGAAGCTTTGAGGAAAAAAAAAAATCCGTTCCGTCACATAAAGTTTTCTCACCACTTTTAACTTTACTCTTTACACATTGTCCCGCCTGTAAACCTTTGTTGGCGACATCAATGGCATAAAAATTGGGCTCCAGTGGTGTACGGAGATTTGACGGTTTGTGAGAAAAGATTGATTTGATGACTGAAAAGCGTTCAGTTTCGATTGCCACGGACAAATCCAAGGAGTTTGTGAGATCCCAAAATCAAAAAGCCTAAAAATCGGAAGAAAATATCCCAACTTAATACTAGAGTATTATGATAAGGATGAAATTTGAGTGATTTCATGAGGCCGGAGTGATTCATGAAAGGAGAAATGATTTTGTGTTCAGGATGCCGGAGTGATTTACGGACCGGAAGCGGTTTGCGCCACTTGGAAACCGGAGTTGCCTTTTAGGTCTCTTGAAGCCACTGAAGGCCGGAGCACTTTATGAAATGACCGGAGTGGTTTTGTGTGTTGATGAGGCCAAAGTGGCCTGATGATCGGAGTGGCTTTTGTGTGAAGAAAAAGAAGTCCGTCCTCCCTTAGTGTAAAAGCAGTCCGGCCTTTCACTTAAACAGAAATCAAGTCCCGCCTTGTGTGTTGGTAAAGCCGGAGTAGAATTTTGGGTACAAGGAGAATAAATCCGAAGTTGATGAGAGGGTAATGGATGGAGTGAATAATAAGAAGTTGACCGGAATTGGAGACGTTGACCGGATTTAATGAGGTTGACCGGATTTTGAAGAAATTTGACCGGCGACTAAAGACAAAAGCAACTTTATGATTTAGTTAGGATCCAACTAAAACTCAACCAAATGAGGTAGGTAAACTACCTCATCACACCCTGAGTAGAGGTACTGAGGTAAGTAAACTAACTTGCTACTCCCACCAAATCACTAAAGGCAAGTACCGAGTAGGTGACTTACCTCAACTTACCCCGCCTACTCCCTCCTTTTTATATACCGGGCGTTGAGAAATGAGTGGGTGTTTCTGGCGCCAAGGAAGAATAAGGAGCGAAGAAGGAGGGAAGAACTTTGAGGCAGCTGGAGTGGATAGTCAGGCAAGTGTACCTCGGACGCTGTTTTTAAGTTCATTGCCAGTGTATTCTGCTGTATTTCTAAATTCATGCTTTACTGCAATTACTTCGGACGCAGTTTTAAGTTCATACTTTAAGTAAATTGCAAGTGTACTCTACTCTGCTTTTAAGCTCATGTTTTGAGAATGTTGAAGTGTACTCTGTTTTTAAGTTCGTGCTTTCTGCAATGAATATCCACCATCTGCAATGTAAAACGAGTTCCATCCTTTTTGATGAAAAAGTACTCCAAAAGAACTCTGACCTTAAACGAACTCCCGCCTTAATATGAAAATGAGCTCCGGCTTTATAAAGAACTGTGGCCTTAATTTAAAATGAACTCCGTCCCTTTTAATAAAAATGTACTCCATCCTGATAGTAAAATGAACTCCATCCAAAAAGCACTCCGGCCTCTTGTAAAATGAACTCCAGCTTTAAGAGAAATGAACTCCGGCTTTAAAGAAACTCCGGCTTTAATGAACTCCGGCTGTTAAATGAACTCCGCCATTTAAGAGAAATGAACTCTGGCTTTAAAATGAACTCCGGCTTTAAGAGAAATGAACTTCGGCTTTTAATGAACTCCATCCTTAAAATAAACTCCGGCTTGTAATTCTGACTTTGAACTGAAACTAAAATGAACTGAAACTGAAAATGAACTCCGGCTTGTAATTCTGACTTTGAACTGAAACTGAAATGAACTCTAGCTTTTTGAATAAAAAGCAATCCGTCCTTTGAGTAATAAGCACTCCGTCCCTTGAGGGAAATGAACTCCGGTTTTGTACTGAAAAATAACTTCCGGCCTTAATGTGAAATGAACTCCGTCCTTTACTGAACTCCGCCTTTATGAAAGAAAGAACTCCGGCCTTAAGAAGAAAACGAACTCCGGTTTTAAAGGAAAGTACTATGTCCAAAGGAGCTCCGTCCCTTAAAAAAAGTACTCCATCCAAAAGAGCTCCGTCCCTTTTGAAAAGTACTCCATCCAAAAGAGCTCCGTCCCTTAAGAAAGGTACTCCGTCCAAAAGCACTCCGTCCCTGTGAAGGTAAAGCACTCCGTCCCTGTGAAAGTAAAGCACTCCGTCCCTTTGAAAGTAAAGCACTCCATCCCTTTGAAAGTAAAGCACTCCATCCCTGTGAAAGTAAAGTACTCCGTCCTGAGAAGCAGTCCGTCCAGTAGTAAAAAGGAGCTCCATCCCTTAAGAAAAGTACTCCGTCTGAAAGGTACTCCGTCCTTTGAGTAAAAAGTAGTCCGTCCGAAAAGTACTCCGTCCTTTAAGAAAACGAGCTCCGTCCTTTGATAAAACGAGCTCCGTCCTCCGTCCTTTGAGAAAATGAACTCCGTCCCCTTGAGTAAAAAGGCACTCCGTCAAAAAAGCATTCCGTCCAAAAAGAAGTCCGGCTTCTGTGCACTCTGGCTTTTGAACACTCCGGCTTTTGAGCACTCCTGTGTTTTGAGAAGGAAGAACTTCACTGAAAATGAACCGGCTCCCTTAACGAGAAAAGAACTCCGGCCCTTGCTTGATAAAAATGTAAACCGGCCCCAAGCATAACCATTTTAAAAAATATGTACCGGTACAGAGGAAATTTTCATGAATACTTAAAGATAGTTGAAGATGTATTATGAAAGTTTGATTTCAAAAATGGGATTTTCAATAAAGAGATGATTTCCGTTATAGTCATTTTGGGACCCGAGACTGACTAAAGTCTGGATAGGTTCTTCGGCATGCCTTAGGACTTTTCGGTGGTGATCGAGAATAACTCTGTCCATGGAGTTATTTATGGTCCGCCCTGCCCTCGAGGCGTTATGGACAAAGGGAACTACCGTTACCGGCCTACCTTCGGGTGGCATACCGTACCGATCCCGCCAGATGGGATACTTTTGTTACCGGCCTACCTTGGTGGCACACTGTTCTGATCCCTTGAGATGGGATACTTCTGTTACCGGCCTACCTTGGGGAGGCACTCTGTTCTGATCCCTCGAGATGGGATACTTCTGTTACCGGTCTACCTTCGGGTGGCACACTGTTCTGATCCCTTGAGATGGGATACTTCTGTTACCGGCCTACCTTGGGGAGGCACTCTGTTCTGATCCCTCGAGATGGGATACTTTCTACCTTCGGGTGGCACACCTGCTATCCCTTGAGATGGAATACTTTTATTCTTGCCTACCTTCGGAGGCACTGCATCCTCGAGATGGGATACTTCACATCGGCCTACCTTCGGGTGGCACACCGTACTGATCCTGTGAGGGATACTATTACCGGCCTACCTTCGGGTGGCATACCGTACCGATCCCGTGAGGGATACTGTTATCGGCCTACCTTCGGGTGGCATACCGTACCGATCCCGTGAGATGGGATACCCACATGACAGTTACCGGCCTTAGATTGTGTGGAGTGAACACAATCTATCCTCGACTATTCGCCCCCTCAGCTAGTAGGGTATACTGGCAGGATCTGTACCAATACGATATGAAGTACCATTTACTGTTTTATTGATATGTTATGATTACTGTACCGATTACCGAATATGAAGTACCGATTATCGAATATGAAATACTGTTACCGATATGATATGTACTGTTCACCGTTTGTCGTACCGATTACCGATATGTTATGTTACTGTTTGTCGTTTACCGTTTTCTAAAGTATAGTACTGTCAAGGTATGTTTTCTCTATTTTTCATGGACTGCATTCTGATTAACTATTCTGTTTATGCACAGTTACATGACCGTTCTGCACCATCATTTTACTACTCATGTGCATGTACCTTGCTGGGCCTCGGCTCACTGTTTTATGTTTTCCCCCTACAGATGAAACTTTAGAGCTTGTGCCTGACAAGTTGGAGTGATTAGAGCTGTCTGAAGGATTATTAAAGACCTTGGAAGCTTATTTTGAAGAAATATTATTGTAATGACTTGATGGACTTCTATGGTTAAACCTTTTTGGTTATGTACTCGGAAAAGAATATTTTGGAATGAATATGAATGCTTCCGCCAATGTTAGAATAACATCCGCTATACTTATTATGGTTAAAAATATATGGGTCCTAGATGACATCTAAGATCCTGTGTTGCACCTATCTGGTTTAGTTTGGGTTTTCATTTGTGTTATGAATGACGAAACCAAAAAAAAATAAAAAATCTGTTCCGTCACAGAGTTCCTTGGTAAGGATCACAAGATTGGAGTAAGTTAATTAGGTTAACACATCTATACCACCCGATCTATAAGTTGATTTTTATAATACATATCTTCCCCGGCCATTGAAATTCGGAGGATTTTACTCGATAATCATGGTTATCAAGATTTTTCTTCATTACTAGAAATTATGTATTTATTACTCACTACTCTATCCTATATGTTCTTTATTGTTTATATCATCTAAAGTCAAATATTCTTTACATATATCAAATATTTGTATTTTTATTACTTCCATAATTTTGCTAAGGGGTCAAAACTATTTGTGATTTAGAATGCTTAGTTCCTTTCATTCGGTATCAGAGCCACACCGCAATCCACAACCCGGATTTAGATGCATGCCAGTCAATCGCTATCCGTTCCTCCCTATTTTAATGGGAGTAATTACACGTATTGAAAAGTTCATATGAGAGCATTTTCCAAATCCTTGCATGAGCGTGTGTAGGCTAACTCCAAAATTGGGTGGACTCCAACCAGAAGTACCATAGATGATGAACCGAAAGTTTTATCCTTATGGACAAAGAAGAACTTGATGCATACAATTAGAATAGTAAGGAATTACACGCTATTTTTATATTTGTAACTTCCAAAAAAAGTTAAACATATCTCCATATGTGAGATCTCAAAAGAGGTGTGGGACATCCTTGAGATTACCCATAAATGAACTAAATTGGTTAAAAACTCTAAATTGTAAATACTTACCACAAGGTTTGAGAAAATTCGGATGAAAGATGACGAGACCTTTGACGAATTTTATACTAAATTAAATGACATTATTAATTCTATGTTCAATTTACAAGAGTGTATTCTTGAGAATAAAATCATCCGAAAAGTCCTATGATCTCTACATGAATATTTTAGACCAAAAATCACTACTATTGAGAAAAATGAAGGACTAAATAAATTAAAAATAGAAGAACTAGTTGATTCTCTACAAACAGATGAGCATACTCTCTCTCAATACAAACGAAATGAATCAATTGCCTTAAAAACTATAAAGAATGGCAGAGATTGTAACTCTGATGAAGAGTCATGTAGCGACAAGGACTTTCCCTTATTTGTTAAAACTTTTAAAAAATTCTTCAAAAATAAAAATAACAAATGAATCTCTAATGGAGTAGACTTGTAACATAACTCGGTCAAGAAAGATAAAAAATAGAATAAAGACAAAAAATAATAAGAAATATTAAGGAATCCAATGCCATAAATGCCTTGGATTCGGTCATATCCAAATCGAGTGCCCTAATTTTATATGTCAAAAAGGGAAAGCCTTAAATGTATCACTCTCAAATGACGAATATGATAAAAATATGATGAAAAATCATTTGAAAAGGAAGAAATAAATTATATGGCCTTCAAGACTTTTATTATTAGTGGTGATAAAGCCACAGTGTACAATCAGAACAATCAGATTCTTTTCGTGAGAAATCTGATAATGAATTTAATGGTTTTCAAGAGGTTTATGATAAACTATTTGGGGAACACTTAAAAGTAAAAGAAACTAATAAATTCCTAAATACTAAATTAACTGAATTTGAAAATGTTAAGGCAAAACTTACAATAAAATTGGAATAGTTCACTGTTGAACATTGTAAACTAGAGATGTTAAATAGGTCCTTTACTGCTAAAATCAAAAATCCTTAGAGTTCGAGCTCAAAAATATCAAGAATAATTTAAAAAATTTTGAAGTGAAACAAAAAGGACTTAGGTTATTGAGAACACTTCTAAAAAAGGTGAACATTCTAAACCAATTTTTATTCTTGCTACAAAAACCCTCCACAAAAATATTGATGCCTTAAAAATTTCTAAATCTATGCCTAAAAGCGTGAAAAACTGAATTAGCTCAAACTTGCCTAAATTAAATAATAAAAAGACTATGAATAAACCTGCTAGAACCTCTAAACTAATTGGGTCTAATAGTTACTTTTGATATGAATCCAAAAACCCAACACTTTCCCTAAGCTTGTACCTACCTTTCGTGTGGCCAAATTGGGCACATACGTCCCAATTATCACACCATCAATCAGTTATACAAATCAAAAACAAAGGGAAAAAATAAAAAAAAATAGTTAATCATATTCAACAGCTAAATGACTAAGTAAAAAGACTAAATTAGAAGGTAAATTTGGGAAGAAAAATATGGATAAAGAAGAGTGATACAAAACACGCTTTCCAAATATATTCTTATAAAGTTACTCAAATTACCTTAAAAGCTTAAAATCATTCTCAATGGTATCTAGACAGTAGATGCTCCAGACATATGTGCAGCAATAAAGCCATATTTTCGTCAATGACTGACCATTCCAATGGGATGATTGTCTTTGGTGATGGAGCGAGGGCTCCCATTCTTCACAAAGGCTTGATTAGTATTTTTGGGTTCTCAAAGCTGTGTGATATCCTGTATGTATCCGGACTAAAATTTAACCTTCTGAGTATTAGCCAACACTGTGATAAAAATTTTAAGGTAATATTCTTTTAGGACAAATGTTCTATATATGATACAAAGGGCTATATTGTGTTAGAAGGTAGGAGAACTCTCAATAATCACTACGGGATCGAGTATGGTCCTGTCTTGGGATGCCATCCCGCTAAAGTCCAATTTGTAGAATTGTGGCATCAACGTATTGGTCATCTAAATTTTAAAAATTTAGCCAAATATTTTAAAAAAAAACTGTGTTGAAGGCCTTTTAAAATTGTCCCATATCAAACACCATGTGTATGGTCCTTGCCAACTTAGTAAACAAACTAGGACTAGCCATCCCTCTCTAGGTGACATTCACATCTTGCATACCCTTGAGCTGATCCATATGGATCTTATGGGACCATCTAGGACCGAGATTTTAGGGGCTTAAAAGTATATCCTAGTGGTCATAGACAATTTTTTTAGATATTCATGGATAGACCTAATCCGAGAAAAATCCAATACCTTTGATCACATAAACATTTTGTGTAAAAAACGTATAAATAAAAAAGGCACTTCTATTATGAGAATTCATAGTGATCACGGAAAGGATTTTGAAATTTCAAACTCTAGTAATTTTTGTAGTGAAGGAATGCAACATGAATTCTCTACTCCTATCACTCTACAACAAAATGGGATTGTGGAATAAAAAAATCAGATCATTTAAAAAATGATTAGAATAATGATGGAAAATAACAATATTGCCATACAGTTTTGGGATGAAGCCATAAGCACGGCCTGCAACATAATCAACCAGGTCTACATAAGATTCGGAATGAATAAGACACCTTATGAACTTTAGAAAGGTAAGAAATTAAATGTGAAGTATTTTCATATTTTTGGAAGTAAATGATTCATTTTATATGATAGGAAAAACTTATGTAAGTTTGACTCTAGAAGCGATGAAAGGATGTTCTTAGAATATTTCTTTAACAGTAGAGCCCATCGGGTATATAATTTTAGTACTCAAACTATTATGAAGTCCATCAACGTCATTGTAGATGATATCCCCAATGAGAAACCTAAAATTAGTGATAGTCTCGATGTAACGGCCCAAATTTTAAAACATAGGAAATCGGCCTTAAGATGAAATCAAGTTCGGCCCTTATTTGATGAAAATATAGTCCGGATTTCCTTTGATAAAAAGAAGTCTGGATTTCCTTGATGAAAAGAAGTCCGGATTTCCTTTGATGAAAAACAAGTCCAGTTTCATTCTTAAGAATCAAGTCCAGCCAAGGTCGGAGTACATTATATGAATGTAAGATCGAAGTGACTTAAAGACTGGAGTGGCTTTGTGGAGGCCGGAGTAGCATTGTGGTTATTAAGGCCGAAGTGGAATTGTGGGAAGAAAGCCGAAGTTGATGATCGGTCAACAAGTGTTGACCGAAAATCGTGTAGGAAAAATCCGGTCAACGCCGATAGTTGACCAGAATGTGATTACATGAGAAAGTTAAATCCTGCTAAGTTCAATTAACCAGGAATTAATAGTGTTTAATCTAAATCTAATTAAGTTCAGTTAACTGGCAATTAATAAACTCAGTGGGAATGTAAATGCTATAAATGATGAAACATTCCCCTTGGATCTGCCAATCATTAATGATGAAATATTCCCCTTGGATTTGTCAATCATTAATGATGAAACATTCCCCTTGGATTTGCCAATCATGAATGATGAAACATTCCCCCTGTACTGCCAATCATTAATGGCAGTCATCAGATCCAAGGCCTATAAATAAGAATTAGAAGAATGAGAAGGAGTCACGTAATAGAGTTGCTTGTAACAGAAGGCCAAAAGTTCAAGGCAAAGTAGAAGAAACCTAGGCAAGATACTCACACCTATTTTCAAGTTTATGATTATGCAAGATTTCTATGCTAGTATTTTTGGTATTATATGAACTTATATGATGTTTATTCTATTCTTTTCATATCTAATGCTTAAAGTATGATTATTTGTCGATCAGTGCATGTTTAAGGAAAAGACTTTATGATGTTCGGTTTTATATGTTAATCTGTCCAATTATATGAACTCTGATAATGTCAGAAGAGACCTCCGACTTTTGAAGAAAAGTACTCTGCCTTTTACAGAAAAGAGCTCCGTCTTTTGAAGAAAAGTACTCCGTCCTTTTTTAGAAAGACCTCCGTCTTTTGAAGAAAAAGCACTCCGTCCTTTTACGAAAAAGGAGCTCCGTCCTTTTGATGAAAAAGTACTCCATCCTTTAAAGAAAAATCACTCCGGTTTTAGAGCTCCGGATTTTAAAGGAAAATCACTCCGGTTTTTAGAACTCCGATTTTGATGTAAAAGAACTCCGCCTTTGAAAAGAACTCCGGTTTTGATGTAAAAGAACTCCGCCTTTGAAAAGAACTCCGGCTTTGAAAAGAAGTCCGCCTTTATGAATAATGAACTCCGGTTTTTAAGAACTTTAGATTTTAGAAATGAACTCCGGCTTTGAAAAGAACTTCGGATTTTGAACTCCGCCTTTTTAAGAAATGAACTCCGGCTTAAGGAAGTAAAGAACAAGGCTATATGAAAATGCATGTAATACGGACAGCAACTGGAACTCTACGACTTTCGACTTTCGATCTATGATGCATGGCCATTAAAGGACAAGAACTATGAACCGAGTCTCCATTAACTTGTTAAAGATGGATGAAGGATATTGGAGTGACACTCGAGGATTGCCTCCTGGGCCACGGGAGGGGACTTTCGGGTGGCATAAGAACTATGGACTATGGCCCCGTATGCCGAGTTAAAGGCATTACCTCCCGCCCCGGGGAGTATAATGAGGGCATACGGCTTTAGGTTGTTGGGTTACACACAACCCGTCCTCAATGTTGTCCGCTCCCATCCGGTCCCTAAAGATGATAAGAATTTTCCATGATTTTATGAGTTTTCAGAAGACAAAATAATAAGGTAAAAGACTAAGGAAATTCCGAACTAAAGACATAATGATTTTCGTATGCTAAATTATGTTCGCTTGTATATATATGTTTATGTTCTCTGCTTTCTGCATGTGAGTATTTTGCTGGGCTTTGTAGCTCACTCTTGTTATTTTCAGATGACGAAAGGTTTATGGAGGACGAAGTTGAGTAGAGCATTATGGTGTAGCCAAATAGTTCGATTGGCCGGAGCTGATTAAATGAAGAGCTTAATTTTATTTCCTTTTGATGTTTTGAGAAAAATTGTAAAATGATTCCGCTGTTTATGACTTTATGGATATTGTCAGTATGTTTTCGTGATTTTTCTTTATGGTTAATGTTATTGAAAGGTTAGTAAGCATCTCAGACTTTCAAGTCCGGCTAAATGTTGGCTAGACTAGTGTGGAATTTATCAGAAGGCCAACTCATGTAGTTCGGCCTCATCAATCCTGTGTAAATGAAAAGGGAAAAAATTTTATGTCCATATTTAAGACCTGACGGCGACTTTATTTGTGAAATTAAGTACGGGCCGTTACAGTTGGTATCAGAGAAAACTGAGATGCTTTAGGTCAATTTGGATCAACACGAAAACTTAGGACAGGATTAGTTACAGAAAAAGGGAGGGGTTGGTTTTACTCATACTCTGGACGGAGTAAATTATGATAGCTACCCTTGGCTTGTTGACTAACGAAAATGTTCTTTCAGAAACCAAGGTCGTCACTGAAGCTATGTCTAACAGAGGAAGGTGAACTGGACGGACTAACAACACTCCGGATAGGGAGGCAAGATATTTGAACCTGCTCAACCGGATGGCTGAAGTTATAGAAGCTTTGGCTCCACCAACTCCACTAACTCCAGCGACCACCCCTGTTCCGGCTCATCATGAGAGGTCGGTCTATGATCGTTTTACCAACGAGCGAGTTCCTGAATTCCCAGGGGAACCCAACCCGTTGAAGGCAGACACTTGGCTCCAACGACTGAAGAAGGTGTTTGCTGTAATTAAGTGTCCCGCTGAAGACATGGTCCTCTATGCAACCCATAAGCTGACGGGTGAGGCCCACCACTGGTGGGAAATGCAGAAGAGAGTTTTCAATGTACCAGATCTGGATATTAGTTAGGAAATATTTGAAGCAGCATTTTTGAAAAAATATTTCCCTGCTAATCTTCATGGACAGAAGGAGGATGAATTCCTTCACCTAAGGCAGGGTACTCGCTCTGTGGCAAAGTACGATACAAAGTTTATAGAATTATCTCGCTATGCTCCTTATATGGTGGAAGACCAGGAGCGGAAAGCTAGGAGATTCTTTCAGGGACTAAGGGATAATATTAGGAGGCATCTCTCAACTCTGACGTTGGCCACGTACGGAGAGGTGCTCGAGAAGGCTGTCATCTATGAGAAGGAGCTGGAGAGAGGAGCAATGCTCAGACAAAGGACATTTAGTCAGACTTCAAGGACCAGTGCTAGTGGAGGCCCTTCTAAGAAAGCAAGACCATAGAGATCCAGTGGAGAGCAGAATCGATCTGTACAGATTTCCCGGACTTCGACTAATAATACATGTGATCGTTGCGGAAGATCACACAAAGGGAAGCCTTTATAAGAAGTTGGGGGTGTGTTATAACTGTGGCTAGGCTGGACACATGATCAGAGATTGCCCACTCGCCAAACAAGCCCCAGGATTTAAGCCTCCTATTCCAGCTAAGGTGTTTGCCGTTTCTGCAAAGGAGGCCGAAACGTCTACGGAGGTTGTAGAAGGTACACTTTCTATCTGTGGTACTTCTAGTCATGTGCTCTTTGACTCTGGATCTACTCACTCATTCGTCTCCCATGAATTTTTGAAGTATCTTACAACCCTTCCTCAAGTTCTTGGCTGTCCATTGATGGTCGCCTCACCAACAGGGTCGTCCGTAATTTTAAATATAGTATATCCAGAATGTCTGATAGAATTCAATGAATTCATGATGCCTGTTAACCTAGTTTTACTAGAAATGAAAGACTTCGATGCAATCTTGGGAATGGATTGGTTAGCCAGATATCATGCCAAGATTGATTGTTTCCAAAAAAGAATAGAATTCGCCATTCCTGGAAACAAGTCTTTCTATATTCAAGGAGTCCGGCGTAAAGAAGCATCTTGCTTCATTTCAGCACTTCATGCCAGACACTTGATTGGTGATGCGTGTCAAGCTTATCTAGCCTTCGCTAGTGTGACTACTGAAAGTCAAGAATCTCTGGCCAAAGAGATTCCTATGGAGTGGGAATTCGAAGACATATTCCCTAACAAATTGCCTAGACTGCCACCCCAATGAGAGTTGGAATTTGGTGTAGAGTTGATGCCAGGATCAGCACCAATATCCAAAGCACAATATCGGATGGCACCGGCCGAACTTAAAGAATTGAAATAGCAACTCGTAGGACTTATTGGATAAGGGTTTTATTCGGCTGAGTGTGTCACCATGGGGAGCACCGGTTCTCTTTGTAAGAAAGAAGGATGGGACCATGAGATTATGCGTGGATTATCGTGAACTGAACAAAATCACCATCAAGAACAAATATCCTCTGCCAAGTATTGATGACCTCCTTGATCAATTACAAGGAGCTTGCGTATTTTCAAAAATCGATCTTAGATCCGGATATCATCAGCCGGATCAACAAGGAGGATATAGCAAAGACGGCGTTTCGGACCAGATATGGGCACTATGAATTTGTAGTATGCCTTTTGGGTTGACTAATACTCCAGCTGTCTTTATAGACCTGATGAACCGAATTTTTCAACCATAGCTTGATAAGTTTGTGATCGTCTTTATCGACGATATCCTTGTGTGCTCAAAAAGCTATGAGGAACACGAGGAGCATTTACGGACTACACTCTGGATCCTTAGGGAGCATCGGTTGTTTGCCAAATTGAAAAAGTACAAATTTTGGTTGGAGGATGTGGGATTCCTTGGACACGTCATCTCCAAAGAAGGAATTTCCGTCGATCCTAAGAAAGTGGAAGCAGTGGTAAAGTGGAACTGGCAACATATGTGACCGAAGTGTGAAGCTTCTTAGGCATGGCTGGATACTATAGACGGTTTGTGGAAAACTTCTCCCAAATCGCCTTGCCACTCACGCAGTTAACAAAGAAGGATGCCAAGTTTGAGTGGACCAAGGATTGTGAAGAGAGCTTCCAGACGCTTAAGGACCGGTTAACATCTTCTCCGGTCCTGACCATTCCAAATGGATCAGGAGGACTGATTGCTTATTGTGATGCCTCAAAGATTGGGTTGGGCTATATTTTAATGCAACACGGAAGGGTAATTGCCTATGGGTTGCGACAGTTAAAGGATCATGAAAGGAATTACCCAACTCACGATCTGGAATTAGCCGTAGTAGTGTTTGCATTAAAAATCTGGAGGCATTACCTGTATGGTGAGAGATTCTTGGTCTACTCTGATCATAAGAGTCTAAAGTATTTATTCTCCCAGAAGGAACTGAACATGAGGTAGAGAAGGTGGATTGAATTCCTGAAGGACTATGACTATAAAATCCAGTACGAACCAAGAAAGGCCAATGTAGTCGCTGATGCACTAAGTGGGCAACCTTGTATTCTGGCTAGAATGCAAGTTAAGCAAATGGAGATGCTGGACTGTCTCATGTACTTTGATGTCCAGCGTTATGTGCAAGGAAAGCGGATGATTTTCGCATACCTTTAAGTCCAGCCAGAGGTGATAAATGAAGTAAAAGGATGTCAGGCGAATGATTCTTTTCTTGTAAAGATTATGAGCGAGCTAGATAAAGAATCCTGAAGTGATTTTCAGGTTACGCCGAATGGAGCATTAAGTTCAGGAATTGGTTATGTGTGCCAGACAACAAAGAATTAAAGGAGAAAATTTTGAAGGAAGCCCATCGATCCCGTTATACGATCCACCCAGGAGCCAATAAGATGTACCAGGATTTGAAGAAAACATTCTGGTGGAGGAATATGAAGAGGGACATTGCATCCTAGGTGGAAAAATACCTTGTATGCCAACAAGTGAAGGCCGAAAGAAAGCAGCTGTCCGGGTTATTGTAACCAATGCCGTGTCCAGGCTGAAAATGGGAAGACATTACCATGGACTTTGTGACCGGACTGCCAAGGACACCAAGAAAACATGATGCTATTTGGGTCATTGTTGACCGGCTAACAAAGTCAGCCTATTTTCTGGCAATCCAGACAACATACTCCCATGACAAATTAGCCCAACTGTATGTAAACGAGGTTGTCAGGCTCCATGGTGTGCATCCCTCTATTGTATCAGATAGAGACCCTCGCTTTGTTTCACAGTTCTGGAAAAGTCTGCATAAAGAATTGGGTACTGAATTAAAATTTAGTACCGCTTTTCATCCGCAAACTGACGGCCAATCAGAGCGGACTATCCAAATCCTTGAGGATATGTTAAGGGCCTCGGTCTTAGAGATGAAAGGGGCTTGGGATAATTTCTTACCATTAGCAGAATTTGCTTATAATAATAGTTACTAAGCCAGCATAGGAACGGCCCCTTTTGAGGCTTTGTATGGAAGGAAATGTAGATCGCCGATCCACTGGGAAGAACACGAAAATAAAGGGATTTTGGGTCCTAATATTGTTAAAGAGACAGCAGAAAAGATAAAGATAGTACATGAGCATCTCAAGGTAGCCCAGGAGCAGACAAAAGAGCTATGCAAACCGGAGGAGATCTGCATTAGAATTTAAAAAAGGAGATTTTGTGTTTCTAAAGGTATCACCATCTAAGGTAAAGTACAGGTTCGGGGTAAAAGGAAAGCTGAAGCCACAATTTATTGGCCCTTTTGAAATTTTAGAGAGGGTCGGAGAAGTAGCTTACAGACTTGCACTACCTCCGAACTTGGCAGAAGTACATGACGTGTTTCACGTATCAATGTTCCGGAAGTATGTCCATGATCCTACTCATGTAATTGAGTATGAACCTTTAACAATCGACAATGACTTGTCCTATGTAGAGGAACCAGTGAAAATCCTGGATCGAAGGGAACAGAGACTACGCACCAAGTCAATCGCTCTAATAAAAGTGCTCTGGAAGAATCACACTCCCGAAGAGGCAACTTGGGAATGAGAGGAAGAGATTCGGAGTAAATACCCTTATTTATTTTCTCAAGGTTAGTAACTTTATTTAAAATTTCGAGGACAAAATTTCTATAAGTGGGGGTGATTGTAACGGCCCAGATTTTAAAACATAGGAAATGCCATTATCAAGTCCTTATAATCCGGTCAACGCAAGTTGACCAAAAAAATGTAATAAGAAAAGTAAATTGGTCTTAAGATGAAATCAAGTTTGACTCTTATTTGATGAAAATTTAGTCCGGATTTCCTTTGATGAAAAACAAGTCCGGTTTCATTCTTAAGAATCAAGTCTAGCCAACGCCAGAGTACATTATATGAATGTAAGACCGAAGTGACTTGAAGACCGGAGTGGCTTTGTGGAGGCCGGAGTAGCATTGTAGTTATTAAGGCCGAAGTGGAATTGTGGGAAGAAAGCCAAAGTTGATGATCTGGTCAACAAGTGTTGACCGGAAATCATGTAGGAATAATCCGGTCAATGCCGATAGTTGACCGGAATGTGATTACATAAGAAAGTTAAGTCCTGCTAAGTTCAATTAACCAGGAATTAATAGTGTTTAATCTAAATCTTGTTAAGTTTAGTTAACTGGCAATTAATAAACTCAGTGGGAATGTAAACGCTATAAATGATGAAACATTCCCTTGGATCTTGCCAATCGTTAATGATGAAATATTCTCCTTGGATTTGCCAATCATTAATGATGAAACATTCCCCTTGGATTTGCTAATCATTAATGATGAAACATTCCCCTTGTACTGCCAATCATTAATGGCAGTCATCAGATCCAAGGCCTATAAATAAGAATTAGAAGAATGAGAAGGAGTCACGTAATAGAGTTGCTTGTAACAGAAGGCCAAAAGTTCAAGGCAAAGTAGAAGAAACCCAGGCAAGATGCTCACTCCTGTTTTCAAGTTCATGATTATGCATGATTTCTATGCTAGTATATTTGGTATTATATGAACTTATATCATGTTTATTCTGTTCTTTTCATATCTGATACTTAAAGTATGATTATTTATCGATCAGTGCATGTTTAAAGAAAAGACTTTATGATGTTCGGTTTTGTATGATTATCTGTCCAATTATATGAACTCTGATAATTTCAGAAGGGAGCTCCGTCTTTTGAAGAAAAGTACTCCGCCTTTTTGAGAAAAGAGCTTCGTCTTTTGAAGAAAAAGCACTCCATCCTTTTGAAGAAAAAGCACTCCATCCTTTTACGAAAAAGGAGCTTCGTCCTTTTGATGAAAAGGTACTCCGTCCTTTAAAGAAAAATTACTCTGGTTTTAGAGCTCCAGATTTTAAAGAAAAATCACTCCAGTTTTTAGAACTCCGGTTTTGATGTAAAAGAACTCTGCCTTTGAAAAGAACTGCGGCTTTGAAAAGAACTCTGCCTTTATGAATAATGAACTCCGGTTTTTAAGAACTTTGAATTTTAGAAATGAACTCCGGCTTTGAAAAGAACTTCGGATTTTGAACTTCGCCTTTTTAAGAAATGAACTCCGGCTTAAGAAAGTAAAGAACAAGGATATATGAAAATGCATGTAATACGAACAGCAAGTGGAACTCTACGACTTTCGACTTTCGATCTATGATGCATGGCCATTAAAGGACAAGAACTATGAACCGAGTCTCCATTAAACTTGTTGTTCAAGATGGATGAAGGATATTGGAGTGACACTCGAGGATTGCTTCCTGGGCCACGGGAGGGGACTTTCGGGTGGCATAAAAACTATGGACTATGGCCCCATATGCCGGGTTAAAGGCATTACCTCCCGCCCCGGGGAGCATAATGAGGGGATACGATTTTAGGTTGTGGGGTTACACACAACCCGTCCTCGATGTTGTCCTCTCCCGTCCGGTCTCTAAAGATGATAAGAATTTTCAATGGTTTTATGAGTTTTCAGAAGACAAGATAATAAGGTAAAAGACTAAGGAAATTCCGAACTAAAGATATGATGATTTTCGTATGCTAAATTATGTTCGCTTATATATATATATGTTTATGTTCTCTGCTTTCTGCATGTGAGTATTTTGCTGGACTTTGTAGCTCACTCTTGTTATTTTCAGATGACAAAAGGCTCATGGAGGACGAAGTTGAGTAGAGCATTATGGTATAGCCAAATAGTTCGATTGGCCGGAGCTGATTAAATGAAGAGCTTAATTTTTTTTCCATTTTGATGTTTTGAGAAAAATTGTAAAATGATTCCGTTGTTTATGACTTTATGGATGTTGTCAGTATGTTTCCGTGATTTTTCTTTATGGTTAATGTTATTGAAAGGTTAGTAAGCATCTCAGACTTTCAAGTCCGACTAAATGTTGGCTAGACTGGTGTGGAATTTATCGGAAGGCCAACTCATGTACTTCGGCCTCATCAATCCTGTGTAAATGAAAAGGGGAAAAATTTTTATGTCCATATTTAAGACCTGATGGCAACTTTATTTATGAAATTAAGTACGGGCCGTCACACTTGATAAAGAAGGTGGTCAAACTGAGTTTCCTCTAGATTCAACCTCGATTGATATTCTGAAAGTGACCCCAATTGTCGTCCCTATTAAGGAACCTTTAGCCAGAGTTAAATTAAATCATCCAAAAGACTTCATTCTCGACAATCTAAGTGAGGGATATAAGACTGTATCACCGAGTTCTCAACCTTCATGTTTATACTTGTTATGTATCTCACTTAGAACCGAAAAAGGTTGAAGAGGCCCTGACTGATGAATGTTGGATCAATTCCATTAAACCAATTTGTTGGAAATGATGTGTGGTCCTTAGTTTCCCACCCCAAGCATACCAATGTCATTGGGACCAAGTGGATCTTGAAAAATAAAACCAATAAAAATACAAATATTTTCCTCAATAAAACTTATGTTGTCACTCAAGGATACACACAAGTAGAAGGCATCAATTATAATAAAACTTTTGCTCCTGTAGCTCACCTTGAATCAATTAGAATCTTGTTGTTCATTTCATATACCATTGGCTTTAAACTTTCTCATAGGGATGTTAAAAGTGCTTTTCTAAATGGTACCATTTAAGAGGAAGTCTTTGTTGAACAACTAAAGGAATTTGTGGATCCTGCATTCTCGAATCATGTGTACAAACTTAAAAAGGCTTTGTATGGTCTTAAACAAGCTCCAAGAGTTTGGTACAAGTGTCTCACCTCGTATCTCAATAAACATGGCTTTATTCGGGACAATTTTTATAAAACCTTGTTTGTAAAAACGACCAGAAAATGTATATTGGTTATCCAAATTTATATTGATAATATTATTTTTGGTACTGCCTAGACTCTCATGCTCATGCATTTGCTAATTGCATGTCCTCTGAATTCAAAATGAGTATGGTAGGAGAACTTACATACTTCCTTGGCCTACACATTAGGAAACTCTCTCACAGTATTTGCATCTCTCAAGCCAAGTATGCCATAGACCTTGTCAAGCTTTCTACTTTAATAATAACAAACATACTCAGACACCCATGAGCACTTCCTCCAAATTGGATCGCAATCTGACAGGAAAAGCATCACTGTGACTCTCTATAGAAGTATGATCGGCAGTTTCTTATATTTAATAGCTAGCAGACCCGACATTGTATATGTTGTTGGTGTTTGTACCCATATCAATCCGATCTAAAAAGATTCAATTTACGTGTTGTCAAATGCATCATTTGCTATGTCAATGGCACATCCGACTATGGAAGTTTTTACTCCAGAGACTCAAATTTTGACTTAACTAGATATTCCGATACCGAGTAGGTTAAAAATGCTGATGATCGTAAAAGCATCTCCGATGGATATTTCTATGTCGACTCTAACCTCGTAGCCTGGACGAGTGAGAAACAAAATTTCATCTCCTTGTCAACTGTGAAAGTCAAATGCATTACAGCTGGCAGCTATTGCACACAACTCCTATGGATAAAATAAATACTACTCGATTACGGTATTATTTAGGATACTATGACCATTTACTGTGACAACACCATTGCCATTAATATTTTAAAAAATCCTATTTAGCATTCATGAACAAAACATATTGATATTAGATACCATTATATACATGAACTCATTAAGGCTTAAGTCATAGCCCTTGAACACACTCCATCTGAGAATCAATTGGCCGATATCCTCACTAAACCCTTGGATAGTATTCAATTTGAAATTTTGAGAAAGGCCATAGGTATTTGTTCTCCTCTCTTAGAATGACGTGACTTGCATTTTCTTAAAAAAAAAGGTGCATTGTTCATTTTCGTGCCTAGAGCCTAGTTGGTGCTTGAGTGCCAAATCCAAACACACTGCATTTAAAGAGCGCCTTAGTGTTGCTTGAGTACCTCGGCCTGCGTCCTTTTATCTTCAAGTGCACATTATGCACAACTGCACCATTTCTCCTAACCCTCGTCGCTCTCCCCTCTTTGTCCGCGAAATTTCTCTCCCTCTACCTCTTCACACTCCCAAAGTCCTCCTAAACCCTAGGGCATCTTCCTTAACCTTCTATAGAATCTTCCTTAACCATTCTCTAATACCACCTATGACAAACCACGTTTTAAAACCCATCGTTAATTATAATTATAACTTATTATCCTTTAATTATCAATTTTATCAATAAATAAATCATTAACCCATTGGACGTGAGCTTTTCTTTTGTGTGCCACAATTGCCTATACATAAACAATAACATAATATATACGGGATCCAAATACATTGTCACCTCATCTGTGACTTTGATGCTAATCTAAACAACATAATGTTAGCTTTTTATTAAGGAAAGATACTTGTCATTACTAAAATCAATCATACACTAATCTATGAAAACAATAAACATTTATAATATTTGTCCATCTGATACAAAAATTATCACTGAGATGCAACATGCTTATAGTCCTAACAACTATACATATCCAATATTACAATTGATACAAAATTATGCAATCCAAAAACTCTATATCAATTATGCAATCCAGTTTGTTTAATGAACTACTGCAAATTCCATTATCAATTTGTATTTAAAAATTTCTAAAAAAATTCTAATTTTTTGATTTGATGGATTTTAAATCTTATTATTATATCACAATTTTCAACTTGATTTTCAATAAATTAATTCAATATTTTTATCTCGTTCAACTTTCTTACAAACCCATCTCCATATTTTGAACATATCACAGTTTATATGTATCATTCATTCTATATATTGAATTAATGTCGAAGCCAAATTGGTTACATTTTAAAGAATATTACAGTATATATGAAGACCAAGACTTTTCAAGTGGAAAATGTATAAATGCATAGTCATCTTCGCAGTCCTACGCCTCGTGTATTACATGATGCTAAAATGCAGTAATGAATTTTGAAATTTTTGCATGGTATATAATTATATAGATGAGTATCATTAATTCAAATTCAACCCAATATTTTGATCAAGCTTCTTAGATTTTGTAATCCAGATTCTATACTTTGCAAACCAAAGCAAGAGGTGACAGGTTTAAGACTTATTCTTTGATTTATTCCTTGACGCTTAAGTTCAAGTCAATTAGCCAAACTAGGAGAAAAGAAGAAAAGAGAAGAAGGTTTATGGAAAACTAGTTCCTAGCCTAAAAAAATTTTGTACAAAAAATGTGTATTGAAGGACAAGCTCTGGACCATAGAATGTTCAGATTATAGTGTTGTTGAACATGCATTTTTGGTAAATACCAATGAAAAGCTATCCTTTGTGTGATTAGGACCTTGGTATTTATATACATTCCTAAAGGCAATTTTTCCTCACGCTTTGTATGATCTCTCATTTGAGTGAGTTTTCTCCGGATAGAGTATCCGTTTAATCTATGTAATTGTGACAAACCCATCTCGGATTAGGAGCGACGAAAAGCCTCCCCTCTAGACGGCCGTCAAAATCACCTAAATACAGATCCCAAAATGAAATCCATCCATATAAATATCAAATCTATCAAAAATATCAACATCCAGACATACACACATGATCCAAATGTGCCACAATATATTCGTGGCTTCAACGTCGTATCTCTGGACACAACGTTCGACAAAGAGATGCCACTAGGTACCTGAATACAAACCATGATAACCTACGAAAGTATATAAAATCATCCATACATAGTAAAAACTAAACTCATCGGAATATCATTAATAGAATTGAAATACATCCACATATCCATCCAACATATGCATAAGTCCTCCATATATATTCACAAAAATCACAGATCATCTTCCAAGCCTAGCTTAATCCCTACACTTTACTCCTCCTCAACGAGCGAAAGCTCGTGCTCATCTGAAGGTAAGAAAATAGTAAGGAGTGAGTCAAATACTCAATAAGGAACAATATATAACAAGGACAATGTATTATACTTTAAAATAAATTGAGGGAATATAATAGAATTATAATGTAGATACAAAAACATAAAACATGATCAAAAATATTTTCAGAATACATTTAACTTTCATATCTTGTTTCTGATTTTCTTTTGATATAGATATTGTATTTAAATTTCTTATTTTACTTTCGATCCTTTAGTACTAAAACATGTAGAAACTACATTCATATTTAGAAATCAGGGCTAGTAGGTCTTACCAACTAATTTAGCAGACATCAAGGAAATGGATTGTGTTCATCCACACAATCAAAAGGCCTCATGCCTCTAATTAGAGGCCAAAACACAATGAGTCCGTCACATAAACCCTCACGGCAGGACATTTTTCTCGATACCATTGTAATATTTTAAGGCACGCCAGAAAATACTACCCTCTGAAATATAAATCATTGGTCTAATTTCATGATTACTTTACATAGTTCAAATTGGAAACTCTGTACAAACATACGGATATTGATAACGAGTAACGGATAATAGATACTGTTAGCAAATAATGGATACAATGGATAATAAATAATGAATACAGATGACAGATACCAATACTAACGACAGATAACAAATAACAGAAACTAATGACAGATACCGGTACTGATGACGGATAACAAATTACAGAATCCTAATTTCTTGTTGTAGAAATAGGTACACATTTCATATGCTTGGGATACAAATACATAATTTCATATTCTTACAAAACAGATACATATTCGGTATTCTTGTGAACTTATCCAGATATATGTTTTCATATTCTTTTGAATTTAAATCTTTACATGATTTCAAATACATACATAAATTAACTTAAAGTTTAGAAAAAAAATAGAAACTTCTTACCATGTTGAGCCAAACAAAATATTATAACTTCTGGACCATATATTCCTTCACCAAAGGTACCCCACAATTTTCGGAACATAAAAGATATCATATACAAAATAAATGTAAATAAATATCAAATAATTAAGGTAAAAACATTCACAAAGCTAAGTTTTCAATTTTCTAAGCCAAATCATGTATAAACCCCAAAATAAACGGAAGAAAATGGTGGGGGCGTGGGGTTAGGGTTTCTAACGAACACAATACCTCTCAAAACATCAAAATCGGATACAAAATCAACATATATGCATAGCCAATACATGGGTATCAAAAAATACAAGCTTGGACGGGTATCGGAATAAAAATATCCAAAAGAAACGAAAAGAAAAGAGCAACAAGAGAAGAAAAAAAGCATATGGGTACACTTATATCGACCCGATCTACAACTTCCTCTACTAGCTCTCAACCAAAATGAATCCGAGAACTTCGATCTTCTCTTCTCTCTCTTCTCCACCGAGCCCTCTCTCACTATTTTTCTCCACAAAATGACAGAAAACAGGATGCGCAGCTTGAAATAGCTGAGCGGGAGCTCGAGCGCATAGCGCCACTGGTTCCTGCACTCAAGCACCCCTCGGGCATTGGTTAGGCCTGCATCAGGCCTCCAGCGAGCCAACGTCACGCATACGCCGTCTGAAACCCGTTTTGACCCTTCTAATCTAATATTTCATATCCTTGAACCTCAATTTTGATTATATAAGCTTAATAAATCATGCTTATCATAATTTAAAACTTAAATCTTATTTACAAATTAACATTTAAAGGTTTACAGTGCCAGTTCCCAATTTTGCCAATTCCGGGTCTTTAGGCTTTTCAATCCAATTTCTCCCATATCCTTTGACCTCGATTCACTTATATTAATTTAGTTACTCATAATTACTATGTTTTAGAAATTAGTACATTATAATCCTTCCCGACTTATAGAAATTTTATTCTCAAAATTTTATAAATTACAAAATTCAATAATTAGGGATAATCCTTCCAGATTTCTTCCTATCGTTCCCAAGTCACATCCTCGATGAGATGATTTTTCCTAGAGAACCTTAACCATTTGAATTGTCTTGACTCTTAATACCTAATACTTTCTATCTAAAATCTAAATTAAAACATTATCATAAGACATATTCTTAATCTCCTGCAACAGCTTAATTCGATCACAAACTTACTTCCTCAATCCTCGCTACACGGGAGACATAATGATAACCCATTAAATTCGGAGGCGAGCCAAATTTATTGACTACCTTTCCGATTTAATTCAAAACCTCAAATGGACTAATAAACTCTTACTTCAATTCATCCTAAGCCTCAAAAATGATCATTCACTTTGAATTTCAAACTGAACTTAAAATGTATGGGCCCACACGCTCTGCTGCGCAACTCTAATTAACCATTTATTAGAGCACCAAAATCCTCTTGCAACTCATATTTATTGATTTATATCAGACATCTAGATTACATAGTAGTTATAAATTTAAGAAAAATTTTGAAGATATCAATACATTTAAGGCAAAACCCATAATCATCAGATTATAATTAGCTTAAGAAACACAATTGAAGCAATTACCGAAAAAATTTCAACACAGTTTCAAATCATCACCAAAGCCTTAAGACTCGAATACTCAACAGACTTATCATTTCGTTGGCATACCGATAAACTAACTTATTCCTTGAACACATGATCCAATTTGACAAGAAATAGGCAACCTTATCAACTAATTCATACATACCCATATTGTAAATATCATCATTCTCTTTAAGCCTCAATCATATCTTTAGATCTATGAAAGTTATGGGCCCACGCACACTTTCAATATACTATTCTGATTAATCATTTATTTTTAGTATAATATTCATTGAGCAAAGAAAAATCCCAAGGATATTGATACAACTAAAGCAAAATATGTGATCCTCAAACTACACATAACTTGGAAACACAACTGAAAACATAGATTCCAAATTCAAAATATAATGCAAAAACTAAAGCATCCCAAAGTAAAAGATTAAATTTACCTTCCACCACATTTGGTACTGCCTCCGAATTTTGTACCTTAACTACAAACATCTTGCCTGAAACTGTAGACTTCGAGGCCATTGGCTTCTTAGAATTAGAGTAATCCTTGATCAAATGACCCTATTGACCACATTTAAAACAGGCTCCCATCGATTTATAACAAGACTTTCCTAGATGCAATTTTTTGCCATAAGAACAAGCAGATGCTACTGCCTGTGGACGCGACACTGTCTGAACTTTGACACAATCCCTTCCCTTATCCGCTAACTTAGCTTTCTTGACAAGTCCTTCCGCCCCTGAATTAGAACTTGTCCCTGACTCTCCACGATTTGCCGCTCTCTTCTTAAAATATTTCTCCTCCCTAAGCTCCTTCTCGTATATCAACACCCAATCTAATACCTCTCCGTATGTTCATAATTTTAATGTCGATAGCTACTTTTTAATTTCAGACCTCAAACCCTACCAAAATCTCCTTGTCTTCCTCACTTCCTCATCCACCCTATAAGATGCATAATGCGACAGCTCAATAAATTTTACGTCGTACTCTGCCACCGTGCAATCCCCCTGCCTTAACCAAATAAACCCTTCCTCCTATTCCCGAAAATTGTCAAGAAACTATTTGTCCATAAAAGCCTCTTCGAACATATCCCAAGAAATTTCATCTTCAGACACTCCTTCTAAGTGCCATTATTAATACTCTCTCTAAAATAAGAATAATTTCAGTCCAATCACAATTCAACTTGAATACTAACCAAGACACTATACACTATGCGATCACACATAACTAATCTATCTTAACTTAAGTCCAAGCCTAAGTCAATTAACTTAACTTAATTAAGACACTAACTATGATAACTAGGACTATCCGATCCAACTTATCCTATCCTAAGCTTCCACATAAGATTCAAATCAAACTTAAGGCATCTCCTTCTCTGATACCACCTATGACAAACCCATCCCGGATTCAAAGTGACGAAAAGCCTCCGCTCTGAACGGCCATCAAAATCACCTAAATACAAATCCCAAAATGAAATCCATCCATATAAATATCAAATCTATCAAAAATATCAAATCTTGCAAACACACAGGATCCAAAAGTGCCACAATATGTTCGTGGCTCCAACGACGTATCTCTGGACACAACGTCAAACAGAGAGATCCTATTAAATACCTGAATACAAATCATAATAACCTATGAAAGTATATAAAATCATCCATACACAGCAAAAAATAAACTCATCAAAATATCATCAATATAATCAAAATATATCCACATATCCATCCAACATATACATAATACATATGCACAAAAATCACAAATCATCCTCCAAGCCTAGCTTAATCCCTGCACTTTCACCTCCTCGTTGGGTATAAGCTCATGTTCATTTGAAGGCATGAAAACAACGAGTAAGCCAAATGTCCAGTAAGGCACAATATATAACAAGGACAATGCATTATACTTTATAATAAATCAAGAGAATATTATAGGATTATAACACAGATACAAAAACATAAAACATGATCAAAAATATTTTTAAAATATATTTAACTTTCATATTTTATTTTTGATTTCCTTTGGATACAGATATTGCATTTAAATTTCTTATTTTACTTTCAATTCCTTTAGTTCTAAAACATGTAAAAACTTCATTTATATTTAGGAATTAGGGTTAGTAGACCTTACCAACTAACGGAGTAGACATCGAGAAAATGGATTGTGTTCACTCCACATAATCGAAAGGCTTTATGCCATAATTAGAGGCCAGAACATACAGATTCCATCACATAAATGCCCATGGTAGGATATTTTTCTCGATGCCATTGTAATATCCTAAGGAATATCAAGAAATACTACCCTCAGAAATACAAATCATTGGTCCAATTTCAAGATTACTTTACATAGTTCAAATTGGAAACTCTATATAAACATACGGATACTAATAACGGATAACAGATAATAGATATGGTTAGCAAATAACGCTGACAACTGATAATAAATAACCAATACATATGACAGATATCGGTACTGATGATGGATAACAAATAACAAAAACTGATGACCGATACAAGTACTGACAATGGATAACCAAATTACAAAGTCCTAATTTCTTATTGCAAATTCCAATTTCATATTCTTACAGAAACAATGCACATTTCTTATGCTTGGAATACAAATACATAATTCTATATTCTTATAAATACAGTTACATGTTCGATATTTTTGTGAACTTATTCGGATATATGTTTTCATATTCTTATGAATTTAAGTCTTTACATGACTTCAAATACATGCATAAATTAACTTAAAGTTTAGGAAAAATTAAAAAGTTCTTACCATATTGAGCCAAATAAAATATTATAGTTTCTGGACCACAAATTCCTTTAGCAAAGGTATACCACATAATTTTTTGTAACATACAAAATATCATATATAAAATACATGTAAATAAATATCAAATAATTAAGGTAAAAACGTTCACAAAATTAGGGTTCCAATTTTCTAATCCAAATCATACATAAACCCTGAAATAAATGGAAAAAAATAGTGGGGTGTGGGGTTAGGATTTCCAACAAACACAATACCTCCCAAGATATCAAAATCGGACACAAAATCAACATATATGCATGCTCAATATATGGATATCATAAAATACAAATTTCAATGGGTATTGAAACAAACATACCCAAAAAAATGAAAAGAAAAGAGTAACAAGAGAAGGAAAAGTATATGGTGCACTTGACTCAACTCGATCTATAACTTTTTCAACTTACTCCAAGCCAAAAATGAACATGAGAGAGCTTTGATCTCCTCTTCTCTCTCTTCGCCACCGTGCCATCTCTATCTCCACTCTCCCTTTTTTCTCCGCAAAATGACAAAAAAAGGACGTGCGGCTTTAAATAGCCGAACTGGCACTCGAGCGTGCGTCAAGCACTCCTAGGGTACGAGGCCACTGGTTTCGGTGCTCGAGCGTGCCTTGGGAGCCCCTCAGGAATGGGGCCACTAGTTCCCACGCTTGAGCACCCCTCGGGCACAGGTCAAGCGCAGGTCAAGACTGCAATGAGCCAGCTTTGCACACGCATCGTCTGGGGCCCGTTTTAACCCTTCTAACCCAATATTTCACATCCTTGGACCTCAATTTTTATTATATAAGCTTAATAAATCATGATTATCATAATTTAAAACTCAAATCTTATTTACGAATTAACATTTCAAAGTTTACAACGTTGGTTCCCGATTTTACCAATTTCGAATCTTTAGGCTTTTCAATCCTATTTCTTTCATATCCTTTGATCTCGATTCACTTATATTAATTGAGTTACTCATAATTACTATATTTTAGAAATTGGTACCTTATGATTGTAAGGTACATGTATCTAAAATATGATAATTTTAATAATTAAATTGATATAATTAAGCTTGGGATAAGTAAAATTAGAAAATTTAACTTAGTACAACAAACTACAGGGCTGAGCATGCTGCAGGCTAAATTCCAAAAGAAGGGGCTAGTTCTAGAAGCTACTGGGCTCGCCATGGGCTCAAGCAAAACGGGGGCGCAAAATCACAAAAATGCTAGGCTCGCTGCTGGGCTCGAATGTGCAAGGAGGCGCCATTTTACAAATGTAAACATCCGCTGCATGCTTGCTGTGGGCTTGAGTGTGCCGCTCTCGCCTACCTTGCACTCGATCACCAATTAGAATATTTTACCACCGACATACCTTTTCTTGTTTTAAATAGATAAAGGAAGAGAGAGAAGCCACGAACGACAGCAAAGCACGAAGGGGAGAAAAGTGGAAAAGAAAAAGGGAATGGTTTCTCTTCCAATTTTGATCCAATCAGAGTAAAAAAATGGTAAATTAGGCTAAGGCAAGTATACCCTAAACTTATTCTTGCTTATTGTTGCTTTTTGATGTCCCCATTTGGGTATTATTGTTCTAATACCCTCCTCCCCTAAGATTTGGTATGTATAATGCATATTTTTTAAATTTCTCATCATTTTATGGATATATTTCATATTTAAGTATAAATATTACGATTTATGGTTTTGATTTCATGATTTGGCTTACGTTTTGGGTTCGATTTGTGTCCAGAACATTTACCCTAAACCCTACTTCAAAAATGAGGGTATAAAATTGTAGTAAACTTTGAGTTATGAGGTAAAAATATTATTTGGTAAATTATTTGAGCTTATTAGACATGTTTATTTGAGATTGCCAAAAAGTCATACAATCTAAAAATATTGAGAACCATAAGATTTATCTGAAGGTTTAGTTGTATGGATTTGACATGGCTTTTGAAGTATGATTAACTAAGGCCTTGAAATTAGAATAAGAATATCTTAAGTTCAGTTAAAACTAGTAAGAAAACTGGACCAAGGTTTGTTATTCAGTGGATAGTATTCTTTGATATGTCTTAGGATATTACAGTGGTAATTGATGATAATTTTGTCCATAGAGTGATACGTGGTCTGCCTTCCTCGGAGCATTACTATGGAGGTATTTAATTTTTATCATCCTACCCTCCAGAATGTAAATAATGAGGATTTTGACTTTTGATCATCCTGTCTCAGGATGTAAATAAGAAGGAAATCTTTGGCCTTGAGTTGTGCTGAGTGAGAACAATCTATCCTTGATTATTCACTCCCTTATCTAGTAGGGCCTACTAGTCTGGGTCCCTTAAGAAATAAAAGCTAATCTAAATGACAAGTTGATTTGATTTGTGATTTTCAGTATATTTTCTGATTAAGTTAAGTGAAATGAATAATTGGACAAAAAGATAAAAGAAACAAAAATAAGATTTTTGTTCCAAGTTCATGTTTATACTTTGCTTCATGCTTTCATCTGCTCCATTTGCATTTTGATTCCTAATTCCTTCTTTATCTTCCTTTCTATTTATATTTGTATTTTATATAAAAATTTACATGTCCTTATTATTATAGTACCTTGTTGAGCTATTAGTTCATTCCTTGCTGTTTTATCTATCCTTCCAGATGAAACTGTCAAGCTAATACCTGATGAGAAAGAGTAAGAAAAGAGATTAGCTAAGGACAATTGCTGGATCTTGAAGACTTGGGCAATGTTGAATGCTAATGTATTGTGAATGAAACCAACTAATATTTTGGATGAATATCAAGTATTAAATGGCATGTCATGTTGTATTTATTATGAATTATTATTATGCTTTTGCATATTAATTTATGGATATAGTATGCATCCGTAGGTTGGATTTTGGAATTATATAGGTTCCCAGATAGCATTTCTATTAGATCCAATATGGTAGTTATGAGTACTGTGTTAGAGCCATGGATGATATGGCATCATATTGATCCTGTGTATGAATTGTGTATATGTTATGATTGAATATGATTGAAATTTTGAGGTTTATAGCTTGAAAATATCTTGTTCAGGTTATATTATTCAGGTTATATATATGGTTTTTGCACATATTTCAGGAAGGCTCTACCCAATTTTTTGCAAAAATTATTGTGCTTAATTATTTGTGTATTAGTTCAGTTAAGTTAAATATAAAAATTGACGAAGGTCATCAGTGGATGATGACCCGTTCTATCATAGTTGGTATCAGAGAAAAGAGATACTTTAGGATTGATCGATCTTTAAGAAGAAGCTTAGGCCTAGTTTCGATTAAAGTAGGGTAAGGGTAGTTAGGATTAGATGAAATATTTAGGTGCTAGTCCCTAGGTTTAAATTTTAAATATTTGATTAATTGTAAACCCCTCCCTCTAATCTGAATATGCGAGACTAATTGATGTTGTGATATTTATGGTTATAGGATAATAGCATTGCTAATAGAGGAAGAAGGAATATTCGAGGGGGTACTGTACTCAGGATCAAGAGGCTCAATATCTAAACTTATTGGGGAGAATGACTAACATAATTGAATCAATGAAGTATCGTCATATGGCTCCGATTCCTGCTCCAGATTCAGCCCTAGTAAATCTCGGCCCAATGACATATGAGAAATTTATGGCTGAACGGGCACCCGAATTTTTAGGAGAACTAGATCCGACAAAGATGGATATTTGGATTCGGAGCTTAAAGAAGATCTTTGCTGTCATTCAATATTCTGATCGGAAAAAGATTATCTTTGCGGCTTATAAGTTAGAGGGGGAAGCTGATAGTTAGTGGTCAATGACGAAAAGGGCGATGGGTGTGCCTAAAGATGAGATTACTTGGGATTGGTTTGAGGAGGCTTTTATGAAAAAAATATTTTCTTTCTAGTCTCCAAGATCAAAAGGAACATAAGTTTATGAGGCTTAAGCAAGGGAATCATACTATAGCGGAATATGATGCAAAGTTTACTGAATTATCCCAATATGCGGCGTATATTGTGGAGGACAAGTTGAGAAAAGTTAAGAAGTTCCAACATGGTTAAGGGACAAGATTAGAAGGCAATTGGTGACACAGAAGCTGCAAACTTATGCTGAAATCCTAAATAGGGCTCTGATATTTGAAAAGAAACTTGAGAATCAAAAGTTTTTCACTAAGAGGACAGTTAGTCAAATGAGTTCTCGTGCGGGATCAGGTTTGAGACCCTCAGGGCCTTCTAAAAAGGTAAAGGTGTCAGATAAGGGGAAGAGTAGTACTGAAATTCAGTCAGTGACTAGTTCTCAAGGGTCAACAGTTGATTGTGTTTATTGTGGAGGAAAGCATTTTGGGAGACCTTGCTTTAAGAAGACGGGGACCTGCTTTAATTGTGGTCAGTAAGGCCATCAGATCAAAAATTGTCACCTTCCAAAAAGGCCAGAAGCAAAGAAGCCTACTGTTCTAGCAAAAACTTTTGTAGTGACTATTCAGGACGTTGAGCCATCCCCGAATATGATTGAAGGTACCCTTTTTATTTGTGGAGTTTTAGCTTCTATTTTATTTGATTTAGGATCTACGCATTCTTTTATTTCTCCACAATTTGCATGTTATATCACATCAACTCTAAGAATTCTAAATTATTCTCTAATTGTATCGATGCCTATAGGATCATTGGTAATTACTGATATTATGTATCCAGATTATATGGTTGAGGTGAATAGGATGCATTTGATGGTGGATTTGCTATTCTTAAATATGTGTGATTTTGATGTTATTTTGAGGATGGACTAACTAGCCAATTATCATGCCAGTATTGATTGTTTCTTGAAGCGGGTGTTTTTTACTATTCCTAGAGTTGAGTCCTTTTTCTTCTAAGGCATTAGGAGAAAGGAGATGCCCGTATTGATTGCGATATTGCATGCCAAGCATTTGATCCAGAATGGATGCCATGCTTATTTGGCACATGTCAGCACCATTGGGAGTCATAGTGTGCCAACAAGAGATATTTTGATTGTATATAATTTTGAGGATGTATTTTTAGAGGAGTTGCCTGGGTTACCCTCTTATTGGAAGATTGAATTTGAAATTAAGGTTATTCCTGGTGCTAGTTCAATTTCAAAAGGCACCATATCATATGGCTCCTGCTGAGTTAAATGAGTTAAAGTTGTAATTGCAAGATTTGTTAGATAGGGGTTTTATTCAGCCGAGTGTATCTTCGTGGGGTGCATCAGTATTGTTTGTAAGGAAGAAGGACAGGTCCTTACGGCTGTGTGTGAATTATTGTAAACTGAATAAGATCACAATCAAAAATAAATATCCATTTTCACGTATTGATGATTTATTTAATCAATTGCAAGGATCTCAGGTGTTTTTCAAGATTGATTTGCGATCGGGATACCATCAATTGAGGATAAAACAAAAGGATGTGGCCAAGAGAACTTTTCGGACGAGGTATGGCCACTATGAATTTCTTATTATGCCATTTGGTCTTACTAATACCCCCGCTACTTTTAGGGATCTAATGAATCAGGTGTTCCGACCGTATTTGGATAAATTTGTGGTGGTATTTATTGATGACATTTTGATATACTCTAAAAGTTATGAAAAGCATTAGATTCATTTGAGGATTGTTCTCAAAGTGCTTCGTGAGGAGAATTATGTCCCAAATTGAAGAAATGTGAGTTTTGGCTTGAGAATGTGATATTTTTGGGGCATGTTATTTTGAATGGTGGTATTGCTGTAGACCCAAAAAAGGTAAATGCTATTATTAACTTGAATAGGCATACCTCAATAACTAAAGTTAAAAGTTTTCTTGACATGGCAGGGTATTATAGAAGATTTGTAGAGAATTTGTTTTGGATTGTTATGCCTTTGGCTTGATTGATAAAGAAGGATGTCAAGTTTGATTTGACTAAGGATTATGATAAGAGCTTCCGGGAATTGAAAAATTTGCCTAATAACTGCTCCAATATTGATTATCCCGGAGGGATCGGGTGGATTTGAGTTTTATTGTGATGCCTCAAAAATGGGCTTGGGTTGTGCGTTGATTCAAAATGGGAAAATAGTTGCTTATGGGTCTAAACAGCTAAAGGTGCGTGAAAAGAATTATTCAACTCATAATCTGGAGTTAGCTGCAGTTGTGTTTGCCCTGAAAATTTGAAAATATTATCTTTATGGTGAGAAATTTCTTATTTTTCTGACAATAAAAGTTTAAAGTATTTATTTTTACAGAAAGAGTTAAATATGAGACAAAGAAGGTGGATTGATTTTCTGAAAAATTATGACTCTGAGATTCAATACGAGCCCGGGAAAGCCAATGTAGTTGCGAATGCTTTAAGCCACCAGTCAAATTTTGTAGCGACTTTCTAGATAAAACAGATGGAGATGTTAGATTGTTTGAAGCAGTGGAATATTTAAAGATATGTTCGAGGTAACCAGATGATCCTATCGTATCTTCAGATTCAGTCGAAAGTACTAAAAGAAACTAAGGAGAAGCAGGTAAATGATTCTTTTCTTATGGATATTGTTGGGGATTTGAGTAAAGACTCCCAAATTGATTTCAATGTTCATACTGATAGAGTTTTGAGGTTTAGAGACCGTTTGTGTGTGTCAAACGATAAGGAGTTAAAGGATAAAATTTTGAAAGAAGCTCATCGATCCCGATATACGATTCATCCGGGACTAATAAAATATATCAGGATTTGGAAGACATTTTGGTGGAGGAATATGAAGAGAGACATTGTGTCCTTCGTGGAGAGATATCTTATTTGCCAGCAATTAAAAGCTGAAAGGAGGAAGCCGTCTGGGTTGGTGCAACCAATACCAATCCCAAATTGGAAGTGGGAAGATGTTTTGATGGATTTTGTATCGAGTTTGCCAAGAACTCCCAAGAACCATGATATTATTTGGGTTATTATCAATATATTGACCAAATTAGCCCATTTCTTGGCGATCAAGATGACGTATTCTCAAGATAAATTGGCGCAATTGTATATAAATGATATTACCAAACTTCATGGTGTACCTGCAACGATCGTGTTTGATCAAGATCCGAGGTTTGTCTCTAAATTTTGGAACAGTTTGCATAAGAAACTTCGGACAGAATTAAAGTTTAGTACGGTGTATCACCCCCAAACTGACGGCTAATCAGAGTGTACTATTAGATTTTGGAAGATATGTTAAGGGTCTCAATGATTGATATGAAGAAAAGTTGGGATAATTATTTAACCATAGCGAGATTTGCCTATAAAAATAGTTATCAGGCAAGTATAGGCATGGAACCCTTTGAGGCTTTTAATGTGAGAAAATGTAAATCATCGGTCCATTGGGAGAAAGTGGGAGATAAGAGGCTTCTGGGTCCCGAGATCATTAAGGAGACCACGGAGAACATTAGAGTGATCCACGAGAATTTGAAAGTAGCACAAAGCAGGCAGAAAAGCTATGCAAACCAAAAGAGATCGGCATTGAAATTTGAGGTGAGCGATTATGTATTCTTGAAAGTATCACCATCAAAGAGAACATTTAGATTTGGGGTGAAAGGTAAATTAAAACTGCGATTGATTGGCTTTTTTGAGATTTTGGAGAAAATCGGGGAAATGGCTTACAGATTGGCGTTGCCACCCAATTTAGCAGATGTTCACAATGTATTTCATGTGTTAATGCTCCACAAGTATGTTCACAATCCCACACATGTTATTGAGTTTGGACCTCTAGCGGTGAACAAGGATCTAACTAATGTTGAGGAGCCGATGTAAATTTTGGATAGAAATGATCATATACTTCGCGCAAAAACCATTCCTTTGGTGAAAGTTTTATGAAAAAATCATTCACCCAAAGAAGCAACATGGGAACATGAAGAGGAGATCCGAAACAATTACCCCCATCTATTTCCTTGAGGTATGTAGCTTCGTTAAATTTTAAGGACGAAATTTTATAAGTGAAGAAAAATTGTAAGGTACGGGTATCTAAAACATGGTAAATTCTAATAATTAAATTGATATAATTAAGTTTGGGATAAATAAAAATTAAAAAAATTAGAAATTTTAACTTAGTACAGCTAACTATAAAGTTGAGCCTGCTACAAACTCAAGCCCAAAAGGAGGTGCCAATTCCAGAAGCTACTGGGCTCACCATGGGCTTGAGCAAGACAGGGCTGCAAAATCATGAAAATGCTGGGCTCACTACGGGATCGAGTGCACAAGGAGCACCATTTTACGAATGTAAACACCCGCTACACACTCGCTGTGGGCTCGATCAAGCCGCGCTCACCCACCTAGCGCTCAAGTGCCAGTTAGAATATTTTACCACCGACTTACCTTTTCATGTTTTAAATAGAGGAAGGAGGAGAGAGAAGCCACGAACAATAGCAAAGTACGAAGGGGAGAAAAAAGGAAAAGAAGAAGGGAAGGGTTTATCCGTCAATTTCGGTCTGATCAGACTAAGAAAATCGGTAAATCAGATTGAGGAAGTATACCCAAAACTTATTCTTCCTTGTTGTTACTTTTTGATGTCTCCATTTAGTTATTATTGCTCTAATACCCTCCTCCTAAGATTTGTTATGTATAATGTATGTTTTTCAAATTTCTCATCATTTTATGGATAAATTTCATATTTAAGTATAAGTAATATGATTTATGGTTCCGATCTCATGATTTGGCTTGCGTTTTCGGCTCGATTTGTGTTCGGAACATGTACCCTAAACCTAATTCAAAAATGTGGGTATAAAATTGTAGTAAACTTTGAATTATGAGGTAAAAATGTCATTTAATGAATTATTTGATTTTATTAGACATGTTTATTTGAGATTGCCAAAAAGTCATACAATTTGAAAATATTGAGAACCACAAGATTTATCTAAAGGTTTAGTTGTATGAATTTAACGTGGCTTTTGAAGTATGATGAACTAAGGCCTTGAAATTATAATAAGAATACCCTAAGTTCAGTTACAACGAGTATGAAAACTGGACTAAGGTTTGTTATTCAGCGGGTAGTGTTCTTTAACATGCCTTAGAATGTTACAGTGACAATCGAGAATAACTCCGTCCATAAAGTGATATATGGTCCACCTTCCTTGGGGCAATACTATAGAGAAATTTGGTTTTTGATCATCCTGCTCTCGGGATATAAATAAGGAGGATTTTGACTCTTGAGCATCCTGCCTTGGGTTGTAAATAAAGAGAAAAGCTTTGGCCTCGGGTTGTGTGGAGTAAACACAATCTATCCTCGATTATTCGCTCCCTTAACTAGTAAGGCCTACTAACCCGGGTCCCTCAAGAAATAAAAGTTAATCTAAATGACAAATAAGTTGAGTTAATTTGTGATTTTCAGCATATTTTCTGATTAAGATAAGTGGAAGGAATAATTAGATGAAAAGATAAAAGAAACAAAAATAAGATTTTTGTCCCAAGTTCATGTTTATACTTCACTTCATGCTTTCGCTTGCTCCATATACATTTTGATTCCTAATCCCTTCTTTGTCTTCCTTTCTATTTATATTTGTATTTTATATAAAAATTTACATGTCCTTATTATTATTGTACCTTGCTGAGCTATTGACTCACTCCTTACTATTTTATCTATCCTTCTAGATAAACTGTCGAGCTGATACTTGAAGAGAAAGAGTAGGAAAAGGGATTAGCTAAGGACAATTGCTAGATCTTGAAGACATGGGTAATTTTGAATGTTAATGTATTGTGAATGAAATCAACTAATATTTTGGATGAATATTATGTATTAAATGGCATGTCATATTGTATTTATTATGGATTATTATTATACTTTCGCATGTTAATTTATGAATATAGTATGCTTCTGCAGGTTGGATTTTGGAATTTTATAGGTTCCTAGATGGCATCTTTATTAGATCTAATGTGGTAGTTGTGAGTACTGTGTTGGAGTCATGGATTATATGGTATCGATGTTGATCCTGTATATGAGTTGTGTGTATGTTGTGGTTGAATGTTATTGAAATTTTGAAGTCTATAGCTTGGAAATGTCTTGTGTAGGTTATATTATTCAAGTTATATATATAGTTTTCACTCATATTTAGGGGAGGCTCTGCCAACTTTTGGTAGAAATTGTTGTGTTTAATTATTTGTGTATTAGTTCAGTTAAGTTAAATGTGGAAATTGATGGAAGTCATCAATGGATGATGACTCATTCCGTCACAACAGTAATCCTCCAAAGTTGGTTTTTGAGTTAGCTTGTTGGTTTTTCTTTGTAAAAAATGGATGACTATCTCTTTCTTCAACTGATTCGAGATAAACCTCTAGATAGTTCTATCACATTGGTAGTTCAAATGACTCTTTAGAAATAAAAATAATGATTCAACAAGGTTAGGCCTTATCATTGCACCATGTTTCTCTAATTTCGGAATTTGAACTGTCATCAGAAAAATTAGATATTATGATTCCAAGTACAAATCTAAATTATGATTTAAATGGATTCAGATTGAATTATCGATCCTTTTATCTAGATCTTACACTCCACAACATCAAACAATGTTTAATGGACATGAGATTCATTCCTTAATATATTCTTCGATACCTGAATCAGTAACTCTCATTAAAATATGAAAAATAGAGAAAGTAATGAGGAAGTGAGAGATAGATGACTTGACTCTATAATATGCGGAAGATTAAGTGTTTTGAGGGATATCAATCTATATTTGCTTTCCAGCCTCTGTCCCCTTTTTAGAAAGAAAAAACATGCGTATTTATAACCACTTTTTTTTTTGGTAAGTAAGTTTAATGAATTAAATAAAATAAAAATTACAAAAACGATATTCTAACTCCCAGTGTTTTGCCAACTAAGAATTAGAATAACGAGCTAGGGCATACCCCGAGCATCACCATAAACATAATCATGAACCAATTTAGAGAATTGAGAAAAACCTCACCTAGGAGAGATTTATCAAAAATAATCGAAAGCTGTCCGGCCCTACAACAAAACAAACTTAAAAAAATTCAACAAGAAGAGCATAAGTGCCACCAGAGTAGCAACATAATGGGGACTCCGGCACCTCTGCTCCATATTCGATCCGGGTAGCCCTAGAGTAGCAACCCCGGAGGAACCATAAATGCCACCAATTCGAGAGGCAAGCGGCAAAAGTGGGCCAGCCACTCCCGGCATCCACCATCAACACTTGCAGTACAACTTGCATGAGCCTCATCTGCAGTGCAGCCAACATCATCAAAGAAAGCGCCCATCCCATTAACAGCGGGAAGGAGGAGACTAATACTCCAGCATAGGAAATCAGTGATGAAATCAGCACAACATCAAAGGCATCAGCCATACAGCCACGCAACTTCGGACCGGCACTTTGAGCGGCAGATATAGATCGCAACCGAAAACTGGGGAGCAGCATATAGTGGCAGAATCTGCTATCAACATCCAAGGCCAGTACACCCCGTCCAGCGGAAGCCCAATCCATTAGCAGCAAATTGGCATTGAGGCATTACATAGAAGGAGCTCAAACGAGGCAGAGAGCATCATAACGAGTGCAGTTGTAACCCATATCCAAATTCAACAGATCCAAAGAAATGTACCCAAAAACAGCCAATACCCAGTCCACCCACAAAGCCTTGCTATGGCGAGAACAAAACCCGAGTCCATTCACCCCGGGGCCAGCGGCACCCGGAGGCGACAAGCGGCAAGGAGCCACCACAAATTGGTAGCCTCATCAGCCAAATCGGGAGAAATGCTACGAGATGCAACCCACTTCTCAAATCAAAAGCATATCATCCAGGAAGATACAAGCGAGACACATGCCAGCGGTAGCCCAATAGCATAAGGAGAGTATCTGCAACTCCAGCAAATCCTGAGCACCGAATCAAAATGGAGCAATCATCCATTCCAACAACTGCTATCCCCGGACACCAGAGACATCAGTTCCAAAAGCATAGCCTTTATCGTGGAAGCAATCAAACTTCACAATTACAACATCAAAATAGAGAACCGGCCAAAACGACCCAATGTTCCTACAACATGAAGGCACAATTACAACAACATGCAAAGAACCGGCCAAACCGACCAAATGTGCTAACAGCCACGAGAGATCAGCAGCATCATAACTGTCAACTATTGTAAAAACAGCAGGGCATCATCCATCACCACAGCACAACCCCTCCGGAAGCCATGTGGCGAGATTCTTCAAATAAACGAGAGAAGAGGCAATCACCCATCAGCAATCGGCGGTAACCGGGCAAAATGCCACGCAAATAAATGCTTTAGCGGGAGATCCAACAAATGCATCGGCAAGAGTACACCAAAGAACTGCATATACATATCTTGATCTGCATTCCTTCATATGCTTCAAATCGGCATCAACAAAGAAGTCATCTTGAATACCGAAAGTTTGACATAACACCAAACCAAGTTCAGCACTGTCCAATAAGTGAGCCCGCCACTTGCTGTGTGTCTGAGAACAAAGATAGAAGCGACAAACCAAAAGCTCCAAGAGCTCGTCCACCAACTTCAGTAGGGATCAAAGATCAGCCTCCATTGGCAGGAAAGAGCAATTTTAGTTGAACAAAATAAACTCCCCTGCCAATGCAACTCCAACCATTCAGCATCACCAAATCTTTACAATCGGCAATACAAAACAAGGCAGAAACTAGTCCCGAGCCTAGCAATAAGGCAGTATTTTTTTTTTTTGGTAAGTAAGTGTGTATTTTGGATTAAGGGAGGAAAAAAATTTACAAAAACTATATTATAACTCCAAGTTTTTTGACTTAGAGTTAGAACATACTAAGCTAGGGCATACCCCAAGCGACTAGTACATTAGATAATACCTCAAAAAAACCTCTAAGAGGATCAATCTAACCGATAAACATAAAATGTACATAAACATTTTACATTGGCAGAATCAAAATCAGTTGCTCTCGAGACGACGAGTCCAAACACCCGAACGCCTCGCAACCGCTAATAGCAGCAAACAAAGTCTTTACACCCTTAATGCATCCCAAGTTTCCAGCAGCAGAAGGCAAAAGGCAATTGCAGCGCTTCCACCGCCCCACCTCCAGCTTCAGCTCAAATCGGCCAGCAGGTAGTCCCAACTTCGGACCCACCCACTTCCATGCAGCCAACAACGGCGGAAAAAAATTCCCGATCGGCAAACATCGAGCACTCCAGGAGTACCCATCATAATATCCACGAACACATCTTAACGGTGCCAACATAGAAGCAAAGGTGGGTATAAAATATACAAGCTGGTCTTAATATTGAGGCGAGTGCAACCGTAAGGTCATAGTGCGACAACATCAATCGGCGGTGCACATCTAAACGAGGCCTTTGTACAAAATCATAGGCCAATGGTACACATGTGAAACAGAGATGCTACTCAAGGCAGCCAGCAACATCATTTAATGAGAGAATGTAGTCAATGCAATCCGATGGGTCAATGCACCCAAAAGCCACACACCCGGGCTCGACTTAATCCGTCTACACCAGGAACAAAATCCAACAGGGGCTGTTGTTCACCAACACCAATGAATCAGATATGCATCAAACAAACTACCTTTAGCATAAGGAGATCAGCTATCAGCCTAACAGGTGGCAGCCATCATTATACAATGCACCAGCAAACCGATCCATCATTAGCCAAATAGCACGAGACAAATTCAGCATCATTTAGCATCCAACCAAAAAACAAATTCAGCAGAGACAACCGAGCATAATCGACAGCTACTGTTCTTCAACATCAGCTGATGGTGGAGCCCCATCAGCACAGTCAGAATGCCAATTAAGGGTCGGTTCACCCTTGGCCAGCAGCTGCACATAGAACAGAGCAAACCGGCTGAAGCCCATGAGATAGATCTAGCAACCCCACAGATGCCCTTTTCAACATCAAGTAGAGAATCGGGCAATGAGCCAACGGCCACATCACCAAGAGCTACAATACATCCAGTATACCAGCTGAGTGGGGCCCCAACTCCATGCCACTCCACGATCAACAATTAAACCCAGCACAGATTCAAAAATAATCTGAAAACCAGCACTAGCAAGAGTAGCAACACCTAGCAATAAGGCAGTAAATCAGGATAGCTTGTCAATCACTACAACAGGAACATAAACACAGCTCAGCCAACACCAGCACCAAACCAGAGAGTTAGATACTGGGAGTCAGCTCATCTGCATTGCAAGGATACCAAAGGGCCAGATAACCGAGCTGACACCAACATATCGGTAAGGGTACAGGGCATCAGCTCAAACAATCGATCACCCACATTAATCTCATCCAATAGGCCAAAATGAGAACTACCTCCACTAACAAGTGAGCAGTCCGGACAGCAAGCAAGACATACGAAATGCAGATGGACATGCCATCAGACAATCTCCCAAACACCCAAAGGAGCATCATCCAATAATCCACGAAATGGCAAGCTATCCAAAAAAAACAGAAGCCAAATTTATTAGAAGCCTGTAAGCAAAACTCCAACAGCACATCCCCTAAGATCTAGGGGATACCATGGACTTTTTGGATTTTTTCTTTTTCCGAGATCTAGATGGCTTCCAAGAGTCGCTCTCCATAGCCATCGCCTCATTTACGTTTAAGAATTTCTCTTTAGAGTAGTCTACGGCCCGGCCCATACAAATTTCATATCCAGGGGCAGCACCCCCATGCTTAGATGATTCCAAGCTATATTTTTTAGTTATTCGAGAGATTGAACTGGGAGTTGGATCACTGTCGGAACCCGATTCAATAACCAATTCATTGAGTTGTCATCGGGGAGGGCCATCCAAGCACCCGAAGCATCCGAAAAGCATAATTGGTGCCCATATCGGCACAGAGGAGGTTGATGGAACAATATCACTCGAGACAGGAACCATGGACGAGGGCAAGAGCATTGCGGCGGGTGCAATCAATAGAATCCCGAGAGGGCTGGGGACGTCGGACCCGGGAATAGGGAATAACCCCAGGTTCGGGAGAACCAGCGATTGAACACAAGGGAGGGTTTGAGAGTCCATCACAGCCCCAATAGGTGGACTACTCAAAAGACATCCACAAAGGGCGTCAGCATCCTTCGAGGGCTCATTTTGGACAGCTATTGGAAGTGGGAGAGAAGCCGGTTGATTCAAGGCTTCGCAACCACCGAACCGGGGAACGCTATCATCGATCGTGTGCCCAGGGCAAGGCGAGAAAGCCTTTTGGACTTTTTCCACATGAACAGAAGTGGAGGATTTGGAACAGGACTTACCTGTTTGAGGTTTAACATCCTTGGAATGGCATTGAGCAACATCGTGACCCAACAAATGGCAACGACTGCATCTAATAGGCTTCCAGCTATACTCCACCTTCACCACTAAGGGAGCCGAATCATGGCAAGATTTAATGGTGATACTTGTGGGAAAGGGCCCATCGACACCCACTTCAACACAGATTTTTGCGAAGGAGGCGTTCTCCATACGGGCGATCCAGGGTCAAGTCAGAGGGGAAATACCAACGGCACTTGCAACAAAGTCAAAAGGCATGGGTCGATACTCGAATCGAGTTGGAGAGTTTGATCCAAATGGGTAAACGTTTATGTTCTTCCTTGTTCAGAATCATGCCCGGCGACCAGCGTTTAAGAAAAATAGCCTTCCCCACCATGAGCCATGGACCGGCTTGAAGACATTTTTCCATCATCTCCATCGAAGAGAAACGGAAGAAGAAAAAGTTAGATTCATTGCCAGCGGTGTGTGTGAGATCGAAGCGGGCCCAAATCTTTTTAGCAATGGCTTTGACTGCCAGATAGTGAGGAGGGGATTTGAGGAAGTGACCTACCAGCGTAAAACCCCAGAAGGATTGGCCTTGGTCGATGACCTCCGGCAGAGGTGAGATAATGGACGATTCAGCCCCACAGGCCAAGGGGGGAAGAATTTCAGCTCATTGCGCACCTCATGACTATCCTTATGGACAATATCAGCCCAAAGGGGGGAGCTGTGAACATGACCTTCGGAATCCAAGCCGAGACCCTTTGATTTCGAAGCGCCCCAGAATTGGCCTTCCGGAGCGGGAGAGAGAGGACCCGAGGGAGCCGAATCCTTGAGAGAAGAGGGAGCAGGATGGACAAGGGAAGCGGGTACCGGGGGAGGACCCGTGGGGGCCTCGAGGCCGTCGGCCATGGCCGTCGGCGCCAAGGATTCAAATTCACAGGCGGGGGAATTTGAAATTTTAGAGAGAGAAGAGAGCGGCTCTCTTCTACATGCCAAAACCAGAGCTACCGAGCAACTACCACGGCTCATATTTATAACCACATAATCAATTGATAATGATTTCCTTAAAAAAGAATAATAAATTAGGATCTGAGTGGTTATATCCGCCAAAAACTAAAAAGGTTAACTATCTTTATACATGCTCTGAGTAAAAATTGTTTAGATGCAATTCATCCGATGATGATACTAAGCAATTGGTCTTAATTAGGATATTCTCATATAAATTAATTGTCGGGTATATTAACCCCCGCTAGACTTAAACTGCTTGGCTAAGTTGACCCATTGACTTAGTTAGTCGCTAAATGTAATTAATTGCCCGTTTATATTAATTGTTCAATTTATCATTTGGATGTATAGTCATTTGGACCTACAATCCAATCTTTTCCATATCTTTTCAGCCACTCGGCCACTCAGTCATTCGTTCATCCTTCTAATCTCAATTCCTTCTAATTAAGGCAATATTTTAATATTCACTATTCTTGAGCTCATTATACTAATCAATATAGTTATCCTTATTTAGATTATATCCAACATTAGCTCTTATACTCGGAAGTTGAATTTGAGCTTTGAGAAAATTTGAAAAAAGATCAAATCAGTATGTCTTGAATACTATTCATGTGCTTCTTCCTAAGGAAATTGAAACTAATGAGAATTTATTGTCGACTAATAATGTCAATTAGAATTTGCTTTCCTATAGTTCAAGTAAAATTCCTTGTCTATTGACTACCTACTTTTACTTCAAAGCACTTCTTTTTTTTCAGTTTATTTTTAGTTATAAAAGGAATTACTCTTATTTTGTCTTTCTGATTTGTGAACCCTCACACCTAATAGAGTTAGCTAGGTTTTTCAAGCTATTTTGTATTTAGCAGATCAAACAGAAGAGATGCTATCCCAAAACCATGGCATTCCTCCAAATGTCATCAATAAATCCTGTCTTGGTTATGCACTTTTAAAGGAGAAATAATCTTGACTTTTCTCTTTTATTTAATATTGTTAGTCAAACTGATTTTTACCTGAGTAATTACTCTTGAGACCTTATACCACTACGTATATCTTGGCTCATGTGCTTCTCATTATGAGACTAGGACATATGTTAAGGTGCATTTGTTGTGGATGATCTAGATGCCTACCATCAGCCTGTTTGTGTGATCTAGCTAGTTGCTACTATATCCCTCTCCATTTTGATAAGTTGTTGTTGGAGAGAAATGATAAATCTCCTGTTTCTTCTGCGGCTGCTAAGATTCACACTCTGATGTTGTGACGACCCAGATTCTAAATCATAGAAAGTCCTAGTCATCGAGTCAAAAAAATCAAAGGATCGAGGAAAATTGAAGGTTATTCGGAAAATGTATTAAGAAAATCCAAACCAGCTTTAGAGCATATTTTGAAATCGGAAACTGTCTCCTGAATTTGAAGATCGGAGTGAATTGTGTGATGAGAGGCCGAAGCGGCCTTGAAGTCCGGAGTGGCTCTTTGTGTTGGTGAGGCCGGAGTAGAATTGTGGATGTAAGGAGAAGAAATCCAAAGTTTATGAAAAGGTGATGGACGGAGTGAATAATAAGAAGAAGTTGACCGGATTGGAAGAGTTGACTAGATTTCTTGAAAGGTTTACAAAATTGAAAACCGGCACTGCATGTATTTGAACTCGGCTTAATTAGAAATATTGACCAAAAAGTTGACCGGATAAACTAATGGTAACTAAAGACAAAAGTAAACTTTAGGATTTAGTTAGAATTCAACTAGGCAGCGACCAAATGGAGTAGGTAAACTAATCTAGTTACTCCCACCTACCCTCTAAAAAGAGGTACCGAATTGGGTGACTTACCCCACTTACCTCCACCTAACCCCTCCTCTATAAATACCGGCAACGAGTCTTGAAGTTGGGGCAAAATACAAGCCGAGAGAAGGGAGTGAAGGAGAGAGCTCCAAGACGGTAAAAACCGACTGTCAGGCAAGGAAGGAAGAATTTTGAGACAACCCGTCAGGCAAGTGTACCTCGGACACTGATTTTTAAGTCATGTTTTAAGAATATTACAAGTATACGAAAGAATCAGTTTTGGATATCTGATTTTAAGATCATGATTTAATACAAGTATATGCATGTTTCATTGCAAGTATATATGATTCTGGATAAGTATATGTTATATGTACGATGTTTGTCTTGATCATTGAGTAAAGAAGAATTTTTGTTAACCGCATGCTTAAAAGAAGTTCAATTTTCCATTAATGAAAATTAAGTTCGATTTTTCCTTGATAAAGAATCAGTTCGGTTCTCCCATGATGAAAAAGTACTCCATCCTTCAGTAAAAAGTACTCCGAATTTATGAGCTTCGACTTTTACAAGTACTCCGTCCTTCAATAAAAAGGTACTCCGAATTTATGAGCTTCGACTTTTAAAAGTACTCCGTTCTTTGAGTAAAAAGTACTCCGTCCTTTGAGTAAAAAGCACTCCGTTCTTTGAGTAAAAAGCACTCCGTCCTTTGAGTAAAAAGCACTCCGTCCTGTTAGTGAAAAGCACTCCGTCCCCTTGAGTAAAAAGTATTTTGTCCCTTTTAGCGAAAATCACTCCGTCCCTTTGAGCGAAAAGCACTCCGTCCGAAAAGCACACCGACCTCTGTCAAAAAAAGAACTTCGGCTTTTTGTACTGAAAATGAAACTGGCTTGTATAAGAAAAAGGACTCCGTTCCTAATAAAGAAAAAGAACTCTGTCCCCAATAAAGAAAAAGAACTCTGTCCTTTTCTTGGAAAAAGAACTTCAGCCTTAACAAGAAAATGAGCTCCGGCCTTAATGTGAAATGAACTCCGGCTTTAAAGGGAAATGAACTCCGGCTTTTGAACTCCGCCTTTTGTCAAAAAGAACTCCGTCCTTTTGTTGGAAAAAGAACTCTGGCCTTAATGTGAAAATGGGCTCCGGCTTCGTATAAGAAAATGAGTTCCGGCCTTAATATGAAAATGAGCTCCGGCTTTGTATCAGAAAATAAGCTCAGTCTTTGTATCAGAAAATAAGTTCCGGCTTCGTATAAGAAAATGAGTTTCGGCCTTAATATGAAAATGAGCTCCAGCTTCGTATGAGAAAATGAGCTCCGGCCTTAATGTGAAATGAACTCCGGCTTTTGTTGATAAAGAACTCCGACCTCTATCAAAAAGAACTCCGGCTTTGTGTTGGAAATGAACTCCGGCTGTGTATTGAAAATGAACTCCAGCTTTGTACTGAAAATGAAACCAACTCCCTTAATGTGAAAAGAAGCTTCGGCCCTTCCTTAATAAAAATCTAAACCGGCCTCAAGTGTATTTTGAAATCGGCCTTAAGTAAATATGATTTTCAAATTAAGTTTGAAGTATATGATTTTTGGAACGGCCTTAAGATATGCTGAAGGGTAAATTGTGATGTTTCTGTTTGAAAATGGCTTTCAGTAAGCAATAAGAATGAAGTAGTTCTGTTTCTGTTATTTTAGGACCCGAGACTGACTACAGTCCAGGTAAGTTCTTGGGTGAGGCCTTAGAACTTACGGTGGTAATCGAGGATAGCTCTGTCCATGGAGTGATTCATGGTCCGCCCTATCCTCAAGGGCGTTAAGCAAGGAGGAACATAGGCCAACCTTCGGGTGGCACACAGTACAGATATCCCTCGAGATGGGATATATATGACGACATAGGCCGACCTTTGGGTGGCACACAGTACAGATATCCCTCGGGATGGGATATATATTACATGATAGGCCTTGGATTATGTGGACTGAACACAATCTATCCTCGATCATTCGTCCCTTCCGCTAGTAGGGTACACTAATAGGGTCTGAAATTGTTAAGATATATCACAATAAAAGATGAAAATGTATTGTACAGTGAAAAGATGATAGAGTATCATCTGATAAAAAGATGATAATGAATCGTATACAGTAAAAAGATGACAGTGAACAGTATAGAATATTATTTTCGATTTTACCATGCATCAGTAAAGTTTATAGTTATTGTTTTACGGTCTATAGTGTAATGATTTATGAAGCATAAGATTTAATATCGTTATAGTATGTCTTTACTTTTTTTAGATGATGTTTGATTAAACATTCTGGTTCTACATGGTTATATGATCGTTTTGGCATAACCGTTTTACAGTTCATATGCATATACCTTGCAGGGCATCGGCTCACTGTTTTATGTTTTTCCCCTACAGATGAAGCTTTAGAACTTGTGCCTGACGAGTTGGAGTGATTAGAACTTGTCTGAAGGACTATTAAAGACCTCGGAAGCTTATTTTGGAGAAATATTATTGTAATAACTTGATGGACTTCTATGGTTAAACATTTTTTGCTATGTACTCGGAAATGAATATTTTGGAATGAATATGAATGCTTCCGTAAGTGTTAGAATAACTTCCGCTATACTTATGGTGAAAAGTATATGGGTCCTAGATGGCATCTGTGATCCTGTGTTCCACCTAATTGGTTTAGGTTTTCAATTGTGTTATGACTGACGGAATCAAAAAAAAATTCGTTCCGTCACAGATATCTTTTCTTTTTCTCAAGTTGATTAACTCAGTGTTTTTATGTTGAAATATATTTTGTACATGAGTTTGTCTAAGAACAACTAAAAGATTTACTTCTTATTTCTATTTTCAAAATGCATTTAAATTTATATTTATTCGTATGGGATTACAAGTCACCAAAAGTTTAGATTAATCAAATAATCCAAATGAAGTTTTTCCAATTCTTAGTTTTGAGGTTTAAAAGTTTACCAAATGATAACCTGACAAATGACTTTATAGAATCTAACAAATCAACCTTTTAACAAGTCAGGACTCTCAATTTAACAAATCAAAATTTAAAGTACAATAGTTTTGCCAGTTCATTTTTTGAGACTAATTATATTTTTATATTGTTGCCTTTTGACAATCGGTTGGATAGCAGATTAATCAAATAATTCAAATAAACTTTTTTATTTCTTGATTTTAAGATTTGAAAGTTTATCGAGTGATGACCTGACAAATAACTTTATAGAACCTGACAAATCGGCCTTCTAACAAATTAGAACTCTTGATTTAATAAATCAAAATTTAAAATATAATAGCCTTTCCAATTTATTTTTTGAAGCCAATTGGATTTTTATATTGTTGCCTTTTAACAGCTAGTCAAATAGCAAATTAGATGACGTTATTTTCATGATTACTCTTGCTACTGAAATGACTCATTGGCGATGCATTTAATTCAGTACACAGCTTTCTCTCTTGAGACACACAATGCATAGGTTCGAATCCTTTCTCCATCAATTATCATAACACAGTGTTACAATTTTAAATAATTCAGGAAATGTGTCTTCATTTGAGAGGTTTCAGGAAATCAATGTGTCATTTGGATCAACATTTTAGCTTGAAATGCATCGTTTCTATATTTAATCGTCTTTTTAAATTCTAACGTCTCCTTCTCATCTATTTAAACTTGAATCATATTTTCTTCTTATTTATACACTTTCTCAATTTCAAATTGTTGATGCTTGCAATCCTTTGATCTCCTTGATTTCTTTCATCCATGGCTCCATAAAATTCCCTTAAGAAGGTCACCAATATTGCTTCATGTTTATCACTGTCCAATATTCATGATATTTATAATCCATTCAACATTCCGACTATCATTCCATTTGTTGTACCTTTTTCAAATGAGAGGACTTATTCTCCAAGAGATAGCTTCATTACTATTTACGAAACTTATTTGAAAGGAAGGCTTCACATACCTTTTGCTAAAGAGATTATAAAATTAATAGAGATGCTTCAAATTCCTATCACACGACTCAATCCAAATGTCATCTGATATTTGGTGACCATATGTATCTTTTTTAGGAGTCAAAATCTTAGGTTAGATACTAAGATAGTAAAAATCATTTTTCGCTTCAATTCTAATAATGATTGGATTTCTTTAAATCCTCAAATGAGTTTAAAATAAACTGAGAGAATTTAGACTCCATCAATAACTTGAAAGGTCGATTCTTCTTTAGTAACATTTCAAATGAATAGGTTTTGTCCAATATTTGGGGTAAAGTGAACCTAATTATTTCTAGTTCAATGCTTGAGAATGGACTTTTCATTACCAGGTCTCAATCGAATTCGGCGAAGAAAAATGCTACCAATTTGTGCAACACTAGTAGTTTTCTCACCTTCACGGCTTTAGACATTATAAATTGGTATGTTGTTCTTGGGGGTGGTGCTATTGCCGACTTGTCTTCACGTCTTTGAAAAGGATAAAGGACATTTTGCTAAGTTCTCCTCCAATGACTCATTTTGACTTTGGGAGTACTTGATATGTTAGCTAGTGTCCATGTGAAGACATTTGTGTTGTTTTGTAAAAATTCTATTAATTTTTACTTCAATTCTTGATCCAATAAAGATGCAATTTGGTCATATTTATCTAAGTCTATAGGATTCAAAGAAATCTGAAGTGGTGACTCTTCGGGTTAAGTCTATTGAATAAAGGTCTCATCCTAAAGATCGAATTCCTCTACAAGTTTTTGAGGAGGTGGACCATTGATTTCCATTAAGTAACAATTTCGCCTAATGAACTGGTCTTTTTTAACTTTTCCAATATTGTATTTAGTTGAAAACTTCTTTTTCCTATTTGGGGTGGTGATAACTATTCTAAATATTGTCAGGCACGGTTGACCTAGTATAGTATTATAAATCAAGGAAAGTTCTACTACTAGAAAAGTTAGGCAATAAAAATTTATCTTCAAATACATTTCCATCGTACTTCTACATGTATAATTTTTTTATTTGGATTGGTTTATTGTCAAATCCATACATTGATCCATTCAATAGGTCCATTTGATTGCTTTTAAGCTCTAACTTAATGGATATATTGAAATAGAGAATTTTTTTGAATTTCTATTATTAAAAAAGATTTATTTTAGTTAGTAGTTTCAGATTCCATCTAAAACAAGTGTAGTTACAAAAAGATGATTAGAATGTGGGGGAGATTACATGTGTCATATTATTACTGGCGCTATTTTCTATCCCTAATTGCTATCTCTTACTAAAGGAAACTCCTTCTGGATGATCTGGAGCTGCCAAATTGGTGGGTCAGGTGGACACCAAATTGATTACACCTACAACTACTTAGATTTGTGGTTGCTCAAGCAACTCTTCTTCATCTAAATCTTTGCCTGGGGCAGCCTAGAATTCTATAAATATTCTTTAAAATACCCTTTCTATATCAGGATCTCAATCTTCTTCTAAAATATTCTACAATCTTTAGTATTATACCCCGAAGATCAATAGTAGAGGCTATAGTTTGACTAGTCTCCTTCCTCTAGTTTCTTAACCAACTTAGGCCACTTTAGAAATATTTCATTCTGAAATTGCATTAGAGCATTCATCCAAGTGTTAGTAAGGGGCGTCAGGTGTAACGACTTGTATTCTCTGCGAACACCTAACTCGATCCACTGTTGCTTACAATGATCCTGAGTGAATTGATTATTGTTATTTCTCTTTTTTTTCCTCTCCCATTATATCTTGGATGTTGCTCAAATTTTGAAAGTTCTGGCTATTTGGCGTCGTTCACCTCCTCCACTATAATGTAGGACCGAGTGATCGCCTATACCTACAAGAACTTCTTAAGGTCTTACTAAACCAGTGATTTGAAAAAGTCATCCGGTTAAATTATCACCATAGGACATTTAGCTTTACCTCGTTATTGAGCTAGCTAGAAAACGTTTCAAACTCTCATTAGGAGCCTGTCTTATCCTAACAAAGTGTTAAGGATATTTCTCTTCCCTCTAACAGGAGGGAAGTGAAACAGAAATTGGGCAGTTAGTTCTTAAAAAGTTTCAATTGAATTTAACGCTAACCTATTGTAACGACCCAGATTTTTAGAACATAAAAAATTCTAGTCATCAAGTGCTTATGATTCGGTCAACGCCAGTTGACCGGAAAATGTTGCAAGGAAAAGTAGGTCGACCTTAAGATAAAAATCAAAATTTGGTTTATTAAGTTCGGCCCTACTTAATGAAAAGAAGTTCCGCTAAAAAGAGGTCCGGCCTCTACCATGAACAAAATCCAAACCAACTTTCCTTGATAAAAATCGAGTTCGGATTTCCCTTGAAGAGAAACAACTCCGAACTTTCCCTTGGCGAAAACAAGTCCGGATTTCCTTGGTGAAAAGAAGTCGGGATTTCGTTGGAGAAAAGAAGTTCGGATTTCATTGGAGAAAAGAAGTCCGGATTTCATTGGAGAAAAGAAGTCCGGATTTCCTTGGAGAAAAGAAGTCCGGATTTCCTTGAAGAAAAGAAGTCCGGATTTCCTTGAAGAAAAGAAGTCCGGATTGCCTGGAAGAAAAGAAGTCTGGATTTTCTTGAAGAAAAGAAGTCTGGATTTCCTTGAAGAAAAGAAGTCCGAATTTCCTTGAAGAAAAGAAGTCCGGATTTCCTTGAAGAAATGAAGTCCGGATTTCCTTGAAGAAATGAAGTCTGGATTTCCTTGAAGAAAAGAAGTCCGGATTTTCTCGAAGAAAAGAAGTCCGGATTTACTTGGAGAAATGAAGTTCGGAATTTCGTTGGTAAGAAGAAGTTCGGACTTCCTTAAGGAAAATCAAGTCCGGTCATGCAAGGCCGGAGTGCGGTGTGTGCGAAGTAAGGACGGAGTAGATTGGATTCAATGAGATGAAAAGCCGAAGTTAATATTGAAGAAGGAGTAATCCGGTCAACGTAAAATGTTGACCGGAAGGTATTAAGTCCGGTCAAAGAAAATTTATAAGGAAACACGTTGGGAAGGCACGGCCATAAATAATCTAGCTATTCCCAAAAATTGTTGGAAAATGTAAATCATAGATGACCCTCTTTGGAAAATGTAAAATCATAAATAATACCTTTGAAAAGTGTAAAGCCATAAATGATGGCCACTCAAAGCAATGGCTATAAATAAGGACTAGAGGAGGATTAAACAGAAGGCAAAGTAAGAATTTCCTAGAGAGAGACCGAAAGCTAAGGCAAAGTAAAAAGGAAACCTGTAATATCCCGGATCTTTGTTCGGATTAATTTAATATTAATTATAATTTTGGGCCAATTGGACGTGATAAAATTTATTAAATATTGAAAAATCTTTGGAGGATATTTGGATCGGTTGGGTTGGCGCCCGGGGTGTGCGGTGTTGCCCAAATATCGTTTTGGGCATTGGAGTAAAAGAAAATTAAAATGAAATATATATATAATATATATAAATATTATATATTATATATATATATAATAATATTATTATTATATATATATAATTGGAAAAGAAAACTTGGATAAGGATGAAAGAAATAAAGAAAAAAAAAAAAAAGAGAAAAGTTGGAGATAAGGAAATCGGGGAGAGAGAAATCGGGAGAGAGATGGGTTTAGGGTTTCGGTTCGCAGTGGAGGAGGAAGAAGAGAGGAGGAGGCTGCCGGCGGCGGCGGCGTTCTAGGGACGGCCCGTCATGGTGGTCATTTCGGAGGAGAAGGAGAAGAGGAAGACGCGGCGCCACCTTCAGTGATTAGCGGAGATTCTTGGTAGGATACGGTTCATTTCTGTGGGAGAAACGGCATCAAATCGTTTGCGCAAGAGAGAACCCAACGAGTAATTTCGGGGTTGTCGAAGAAGCCCTCGGGGCCGTGGCGCAATGCTGGCCGGTGGTGCCATGAGAGGCCGGGCGGCGGGCGACGGCCGCTCGAAAGCGGCGGATCAGCGCGAGGTGTGGCAGCGGCGGTGAGACGCGCGAAGAGAGAGAAAGAGAGGAGAGATGGGCGCGTGCGGGCAGCGGACAGAGAGAAATGGTGCCGCTCGGGTGTTTCGGGCATCCTTTCTTGGATCTCAAAGTAGAGGTCCAGCAAGGGTCTTTTGTCTAATTTTGCATCGATGTATTTTGGATAATGTTTGATTTTTACTAACATGCATGTATTTTATATGCCATGCATGTGTAAATTATTGGATGTTTTGGAGATTGTTGACTGGGTTTTATGATTTTGGAGAATTTCATATTTTGAAAGTTCGAATAATTTATTGGACTCGATGTATATTTATATCACAACCAAATTTGCATTGGCGTGTGTTTTCATATGCACGTGCGGGTTGTCAGTCACTACGTTTGGATTTGGATTATTTGGATTCTCGCCAGCTCCCAGAAGCTTATCTCTTATTTCCCTTTTCGCTCTCTAAAAGGCTTTGAGTAGTGACCCTTCCCATTTGGATGATTTGATTTGACCTTAGAATATATTCGGACGTCCTAATATATCCGACAAACTTGAGGAATGCACCCAAAGCCGCGGGTGGCAAAACATAGTGAGCAACCTTATCTATGGGTATACAATACATGGATTTTGGCCTAAGGTTACCGGGATTATGTGTAACCCTTCCTTAAGTTAGTCTTTAAATAATGAGAACCCAAATTCGGTGCATAATTTGTATTTTTGCATCAATTGATATTGGACTTTGATTTGGATATGGATTTTGGACTTGGATTTAAGATTCAATTTTGCCTATAATTGGGCTTGGTATGTCTCGTCTGGAAACGATTTTGATTATATGTTTTGATCCGGACCTTTGGAATATCTATCGCGGTGCTTATTGGATCATCCGGCGCTATCGGAGCCCGCCTCGATCATCACAGCCTCGGGCATTGGATTTGGACTTGGACTCGAGTGGATTTGGACTCGGCATCCCTGCCGGATTTTGACCATTCTAATCGGGCATTGGATTTTTGGACTCGGATCCTTTGGACTCGGATATTTTTGGAATTATATCACCTCATATATATATTTATATATATATATATCACAATTTTGGAAATTTGGACATTTGTTTGGACTTGGACATTTGATTTGAGTGCAGACTACCATTGGATTTTGAAATTTGGATCTTGGATTTTGTTTGGATTTGTCTTGTCGGCGATTTGGATTTATTCTGAAATTTGATTGGATTTTCACCCATTTGACATTCCCTCTGATTTATTGGACTTCTTTTGACTAAATATGATACTTGTTGGGCATTAGGCTCATTTTTCTCCCTTGATTAGAAGGTTCGGATGCAAGTACGAGAACGGCATGATCGGTCACATATTCGTCCGATTTGGTGAGTTCAATTATGGTTCATATTGATATTTGATAAATTTGGATTATGGAATTGGTCATATAGGCTTATTGTTATATGTTGGAAATAGTTGAATATTTGTTATGTTTGATTATGATTTTTTGGTTGGATTATTATCTCTCTTACGATGATTGTAGCTTCCATTGTTCGATGAGGTCCTTATTGAGTGTATATTTTGGTTTGTCACACCTTTTGGGACTTAGTATTAATTGTTTAAAATTATTTGGGAGATTAGATTTTAGAAATTACAATTAATTATTTAAATTGACTTTGCTTGGTTCGGGTTTTGCCAAGTGGTATCAAAAAAGTCGTAAGGAGAGACATTTTGGGTTACTTTGGATAAATAATTGGCAGAATATTTGGATATAACAAGTATTACCTTTGGTTGATAATAGAAAATTTGAGTTGTGAAGATTTGGGTTTGAATCGGAAGGTCAATTGTAGGAGTTGGGTTTGGATTGGAATAATGATCATCGATTTCTTTGAGTCCTCAAATGACGAATGTATGGTTTGATATAGAAGTTGAATTGGAAATTTGTTTAGTTTCTATCAATATGTAGAGAGTTTGTTGGAATTTGTACTTTTGGAAGAATAGTGGCTTGAAATTGGTCCGAAATCGCATGGAGTAGAAGGAGATTTTGGTCAACAAAGGAGTATGTGATAAAGTTAATCGTGAAATCTCACGGAGTAGAAGGAGATTTTGATTTGTAGAAAGGTTAGCGGTGAAAGTGGAGATGAATGAAGATTTTTCAAGATTGGATGCCGCAGATAAAGATGAAGAAATTCAAGTCAAATCAACTCGTTCCTCCTTACTAGAAGACAGGACAATGAAGTGCAAGTCCGATCTCGTTGGCAGCGATGATGCTGATCGTGTAGAAGTCTGAAGTCATTATTGGAGCAAGAGAAAGACCGAAGATTGTCCATTCTCACTCGTCGTTGTGATCGGGTGGATAGTCGTCTCTGCAAATCTTTCATCGCTGAAGAATCGAAGGACAAGGAGTTCGTGGTTCGATCTCTTAAAGAAATGCTCTAGAAGAGGTTGAAGAATTTGAAGGATTTGTTGAAGCATGATAGTAGATGAAGACTTCAAGATTCAATCTGGAAGTTGTTGGTGTCATCCAGACTCACTTATGACAAAGAGTCGAGCATACTTTGTTGATCAAGTTAGAGTAGCTTCAAGAGAAGCATTTCCATGTTGAGTCAAGACTCGAAGGGTGGATTTGTTCAACATTTGACAAGCTAAAAGAAATTCTAAGTAAAGTCTTCTTCCGAAGTTTGAGTTTGCAAGATCAATTTAGCGAGAAGAAGTTGCAAGACGTGGTTGCAAATGAAAGATATGCTATTTGTCAAGGATCATTCAAATTTTTGGCATCCGGTTTCGGATGTCCCGATAGAAGATGGATGGCTCTAGGTGAAGCATTTGCAATTATGGCCCATGAAGATAGAGCTGGATCCTCGGTCGTAAGACTATTTTGGCAAGTCAACATTTTGCATTTTGGGTTATGGATCCTCGAGTTCCAAGGAAGAATTAGTGAGAAGGCTCAAAGGTTATTTTTATTCATCCGTTGAGAGATGGGAGCTCGTTTATCATATGGTCACATTTGGGGGGCTATTTCGTGACCCTTGAAGATATGTTGATCATCTCCAAGTTTGAAGATGTTTTTCGTAAGATTCAACTTTTGCTCTTGGATCGAAGATCAAGTTTGTCTTGGGTGTTGTGCTTGGATTTGTCGGCTATTTCGAAGGCTCCATATGGGGTAGCCTTATCTGAGTTGAAGAAATTGAGAGAGCAATTGTAGAATTTGTTTTGAGAAGGGTTTTGTTCGGCCAAGTCTCTTGACGTAGAATGCTTTAATGTTCTCTGGCGAATGAAATTGGATTGATACATCTATGTTTGGATTATTTGGAAATTGGATATGTATCAATTTTCATGGATCGAAGATTTGTTGGATCTATTTGAAGAAATTTGGATTTTCTCTAAGATTGATCTGTGCTCGATGTGTCCTTAATCGAGGTTTCAGTGGGAGTATGTGTATAAGACATCTTTCAGGTCAATGTGTGGCCGTTATAAATTTTGATTGTGCTTTTGGACTGTCAAATATTTGAATGTCTTTTATAGATTTGGTCGATTGGACTTCTGATCGTGTTTGGATTAGTTTTGATGAAGCTCTAATTTGTTTGAAGAATATTGAGAAATATGAGAATCCGATTGGAAAGTCTCATGGAGATTTCAAGAATGTGACATTTGGAGATTCGAAGAAGGTAGAAATATCGATTTAAAAGACCATTTTAGTCGTAGTTTGGAGTTTCTTGGATTTAGTTGATTGTGATGGGAGATTTGTGAAAAGTTTCTCAAAGATTTCGAATTGTGGCACCTTGGATTAGAAGTGATCATATTCAAATCAAGTGATCTTTATTGAGAAAAGTTTTCTAATTAAAGAATAGATTATCTTACTATCGGGCTCATGCCGATTCCTAATGGATCGAAGGATTGGTAGCGCTCAAGAATGCTTCGAAAATATTTGGATATGTTTGGATTTTGTATGATCGGGCGCTAAATCCAAGAAAAGTTTGGGGATGCGGCACCTAGAGGGTTTCGCATGAAGGTGTAATGCTTAGGATTGGGCCAAATGGATTTTCTTTCCTTATTGTCGGCATTGGATTTCTCTTCTTTTTCTAGAAGTTCTTATGAAGATCATGGTGATTCTCTTTTCGACGAGCCGTCTAAAGTCCGAAACATCATTTGGAGGATTTTTGTATGAAGTGCTATTTCTATCAATGGGAAGCCTCGTCAAAGAATTTCCTCTTTTTCTAGGATTGGATTCTCGAATAAATTTTATCTGTGGGAGAATCTTTTGAGAAGATCAGAATGAAGCCCTTTTTGGATAAGCTACATTAAAGTTGAAAGTGATTGAGCAGACACAAAGTGTTTTCTCCATTACACGTTCTAGAGGAAGTATGTTTGCAAGAATTCTCTCATTAGAGTCTCGGTTAATTAGATGAAAGCTCAGAAGCTGATTGAATAGGAGCTAAAGAGCAAATGAGGTCATCTGTAATTGTGATTGAGTTTGGATTTGTCTAAGTTCGATGGGAACGTCGAAGATTTTTTCACCTTGCAGAGTGGAGAGAGAATTTTGATGGCAGGTTGATCATGTGTCAAGGTTTGCAGGCAAAATATAAAGCGTGAGGTTGTGGCCTATGTGGCAAGGTATATCCGTGCCTAAAGATGAAGTCGAGCAGAAGAAGAAGCCTCGAGATTTGTATTTCAGGTCAGCCTCGAATGACTAGAAGATCATGGTAGTAATTTGGACGATGATGGATGAGTTGATGGAGTTAGCTCTTTTCTTCCTCCCATGTCGTTCTTGTTGGTATGTTGTCGAGATGAGAAGATTGTAAAATATTCTGATTATGAAGCTTCCAATTTTGATTGGAGATAGATGATCAATCTCCTCCACTATAAGTGTGTGGACAAGATATGATTTGACGCCTAAGCTTGGATTTGCAATTTGAAGTTCGATGTGGATGGTCAGATGTTTATGTAAGCGCATTGAAGAGAAGAATTTTGATTTGGAGGTCGTCGGATTATTTGAAGATAAGATTCATCGAAATCTTCCAAGTGTTCGGTAGATTAGAGAGGTGGTCTGCATATTGACCTTTCTCTGAATTTAATCTTCGGATATGATTTGTCTTATATGATTTGTATGATAAATATGGGAATGACCATTCGAATGTGTTTGGATTGGAATCGTCATCCATCGACGAGAATTTGTGTTGAGCCAAAGTTTCAATTCGAATTTTGGAATGGAAGTGATCCACTATTGAGGATCAGATTTTGGATGAATCACTCAATCGAGGAAGTGGTCTGAGAAGAGCGAAGATGACATTGAAAGAATATCCTCATTATATGATATTTGAGGTTGAGATTCAGATTCGTAAATTTCGAGGCCGAAATTTTTGTAAGGAGGTGAGAATGTAATATCCCGGATCTTTGTTCGGATTAATTTAATATTAATTATAATTTTGGGCCAATTGGGCGTGATAAAATTTATTAAATATTGAAAAATCTTTGGAGGATATTTGGATCGGTTGGGTTGGCGCCCGGGGTGCGCCGGTGTTGCCCAAATATCGTTTTGGATTTTGGAGTAAAAAGAAAATTAAAATGGAATATATATATAATATATATAAATATTATATATATATATATAATATATATAAATATTATATATATATATATATATATAAATATTATTATTATTATATATATATAATTGGAAAAGAAAACTTGGATAAGGATGAAAGAAATAAAAAAAAAAAAAAAGAAAAGTTGGAGATAAGGAAATCGGGGAGAGAGAAATCGGGAGAGAGATGGGTTTAGGGTTTCGGTTCGCAGTGGAGGGGGAAGAAGAGAGGAGGAGGCTGCCGGCGACCAACTTTGCCGGTGGTGGTCGGCGAAATGGTGGCTTGCAAAGGCTTCGCCGAGGCCGCAGGAGGAGAAGGGAGAAGAGGAAGACGGCGGCGGCGGCAAAAGTGGTTGACGGAAGTTCTTTGGCCGTGGGTGGAGCGACGGTGGCTGTAGGAGAAACGGGCGGCGAAAAAATCGTGGGTTGCGCAAGAGAGAGAACCGAGCGGCGCTCGGGTTGTCCTTGGTGCTGGCCGGTGTGGTGCGAGAGGCCGGTGGCGGCTGGGACGACGGCCGTTGGCGGGCGGCAAGCGGCGATTGGTGGCAGCGGCGGCGGTGAGACGAGAAAGAGAGAAAGAGAGGAGAGATGGGCGTGCGGGCCGCCTTGACGAGAGAGAGAAATGGTGCCGTTCGGGTGTTTCGGGACATCCTTTCTTCAGATCTGCAAAGTATGAGGTCCAGGCAAGTATCTGTAAACCCCCTCTTTTGTCTAATTTTGCATCTGATGTATTTTGGATAATGTTTGGATTTTTACTAACATGCATGTATTTTATATGCCTGAATTATTTATTCTGGACATGCATGTGTAAATTATTGGATGTTTTGGAGATTGTTGGACTGGGTTTTATGATTTTGGAGAATTTGATATTTTCTGAAAGTTCGAATAATTTATTGGACTCGATGTATATTTATATCAGTATCTGTAACAAAAATATACACGAAATTTGCATTGGCCGTGTGTTTTCATATGCACGTGCCGGGTTGTGGTCACTACGTTTGGATTTGGATTATTTGGATTCTGGCCAGCTCCCGACGGGAGATTATCTCATTATTTGAAATCCCTTTTCGCCGGAAGAAAGGCTTTGAGTTTCCCATTTGGATGATTTGATTTGACCTTAGAATATATTCGGACGTCCTAATATATCTGACAAACTTGAGGAATGCACCCAAAGCCGCGGGTGGCAAAACATAGTGAGCAACCTTATCTATGGGTATACAATACATGGATTTTGGCCTAAGGTTACCGGGATTATGTGTAACCCTTCCTCAAGTTAGTCTTTAAATAATGAGAACCCAAATTCGGTGCATAATTTGTATTTTTGCATCAATTGATATTGGACTTTGATTTGGATATGGATTTTTGGACTTGGATTTAAGATTCGCCGATTTTGCCTATAATTGGGCTTGGTATGTCTCGTACAAACGATTTTGATTATATGTTTTGATCCGGACCTTTGGAATATCTATCGCGGTGCTACTTCGGTATCTGCGCACGCTATTGGATCATCCGGCTATCGGATTCTGCCTCAGATCACAAGCTGATCGGGCATTGGATTTGGATTTGGACTTGGACTCGGAATTGGATTTGGACTCGGCATCCGGCTATCGGATTCTGCCTCAGATCACAAGCTGATCGGGCATTGGATTTGGAATTGGACTCGGACTCGGATTTGGACTCGGATCGACATCGGTTTTGGAATTGGTTCGGATCACCTCTGTTTTTGTTATATATATAATATATATATATATATACGTCCCGACTNGAGGACTATTTTGGAAATTTGGACATTTGTTTGGACTTGGACATTTGATTTGAGTGCGAGACTACCATTGGATTTTGAAATTTGGATCTTGGATTTCGTTTGGATTTGTCTTGTCGGCGATTTGGATTTATTCTGAAATTTGATTGGATTTTCACCCATTTGACATTCCCTCTGATTTATTGGACTTCTTTTGACTAAATATGATACTTGCTAGGCATTAGGCTCATTTTTCTGTTTTGTCCCTTCGTAAGAAGGTTCCATGCGATACGAAATGATGGCCGAGATATTCGTCCGATTTGGTGAGTTCAGTTTTATTATGGTTCATATTGATATTTGATAAATTTGGATTATGGAATTGGTCGGATATAGGCTTATTGTTATATGTTGGAAATAGTTGAATATTTGTTATGTTTGATTATGATTTTTTGGGTTGGATTATTATCTCCCTTACGATGATTGTAGAGCAGGTCGTATTTATTTTGCTCGGACGGTTGTTCGATGAGGTCCTGTGAGGATTTTAAATTATTGAGTGTATATTTTGGTTTGTCACACCCGAATTTTGGGACTTAGTATTAATTGTTTAAAATTATTTGGGAGATTAGATTTTAGAAATTACAATTAATTATTTAAATTGACCTGCTTGGTTCGGGTTCGTGACAAAACCAGGCAAGATACTCACCCTGTTTTAAAGTTCATGTTTATGCACGTTTTCTACCTAAGTATATGATATGTTCTGATGAAATTATGTATGTATGATGTATGTTCTGTTTTTGATAATTTATCGTTCTTAAGTGCTTGTTTAAAAGAGACTCTGATATTCATGATGATGGGTTTTATTCTGCAAATATGTTATGAAATATGTTCTGTTTATGAGTCTGACAATTATTATGAATTTCGATAAATGCATGTTTACGAAAAAGAACTTAGGCCTTAAGATGGAACAAGAACTCCGGCTATTGACCTCTGGTTTCTGTCAAAAAGATCTCTGGTTTTAAGAAAAAGAACTCCGGCATTTTTAGGAAATAAGTACTCCGTCCCTTTTGGAAAAGAACTCCGTCCAAAGAACTCCGGTCTTGTGAAAAGTACTCCGGTTTTAGCATTCCGGATTTTAAAGAAAAGACACTTCGATTTTAGCACTCCGGATTTCAAAGAAAAGACACTCCGGTTTTAGCACTCCGGATTTCAAAGAAAAGACACTCCGGTTTTTGCACTCCGGATTTTAAAGAAAAGACACTCCGGTTTTAGCACTCCGATTTCAAAGAAAAGACAATCCGGTTTTAGCACTCCGGATTTTAAGGAAAAGACACTCCGGTTTTAGCGCTCCGGATTTTAAAAGAAAAGCCACTCCAGCCTTAGAGCTCCGGATTTTTGAAAGAAAAGTCACTCCGGATTTTAGAGCTTTGGAAATTGAAAGAAAATGAACTCCGGATTTAAGAGCTTCGGATTTTGAAAGAAATGAGCTCCGGATTTTAGAGCTTCGTATTTTGAAAGAAAATGAACTCCGGATTTTAGAGCTTCGGATTTTGAAAGAAAATGAACTCTGGATTTAAGAACTTCGGATTTTGAAAGAAAAGCACTCCTGATTTTGAAAAGAAAAGCACTCCTGATTTTGAAAAGAAAAGCACTCTGAAAAGAAAAGCACTCCAGATTTTGAAAAGAAAAGCACTCCGTCTCTTTGAAAAGAAAGGCACTCCGGATTTTAAAAAGAAAAGCTCTCCAGATTTTGAAAAGGAAATCACTCCGTCTCTTTTAAGAGAAAGAGCTCCAGACTTTTGATGATAATGTACTTGATAAAAATGTGCTCCGTCCTTTATGAATAAAGAACTCCGGTTTTTATGAACTTCGGATTTCAGAAAAGAACTCCGGCTTTGATAAAAGGACTTCGGCCTTTGGAACTCCGGCTTTGTAAGAAAAGAACTCCGGCATTGATAAAAGAACTACGGCTTTCTGTTTGAAAACAACTCCGAAATTTTGATGAAAAACACTCCGTCCTGTTATGAAAAAGAATTTCAGACTTATGATGAAAAGTACTCCGTCCTTTTCATTAAAAAAGGAACTTCGGATTATTGAACTTTGGATTTTTGAAAGATGAACTCCAGCTTTTGATGAGAAAGGAAATATGGACTTCAAATGTTGAAGTTAAAGAACAAAGGCTATAAGAACAAGGAAAATGTATGTAATCCGGACAACAAGGGGAACTCTATGACTCCGACTTTCAAACTATGATGGATGGCAATTAAAGAACACGAACCAAGAACCAAGTTTCCATTAAGCTTGCTGTTAAAGATGGATGAAGGATATTGGAGTGACACTCGAGGATGCCTCCTGGGCCACGGGAGGGGACCTTTTGGTGGCATAAGAACTATGGACTACGGCCTCGTATGCCGGGTTAAAGGCATTACCTCCCGCCCCGGGGAGCATAATGAGGGGATATGGCTTTAGGTTGTGGGGTTACACACAACCCGTCCTCGATGTTGTCCGCTCCTGTCCGGTCCCTAAAGATGATAAGAATTCCGAATGATTTTGATGAATTTTCAGAATGCAAGATAAGAAGAAAGGAATAAGGAAATTTCGAAGAAAGAAGAAACGACATGTTATGAATCTCTATTTTGATACGCTTATATATATATATGTGTATGATTTCTGTTTTCTGTATGTGAGTATTTTGCTGGGCTTTGTAAGCTCATTCTTGCTACTTTTCAGATGACGAAATGCTTATGGAGGACGAAGTGGAGTAGAACTTTATGGAGTAGCTAAATGACTTAGCTGGCCGGAGCAGATCTGTGGATAGCTTTCTGCATTTTATCTTTTGATGTTTTGAGAAGACATGTAAAGATTATTCCGCTGTTATGAACCTATGAATGTTAGCAAGATTCCGTGATTATTTATGGGTAAATGAATTAATAATTTCTAGTATGCATCTCAGGGTTGAATGAAGAAAAGAAAAATTTTTATCTCCACCTATTTATCCTTTCATAAATGATATGATTTAGAATTGACGGCGGCTTTAGATGGTGGTTAAAAAGTCGGGTCGTCACACCTATAGAACCAAATCCAAACATCTCCCTTTAAGGTCAAAGAAAAAATGAGGCAAAGTTCAACACCCTTTAAATTTTAGAAGCTATGCAGTGTGTAAAATTGGTCTATTTGGTTGATTGGATCGATACTTCCATCATGGGGTTCCAATGCTAGCATTTTAAATTTATGAAAGAATCAAATCCTCTTAATCTTTGAGGTGAACAGTGTTCAGCCTGGTTGGTTCATCTGTTCAATAGTTCTTCCTCAAAAAGATTGTTGTTCTATTCTCTTTGTTCTTTCCTCCAACTCAATTGTGGAGACAATTCTTTTTATATTGAGAAATGTCATCAATTCTAAATGATTAGCAAATATGCTCAGTATCTATTTGGCTAAAAAGGTTTGGGGTATGCTACTGCATGACCCTTCCTATCAGAAAGGGTGTTTGAAATCCTAAGTATACTAAGGATTCCATCACTCTTGACTATTTTCCTTGGCCTCAAAGTTTAGACGTCCATCTAGTCGTGCTATTGCATGACCATTCCTCTCGAATGGAAGAGCATTTGAAATCCCAAGTATATTAATGCTTCTATCACTTTGAATTCTCTTCCTTGATCTCAAAATTTATATGTTCTTTAAGTCAAGAGGGTATTGTAATACCCCGGATCCCTAATTAAATTATTTTTTATATTAAATTGTAATTTGGGTTAATTGGATATGTTTTGAAGAAATAATACTATGGGAATTTTTCAAAGGTTTTCGATTCGACATTCTGTGCTATCCTGCGCTCAAGGCTCGCAGGAGATGCATTTTCTAGAATGGATTAGTTTCGAGGCACGCTCAAGGCTCACCTTAGGCACACTAGAGGCACATTTTTATGAGAGCGCGGTGCGCGAACAGCGCTCGAGTGGTGCTCAAGCGTGAGCCGGGTTATAAAAAGGTGTGCGAGTTTGGGCACTTGCCGTTGTGCTAGTGCAGGGAGAAAGATGAGAGAGATAAACCGTGGGGAGAAGAGAGAGGAGGCACCATTCGAGTAGATCAGAGCATCCTTCCGTCAAATCTGCTTAGTATAAGTTCGAGACAAATATCTGTAATCCATATCCTTTGCCTGATGATATTTGTTCATGTTTTGAAAAATTAATTAACATGCATATTGTTTTATACACCCTATTACTTGTATGTATGTATGATTTACCGATCAATTTAGAGGTTTTGTTGGGTTTTATGATTTTGGAGGATTTTTTGGCATTCAGAAGTTGTTGTGCAGGAGCTTAGTCAAGAAGTAGCGATTTTGGGTTATGCTGGTCCAAAATCTCACAAAGTAAAAGGAAATTTTGACCGGTAGAGAGATAGGCGATGGAACAAAGGTGATGAAGGGTAAGAATGAGAGTATATTTGTGTGGGACCATGGTGATCTAAGACGCAGTGGGTCGATATGTATGTAGAATCATGGTGGTCCAAAACACTACTGGGTCGATATGTGTATGGGGACAGGGGAGTCTGAGACCCTAGTGGGTCCATATATGTGGAACAATGGCAGTCTAAGGCCCTAGTTGGTCGATCTATGGTGGCCGAGAATTATAAGTCTAAAATATAGTCAAGATCCAATAACATAAGATGGCCAAGAATTGTATGCCTAAATTATAGAAGATAATGATAAAAAGATGGCCAATAAATACAGCCCTAAAATGTAGTCGGACACAAATAAAATATGATGACCTAGAGTTATTGGCCTAAAATGTAGCCGTTATGATGTAGAAATTGAATTTTGATTTGCATCTACTGTGAGTATGTAGTGGTTTCGGTATATGTGACGGAGTTTAATAGATTTTATATGAGCTCTCTCACTAATTTACATGTGTTATTTTATACTTGTATATGACGACACTTGTTAAGTCTTTAGCTCACATTTTTCTATTTTCTCCCGTCAGAGTAGAAGGCATGGATCTTTGTAAGAGTAGCATGAGATCTGTCGAGGCATCACATGATTTGATGAGTTGCTGCCATGTTTAGATATCTTCCTTACGATGTTTTGCAGTAGGTCATATTTATATTATTCAGACAGTTATCCAATGAGATCCTATTCGGGTTTAATTTGTCCAATCAAGTATTTTATTTTGTCAAACCTAGATTTTTGAAATTTATCATTTATTATTGTAATTATTTGAGATTTTAATTTTATAAATAATAATTAATCAAACTTGCTAAACTCTGAAATGTGACAGAATAGTATCAAAGAAAAGTCATAAGAAAATGTAATTTGGGTCATTTTGAATGAATAATTGATTGAATGTTTGAGCGTGATAAGTACCCTCTAACAGATAATAGAAAATTCAAGTGGTGGAAGCTTAGGTTAAATCGAAAGGATGATCATCTGATTATAATGAGTCACATGAGCAACATAATGTGTGAATTGATATAGCAGTTAGAAGGAGAAAGCCGAGCAAAAGAAGAAGCCTTCAAGATTTTGTTTCAAATTTGCCATGAACAACAAGGAATTTTGTGGCAATTTAGATGATGATAGATAAGCTAATTAAGTCAACTCATTGCTTGCCGATCAGGATGTCATTCCCAAAATTGACCGTTGACATATTATCAAGATGAGGAGATTATAAAGTATTCCAATTACAAGACTTCTAATTATGATTTGAGGCAAATGATTAATCAGAGTTGCATAGCAAAAGCGCATGGGTACATGACCAACAATCATAAAATTTGATTTGAGATTTGAAAAAGAAAATCAAACTCGTAATCCGATTTGAGGTACAATGTGGATGGTCGATATTTCTTAAAACCATCTTAAAGAAGTGACTTGGAAGCGGGAAGATGAAGTTTAGGAGAATACCCCTATTTGTTCGAGATTTGAGGTACGTAAATTTCGATGACAAAATTTTTATAATGAGGGGAAAATGTAATACCCCAGATCCCCAATTAGATTATTTTTTTATATTAAATTGTGATTCAGGTTAATTGGATATGTTTTGAAGAAATTATATTGTGAAAAATTTTCAAAGATTTTCAGTTCGGCGTTCCGCACTCGAGACGCGCTTTCTAGAATGGATTGGTTTTGAGGTGCGCTCATGGCTGGCCCTAAGCACGTTTTTGCGAGAGGGCCGCACTCAAGCAGCGGTCAAGTGGCGCTCGAGTGCGAGCCAAGTTATAAAAAGGCACGCAGGTTTAGGCTTCGACAATCATGTGGGTGCAAGGAGAAAGAGGAGAGAGATAGAGTGTGGGGAGAAGAGAGAGGAGGCACCATTTGGGTAGATCGGAACAACCTTTTGTCAGATGTGCTTGTTATAAAGTCAAGACAAGTATTTGTAAGTTATATTCTTTGTCTGATTTCATATTTGATGATGTTTTTTTATGTTTTGGAGATTTCATTTACATGCACATTGTTTTATACACCCCATCTATTTATTATGTGCATGCTGTTACGTGCATGCATGTATGATTTACCGGTCGATTTGAAGGTTTTGTTGGGTTTTATAATTTTGGAGGATTTTCTGGTATTTGAATGTTGTTGTGCAGGAGCTTGGCTAAGAAGCATCGATTTTAGATTGTGTCGGTCTGAAATCTCATGGAGTTGAATGACGTTTCAACCAGTAGAGAGGTGGGTGGTGGAGCGGAGGTGATGAAGGGAAAGAGTGGGAGTGTGAGGTCCAAGCCCCCAAAATATAGTAATTTTGGTAATTAAATTGGTATAACTAAGGTTTTGGATAAATAAAATTGAGAACAGTGAGAAATTACCTTAATGTAGCAAGCAGCAGATCTGGGCTCACTACTGGCTCGAGCCCAGCAGCAAACACAAAAAATAGATTGCTCCGGAATGACCCACGCACGCCGCTCACTCAAGCGTAGAGGGCATCGCCAATTCCAATTTAGGTGTGCTCACTGCGCACCCACTAGGCGCTCGAGCATGAACCAGATTTTAGCCACTAACCCGATTTCGTTTTTGTTATAAAATGGGAAGGGGAGAGAAGATCTGGGCACGCATGAAGAACAGCGAAGGAGAGAGAGGAAAAAAAGGGAAAAAAGAAGATAGATTTTGACCGGTTCCACTCGATCCAAGTAAGAATAACGGTAGATCGGGTTAATGCAAGTATACCTTTAACCTTGCTTTTCATTTTTTACAACTTTTGAATATCTCAAATTTCTTATTCATGCTCTAAAACCCCCATTTTTGAAGATTTGTTATGATTAATGTGTATTTCTCTTGATTTCTTGAGTAGATTTTAAGTTTATGTATATATGTGATGATGTATAGCTTCGATTTTGTTGTTTAATATGTGATTTGTATTCAATTTGTAATTAGAAGTTTTGACCTAAACCCTAGCTCGAAAATCTGAAGATGTTTTGGTTCCAAATTTTGAGAAATGTGATGGAAATATTGTTTAGCTTATTGTTAAGCTTGTTGGACATTTTGCATCCGAAAATTTTGTGAAAAGTTATACTATTAAAAATTCTAAGATATTCTGAAGTTTTCTAAAGGATTATCTGTATGAGTTTGGTTGGCCTTTGAGGTACGATAAGTTAAGAACTAAGAAATAAGGATAAAAATATTTTAGTTCTATTAAATCAGTAATAAAGTTAGACCTAGGACTGTTATTCAATCTGGTAAGATTCTCCAACGTGTCTTAGAACATTACGGTGATAATCAAGGATAACTCTTTCTATAGAATAATACGTGGTCTGCCCTTCCTCGAGGCGTTAATCTAGATGGTAGAAATTTGATTCTGACATGCTTTCGGGAGGTATTTCTGTGTCTGGTCCGCTAGAGAAGATATACTTCTATTCTGTTTTTGGCCTCTGATTGTGTGCGTAACACAATCTATCCTTGATTATCCGCCCCCTCGGCTAGTAGGGTCTACTAGTTTCGGTCATTCAGATAGTAAAGTTGATTTTCAAAGGACGTGCAAATTTTGATTCTGAGTCATGATTTTCGATACATGTTTATATTGATTTATGATTCTCTCATGTTTCTGTATGCATTTCTGTTCTTCAATAATTCTCATGACTTCTGCTTTACTACATTTATATTTTGTACAATTGATTTCATATTTGTATGTTTTAAGGTACCTTATTGGGTTTCGACTCACTCTTTTATTTTTCTCTCTCTATATGAGACAATAGAGCTACTATCTAGCGAGCAAAAGCAAAGAAGGACTTACCTAAAAAGTCTCTAGAGATTCTGAAATCCCTTGAAGAGCTTTTGGAGTTTGATAATATTGAATGTAATTAGCTAATTTTGTGAATGGAAATTATGTTTTGTAGTCATAGCGTATTATGGTTTATGTTGAGTTATTATTTTTGTTTTCGCAGGTTGATTTATGGTCATAGTTACTTCTGCATTGTTTTAATATTTGGATTTGTTCAGGTCCTAGATGGCATCTCTCTTAGATCTAATACGGTAGTTTAGGAATACTGTGTTGGAGCCATGGAAGATATGGCATTTGTTGACCCTATGTTTGAGATGTATTTTAAGATCTAAATTATTAGTATATCTTGAACAGGTTGTTTAATACAAGTTATTTGTATGGTTTTTGCCCATTTTTAGAGGGAAATCTGTCCGATTTTCTGTAAATGTTTATATAATTTTATTTGGGCATTAGTTTATCAGTTTTATTATTTAAGAAAAAATAATTCGTTCTGTCATAGCTGGTATCAGAGAAAAAAATACCTTATGTTTGATTTAAATCATATGTGGAAGCTTAGGATTAGTTAAAATTGATCGAATAAGTAGATATATGTGTAAGACGATTAAGCTAGATTGGAAAGCTTTAGATATCCTAGTTGTATCCTTTGGGCTAGAACTAAGTTGGGACTTGGTATCTAAGTTGATTGACATTGATTTTCGACCTAGGCAAATCGATCTTGGCCTAAAATTCAAGATTGATCGGTTACGAGTATAGGTTCTCAGGTTAGTCGGTTATTAGAAGGGTGTGCTTGGGATAACCTAGCAAGTATGACGGGCAAAATGGAATTAATGTCGAGGTTAGTATAACTTGGAATCGATTTCTAGTATAGTGAAATTAAAAATGTCGTTACGTGATCGATTTAGTAGTGATAGAGTACTTGAAGTTTTTCGGCCATACAAATTCTATAGAATTGAATAGGTCAAGGTAGTTCGGGTTAGATGCAATGTTTAGGAGCTAGCCTCTAGGTTTAATTTTGAAATGTACTGATTGATTGTAACCCCTACCTCTAATCTAATTATTTGAGGTTAATAATCTTGCAATGCCTGTGGTTATAGGAAATGGCATGACTTCTAGACAAGGGCCTTCCTCGGGGTGTTAGTAGACCACGATGATGAGAAGAAGAAATTGTTTAAAGGCACCTTAAGGATTTAAATTTAATCAATGTCGAGCTAGCGTTGAATATGATAGTACCTAATTGAGGTCCAAGTAGTTAGTTTAGTTAAATTCGATTGGCCTTGGTTTGAGATTCTCAAGTTAATATGTTACTAAAAAGGGATGTTTAAATCTGGTCAAGATAGATAAGGTAGAATTGATGGCTTGAGATCAAGATATGGATTTTGAGGATTTCAAAGGTGTTGGCGGTGGTGGCGATGATCGGATGCTTAGAAGGAGACAAGTTGATATTACCTTAGACAAGATAAAAGGTGAAGTTAACCTTGGGTGGTCGGTGTGAAAAAGAGTCATTGGTTTCGAGGATAAAGAGATATGGTAGGGAATGCTGTGGATTATATATGGACGAAGACTTTGTTGTAAAGGGATTTTTTTGAAGTGTGCTTTACTTAGGATAATTTGACCACATGATTAGGGTTTGCCCATATTCCTTGGGATGGGTAGTAAAGAAATCTGGTGTCTGGGATCAAGGACTTGTCATGATAGCATGAGTATAGAAGTGATGTCTATAAGGGAAGGCAAGATTCCCATATCTTGATATTTTAGTATATGTATGATCTTAGTATTTTATATTTGTATTTTATTTGTGTTTCCTAAGTCTATCCATTATTGGAGGATCATAGATTTTATATAAATTGCATGGGAATTTGTGATACTTTCTTTGAATGTAAATCATATAAATGCATGTAAATCAAATTGGTTAGATCAATTCACCCATAATTGGGTGTTAAATCATAAGATGATCTTTGAGGATGTTTCTTAAGAGAGAGAGCTCTGCTGATTCCTTTTCTAATACTTGGTAATTTGAGGCAGTATCGGGCTCAGCTCCGATGGTTGAATTTGGTGTAGAATCAGGGAAATACTAATTAATGCTTGTTAGGAGCTACCTTAGGACGTTCGGGGATAGATAAGATAATTATAAAGGCTATATGTGAATAACAAAAATTTCATTGCCAGGGGATGAATTGTCTGATAAGCCGGCATTAGGGAAATAGATAGGTAGTTCATTTGATTTATTTATAGGGGTTTGGTATTCTTAAGGATATTCCGTATTGGTAGTACTGTCAATTGTGGATAATCAAGCACGATGTTTGTGGTAATTTGTAGAAATTTAGATATAGCCAGTATGAGTCCTAATAGAGCCATTAAAGTTTTGTAAGATTGTTGACGTTTGTGGAAAATTGGGGATTGACTTCTCTAAGTTATATGTAGGTTAATTTTGTGATGACTTCATTAAGAAAAATTTTAGAAGCCTAAGGCATATAAATTTTGTTTGAGGATAGTATCCTGAATTAGAAAGGAAAATCAGTTGTGTGCCCAATTAAGGGAGAGCGTGAGTTCGGTTATGGAAAATATTAGATTGGGCACGTGATTCTTTAAAGGCTTGAATGTGGTTCTATAGACATTGAATGATGGCTCCTTAGGAAGAATGATTAATGTTGTGACGGTATATGGTCTTCCTGGTTTAACTAAATTTAATAAGTGATTTGACAAGTATTTTCCAATGATCATAAAGCCATAAGGCATTTGGCTTATGAACGATCAGCATTCATAAGAATGGGATATGTGAAGGTTGCCTTCGATGAATTAAGGATAAATTATTGGCCATTTTGTTTGGGTTGACCCCTGATGGGTCTGATAAGTTATGGTAAAATGTACTTTTTGTTTTAAGGAATGATAGAATTATGTTAATCTCACATCGCAATAAGCAACTACCCTCTACATAAGTGGGGGAGAAGCTTATTATTTGAAATTGTTTCACCCATAATCAGGATTAGTCGATGAGAGTTCCTATCTTGAGGAATTATAGGTGTTGTTTATAGGGACGGTGATTGTCTCATGATTTGGAGGTTTGAGGAGATGTATCATAAATGAGGAATGAGATATGTAATGAGACATTTTGGGAAAAATCTAGGACTATGTTTCCTGCTTATATGTGGATGGCTGTCCTTGGATTAAGTGAAAGAGAAGTCCATAGTTAGAGTTATTCCACCGTAGGTCGGAATTAGTAATTGAAGTCTCTGTTTTGAGAACTTGTGGATAGTGCCTTTGGAGATAGCTTTTGTCTATTAATTCTAAGGGCCAAAATAGTTATGTCATTAAGGAAAGATGATCATATGATATTGTAGGTAGATAGATCTGTCTAAGGATTGTGAAGATGAATCTTGATATCTTTGAGGAGAATGGACCCTAGTACGGGCAAATGATGTTGGGAATCTTAGATTTGACGTGCCTTTGATGTTTCGTAGGAGATGTCAAAGATACATCGCGAGTAGGCCCATGTTGGGGTACTAGGATGCTATATACTTAAATTGGAAGATAGAATCGTATTCGGAGTATTAGGGCTATGAAATTTTGAAATAACAGTTCTTGATGGTTGTGTGCTCGTCGGTATGCCAGCGAGATCTAGAGGTTGCTAGTAATTGGGTATTGAGATTTGGGTTATAACCTAAAGCTATATCAAATTCTATGGAGACTATTACGATTGTGGTTTGATCTAAAGGTAATTTGAAGCTTTGTGGGTTTTTGTTCTTGTGGTATTGATATCTTGGAACTTTCGTATATGAGCCAATGGATATAAGTTGTAAGAAGATCTAAGGATATAGTTGAAGAGGCTATGAGTGAATGGCCATGTATTTCAATGACATGTAAGAATTTGTAAAATTTCTACTAAACCAGCCATTCTTGTCAATATAGATTTTGTATTTTAGAAAGATGTCGGTTTAAAGACATACCAACGAACTAATGAGGATATGGAGAATTTCTAATTTGGAGTCTAATTACAATTTGAGGTATTTGCCAAAATCGTAGCCAACTTGATTGCAGAATTGTAGGTGTCAAGTAAAATTGGATTGGATGGTGGATTACAATTGGATGGTTCGTGGTTAGGAAATTAATTAGAGTTACGCAATGGAATTGTGGTGAACCCATATATTTTAAGGTTAGATTTGAGGCTAAGAAGGAATGATTACTTTCGAGGTTGAGCGTAAACTAAAGCAAGGATTCTTAACCGTTTGAAATTTTGAAATAGTTTTGAAAAGTAGTTAATAAATTGGATTTGCCTTCGGATTTGGTGAATTTAGATATTTATAGAACGGATCAAGTGCTAAAGATCAAGGCGATTTGAATGCTTAAGGTTTCCTGCATAATCGTTTAATTGAGAAAGTGACTTGGAAACGTTAGAAAGGTTTCCTCCGATTAAGAAAATGTGGGGTTTGTTAAAATTTCAAGGATGAAATTTCTTTAAGTGATGGAGAATTGTGAGGTGCAAGTCCCCAAAACATAGCAATTCTAGTAATTAAATTGGTATAATTAAGGTTTGGGATAAGTAAAATTGAAAAAAGTGGGAAATTGCCTTAGTGCAGCAAGCAGCAGATCTGGGCTCGCTGCTGGCTCATGCCTAGCAGTGAGCGCAAAAAACAAATCACTCCAGAATGACCCACGCACGTCGCTCGCTCAAGCACAGAGGGCGGTGCCAATTCCAGTTTAGATGCTCTCACTTTGAGCTTACTAGGCGCTCGAGCGTGAACCTGATTTTAGCCACTGACCTAATTTTGTTTTTATTATAAAATGGGAATGGGAGAGGAGATCTAGGCACGCATGAAGAACAACGAAGGAAGGAGAGGGAAAAAAGGGAAAATGAAGGGAGATTTTGACCATTCCACTCCGATCCAAGTAAGAATAATAGTAGATCGGGTTAAGGCAAGTGTACCTCCAACCTTATTTTCCATTTTTACAGCTTTTTAATATCTCTATTTTCTTATTCATGCTCTAAAACCCCCGTTTTCGAAGATTTGTTACGATTAATGTGTATTTCTCATGATTTCTTGAGTAGATTTTAAGTTTATGTATATATATGATGATGTATAGCTTCGATTTTGTTATTTTAAAATGCGATTTGTGTTCGATTTGTGTCCGGAAGTTTTGACCTATACCCTAGCTCGAAAATCCGAAGATGTTTTGGTTCCAAATTTTGAGAAATATGATGAAAATATTGTTTGGCTTATTGTTAAGCTTGTTGGACGTTTTGTATCTGAAAATTTTGTGAAAAGTTATACTGTCAAAAATTCTAAGATATTCTAAAGCTTTCTGAAGGAGTATCTGTATGAGTTTGGTTGGCCTTTGAGGTACGATAAGCTAAGAACTAAGAAATAAGGATAAGAATATTTCAGTTTTGTTAAATCAATAATAAAATCGGAACTAGGACATTATTTCTTTGACATGCAATTAACTTCCATGGAGTAAAGATTTTTGATATATGTTTATATTGATTTATGATTCTCTATTCTTTTTCTTGCCTGTTTCCATATTTTCTCCCTCGGCTAATAGGGTCATTTCTATTCTTTTTTGATATATGATGATTCTCATGACTATTCTTCGATGATTCTCATGACTTCTGCTTTACTGCATTTATGTTCTGTACGATTGATTTCGCATTTGCATGTTTTATGGTACCTTGTTGGATTTCGACTCACTCTTTTATTTTTCTCCCTCTAGATGAAACAGAAGAACTACTATCTGGCGAGCAAAAGCAAAGAAGGACTTAGCTAAAGAGCCTTGAGAGATTCTGAAGTCCCTTGAAGAGCTTTTGGAAGTTTGATAATAGTGAATATAGTTAGCTAATTTTATGAATGGAAATTATGTTTTATAGTCATGGCGTATTATGATTTATATTGAGTTATTGTTTTTGTTTCCGCACGTTAATTTATTGTCATAGTCACTTCCACATTATTTTAATATTTGAATTTGTTCTAGTCTTAGATGGCATCTCTCTTAAATCTAATATGGTAGTTTAGGAATACTGTGTTGGAGTCATGGATGATATAGCATTTGTTGATCATGTGTTTGAGATGTTGAATTTTAAGATCTAAATTATTAGTATGTCTTGAACAGGTTGTTTAATACAAGTTGTTTGCATATTTTGGTCCATTTTTAGAGAAAACTCTACCCGATTTTTTGTAAAAATTTATATAATTTTATTTGGGCATTAGTTTATTTGTTTATTAACGGAAGTTATTTAAGGAAAAATAATTTGTTCCATCACAGAGAGTATATTTGTGTGGGATCATGATAGTCCAAGACCCAATGGGTTGATATGTGTGTGGGACCATGGTGGTCCAAAACCTAGTCGGTCAATATGTGTATGGGACCGTGGTGGTCCGAGACCTAGTAGGTCGATATGTGTGTGGAACCATGGTGGTTCAAAACTTTAGTGGGTCGAAATTTGTATGGAGAAAGGGGAGCCGATATATAGTGACCGAGAGTAGCATGCCTAAAATATAGTCGAGATCCAATAATATGAGATGATCGAGTGTTACAAGCCTAAATTGTAGCCAATAATGATTAAAATGTGGCCGAGAGTTATAGGCCTAAAATATAATCGGACGCCGATAAAATGTGATGGCTTAGAGTTGCCGGCCTAAAACGTAGCCATTATAAAGTGTAGATTGGATTTTGATTTATATTTGCTGTGGGTGTGTGGTGATTTCAGTATATGTAATGAAATTTATAGAATTTTATATGAGCTCTCCCTCTAGTATATATGTGCTGTTTTATACATGCATATAATGATACTTGTTAAACTTTCGGTTCACATTTTTTTATTATTTTCCCTTCTGAGTAGAGGGCTTGGATCTTTGTAAGAGCTAGACAATATCTGTGAAGGCGTCACATGATCTTGTGACAACTCAAACCCGATTCACTCGACCCAGTTCAGACCAACCACGAGGAAACTCAAAATTTCAATCATCCTTATAAAAGCATCATTAAATTCAATATAATAATTATATTTCTCAGAATAAATTTCTTTAATATAATAAATCCCAACAAGATGAAGCAACGTATCAAAATATATCTCTACAACATAAATGCAACACTATCTCCAGCTGGGCCTCAATCTCTTGGGACGACCCGAGTTTCGGAATATGAGAATTGGAAGGTAAATAAGTTAAAATAGGTCAATTGTATTCAAAAGGTACAGGAGGAATGGATTGGAAAGCTAAAAGAACCGGAACTAGTAGATCGGGAACCGAAATTGTAAGCGATGAAATGTTGATTCGTTGACAAAAGTCGGGTTTTAAATTGTGAAAATCATGACTTATTGAGGTTATATAATCAAAAATAAAGTCCAAAGATGTGAAAGATTGGGTTAGAATGGTCAAAACGGGTCCCGAACGGCGAAAACGTGACATAGGCTTGCTGCTGGCTTGCCGCGGGCCAGACCCGCGCCCTCCGTGCCCTCGAGCTGACCTATCGAGCCCAAACTCCAGATTTGCCAGCGCTCGCCGCGCGCTTGAGCGCAAGTCTGTTTTAAAGCCGCGTCGCGCTTCTTTTCCCTCTTTTTCCCATGAGCCTAGAAGCTTTTAGAGAGAGAGAAGGCGGCAAACAAGAGAGAGAAAGGAGGAGATCGAGGCCGTAGAGTCCGAATCCGGCTTCGAGCCCGTTAGAGAAATCGTAGAGCATGTCGAGGCAAGTACATCTATACAATTTTTCTTCCGTTTCTGTTGATTTTCGTCCGATCCCCTTCTGGTATTTTGCCTCGATACCGAACCCTATGTATATCATTGCGATGCCCATAGTCTAATTGTGTATATATGTGAAAATTATCGTCCGATTCCTTGTTTGCGTACTGTTATGCGCATCCGAAACCCTCACCCACGCGTGTGTACTGTTCATGTGCGATCGGGTGGATTCTGGCCTTTGATTTTTGGGACTTTTGTATGAACTCGGACTAGAATATGATTACCCAAATCCCCCATAAGTTAATTCATCGGTTGGGTACCCGATTTGGTGGAATTTTGTGAAATTCCGTTTGTGAAACCCTAACCCTACGTCCGGGTCTTTTAGGGCTTCGATTTTTGAGGCTTTTGATTTATTTGGGACCAGATTATGATTATACATGACTTGGGTAAGTTGATTTACCGATTGGGTATCCGAAATTGTGGAATGTAATGGAAATTCGTTCACAAAGCCCTTGACCCGCGCCTGGACACCGATTGAGCTTCTATTTGGAGTTAAATGTATAAGTTGACTTGGGATTATAGTTACCCGTGCCTCGGGTTCTATAGATTACCTGTTGGATGTCCGAAATCTCGAGAATTAATCGATTTGTGTATATGTGCACAATTCATAGGTATTGTTCACGGTACTTGTTCACCCAAGAATTTTGGACGACGTTTTGTGTAGTGTTTCCATGTTTAAATGCCGATAAAGCGACATGTATTTGTGTAGATTCAATTATTCAATTTGAAAGTTTCGGCATGCCCAATTTCGAAGGAATTCATATTCGGAGGCTCTTTAAGTTGATCAGCTCCTTCTGGAGGGAGAGGAAGCTAAGGTATGACGGTATACACGAAGAGGAAGAAAAGGGAAGAAATCACTTATTTCAATCCAGACTCCGGGTAAAAGAATAACAATAGATCGGGCCAGGCAAATGTACTTCGGACGTTGTTTTTTGTTTTTACTGTTTCCTCTTACTTTAAAATTCATAAAGATGCTTTAAAATGATGTTGATGCATGTTTAAAGTAAATGAAGCATGTTTCCTTCGATTGTTCTGTTAGATTTTATATTTATCCATGTTTCTTGAATGTTTTTGCCTCGATTTCATGAATAAACATGAAAATAGTGTTTAATTTGTCTTGAAAAGTATGTGATGAAACCCTAGCTTGAAATTGTGGTGTAGTTTGAGTAAATTGCATGATTTAATGTGTATGCATGGCATCTATGACATTAATTTTCTGAAATATGTACATGTAAGAGATCGATTTGAGTCCGAAGGTTTTGGTGAATCCCTACATACAAAAATGAAGAGGTTTGATGAGTTTTAACCGTAGCTTCGGTTATATAAAAGTTAATTGACATCAAAATGAAGCTCCCAGTATAATTTGTTTTGGAAAATATTTACCGACCTGTATCGAGGAAATTCCATGTATACTTAAAGATAGCTGAAAGTATATTGTGAAAGTGTGATTTCGAAAAAGGGGTTCTCGATAAAGAGATGGTTTCCGTTACAATTATTTTAGGACCCGAAACGGACTACAGTCTGAATAGCTTCTCTGGCATGCCTTAGGACTTTATGGTGGTAGTCAAGGATAACTCTGTCCGTAGAGTTATTTATGGTCCGCCATGCCCTCGGGGCGTTACGGTCAGGAGGAAATTACCGTTACCAGCCTACCTTCAGGTGACATGCCGTACCGATCCCGTGAGATGGGATACCCATATGACAGTTACAGGCCTTAGATTCTGTGGAGTGAACCCAATCTATCCTCGATTATTCGCCCCCTCAGCTAGTAGGGTGTACTGGCAGGGTCTGTACCGATATATTACGAAGTAACGTTTACTGTTTTACCGATACGTTATATTACTGTACCGATTACCGAATATGAAGTACCGATTTACCGAATATGAATTACCGATTACCGATACGTTAAGTTATGAAGTATCGATGAATGTTTATAGTTTACCGAATGCTGTGCACCGATTACTTCTTACCGTTTTTTGTTTGTTAATTAACGGTTACTGATTTCTGTTTACCGACTACTAATTTCTGAATCTGAAGTATAATACTGTCAAAGTATGTTTTCTCTATTTTCAGGATTTTATTCTGATTAACCGTTCTATTTATACATAGTTACATGACCGTTCTGCATCACTATTTTACTGCTCATGTGTATGTACCTTGTTGGGCCCCGGCTCACTGTTTTATTATTTTTTCTCCCTCCAAATGAGACAGTAGAGTTAGTGCCTGACAAAAAAGAGTGATCAAGAGAAATTTCTGAAGACTTTTGAGGACGTGAGGCATTTGGAGCTATTTTATAGGGAGTAGTTGACGTAAAGACTTGTCTGATCATGCGATTTTGTATACTAATCTTGTATTATGGACATTTATGCACATGTAGGTTTTGTATAGAATGCATACGATGATGAGATGATAAAAGAAAACTATGCTTCTGCAGGCTATTAGTTTAGCTTCCGCTCTAACTTTTGGATATATTATACAAGTCCTAAACGGCATCTCGTTATTGAACTGCTAGTGTAGCTAACGCTTTTATAGATTTATTCCAAGGATGGCACATGTGATCCTGTGTATGTATGTTGTAGAAAGAATTGTGAATGATTGATAGTTGTATACTTGTAATAGATGATCATACAGGTTGTATTTTGGGTTTTTTATCCTGTTACAAAGGAGACTCTACCGAAATTTCTGTAGGAGTCTTGCCTTATATTTTAGTATCGTTAATCCTGTTCCTGTCTTAGCGGAGGCTTTTGAGAAAAAAAATCCGTTCCGTCACATTTGGTATTAGAGAATTGAGATGCCTTAGGAATTGATCAACCGAGAAGCGGAAGCATAGGTTTGAATCTCTGTACTGAATTCCTGTAGGAATTAGTCGAGAGAGCTTTGAGGAGGCACCTTAATGTCCTAAATTGATTGGTGCCGATTTAGTGCTTAAGCTAATTGGTATTGATTCGAGGTCTAGGGTAATCAGTTTTGTTTCAAAGTTTAGGCTTGATCATTCTGGATTGAGGTCCTAAAAGGGACAGTGATCAATTTAGTCCGTATGGTGGATAAGTGGAATTGATGGTTGAGGTCTATGTAACTTGGAGTCAATTTTGGGAAAGTAAGTTTAAGGATACCGATTTAGGATCAATTCATAGTGATCAAGTGTATGAATTTTTGGGTAATGCGAATCTATCGGAATTGAGAAAGGTGTTCGTAGATGTTGATATGAAAGGTATTGATAGGATATTATACCTTTCAATCAAGTCATGGATTCTGAATAAGAAGCAAAGCTAATCAACCGAGAATAGGTGTTAAATCCAATTAGTAACGAGGACACCCCTTTGAGTCAGTTGATGGACGTTAAGAAATCTAACGATGAAATGTTTTAAGGATATGTATATATCTTCAGAAGAAAAGATCAAGTCAACTTGTTTTAATGGATGATTTGGAATCGGTTGAAATCAACATTAGCCTTTGAGGATTTTGTATGGAATTAAAGGAGCATTGGCTAAATACTGTTGTGGATACCTTAAAACCTCTAGGAAGTAAGATAACTGATAAGATTGTTATGGTTGGTTGAATGATTGGTTACTCAAAGGATTAATCAATTGATAAGTGGGCACAACAAATGAATAGGTGATTTCTAAGATCGATCCGTATCCATAACATGTCGATTATGGATGATTGAAAAATTTTGCCACGGCAGTATTCAGATAAAGGTATGGTTGCTACAAAGTTTGAAAGTGCTATATGGGTTTTGAATTTTTATGGGTGTCCATGAATTTTATGGGATGGATCTTTCTGCCATATTTGGGTCCATATTGAGATGACCTCATTGATGGATCAGTAAGTTAACATAGCATGTAATATTTTTGAGGAGGTTAGAATTTTACTGTTCTAGTATTGTGATAGGTGACTATTCCCATATAAGTGGGAGAAAGGTTCATAGTTAGAATTACTCTGCTAATACGTCGAAATTAATAGTTGGAATCTCTATTTTGGGAACTTAGGTATGTTACCTTGGAGGTAGCTAATACCGATAATTTCAAGGGTTATAATAGATGTGTCATAAATAAAGAAACGATCTTGCAATATTGTGAATGGATAGACCCATTTAAGGATTGCTGGGAGAAACCTTAGCATCTTTAAGAAATTTGGCCTTAATGCTGATAATTGACGTTAGGAGTTTTTAGACTCAGTGTTCTTTCGGTGCTTTGTAGGAGATGTGAAAGGACAAATTGCGAATACGTTTAAATTCTTGGACAATAGAGGGTCCTTTTCTTAAATTGGGAGATAGAAACGTATTCAAAGTATTAGAGCTATGAAATTTTGAAATGAGAAATCCCTATGGTTTTGTTTCAGGACAATTCACCTATATTATAATTATGGAGAATGTGTTCAGATTAAATTAGGTAGCCCATCGGTATGCTAATAAGATTCCGAGGTTTCTAAGTATTTGGATTTTGAGATTTCGGGTAATGACCTAAAGCTGTAATAAATCTTTCGGTGATAATTTTAATTGTAGTTTCTAATCTGGTTGTAATTTGAGGATATAAGGTATTTCGATCTTGAGGTTGTTTACGATTTGAAGTTTGTGCCAAAATCTTAATTGAGACTTAATTAGGGAGTTTTGGGAGTTAAGTTAAATTTGATATAGCGGCAAATTATAACCGAATGATTCGTAGTTAGATAAATAATTAGAGTAGCGCAGCGGAAATGTGGCAAACCCATATATGATGAAGTTCAATCTAAGGCTCCGAAGGAATATTTCCCCTTCTAGACTTAAGGTAGGATCAAGCAAGAACTTTCAGTCGTTTGAGGTTTCAAGTTAAGTCGGGAAAGTAATTAATGAATTTGGTGTGTCTTCAAACTCGGTAGAATTAGATTATGATAGAACGCGTTGGGTAATAAGAACCAGGATAATTCAACGCTCAAGATTCTTCGAGATAACCATTTATTCAATGGGGTGATTTGGAAACGCTAGAAGAATTTAGAAGGTTTCCACCAATTATAGGAATTTAAGGTTCGGGGAGAATGCTCAATATTGAGACTTAGCATAAATTAAAGTAAGAATTTTCAACCGATTGAGTACTTGAGCTAAGTCGCAGGGAATTAATAGGCTTAAGATACCCTCAAACTGGGTAGATTAGTGTGAAGTTTTTCCCAGGTATCGTAAATGTAAAAGTAAATAAGTGACTGTGATGCATTATCTTGGGAAACTTAAAACTTATTCCCATAAGGAGGTTTCAATTTAGGTTTTGATAGAATTAAACGAGTAATAAGGATCAAAATAATTCAATACTGGAAGGTATTCGGGATAATCGTTTAACCGAGGAGGTGATTGGGAATGCTTGGGAGATTTCCTCTTACTCGGGAATTTTGAGATTCGTCAAATTTTTATAAGTGGAGGAGAATGTGACAACCCGAGTTTCGGAATATGATAATTGGAAGGTAAATAAGTTAAAATAGGTCAATTGTGTTCAAAAGGTACGGGAGGAATGGATTGGAAAGCTAAAAGAATCGGAACTAGTAAATCGGGAACCAAAATTATAAGCGATGAAATGTTGATTCGTTGACAAGATTTGGGTTTTAAATTGTGATAATCATGACTTATTAAGGTTATATAATCAAAAATAAGATCCAAAGATGTGAAAGATTGGGTTAGAATGGTCAAAATAGGTCCCGAACGGCGAAAACGGGACGTAGGCTTGCTGCTGGCTTGCCGCAGGCCAAACCCGCGCCCTCCGTGCCCTCGAGCCCACCTATAGAGCCCAAACTCCAGATTTGCCCATGCTCGCCGCACGCTCAACGCGCACTTGAGCCGACCATGGCCGAATGGTTGCGCTCGCCGCGCGCTCGAGTGCAAGTCTGTTTTAAAGCCGCGTCGTGCTTTTTTTCCCTCTTTTTCCACGAGCCCAAAAAGCTTTTAGAGAGAGAGAGGGCAGCGAATAGGAGAGAGAAAGGAGGAGATCTAGGCTGTGGAGTCCGAATCCGGCTTCGAGCCCGTTAGAGAAATCGTAGAGCATGTCGAGGCAAGTACATCTATAACGTTTTTCTTCCGTTTCTGTTGGTTTTCGTCCGATCCCCTTCGGGTATTTTGCCTCGATACCAAACCCTATGTATATCATCGCGACGCCCATAGTCTAATTGTGTATATATGTGAAAATCATCGTCTGATTCGTTGTTTGCGTACCGTTATGCGCATCCGAAACCCTCACCCACGCATGTGTACTGTTCATGTGTGATCGGGTAGATTCTGGCCTTTTGATTTTGGGACTTTTGTATGAATTAGGACTAGAATATGATTACCCAAATCCCCCATAAGTTAATTCATCGGTTGGGTACCCGATTTGGTGGAATTTTGTGAAATTCCGTTCGTGAAACCCTAACCCTACGCCCGGGCCTTTTAGGGCTTCGATTTTTGGGACTTTTGATTTATTTGAGACTAGATTATGATTATCCATGACTTGGGTAAGTTGATTTACCGATTGGGTATCCGAAATTGTGGAATGTAATGGAAATTCGTTCGCAAAGCCCTTGACCGCGCCCGGACACCGATTGAGCTTCTATTTGGAGTTAAATGTATAAATTGACTTGGGATTATAGTTACACGTGCCTCGGGTTCTATAGATTACTTGTTGGATGTCTGAAATCTCGAGAATTAATCGATTTGTGTATATGTGCACAATTCACGGGTATTGTTCACGGGTACTGTTCACCCGAGAATTTTGGACGATGTTTTGTGTAGTGTTTCCATGTTTAAATGCCGATAAAGCGACACGTATTTGTGTAGATTCAATTATTCAATTTAAAAGTTTCGGCATGCCCAATTTTGAAGGAATTCATATTCGGAGGCTCTTTAAGTTGATCAACTCCTTCTGGAGAGAGAGGAAGCTAAGGTACGACGGTATACACGAAGAGGAAGAAAAGGGGAGAAATCACTTATTCCAATCCAGACTCCGGGTAAAAGAATAATAGTAGATTGGGCCAAGCAAGTGTACTTTGGACGTTATTTTTCGTTTTTACTGTTTCCTCTTGCTTTAAAATTCATAAAGATGCTTTAAAATGATGTTGATGCATGTTTAAAGTAAATGAAGCATGTTTCCTTCGATAGTTGGGTTAGATTTTGTATTTATCCATATTTATTGAATGTTTTGGCCTCGATTTCATGAATAAACATGAAAATAGTGTTCAATTTGTCTTGAAAAGTATGTGATGAAACCCTAGCTCGAAATTGTGGTGTAGTTTGAGTAAATTGTATGATTTAATGTATATGCATGGCATCTATGACATTAATTTCCTAAAATATGTACATGTAAGAGATCGATTTGAGTTCGAAGGTTTTGGCGAAGCCCTACATACAAAAATGATGAGGTTTTGATGAGTTTTAATCGTAGCTTCTGTTATATGAAAGTTAATTGACTTCAAAATGAAACTCCCAGTATAATTTATTTCCGAAAATATGTACCGACCTGTACCGAGGAAATTCCATGTATACTTAAGATAGCTGAAAGTATATTGTGAAAGTGTGATTTCGAAAAAGGGGTTTTTGATAAAGAGATAGTTTCCGTTATAGTTATTTTAGGACCCGGGACTGACTACAGTCCGGATAGGTTCTCTGGCATGCCTTAGGACTTTACGGTGGTAATCAAGGATAACTTTGTCCATGGGGTTATTTGTGGTCCGCCCTGCCCTCGGGGCGTTACGGTCAGGAGGAAATTACGGTTACCAGCCTACCTTCGGGTGGTATACCGTACCGATCTCGTGAGATGGGATGCCCATATGACAATTACAGGCCTTAGATTCTGTGGAGTGAACACAATCTATCCTCGATTATTCGCCCCCTCAGCTGGTAGGGTATACTGGCAGGGTCTGTACCGATATGTTAAGAAGTAATGTTTACTGTTTTACCGATATGTTATATTACCGTACCAATTACCGAATATGAAGAACCGATTTACCGAATATGAAGTATCGATTACCAATACGTTAAGTTATGAAGTATTGACGATTGTTTATAGTTTACCGAATGCTGTGCACCGATTACTTCTTACCGTTTTCCGTTTGTTAATTAACGGTTATTGATTTCTGTTTACCGACTACTGATTTTTGAATCTGAAGTATAATACTGTCAAAGTATGTTTTCTCTATTTTCAGGATTTTATTCTGATTAACCATTCTGTTTATGCATAGTTACATGCCCGTTCTACATCACTATTTTTCTGCTCATGTGTATGTACCTTACTGGGCTCCGGCTCAATGTTTTATTATTTTTCCCCCCTCCAGATGAGACAGTAGAGTTAGTGCCTGACGAAAAAGAGTGATTAAGAGAAATTTATGAAGACTTTTGAGGACCTGAGGCATTTGGAGCTATTTTGTGGGGAGCAGTTGACGTAAAGACTTGTCTGATCATGCGATTTTGTATACTGATCTTGTATTATGGATATTTATGCACATGTAGGTTTTATATAGAATGCATACGATGTATGAGATGGTAAAAGAAAACTATGCTTCTGCAGGCTATTAATTTAGCTTCCACTCTAACTTTTGGATATACTGTACAGGTCCTAGACGGCATCTCGTTATTGAACTGTTAGTGTAGCTAACGCTTTTATAGATTTATGCCATGGATGGCACATGTGATCCTGTGTATGTATGTTGTAGGAAGAATTGTGAATGATTCATAGTTGTATACTTGTAATGGATGATCATACAGGTTGTATTTTGGATTTTTCATCCTGTTACAAAGGAGACTCTGTCAAAATTTCTGTAGGAGTCTTGCCTTATATTTTAGTACCGTTAATCCTGTTCCTGTCTTGACGGAAACTTTTGAGGAAAAAAAAATCCGTTCCGTCACATCTCTCTTACCAGAACTCTTTATTCAACTCTAGCATTGTCATCGTCTAAACCTACTACTCTGGAAGAAAGAAAAATAATAAGAGTGAGTTAAATGCCCAACAAGTTATAACAAATCAAAAAACAATAGGAAATAATAATAAATGTCTCAAATACGTAATATATAATGTATAACAAAAGTAACGAATAACAACACAATATCCAACAGATCAATATATCTAAGAAAAAGCATTTCATTGTATCAATGATTCAAATGCATAAGAAAGATAGATCACTCCAAATTCTGATGTGACAAAGATCGTAAGATTTTACCAATAAGAGATGAAGATCTATCAGAATCCAATCTTACAAGAAATTAAGGGATCTCCTGATCCAAATATCAGCGTGAACGACTTGAAAACCAAATAAAAATAGACAACATGGATTCTACTGAATCTGGATATGGAAAAATCTGGCACATGAATTTTACCGAAAACAACTCATGAATTCCATCGAATCCCAAATTCAAGAGGTATCAACAATGATGAAATATCACAATAAATCTCCTTAGACCTTGTTCTACTACCGTGAACCAAAGGCTGCGTATTTACGCCCCCAATGGCTGGGTAAGTGCAACAAGGTTATCCATGGTATCCTCACTACCCCTATAGTCCTCCCAAAAACTATACCCGTAACATGCCCATATCATCCGTGATACCCCTTACCAAATGATATCCCTGATATTATCTCCTACGATAGTCACATGGCTATAACTATCCCTCCACAATAAACAATATGCCTCATTATCACCATAATACAACAAATAGTATCGGATAAGTGTAGACCACACTAAGTTGTCGTAGCCTCCTATTCGACTAGATACCTTAGTATTTTCGTACGTTATCCTTAACCTTAACCGTAGGAAGCCAATAACTCAACTACTCATGCAATCAAGTATAACACAAAGAATGCTTTATAATTTCAATGAAAGAAATGTCATTCAGTGTTGATAATGACCGTACTCACACTATCAAGACTAATACAAAGGAATTTATCATGGAATGATGAATGAAGAAAAGAGAACCGAGAATAACATATTTCGATCAATTTATCATTTGACTAATCTTCCATCCTTTTTAATATACAAAACCTATTATTAATACCATAAGTAATTAATCCCCAGGATGTCCTCAATTTTGTCGTTATCGAATTAACCCACGATTCTCATCTCATTTAACTATCTTGATTAAATCCACAAAAATCTAATCAAAATAATAATTACCGATAACTTCATCCCCAATCAATTAACAATTACAATATATGTGTGTGTGTGTGTGTGTGTGTGTGTGTAAATATGTATGTAGATATATCTATATACACACACTCAACCTCACACCCACCGCTATTCTCTTTCTCTCTATCCCATTCACGCACAGTAGCAGGAGGCAGCAATTCACACATGCGCACATACACATACTCGCAAAGCCACATGTATAAATATATGTATAAATACATACATACATACATAAGTATTCACATCTACATCCACATATATGTGTATACGTATACTGAATTCAAATTCCCTTACAACGCCACAAGCTAGGAACCCAAAGATGCCCTGTTTTCCTTATTATTTCCCAAATTCCACCTTACCACAAAATTTGGATTGATTAGCACAAAATCACCCGATGCAAGCAAATAAATAACATGAAGAGATGAGAAGGGAAGATTTACTAGCAAAATGAAGCGTTGAAGCCCTCTTGTTGCCCCCAGGTCATTGAACCCGGCTGAAAAATGGTGAACAGAGCACAATACTCTGTTTCCATGACGGTGCCCAAAATCCCAAAAAATCAGGTATAACATGCAAAATAGATTCTTCATGGCTCCATTAGACAATTTACGCAGCAACAATTTATCAATAATCCCAAAGGTTTGGTCGTTTCCTGACCAAGCCTGAGCTCTGCATTCGATTCCCAAATTTGTAGCCCTCCATTTTCAACAGTTTCAAATCAAAGCATAAAATCCGATATTCAACAATAACAAGAATAAAGAGTTTATTTTGTAAGTTAGAAAGTTTACTTGTAACAATTGGAGTATTACAAAATAGGAAGATTACAAACGAAACTCAAATCAACTTACCTCATTTTCATGTTCTTCTTCCAACAACGATGGCAGCGGTACCAACCGACGACGGTGGCGACACCAACCAACGGCGGAGACTTCGTCTCGAATTCACGATGGCGATTAGCAACGACAACAGCGAGAAACAAAGCAATGGCATCAGCTACATTGCTAGAGCTTTGACAGGCCCAACTTCCTTCATCGCAATCTCCTTAAATAACGAAGGGGGTTGATTTAGGTTCCGTTAGGTTTTCATTTGGAGCATCCATTCCTTCCTCCTTCCACCGCGATCTCCGCCACTACTCCTACTGTGAGGTCCCAAAATCAAAATAAAATATTGCTACTTAAAAATTAGAGTATTTTGATTTCGACTTAAACCGGAGTGGCCTTACATCACTGGAAGACCGGAAATAATGGTAATCAAAATGTTGACCGGTGTCATGATATTGACCAGCGTTAAAATATTGACCAATGTCGAGATATTGACCATCGTCAAAATGTTGACCGGTGTTAAGACGTTGACAGGTGTCAAGATGTTGACCGGAAGGTTGACCGAAGGATTCACCGATTTTTAAAAATATTAACCGACCTTAAATAAGAAAAAAAAACGTTGGCGGCTTTGAGTAAAAATTGGACCTGATTAGAGTAAGAAGTGTTGACCGAAAAAGTTGACTAATAAAAAGGTTGGCCGACTAATGTTGACCAGACTACCGAATTCAAAAATATTGACCAGGATAAATTAAAGGCAAACTAAATGCAAGGGCCAACTTTGTTGTTTAGATGGTTATATCCCAATTAGATCCAAATCTAATCAGAGCAAGTAAACTACCCCATTGACCTTCTAGATGAAAGTACCAAGTAGGTAACTTATCCCACTCACTCCCACCTAACCCATGAAGGGAAGTACCAAGTAGGTAACCCACCCCACTTACTTCATCTAACCCCTCCTCTTTATATACTGAGCTCTAGTTGAGGGACGGGTGTGAAATTTTTGATGATGAAAAAGGGTAAGGAGTGAAGGAGAAAAAGCTTCAAGTTAGTCGGAGTGGGCAATCAACAGTCACGCAAGTGTACCTTTCCTTCTTTAATCCAGATTTTAAGTATACTTCTGTTTTTAAGTCCCAACTTTAAGAAAAATTACAAGTGTTCTCTTCAGATTTAAATGCTTCAGCACATAGTATATCAGACTTGCCATTCTAATCACTACTTGATCAGCTGTATCTCTAATGTCATGCTTGTTCTACGATCAGACTGAGAATATGATTTTTATTTCATGGTTAATTCATGCTTTCTGCTTTCTACTTTCCACTTTCTACTCAACTTATGATTAAACTTGAATTGCATAAAAATGGAGAAGTAAACCGGTTTTGAGTCATAATGTTATAATAAAGAATTATTAACCGGAATGAGATTTATGGATTTGAAACCGGCTTCATGTCAACTGAAAGTCTTTATACTTGACCGGAATAAGAAAAATGAATTTGAAATCGGCTTTGTAATATGACGACCGAAAGTTTTGCCCCCATTCGGAATGTTAACTAAAGAAAAAGTGAATCGGCCTTATGACAAGATAAATAAAATCGGACTTTAGCACAGGGAGATAAAGTTCTCCAGCATTCCTTAGAATATTATGGTGGTAATCGAAGATAACGAAAGGGAGCCGTCCTCGAGGCTTTGTACAAGGAGAAAATGAGAGCCGTCCTTGGGACTTTGTACAAGGAGGAAGTGAGAGCCATCCTCGGTGCTTTATACAAGGAGGTATTGCTATGATTGTGAAGAGATGTGAATAATCTATCCTCGATTATTGCCCCCTCAGCTAGTGATGTCCCTTATCGATAAAAATGAAAGAGAAGAGAAATTTTATAAGACCGACCCTGTTTTCTATCCCGATTTTCAAAATTTGACTGCTTTGACTTTCCTGACTTCTTTGCATTATATATTTGCCATGATCCGGTCAACTGTTGTTTCATAATACTCATGTTACATATGTATCTGTATCCGCCTTATAGCATAAACGCTTTACGGAAGATCTGCATGTGCCTTGTTGAGCTCCGACTCACCATTTTCTGTTTTTCTCCCTTCAGATGAAACTATAGATCTCGTGCCTGATGAGATGGAGTGACTAGAGCTCCGTCTGAAGGATTCTAAGAACTCAAAAGCATACTTTGGAGTTACCCGGAAGAATTAGTTTTATTGTAATGATCCGCTTAAAATATATGAATTTCTGTAATTGGACTTTTATGACTATGGGTATGAATGTAAATGCTTCGGCAAGTTAATAGATTGGCTTCCATTACACATTTTATGGATATCGCGTATGGGTCCTAGATGGAATCTGTGATCTTGTGATTGGTAGGCACGACCGACCCGGACCAGATCACCGAAACCTTGGTGTCAGTTCCGAGAGGTCGCTGGCAGAATGCAAAAAAAAAATCCGTTCCGTCACAATTCGTATCAGAGAAATAAGATGCCCTAGGAGATTGATTGATCGAAAATACGAAAGCATAGGTTTAAATCTTCATACCGGATTTTCGTAAGAAGTGGGCCAGGGTAATTTAGGCAACTAGAGTCCTAAAGAAGCTTGGAACCTAGGCTAAGTTCAATTTTGATAAACTGATGGATATTTTCTTTTTCTGGGATTATAATATCGTGCCTGTTTTGATTTTAGAATGGCTAGTGGAAGAGGAAGAAGAAATGGCCGTAATACTCCCCATGATTGGGAGGCTACCTATATAGATTTATTGGAAAGAATGACCAACGTGGTAGAGTCTATCGAGCATAGGCATATGGCTCTGGTCCCTATGTCCAAGTTAGCTCCGGCCATCTTAACTCCAACCACGTATGATCGGTTCACGGCGGAGCAAGCACCGAGCTTTTTGGAAAAATCCAATCCGATGGAAGCTGATATATGGCTAAAAAGGATGAAAAGAATATTTACAGTAATTGGGTGTACGGGCTAGGAGAAAGTCACCTTCGCCGTATATAAGTTGGAGGGTGAAGCGGAAGGTTGGTAGGGCATGAGGAAGAGAGCGCTGGGAGTGCCCGACGAGATGATCACTTGGGATATGTTCGAGGAAGCTTTTTTGGAGAAATAATTTCCATCCAATTTTCGGAATCAAAAGGAGATGGAATTCATGAGATTAAGGCAAGGGAGTATATCGATGACTGAGTACGATGCTAAATTCACTGAGCTGTCCCAATTCTCACCTTATTATGTAGAAGACGAATTAAGAAAGGTGAAGAAGTTTCAGCAAGGACTGCGGGATGATATCAAGAAAATAACTGTCCACATTAAAGCTTGAGACATATGCCGATATACTAGACAGGGCAGTCATTTACGAAAAAGAAGTAGAGATAAAGAAATTTTACGCAAAGAGGGCAGCTAGCCGGGCAGGCATTAGTGGCGGACCTGCTGGGGGATCTTTTGGATCGTCCAAGAAGGCAAGGACGATTGATAAAGGAAAGATATTGTGCCGACTCAGTCAATGACTGATTCAAGGACGTCGGCTGGCACTGCACCACTTGTGGGAGGATGCATTCGGGGCAGGCATGCCGTCGGATGACAGGAGCTTGTTTCAAATACGGACAACAAGGCCACCTAATCAAGGATTGCCTGAGACTAGAGGGAAAAAAGCCTACTATTCCGGCTAAGGCGTTTGCAGTGACTATTCTAGAACCGGAGGTATCGTCAAATGTCGTGGAAAGTACTCTTTCTATTTGTGGAGTCCCTGCATCTATTTTATTTGACTCAAGATCTACCCACTCTTTTATTTCTCCACAATTTATGTGTCTTATTACCACTACCCCTTACATATTGGATTATAAAATTGTTTGTGTGTACCCCTACTAGATTCCCTATAATTACTGATATTGTATATCCTAGATGTATAATGGAAGTAGATGGGCAATGTCTAATTGTGGATTTGGTGTTACTAAACATGGGAGGTTTTAAAGGTATTTTGGGGATGGATTGGTTGGCTAAAAACCATGCCACAATTGATTGCTTTATAAAGAGAGTTTATTTTAACATCCCTGGGATGGAAACCTTCTTCTTCTAAGGCATTGGGAAGAAAGAGATGCCAGTGTTTATCTCTGCCTTGCATACCAAACATCTAGTGAGAGGCGGATGTAAAGCTTACTTGGCTTATGCCTGCACCACTGGGAGTCATAAGGTGTCAGCTAATGACATTTTACTCATCTATGATTTTGAGGATGTATTTCCCCAGGAGTTACCTGGATTGCCTCCGCATCGGGATATCGAGTTTGAGATCTCTATCGTTTCCGACGTCAGTCCAGTTTCTAAGGCTCCTTATAGAATGGCCCCTGCTGAATTAAAGGAGCTAAGATTACAATTATAGGAGGTGTTAGACATGGGTTTTATCAGGCCGAGTGTGTCTCTTTAGGGAGCACCGGTGCTATTTGTAAGGAAGAAAGATAGGTCGTTATGGCTTTGTGTTGATTATCGTGAATTAAATAAAATTACGATCAAAAATAAATATCCTCTACCACGTATTAATGATTTGTTTGATCAATTGTAAGGATCTCGAGTGTTCTCAAAGATTGATTTAAGGTCCAGTTATCATCAGTTGAGGATTAAGCCGGAGGATGTGGCCAAAACTGCTTTCCAGATGAGATACGGCCACTATGAGTTTCTTGTTATGCCCTTTGGGCTTACAAATGCCCCTACTGCCTTCATGGATCTGATGAATCGAGTGTTCAAGCAATATTTTGATAAATTTATGGTGGTTTTTGTTGATGATATTCTAATCTATTCGAAGAACTATGAGGAGCATGAAACTCATCTAAGGATAGTACTTGAAGTACTTCGTGAGAAAAAGTTATATACGAAGTTGAGAAAATGTGAATTCTGGCTGGAGAAGGTGATGTTCTTGGGACATATAATTTTCGATGGTGGTATTTCTGTGGATCCAAAGAAAGTAGAGGCTATTACTAGTTGGAGTAGGCTGACTTCTGTAACTGAGGTTAAAAGCTTTCTGGGCATGGCGGGCTACTACCAACGATTTGTAAAAATCTTTTCACAAATTGCTATGCCCCTCACTCAATTACTGAAGAAGGAAGTTAAATTTGAATGGATTGAAAAGTGTGAGCAGAGTTTTCGGGAGTTAAAGGACCGCCTGACTACTGCTCTAATATTGGTGATTCTAGAAGGATCAGGAGGCTATGAGGTGTACTATGACGCCTCTAAGGTGGGCTTGGGATGTGTATTGATGCAGCACGGTAGTGTGGTAGCTTACGAGTCTAGATAACTGAAGGTGCTTGAAAATAACTAACCTACCCATGATCTAGAGTTGGCTGCTGTGGTGTTTGCCTTGAAAATTTGGAGGCATTACCTGTATGGTGAAAATTTTCTTCTGTATTCTGATCACAAAAGTCTGAAGTATCTGTTTTCCTAAAAGGAACTTAACATGAGACAAAGGAGGTGGCTTGATTTCTTAAAAGATTACGACTGTGAGATACAGTATAAGCCTGAAAAGGCCAATGTGGTTGCGAATGCATTAAGTCAATAGTCAGGAATTGTGGCTCGATTGCAAATCAAGCAAATGAAATTACCAGACTATCTAAAGCAATGTGATGTCCGGCGATATGCTAAGGGCAATAGGATGCTCCTGTCTTATCTTCAGATCCAACCTGAGATTTTTAGTGAAGTTAGAAAAAAGCAAGTTAATGATCCGTTCCTTGTAGAAATTACAAGTGACTTGAATAAGGAGTCCCGAGTTAAATTTAGTATCCGAACGGACGGAGTATTGAGGTTTAGAGACCGATTATGTGTGTCAAATGATACGGAGTTAAAAGAAAAGATTCTAAAGAAAGCCCACCGGTCTAAATATACCATCTACCTTGGAACAAATAAAATATATTAAGACTTGAAGAAAACTTTCTGGTGGGGAAACATGAAGAGGAACATCATGGCCTATGTGGAGAAGTGTCTCGTATGTCAGCAATTGAAGGCTGAAAAGAGAAAACCTTCTGATTTATTACAACCAATGCCGATTCTGAACTGAAAATGGGAAGATATTGCTCTGGATTTTGTATCGGGTTTGCCAAGGACTTCTAGAAATCACGATGTTGTTTGGGTTATAGTTGACCGGTTGACAAAGTCAGCCCACTTCTTGGCAATCAGGACAACCTATTCTCGTGATAAGCTGGCTCAACTATATGTGAACGAGATCGTGAGACTACATGGAATTTCTGCCTCCATTGTATCTGATAGGGATCCCCGTTTTATCTCAAAGTTTTAGAAAAGTTTACATAAAGAACTAGGGACTGAATTAAAATTTAGTACTACTTATCACCCTCAGATGGATGGCCAGTTTGAGCGAACTATCCAGATTCTTGATGATAAATTGAAGGCTTCTTTATTAGAAATGAAAGGCACTTGGAATACTTACCTGGCACTAGCAGAATTTATTTATAATAACAGTTATCGGGCTTGTCTCGGCATGGCACCTTTGAGGCTCTATATGGAGGGAAATATAGGTCGCCAATTTATTGGGAAGAAATCGGAGATAAAAGGATTTTGGGACCAGGAATCATCAAGGAAATAGCTAAGAAAATAAAATTGATCCATAGTAATTAGAGGAACGCTCAAAGCAGACAGAAAAGCTATGCGGATAGAAGGAGAACAGAATTGAACTTTGAGATAGAGATTTTGTTTTTTAAAAGTCCCACCATCCAAGGGAATATTGCGGCTTGGAGTGAAGGGTAAACTCAAGCCATGATTTATTGGTCCTTTTGAGGTTCTAGAAAAGATTGGAGAAGTAGTTTACAGATTAGTACTACCGCCAAGTCGACGGAAGTACATGACGTGTTTCATATGTCCATGCCCCAGAAGTATGTTTATGATCCTACATATGTAATTAAATTCTATCCCTTGGAAATCAATAAGGATTTATTCTACGTCGAGGAGCCACAGCAAATTCTCGACCGGAAAGAGCAAAAGCTGCGTACAAGGATGGTTCCTCTGGTGAAAGTACTCTGGAAAAATCACTCACTTGAGGAAGCTCCCTATGAACGAGAAGAAGAAATCTGGAGCAAGTATCCCCACTTGTTTGATTAAAGTATGTAACTTTATTTAAATTTTAGGGACGAAATTTCTTTAAATAGGGGAGAATTGTGAGGTCCCAAAATCAGAGTAAAATATTACTACTTAAAAATCGGAGTGGCCTTACACCACTGGAAGACCGAAAATAATGGTAATCAAAATGTTGACCGGTGTCATGATATTGACCGGCATCAAAATATTGACCAACGTTGATATATTGACCATTGTCAAAATGTTGACCAGTGTTAAGACGTTGACCAGTGTCAAGATGTTGACCGAAAGATTGACCGAAGGGTTGACCGGTGTCAAGACGTTGACCGGCGTCAAGATGTTGAACCGAAGATTAACCAAAGGATTGATCGATTTTTAGAAATATTGACCGACCTTGAATAAGAAAAAAAAGAAACGTTGGCCAATTTTGAGTAAAAGTTGGACCAAATTAGAATAAGAAGCGCTAATCAAAAAAGTTGAACAATAGAAAGGTTGGCTGACTAATGTTTACCAGACTACCGAATTTAAAAATATTGACCAGAATAAATTAAGGGCAAACTAAAGGCAAGGGCCAACTTTGTTGTTTAGACGGTTCGATCCCAACTAGATCCAAATCTAATCAGAGCAAATGAACTACCCCGTTGACCTTCTAGATGAAAGTACCAAGTAGGTAATGTGAGATCCCAAAATCCAATGGCCCAAAGTATTGACCGAAATACGAAATCTAAACCGGCCGCCTTAAGCCTCAATCAAGTTCGGCCATTCCTTAGTACAAAATAAGTCCGACTCCACTTTTGTTAAATCAAGTCCGGCCATGTGAACTGACTGGCCAGTTCTGGAAGTGCAAGAGGCCGAAGTGGCCTTGAAGTCCGGAGTGGCTTTGTGTGTTGGTAAGGCCGGAGTAGAATTATGGAGAAGAAATCCGAAGTTTATGAAAAAGTGATGGACGAAGTAAATCATAAGAAAAAGTTGACTGGAATTCAAGAGTTGACCGGATTTGAAGATATTGACCGGATTGGAAGAGTTGACCGGATTTGAAGATGTTGACCGGAATTGAAGAGTTGACCGGATTTGAAGATGTTGACCGAATCGAAGAGTTGACCGAATTTCTTGAAAAGTTCACAAAAATTAAAACCGGCACTGCATGTATTTGAACTCAAGCTTAATTAGAAATATTGACCAAAAAGTTGACCGGATAAACTAATGGTAACTAAAGACAAAAGTAAACGTTAGTATTTAGTTAGAATCCAACTAGGCGGCGACCAAATAGAGTAGGTAAACTAATTTAGTTACCCCCACCTACCGTCCACAAACAAGAACGGGAGTAAGTGACTTACCCCACCTACTCCACCTAACCCCTCCTCTATAAAATACCGGCAACGAGTGTTGAAGTTGGGGCAAAATACAAGCCGAGAGAAGGGAGTGAAGGAGAGAGCTCTAAGACGGTAAAAATCGACTTCTTGGCAAGGAGGGAAGAATTTTGAGACAGCCCGTCAAGCAATTGTACCTCGGACGCTGATTTTTAAGTCATGTTTTAAGAATATTGCAAGTATACGAAAGAATCAGTTCTGGATATCTGATTTTAAGATCATGATTTAATGCAAGTATATGCATGTCTCATTGCAAGTATATCTGATTCTGGATAAGTATATGTTATATGTACGATGTTTGTCCTGATCATTGAGTAAAGAAGAATTTCTGTTAACCGCATGCTTAAAAGAAGTTCAGTTTTCCATTAATGAAAATTAAGTTCGGTTTTTCCTTGATAAAGAATCAGTTCGGTTTGTCTATAATGAAAAAGCACTCCGTCCTTCAGTAAAAAGTACTCCAAATTTATGAGCTTCGACTATTAAAAGTACTCCGTCCTTTAGTGAAAAGTACTCCGGATTTATGAAACTTCGACTTTTAAAAGTACGCCGTCCTTTGAGTAAAAAGCCCTCCGTCCGAAAAGCACTCCGTCCAAAATGAACTCCGGCCTTAATAAAGAAAAAGAACTCCGACTTGTATAAAAAAAAGAACTTCGGCCTTAAAATGAACTCCGGCCTTAATGTAAAATGAACTCCGGCTTTTAATGAACTCCGTCCTTTGAGGAAAATGAACTCCGGCTTTCTATTAAAAATGAACTCTGGCCTTAATATGAAAATGAGCTCCGGCTTTGTATTGAAAATGAACTCCTGCTTTTGTTAAAAAGAACTCCGTCCTATGTCAAAAACAACTCCGGCTTTGTGTGAAAAATGAACTCCGGCTTTAAAGGGAAATGAACTCCGGCTTAAAGGGAAATGAACTCCGGCTTTTGAACTCCACCTTTTGTCAAAAAGAACTCTGTCCTTTTGTTGGAAAAAGAACTCTGACTTTAAAATGAACTCCGGCCTTAATATGAAAATGAGCTCCAGCTTTGTATAAGAAAATGAGCTCCGGCCTTAATGTGAAATGAACTCCAGGTTTTAATGAACTCCGTCCCTTGAGTACAAAGCACTCTGTCCCTTAAGTAAAAAAAAAGCACTCCATCCCTTGAGTAAAAAGCACTCCGTCCCTTAAGTAAAAAAAACTCCATCCCTTAAGTGAAAATCACTCCGTCCCTTTTGGCGAAAATCACTCCGTCCCTTTGATCGAAAAGTACTCCGTCTAAAAAGCTCTCCGTCCGAAAGGCACTCTGTCCGAAAAAGCACGCCGTCCAAAAAGCACACCGGCCTCTATCGAAAAAGAACTTCGACTTTTTGTACTGAAAATGAAACCGGCTCCGTTAAAGAGAAAAGAGCTCCGGCCCTTCCTTGATGAAAATCTAAACCAGCCCCAAGTATAAATTATTTTCGAAAATATGTACCGACCTGTACCGAAAAAATTTTCATGTATACTTAAATATAGTTAAAGATATATTATGCAAGTCTAATTTCAAAAAGGGGCTTTTGATAAAAAGATGAATGATAGCGGTCCTCGGGGCTTGGTACCAGGAGATAATGATAGCCGTCCTCGGGGCTTGGTACAAGGAAGGAATGATAGCCGTCCTCGGGGCTTGATACAAGGAAGGAATGATAGCCATCCTCGAGGCTTGGTACAATGAGAGAATGATAGCCGTCCTCGGGGCTTGGTACAAGGAGATAATGATAGCCGTCCTCGGGGCTTGGTACAAGGAGGGAATGATAGCTGTCCTCGGGGCTTGGTACAAGGAGGGAATGATAGCCGTCCTCGGGGCTTGGTAGAAGGAGGTAATGATAGCCGTCCTCGGGGCTTGGTATAAGGAGGTAATGATAGCCGTCCTCGGGGCTTGGTACAAGGAGGGAATGAGAGCCGTCCTCGGGGCTTGGTACAAGGAGGGAATGATAGCCATCCTCGGGGCTTGGTACAAGGAGGGAATGATAGCCGTCATCGGGGCTTGGTACAAGGAGGGAATGATAGCCGTCCTCGGGGCTTGGTACAAGGAGGGAATGATAGCCGTCCTCGGGGCTTTGTACAAGGAGGTAATAATAGCCGTCCTCGGGGCTTGGTACAAGAAGGGAATGATAGCCGTCTTCGGGGCTTGGTACAAGGAATGAATGATAGCCGTCCTCGGGGCTTTGTACAAGGAGGAAAATAATATGAAGTACCGTTTACCGTTTTACCGATATGCTGTATATTACAGTAAAATGATGATAATAAATCGTACAGTGAAAAGATGATAGGGTATTGTTTTCAGTAACGGGGCTTGGTAAAAGGAGGGAATGATAGCCGACCTCAGGGCTTTGTTCAAGGAGGAAAATAATATGAAGTACCGTTTACCATTTTACCGATATGCTATATTACAATAAAATGATAATAATGAATCGTACAATGAAATGATGATAGGGTATTGTTTTCAGTTTTACCATGTATTGTCAAAGTTTACAGTTTATTGTTTTACAGTCTATAGCGTACTGATTTATGAAGCATGAGGTTTGATATCGTTATGGTGTGCCCTTACTATTTTTCCAAGATGATGTTTTGATTAAACGTTCTGGTTCTATATGGTTATATGATCGTTTTGGCATAACTATTTTACAGTTCATGTGCATGTACCTTGCTGAGCCTCGACTCACTTTTTATATTTTTCCCCTACAGATGAAACTTTAGAGCCTGTGCCTGACGTGTTGGAGTGATTAGAGCTTGTCTGAAGGATTATCAAAGACCTCGGAAGCTTATTTTGGGAGAAATATTATTGTAATGACTTAATGGACTTCTATGGTTAAACATTTTTTGCTATGTACTCGAAAATGAATATTTTGGAATGAATATGAATGCTTCCGCAAGTGTTAGAATAACTTTCGCTATACTTATTATGGTTAAAAGTATATGGGTCCTAGATGGCATCTGTGATCCTGTGTTGCACCCAATTGGTTTAGTTTGGGTTTTCAATTGTATTATGAATGACGGAATCAAAAAAAAAAATCCGTTCCGTCACAATTGGTATCAGAGAATTGAGATGCCTTAGGAATTGATCGATCGAAAAGCGGAAGCATAGGTTTGAATCTTTCTACTAAATTTTCATAGGATTAAGTCTAGGTAACCAAGGTAATTAGGACTCTTAAGAAGTTGACTCCTACGCTAAGTTTGAGTTCCATAAAACTGATGGATATTTTCCTTTTCTCTAACTGACTTTTGGGATTTCAATGTTGCACCTGTCTTGATTTTAGGATGGCTAATGAAAGGGGAAGAAGATATGGCCAGGGTAGTACTAGTACCCCCCATGATCAAGAAGCCGAGTATGTGACCTTGGTGGACAGGATGATGCATGTTGTAGAGAAGATGGAACGACGTCATATGGCCCTGCTTCCTGCACCACAACCGATTCCATCTATGTACGAGAGGTTTAGGACAACGAATGTGCCTGAATTTTTGGGAGAAGCAGATCCGCCGAAGGCAGAAAATTAGATTAGAAAATTAAAGAAAGTATTTATAGTTACCCAATGTTCTGATAATGAATTAGTGATCCAGGAGTTTCAAACTTATACTGAGATCCTAGATAGGGCCTCGGCACTCGAGAAAAAGTTAGAGACACAAAAATTTTCTACAAAGAGGGCTACTAGTTGGGAGAATCCTAGTAGGAACTCATATGTGGAACCACCTGAGTCATCTAAGAAGGCAAAAATGGTGGATGCGGGGAAGAGCACTGCCGAAGCTTTGTCGGTGACTAGTTCGCAGACATCAACTACTAAATGTGCATATTGTAGGAGGAAGCACATGAGAAAACCTTGTTATAAAGAAATGGGAGCGTGTTATAATTGTGAAAAGTTGGGTCACCTGATAAAAGATTGCCCGTTACCAAAAGGTCAAAAGAAAAGAAATCTGAGTATTACGGCGATAGTACAAGGCCCTAGAGACACCCCGAAGGCAAAGGAAGGTATTCTCTTAATCACGAAATTTTGATTTGTTTCCTTATTGTACAGACATATGTATGCTTTAGGGATTTTGTGAGATTTAAAAACTGTAGCACAGACAATAATACTTGATTCATTTGGTCGGTATAGCAAATAAGTAGAACTGATGGTTTAGGGATGATTTTGAGAAATTTCGAACCTCTAGAGATGAACTAATATTCAAGGACGTTGGTAAAAGATGTAGTACCCTGTCATGAGGTCATGAAATTCTGAGTAAGAGGCAAGGTTAAGTGAGTTAAAGGCGTTCAACCTAATTAGAATTAGGATTGCCCTTTTTGAAGTTAATAGATGACCATTCAAGAATCTGGCTATGAAGATTTTAAGAAACGTAGGTATGACCAAGATAATCTGTTTTAATGAAGTGGTTTAAAGAAAACTAAATTTGACATTAGTCTCTAAGGGATTAAAAGAGTATTAACTAGACACTATTAATGGAGTCATAGAACCATATGATAATAGGACTTATCAATGATCAGGTAAGTTAGCATAGATGACTAGTTTATAAGAAAGATTGGGATTTTGTTAGTCTACATTAATAAGTAATCACCAAAGTGGGGGAGATGTCCGTGGGACGGGATTGCTTCACCTGTAATTAGAATTTTGTGATTAGACCTCTGAGGATTTAAGAATGATCCCTTGAACGAAATTTAAGGTTAGAAATGGATCTCAATATATTTGACGGAGGAGAATACTAAGATCAATAGTTAATGTCAGAAGTCTCCAAATGGATGTGTGAAGAATCACTTGGAAGATAATTCTGATCTGATAATTTAAAAAAAAAAATTTGAGGATGAACTTCCCTAGATTGTTGAGGATTAATACTCTTGGGTCAATTAGGAAAGGAATCCCTTATCAGAATTACTTGAAATCAGTAATGAAATGTCTCCACTTAAATGACGATCAAATGATACCCCCAGGTTGATTTCAAATAATGTGTCGATTCACATGCCAACGAGATCTTAAAATTGTTAAGTGTAAAGGTAATGAATTGGACAATGGAATCTGAAGCCACATTGAACCAGCGGTGACCGTATAATTTGCAGTTTTGATCTTGCCACGGGTTGAGGGTTTGAGAAAAGTTGTTTCCTTCGGTATATGGACTTTGAGATTTTGAGGTCATTGAGTGTTAGGATCTCGAGGTCTTGAGCAATGGTCTAAGATCGAACCGAATCCACGAGAGACGGTCGTAGTTAGGACTTCTTCTCTGTTATGAATTGAGGATCTGTGAGAGATATTTATGAGGTATGGATATTTTAGAATCAATCTAAATCAATGTTATCACAAGGCTTGGATGTTTAGAAGGGAATCTGACATGAAATGAAGAAAATGTAAAGTATCTTGCTTTTAAAATCTAATTGTATCTTGAATTTCATGTTGGGATTTTGGCCAAAAGAACAAAAATGCTAGGCTGTGATAGTGGCGGTAAGATGAAATTGAACAAACCAAAGCTAACTGATTGATCAGAGCGCGCAGCGGAGGAGTGATGAACTTGAGCATATAAAAAGGTTTAAGTTAATAACCAAAGAAAATGCTCAACATTGAGGATTGGCGTGAAATAGAATGAGGTATTTCCTTAATTTCGAGGACGAAATTCCTTTAAGAGGGGGAGAATTGTGAGATCCCAAAATCCAATGGCCCAAAGTATTGACCGAAATACAAAATCTAAACCGGCCGCTTTAAGCCTCAATCACGTTCGGCCATTCCTTAGTACAAAATAAGTCCGGCTCCACCCTTGTTAAATCAAGTCCGGCCATGTGAAATGACTGGCCAGCATTGGAAGTGCAAGAGACCGAAGTGGCCTTGAAGTCCGAAGTGGCTTTGTGTGTTGGTAAGGTCGGAGTAGAATTATGGAGAAGAAATCTGAAGTTTATGAAAAAGTGATGGACGGAGTGAATAATAAGAAGAAGTTGACCGAAATTGAAGAGTTTACCGGATTTGAAGATATTGACCGGATTGAAAGAGTTGACCGGATTTGAAGATGTTGACCGAAATTGAAGAGTTGACCGGATTTGAAGATGTTGACTGGAATTGAAGAGTTGACCAAATTTCTTGAAAAGTTTACAAAAATTAAAACCAGCACCGCATGTATTTGAACATAGGCTTAATTAGAAATATTGACAAAAAAGTTGACCGGATAAACTAATGGTAACTAAAGACAAAAGTAACGTTACTATTTAGTTGGAATCCAACTAGACGGCGACCAACCCCACCTACCGTCCACAAACAAGTACGGGAGTAAGGGACTTACCCCACTTACACCACCTAACCCCTCCTCTATAAAATACCGGCAACGAGTGTTGAAGTTGGGGCAAAATACAAGACGAGAGAAGGGAGTGAAGGAGAGAGCTCTAAGACGGTAAAAACCGACTGTCAGGCAAGGAGGGAAGAATTTTGAGACAGCCTGTCAGGCAAGTGTACCTCGGACGCTGATTTTTAAGTCATGTTTTAAGAATATTGCAAGTATACAAAAGAATCAGTTCTGAATATCTGATTTTAAGATCATGATTTAATACAAGTATATGTATGTCTCATTGCAAGTGTATCTGATTCTAGATAAGTATATGTTATATGTACGATGTTTGTCCTGATCATTGAGTAAAGAAGAATTTCTGTTAACCGCATGCTTAAAAGAAGTTCAGTTTTCCATTAATGAAAATTAAGTTCGGTTTTTCCTTGATAAAAAATCAGTTCGCTTTGCCCATAATGAAAAAGCACTCCGTCCTTCAGTAAAAAGTACTCTAGATTTATGAGCTTCGACTATTAAAAGTACTCCGTCCTTCAGTGAAAAGAACTCCGGATTTATGAAACTTCGGCTTTTAAAAGTACGTCGTCCTTTGAGTAAAAAGCCCTCCGTCCGAAAAGCACTCCATCCAAAATGAACTCCGGCCTTAATAAAGAAAAAGAACTCCGGCTCGTATAAAAAAGAACTCCGGCCTTAAAATGAACTCCGGCCTTAATGTAAAATGAACTCCGGCTTTTAATGAACTCCGTCCCTTGAGGAAAATAAACTCCGCTTTGTATTGAAAATGAACTCCGGCCTTAATATGAAAATGAGCTCTAACTTTGTATTGAAAATGAACTCCGGCTTTTGTTAAAAAGAACTCCGTCCTATGTTAAAAAGAACTCCAACTTTGTGTGAAAAATGAACTCCGGTTTTAAAGGGAAATGAACTCCGGCTTTAAAAGGAAATGAACTCCGGCTTAAAGGGAAATGAACTCTGACTTTTGAACTCCTCCTTTTGTCAAAAAGAACTCCGTCCTTTTGTTGGAAAAAGAACTCTGGCATTAAAATGAACTCCGGTTTTAATATGAAAATGAGCTCCGGCCTTAATGTGAAATGAACTCCGACTTTTAATGAACTCCGTCCTTTGAGTACAAAGCACTCCGTCCCTTGAGTAAAAAAAAAGCACTCCGTCCCTTGAGTAAAAAGCACTCCGTCCCTTGAGTAAAAAAAAAGAGCACTCCATCCCTAAAGTAAAAAGCACTCCGTCCCTTTTGGAAAAATCACTCCGTCCCTTTTGGCGAAAATCACTCCGTCCCTTAGAATGAAAAGTACTCCGTCTAAAATGCTCTCCGTCCGAAAGGCACTCCGTCCAAAAAAGCACGCCGTCCAAAAAGCACACCGGCCTCTATCAAAAAAGAACTTCGGCTTTTTGTACTGAAAATGAAACCGGCTCCGTTAACGAGAAAAGAGCTCCGGCCCTTCCTTGATAAAAATCAAAACCGGCCCCAAGTATAAATTATTTTCAAAAATATGTACCGACCTGTACCGAGAAAATTTCCATGTATACTTAAAGATAGCTGAAGATCTATTATGCAAGTCTGATTTCAAAAAGGGGCTTTTGATAAAAAGATGAATGATAGCGGTCCTTGGGGCTTGGTACAAGGAGGGAATGATAGCCGTCCTCGGGACTTGGTACAAGGAGGGAATGATAGCCGTCCTCGGGGCTTGGTACAAGGAGGGAATGATAGCCATCCTCGGGGCTTGGTACAAGGAGGGAATGATAGCCGTCCTCGGGGCTTGGTACAAGGAGGGAATGATAGCCGTCCTCGGGGCTTGGTACAAGGAGGTAATGATAGCCGTCCTTGGGGCTTGGTACAAGGAGGGAATGATAGCCATCCTCGGGGCTTGGTACAATGAGGGAATGATAGCCATCCTTGGGGCTTGGTACAAGGAGGGAATGATAGCCGTCCTCGGGGATTGGTACAAGGAGGTAATGATAGCCATCCTCGGAGCTTGGTAAGAGCAGGGAATGATAGCCATCCTTGGGGCTTGGTACAAGGAGGTAATGATAGCCGTCCTCGGGGCTTGGTACAATGAGGGAATGATAGCCGTCCTCGGGGCTTGGTATAAGGAGGTAATGATAGCCGTCCTCGGGGCTTGGTACAAGGAGGGAATGATAGCCGTCCTCGGGGCTTGGTACAATGAAGGAATGATAGCCGTCCTTGGGGCTTGGTACAAGGAGGTAATGATTGCCATCCTCGGGGCTTAGTACAAGAAGGGAATGATAGCAGTCCTCGGGGCTTGGTACAAGGAGGAAATTATAGCCGACCTCGGGGCTTTGTACAAGGAGGAAAATAATATGAAGTACCGTTTACCGTTTTACCGATATGCTATATTACAGTAAAATGATGATAATAAATTGTACAATGAAAAGATGATAGGGTATTGTTTTCAGTTTTACCATGTATTGTCAAAGTTTACAGTTTATTGTTTTACAGTCTATGGCGTACTTATTTATGAAGCATGAGGTTTGATATCGTTATGGTGTGCTCTTACTGTTTTTTCAAGATGATGTTTTGATTAAACGTTCTGATTCTGCATGGTTATACGATCGTTTTGGCATAACCGTTTTACAGTTCATGTGCATGTACCTTGCTGAGCCTCGACTCACTATTTTATATTTTTTCCCTTACAGATGAAGCTTTAGAGCTTGTGCCTGACGTGTTGAGTGATTAGAGATTGTTTGAAGGATTATCAAAGACCTCGGAAGTTTATTTTAGGAGAAATATTATTGTAATGACTTGATGGACTTCTATGCTTAAACATTTTTGGCTATGTACTCGGAAATAAATATTTTGGAATGAATATGAATGCTTCCAAAAGTGTTAGAATAACTTCTGCTATACTTATTATGGTTAAAAGTATATGGGTCCTAGATGGCATCTGTGATCCTGTGTTGCACCCAATTGATTTAGTTTGGATTTTCAATTATGTTATGTATGACGGAATCAAAAAAAAATCCGTTCCGTCAGAGGTAATTTACCCCACTCACTCCCACCTAACCTCTGAAGGAAAGTACCAAGTAAGTAACCCACCCCACTTACTCCACCTAACCCCTCTTCTTTATATACTGAGTTCCAATTAAGGGACAGGTGTGAAAATTCTAACGAGGAAGAAGGGTAATAAGTGAAGAAGGAGAAAAAGCTTCAGATTAATCGGAGTGGGCGGTCAACAGTCAGGCAAGTGTACCTTTCCTTCTTAAATCCAGATTTTAAGTATACTTCTGTTTTTAAGTCCCGGCTTTAAGAAAAATTACAAGTGTTCTCTTCAAATTTAAATGCTTCAGCACATAGTATATCAGACTTGCCGTTTTAATCACTGCTTGATCAGCTGTATCTCTAATGTCATACTTGTTGTACGATCGGATTGAGAATATGATTTTGATTTCATGGTTAATTCATACTTTCTGCTTTCTACTATTAACTTTCTGCTCAACTTATAGTTAAACTTGAATTGCATAAAAATGGAGAAGTAAACCGACTTTGAGTCATAATATTATAATAAAAAATTATTAACCGGAATGAGATTTATGGATTTGAAACCAGCTTCATGTAAACTAAAAGTCTTTATATTTGACAGGAATAAAAAAAATAAATTTGAAATCGTCTTTGTAATATGACGACCGAAAATTTTGTGTCCGTCCGGAATGTAAACTAAAGAAAAAGTGAAGCAACCTTATGACAAGATAAATAAGATTGGACTTTAGCACAAGGAGATAAAATTCTCCGGCATGCCTTAGAACATTATGGTGGTAATTGAGAATAACGAAAGGAAGCCGTCGTCGGGGCTTTGTACAATGAGAAAATGAGAGCCGTCCTTGGGGCTTTGTATAAGGAAAAAGTGATAGCCATCCTCGGGGCTTTGTACAATGAGGTATTGCCGTGATTATGAGAAAATGTGCATAATCCATCCTCGATTATTGCCCCCTCCGTTAGTGATGTCCCTTATCGATAAAAATGAAATAGAAGAAAAATTTTATAAGACCGACACTGTTTTCTTTCCCGATTTTCAGAATTTGATTACTCCAACTTTCCTAACTTCTTTGCATTATGTATTTGCCATGATCCGGTCAACTGTTGTTTCGTAATACTCATATTGCATATGTATCTGTATCCGCCTTATAGTATAAACGCTTTACGGAATATCTGCATGTACCTTGTTGAGCTCCGGCTCACTGTTTTCTTTTTTTTTCTCCCTCAAGATGAAACTATAGAGCTCGTGCCTGATAAGATGAAGTGACTAAAAGTCCGTCTGAAGGATTCTAAGGACTCGGAAGTGTACTTTGGAGTTACCCAAAGAAGTAGTTTTATTGTAATGATCCGGTTGAAATATATAAATTTTTGTAATTAGACTTTTATGACTATGGGTATGAATATAAATGTTTCAGCAGGTTAATAGATTGGCTTCCGTTACACATTTTATAGATATCGCGTATGAATCCTAGATGGCATCTATGATCATGTAATTGACAGGCACGACCGACCCGGACCAGATCACCAAAACCTTGATGTCAGTTCCGAAAGGTCGCTAGCGAAATGCAAAAAAAAAAAAAAACAATCATTCCAGTCACACCTACTTTCCTCTCCTTTTCCTTCTTCTTCTTTCCCTCTTTCCCTTCTTTTCCTTCCTTTCTTTTTCTTTCTTTCCTTTCTTTTCTCCCATTTTATTATTATTATTATTATTATTATTAGTTATCATTAATATTTCCTTTTATCAATATTAATATAATATTTAATAACATTTATTATTATTATTTTATATAAATATTATAATTTATTATCACAAATAATTATTATATTATAAATATTATTATATGTTTAGTTATTATATATATAATTATATATTTATTTATCTCTAATTAAAATATTAATTAATTATTTATTTAATTATTCTTATAATAACACTTAAAATTTTAATATTAATTTTTAATATTTTGACCTCTCTTTAAGTTTAATTTCATAATTATATTTTAAATTAATAAATTCTAATATACTAGAATATAATTATTCACTTGATTAATTAGACATAAAATTAAGCTAACTAAATTAAACATATTAATTACTCTAAATTAAATTCAATTGTCAAAATGTCCAAACTCAACTCTTATTTCAAATTAATGGCTTAAGTTTCTAAACTCAATTCAGCGATTCAAATACTCTAGTTCATATTTTAAATCCAATTGCCAACTTCTAATTCCAAAATAATTAGTAAAATAGTCAAATAATTATTAAAATTAATTAGACAATTTAATTTTATAAAATAACAAACTCAAAATATTCAAGATGTTACAGATTTGATGAGTTGTCCTATTTAGATACCTCTCTTATGATATTTTGAAGCAGGTCGTATTTATATTGTCCAGACAATTGTCCGATAAAGTCCTGTGTGGGTTTAATTTATCGAGTCTTATATTTTATTTTGTTACACCCAAATTTTTAAAATTTATTGTTTATTATTGTAACTGTTTGGGATTTTAATTTTATAAAAAATAATTAATCAGACTCGTTAAACTCTGAGACATGATAGGCATAGCTCGGTTGTACACCTTAGGAGCCATAGGGTGTCTTTGGCTGAGGATGGCTCCCCTTAAGGTGGCTTTTTCCCCTTCAACCTCCTCCTTGAGTCAAACCTTGCGGTTAGAGGACCTCAACCTTATAAGGTTGGTCCTCGAATTTATTCGAAAGGAATTTTAACATCTTTGGCATGTCCAATATTTAAGGTCATGGCTTTGATATCTGTAATGGCCAGTGATTGAGCACTTGTATGATTGTCTTCTTCTAAGAGGATGATGTGAGAGGGGATTCTTTCAGCAGTTGGCTAGATTGCTCATGTGCAGTTATATTCACCATTTTCTCGATTTATCAAAGAGTGTGAGTTAATGGGATTCGATTCAAATCAGATAGGAACAAGCTGCTTGCTTACATTTCCTTAACTTGATTGTGATTTAAATAAATTTGGATTGAATTATTATGTTTTCTATTCGAATCTTACACATAACAACTTTAAATATGAATTTGAATGATACGGGACTCACTCCTTAATACATTATTGAGCACTTAAGTTAGTAATTGTTTTTAAAATATGAAAAGTGGGGAAGGGAATAAGGAACTAAGGGAAATTAAGGACTTGGCTTCATAATTAATAGAAGATCAAGTGTTTAGAGGGATATCACTTTTTACTTGTTTTCCAACCTCTATCCCTTTTTAAGGAAAAATGAACATGTTTATAGCCACATTACCAATTGATAACGGTTTGTTAAATAGAAATAATAAATCACAATCTAAGTGGTTGTACCGGTTGAAAATTAAAATATACCGAGCCTTTTATACATGCTCTAAATGGGAGATTTTCTGGAAGAAGTTCATCCGATGATGATGCAAAGTGATTGGTTTTAATTATGAAATCTTCGCATAAATTAACTATAAGATATATTAATCACCCGCTTAACTTAACTACTCGACTAAGTTGACCCACTAGTTTAGCTAACCACTCAATATGATCAACCGTCTAATCATATTAACTATCCAATTTATCATTCGAAAATCTAGTCATTTAAACCTATAATTTAATATTTTTCATGACTTTTTAGTTACTCGGTCACTTGATCTTTTTTTTAATCTCATTCTTTCTAGTTAAGGCAGGATTTTATTCTCTAGACTTTTATCTAATGGGTCAGCTGATATTTTCTTCTTTTTAGAACTTATTATTTATGGGCACGTTATGTTAAATAATCAAATTAGTCCTATTTAAGCTATACCTAACACATTTATTTCTTCAGTTACGTGCCGAAAGGATTGAATAGTGAATGTAGGTTATGAAGTGGAAAGACAACTTTGGTTGGTGCTCAACAAGACCAGGTGCATCATGACTTGTTCTAGGCGCTCAGAGCACGCCTTTCTCTTGATATGTTTAGAGGGTCTGGACCTCTTTTTTTTTTTCTTTTTTCCACGTTTCCCTTCTGCGAGAAAATTGAATTTTTGGGTTCCTTTGCAACGATGTGTTACAAGCACATATATCAGTTGAAAACTAACAAAAGTGGGAGCGGACTACAGTGAAGGTGCAACGACGGACAGTTTGCCGAGGGGAACAAAAATAAGGGAAACAAATTTGGAAGGGAATGGCTCAATGGTCCCTTGATCTACCTTGGAAATCAAAGACCTATGAGATTGAAACCCACTCCTTAATAAGAGAATTTAAGACTTTTCAGGAGACTATACTTCTTCCTAAGAAAAGTACTCAGCTTTATCAACAAACCAAAATCAGCATTCAATTTAAAAAAAATTTGGTAGAATGATTCAAGAGTGATTTATTGTGTTTTAGTCATGGTTTGGGCCGGCGCACCATAGGCTCTGGCAACTTGATCCTGGTTTGTGTTGTGCAGATTCCGATATGGGTTTGGTTGAAAGGTACTTGAATTTAATCCTCCTCCTTGATGGTCCCTGGAACTAGTTCCTTGACGGATGACTTCTCTTTGAAAAACTTCACCTTCATTCATTAATGGCAATTCTAAAATTCGTGATTGCTTTTGGCAGGTTAACTCTGCTCTAAGGTAGTTGATATTTTAAAGTTGCTCCATAAAAAATTTTGTAAAATGGTACCAAATTGTAAGTTTATTCTCAATCCCCCTCTTCAAAGAGTATTTTGTTATTAGAAGCAGTTAGCTCATATACATATTTATTATCCACATGCTTCAGCAAATAAAATATTTCTTGATATTAAGTATTGATTCTGAAATTAAATAAGTAGAGTCTCATCTAATGTTAACATCCAAACAATCAAGACTCTTACCTAACCCATTTTATTTCTCTGGACAAGACCTAAACATTCGTAATCAGTTGATGACGATCACGTATACTTAACTAAAGAACATATTTTAAAATAGAATAATCCAACTCTTTTAATCCCTCCTTACAATCAAACTCAAAAGTATGTGCAGCAAATCTCATATACAAATGTGCACTATTCAATGCAGTGCCGTTCCACCTATTAAGTCTATTGTTAAGTATTAAACGATGGATTATAAATCACTCTCGTGTGGACTCATAACCTATTGATGGGTTGTCCGATAGTTCAAACGAGTATGCATAGGTTCAATATTGAGATGGATTATTATGGTATTTACGCGTGCAAAACGTGTAGCGAGCCTCCGGTGAGATCCAAACCAGAGAACAGAGTGCTGTGGCCTAGAGGCAATTGGGTGCCGATGCTGAGGGGCGACCAGGTGCCATGGCCGAGAGCCAAATGTCGATATCCAATGGTGAGTGAACTGTTTAGTCCAAGAGACGACCAGACTTGCTGATTCGAAAGGAGACCAGCCTACAAATGCAATGAGTAGACCGAACTCTCGAAACCGAAGAGCAACCAGACTACTTGTCCTAAAGGATGACCGACTACCCGTTCCAATGGCCTAAAATAGAAAAGCGCACAAACTCTCTTTATGATCTATAAAAGGTAGTGCAATTGAGAGAAAATGTGTGAGTTATCACTTGAAAGATAAAAGACCAATGAGCGCCACTAGTGAGAGAAATAGAGGAAAAAAGAGAAAAGAGTAAATGAGATCTTTCTTATTTTAGAGATTTTTCTCACTCTCACTACCGTTTGAGTCCATCGGATAGAAGGCAATGAGTTCTGGTACTCTATTTTGGGGGTTTGTGTAACCGATTTTACATAGTAAAAATTTACAAACGAATGATTATGTAGTTTTTTTCTCTTATCCAAAAAGGAATTTTCACGTAAAATTATTTATATCTTGTCTCTTTAATTTTGTAATTCTTATTTGTATTGTTGTTATCACTATTTATTCTTTTCTCTCAGTTCATCTAAGCCATTGGTGGATATCCCAACATTAAATCCCTCCTTAATTGGATTTCATTATCTATCACTGAAGAAAACAATCTTGTAATAACCCAATAAATAACTTTCAATAACTTTATCACTTATATCACTCGTATGACTAAAAATTTGGAAACAAATAATAAATTTTTGTACAAATTTCAGTTATCATCAATAAAGTAAACAATAAAGGACCTGTAAGAATGATTTTCATGATACGTTTATCAGTTACATCCTAATATTTTGTCCGATGCTAACGGAATCTTCAACACAAGGGAAGAACAGAATAAGTGAAAGTCCGTATCTGTGCACCGTGCTTAGGCTGCGGCCAACACCTCTAGGCAGTAGGCACCAGCTTTTAGTTTCCTTATTGAATATCTATTCTCCAATTTTTACTTGCATATAATATAGTCTTATATAAATATAGAGAAAGAGACCTGTATTTCAAAAAATGGATAATCCAAAATCAAGTTAAAACTCCAAAATAATATATATTATAATCCTCCAAAATCAAATCAAACAATTTAACTACCTTATCTTTGTTGGGAATATTACCGTCGGCATAGACGAATCGAGAGGGAAAGATGAAACAGGCAACGACAACAACACACAGCGGACAAACGACAATCACAAAATCACGATATAAAATATAAGTAATTTTACGTAAAAAATTCTCTTCTAACAAGAGGAGAAAACCACGGGATTGTGCTCTCACAAATCTTCATTATATAAAATCGGTTACACAAACCCCAAATACAAGTACTTGACTCTTATATCAAATGGACTCGAGTAACAGCAAGTGTAGAAGAAATATCTAGAGTAAAATAAAACTTCTTCTCTCTTTGCTCTCTCTTTTCTTCACTTTCTCTCACTAGCGGCGCTCACTAGTCTCAAATTTTAGAAGTGATTTCTCTCTCTTAATCGTACTCCCTTTTATAAACCCTAAAGGGAGTTTCACACACTTTATCATTGTGGGCCACTGAGACTGATGACCTATCATCTTTCAGTATAAGCAGTTCTATTCTCCTTCGAACTCAGCACTCTGGTTGCCTTTTAGACTAGGCCGTTCAACAGCCCCTTGGCCTTGACATGGGGTCCCTCTTCGGCGGTCGAGCTAGTTGCTCATCGGCTAGGCAATTCAGCTGATCACCCTTCGGCCGCAACATCTGATTGCCCTCCAGCCGCTCACCGTGCACACAAATACAACAATACTCTGCCTCAATATTGTTGGAGCAAAACGCGCGGAAGGCCGAGCGGACACAACGCTCGGACAGGAACAGAGAGCAAAGGCTCTCGGACGGACGAGAGAGGTAGAGAGAGAAAATATGAGAGGGAACACACGAGTTTAACGTGGAAAACCCTTCTATAAGCAAGGGAAAAACCACGAAAGAATACACTATAAATGGATTGTTTACAAGTGTTGGCTACACAAGCTCAAACTAAAGAAAAACAATCTCAAGTGTACAACTTTCTCTCACTAAAGTGTTTCTCTCACAAGTCTCACAAAGTGGTTGCTCACAAAGGCACACACCACAACTCACCAACCTCACACCCCTTATACTCATTAAATGATCTCTACACATATATATATACATATAAATAAATATATGTATTCACTAGCATAGGAGGCTACCCAGCCACCCTAGCCCCTAGGGTGGCAGGGCATGTTGCCTGCCAGGCCGCCTGCCATGCGCACGCCTGGCAGGTCTGCAACATCTTGGAAGTTGTGGCCGCCACCAACTTCCAATCAGGCTGCACCAGTGGCCTGTCCGCATTTATTGCAGCCGTAGATCATTAATGAGAGAATAAGTGAACGCACGCGTAGATGGAGTCCTCGTCCATTCTCCAAGTCCTCTCGGTCATGATGCCTCAAACAAAGACATCGTCCATTCTCCAATGGAGTCCGCAGACACAAGCCACTCGGGAGTGACCCCAACAAACTTCCCCTCACGACCGAGTGGGAGTAAAGTCAGTTAGACCAGCAATGTCACAACAAGCTTCCAGCTTCCCCTTTGGCAAAACCTTGGTCATCATGTCTGACCCATTATCGTCCGAGCGGACCTTTCCAATTGACAGCTGCCCATCATCAAAAACATCTCTCACCCAATGATATCGCACGTCAATGTGCTTTGACCGAGAATGGAATGAGGAGTTCTTACACAAGTGAATGGCACTCTGACTATCACAAAAGATCTCATACGCCTCTTGCCTTAGACCCAATTCTTGGACGAACCTCTTCATCGACAGCATTTCCTTGCAGGCCTCGGTCACGGCAATGAATTCTGCTTCTGTGGTCGAGAGAGCGACGCACTCATAATTTGGACTGCCCCGCCCCTCCCGCAAATTTCACCAAGTATCCGACGTTGATTTCCTAGAATCAACGTCCCCGGCTATATCTGCGTCCGTGTACGCAATTAACTGAGGCTTCTCTTCTCCAAACATCAAACCCACCTTGGAGGTCCCACGCAAATATCTGAAGATCCACTTCACCACAGACCAATGCTCCATCCCTGGGTTTGAGAGAAATCTGCTCACAAGGCCGACCGCATGAGCAATGTCCGGCCGCGTACACACGGCCGCGTACATAAGACTGCCAACGGCCGAGGAGTAAGGAACCTTACTCATGCGCGCCTTCTCAGTGTCCGAGGACGGACACCGCTGTTTACTCGATCAAAATGGTTGGCCAGGTGGGAGTCTTGTGCTTGGACCCTTCCATATGGAATCTTTGAAGCACCTTTTTAATATATCCCTCCTGGGACAGCCAAAGCTTCTTGCCCTCTCGGTCGCGAGAAATCCCGATTCCCGAGAATCTGCTTTTGGCGGTCCGAGGTCTTTCATGGCAAAAGACTGTCCTCGATTTGCTTCTTCACTCTATGATCCAACTATTCTCTCCGACAACCCCAGCATGTCGTCCACATAAAGGAGAAGGATGACGAAATCATGTCCGAGAACTTCGCACAAAGACACAATGGTCCGAGGAGGTCTTATGGTAACCTTGCTTGACCATAATACCACCGTCTCTCGAGCTTGTTTCAGCCCATACAAGCTCTTCTTCAAACGACAAACAAGTCCCTCCTTTCCTTTGACTTCAAAACCGTCTGGTTGCTCCATGTAGATCTCTTCCTCTAGATCTCCATGGAGAAAGGCCGTCCGAACATCTAGTTGCTCAACCTCCAGGTCCAACGCTGCTACCAGTCCGAGCACTACACGGACCGATGACATCTTCACAACGGGCGCAAAAATTTCATCAAAGTCAACACCCTTTCGTTGATCAAATCCCTTGACCACAAGTCTTGCCTTGTGTCTTGGGGCGCTCGGGTCCTCGGTCGCCTTCAGCCTGAAGACCCATTTATTTTTCAGAGCCTTCTTCCCCTTAGGCAATTTCGCCAGCTGAAACGTATGGTTCTCATGGAGGGAAGTCATTTCTTCCTCCATGGCTTCAAACCATTTATCCTTCTCAGCGCTGCTCATGGCCTTTTCGAAGTCCTCTGGCTCTCCAGCATCAGTGAGGAGGACAAACTCACTGGCTGGAAGGCGGACGGACGGACGTCTCACTCTGGACGACCGTCTCACTTGGGCTACCTCACCCTGCTGAGGTACCACATCTTCAACCTGATCCTGAGGCGTTGTACTCACCTGATCCTGGTTGGCAGTTGCTCTTGATCCGAGGACATCGGACCCAAGAGGTACAGGACGGACAGTTTCAATCTCAACTGTGTCCGTCCGGGAAGTACTAGAAGGAGACTTCTCATCTTTCTTAATGTCCTCTATGCTCTCGTCCTCAACGAAGAACACGTCGCGGGAACGAACCAGCTTCTTTGTTTTTGGGTCATAAAGTCTGTACCCAAATTCTTCCTCACCATAGCCCAGAAAAACACATTGTAGTGTCTTTGGCTCCAGTTTGGTCCTCTTATCTCTCGGAACATGGACAAAGGCCTTGCAGCCAAAAGTCCGCAGATGACTGTATGATGGTTCTTTCCCGGTCCAAATCAGCTCAGGGACTTCCCCGTGCAGAGGCTTACTGGGCAAGCGGTTAATAACATGGGAGGCCGTCCTCAAGGCCTCGGCCCAAAAAGATCCTCGCAGCCTTGCCTCAGACAGCATGCACCTAACCCTTTCCATGAGAGTGCGGTTCATCCTCTCGGCCACTCCGTTCAACTGTGGCGTCTTTGGTGGAGTCTTCTGATGTTTGATGCCATGGGTTCTGCAATAGACATCAAACCGTCCAATGTACTCGCCACCGTTGTCGCTCCTTACTGCCTTCAGTCTCCTCCCGGTCTCCCGCTCAACAAGGACGTGGAACTGTTGAAAAGTTTCCGCGACCTGGTCCTTGGTCTTCAGTGGAAACACCCACAACTTCCTCGAGCAATCGTCTATGAAGGTCACAAAGTACTGTGCACCTCCAAAAGACTTCTCCGGGAGAGGGCCACACACGTCCGTGTGTACAAGCTCCAAGATCTCGGACTTCTTGGAAGTTACGTCTCCGGAGAAGGAGACTCTTCTTTGCTTCCCCGCCATGCAGTGAGGACACGTCCTAGGCATGTCTCCATCCACCTCAGGGATGAGACCCTTCCTGGCCAAGTGACCCATGCCACGCTCACTCATGTGTCCGAGCCTCTTGTGCCAAAGATCCGAGGACTCCGTACTCCTCGTGGCATTTACCTCAGCTACTTCAGCCTGAGCTTTCAAAATATAAAGGCCAGATGCCTTAGTTCCTCGGGCAATGACCATGGAGCCCTTGGTCATTTTGATACTGCCGTCACAGAAGACGCTGCAGTAACCTTCATCATCCAGTCGCCCAACTGAGATGATGTTCAACCTTATGTCAGGGACGTGCCGGACGTCCTTCAAAGTCAGCCGGGCTCCAGTACTCATCACCAACGTGATGTCTCCACGTCCGATGAACTCGGACGTCTGCTTATTGCCCATTCTCAGTACTCCTGGGGCACAAGGAGCATAAGTGGAGAACAGTTCTCTCCTGGAGGTAACATGGACTGAAGCGCCAGAGTCCACTACCCAATCCGAGGACCGGCTCGCCTTTTGACCATCAAGTCCTCGAGACTCACAAGTTAAGAGGAGGTCCTCTTGTCTGTGACAACAGACCGAGGACTCTTCCTCGCCTCGTCTCTTTTCGCCCTTCTGCTTCCCAGCGTTCTCACGCTTCCATTTGTAGCAGAACTTTTTGATGTGGCCATTCTTGCCACAATGATGGCACTCCATATCTTGGTACCGAGAACGTGACTTACTCCGCCCTTTGTCTTCAGACTTTGGGCCACGTTCTCGGCTTCTTCCCCTTGATTCCGTGACAAGGACCTCGGGCTGCTGAGAGACAGACGTACCCTGAGAAAGCCGTCGTACTTCCTCGTTCAGCACAGCTCCCTTCACCATCTCCAGTGTCACCACACTGTTCGGAGCTGTGTTGGCGATCGTGACCCTCATGGTTTCCCATGAGTCCGGGAGGGTTGCTAGGAGCCAAAGTCCTAGCACTTCGTCCTCGAACTTAATGCCCATCTTTTTTGAGCCGGTCCACGCATCCCTCGAACTCGTTTAAGTGGTCGGCAACAGAAGATCCGTCCTTGTACCGGATATGGACCAACCGCATCAAATGGTAAATTTTATTGTTACCAGATTTGGAGGCAAAGAGCTTCTCCAGCTTCTCCCAAAGGGCTTTGGCATTTGTCTCCCTACGAACGTGGTTGTACACGTTCGTCCACAAATGCCCGATGAACCCGCACACTGTTTGTGCTCCAACGCCTGCACCTCGTCCGTTTTTGACGATGGTTTTCGGAGGCAAAGACCGGATCGTGCATAGACTTGACGAAGAGCAAGTCAGACATTTTGCTCTGCCAGATGTCAAAGTTTGAACCGTTCAAACAAACCATCTTGCTGCCAAACTCCATTTCTGATAACAAGCAAAGATCACCGAGTAAACAACCTCTCTCTGATACCACTTGTTGGAGCAAAACGCGCGGAAGGCCGAGCGGACACAACGCTTCGGACAGAACAGAGCAAAGGCTCTCGGACGGACGAGAGAGGTAGAGAGAGAAAATATGAGAGGGAACACACGAGTTTAACGTGGAAAACCCTTCTATAAGCAAGGAAAAAACCACGAAAGAATACACTATAAATGGATTGTTTACAAGTGTTGGCTACACAAGCTCAAACTAAAGAAAAACAATCTCCAGTGTACAACTTTCTCTCACTAAAGTGTTTCTCTCACAAGTCTCACAAAGTGGTTGCTCACAAAGGCACACACCACAACTCACCAACCTCACACCCCTTATACTCATTAAATGATCTCTACACATATATATATACATATAAATAAATATATATATTCACTAGCCTAGGAGGCTACCCAGCCACCCTAGCCCCTAGGGTGGCAGGGCATGTTGCCTGCCAGGCCGCCTACCATGCGCACGCCTGGCAGGTCTGCAACATCTTGGAAGTTGTGGCCGCCACCAACTTCCAATCAGGCTGCACCAGTGGCCTGTCCGCATTTATTGCAGCCGTAGATCATTAATGAGAGAATAAGTCAACGCACGCGTGGATGGAGTCCTCGTCCATTCTCCAAGTCCTCTCGGTCATGATGCCTCAAACAAAGACCTCGTACATTCTCCAATGGAGTCCGCGGACACAAGCCACTCGGGAGTGACCCCAACAAATATTATATCAATATGAGTTCAGCCAAACCTCTAATCGATCTATCAACCCGATATGAACTTACATAGAAGTGACCTATATCCTAACAATCTTTTGATTTAATTATAAAAATTTCTTTTAGAATTATCAAATTAGTTATTTCTTTCCGTTGGTAGAAGTAAAATTTGACATTTGTGCGCCGTGCTTAGGCAGGCAGGGGGCAACACAGGAGTAGGCTTCAGGTTTTACTTTACTTTTCAACTTAGTTTCTTTAATACAATTTGATTTTCTTATTTTTGATTTTACTTTTTACAATTTCAAATGTTTTTCGACACCCCTGTTTACAGTTAATGTTTTGAGGAAGGGGTGAGTGCTTACCCGGCCGCTGTGGGGTTCCAAGAGTTTTAAGGTTTAATCATCTATGAGGCAAGCAGTATTGCTCGTCAGCGATGATTATACATATATATATATATATATATATATATATATATTGTAGAAGAAGCATTTACTTCAATGATTGTAAAAAAGGATTTTTTATCCTAAATTTTATAATAAAGTTTCGACCCCGATAAAAATAGCGGAAGTAGTAAAAATTAAATATTTAATATACGTAAAGAATATTTATTTCTAAATACTAACGATAATGACAACCATGCAAAATATAAAAGATCATAAACAATAATAATAATAAGATACGATTTTTGGTGGACGAAGGAAAACTCGATACCCACGGTAATCGAAAAAAACTTTCCGGGCTTCAACGACCAAGGAAGCAATGCACTATGGAAATCAATTTACAGACCGGGTGGTAACAACACACTAACCTAGCTGACTTACTCCCCTCTTGTGATCCCTACCAAGAAACTCCTTGGATTTGCCCGCGGTAATGAAACTGGACACCTCCCGATCTTCACATCAATCTTTCCTCTTGAGCCACTTGAATTGTAGAACATGATCGGGTCTCCTTTTACTTACCGACGTCTCCAATGAAGGTAGAAGAACAAAAGTGTTTAAACGATAAAGAGAAAGTGTAGAGAAATCTTGTTAGAATATCAATCACAAAGGTGTAGCTTTTGGTTTTTCTCAAAGGGAGCAAGATCAATGGAGTATACACAAGTGGGGCACGAAACTAATCTGCCAAGAGTCTTAGGGTTTCAAAAATAAAAGACAAGTATATATAGAGGGTGTAATAAAATACATTCAAAAATTACCCGTTGCCTCGGTGCCCGAGCGCACGGCGGGCGCATGGAGGATTTCCAGAGAACCCTATGTGCGCTCGAGCGAGATGAGGGCAAGCATCGAGTGTGGCCTTTTGGGATTTTACGCTTGAGCGGTAGCGAACTCACGGCGAGCGCAAGGCTTTGGGTTTTTGGGGTTGAGCGGGTAGAAAGCTCACGGAGAGTGTGAGGGCTCGGGATTTCAAGCTCGAGCGGATAGAGAACACATGGCAAGGGCGGTATCCATGGAAGGAAGAATGGACAGCAACAGATGTATGATGATGCAATATTTCGACAATTCATAACCCGACATCGATGTAATATTAAATATGATCACGGAATATGCCAATCATAAAAATGACTCTAACAATCTCCCCCTTTGGCAATTTCGTGATAAAACCCATAAAAAATAAAATAAATACAAGAGAAGCACGAGTTCAGATACCACCGAGATAGAGCCCGTGTATATAAAAATATATGCCTAGTAAAAAATATAAATGATACAATAAGAAAATGTATAAATCTACACTAGCACTACTGTGTTGATATTGTGACTACCGCGTCAATACTATAACTGATTGCCTAGTCAAATAGGGTTAGTACCTCAAAGGTATAATATAAAATGATAATAATAGAAGTAGAAAACCAATATGCAGTAGTAAAAGGAATGAAAAAAAATATAAGCAGTACATAAATCCAAGACAAACTCTCCCTCATAAAAATAACATGTCTCCCCCTAACGTAAATAATCGCGTCTCCCCTAATCTCTCCCTATCAAAGTGAAACAAGTCTCCCCCTTTTTGTCACGAGTGGCCAAGGGGTAATGAAGCTCATTTTTCTTGGCCCATACTTGTCTCACCGAATTCACTTTCTCATTCAACCTTTTTACTTATTCATTTAATTTATGAATATGATCAACAAGTTTATTTATTTTTAGCCCTTGTCATTGATTGTACAAAAAATTCATGGTGTAGCAGTGGGAACGAATGTGGCCAATCTTTCTACAAGCATGACAAACTGGCAGAAACTTGGTGGGTTTGTTCATAACTGTTTAACTATATGGATCAGCCAAATGATTTGAGTTCAATCTTTTATGCACATGTCGAGGCATTTGCTTAGTGATGTTGGATGTTTTAGCGTTGTGGTGTGAAATTTTTGTGGCAGGAATGAAAATAGTTTTAGGTTTCGCGCCATTTTGGAGAATGTTCTCAACATACCCCAAACCCTATTTATTTTCACTAATTTTTTTCAACTCGAGAATATGATCTAATTTTTTGGACCCATTTAAAAATTATTTTAAATCTTTTCTAGCAGCCTCAAGTTCAGATTCTAGAGTTGTGATTTGTTTAGTAAATGAGTTTTTTAAATTCTCAACTTCTTGAACTTTAGTATCTAACTCAGATTTTTGAGCTAATTTTTTATTTTTTAAACCTATAACCCTACTATTTAAGGTTCTATTTAATTTCTTTACTTTTCAACATTCTCTAAATAGTTTATCATATGCTTCTTGAAATCCATTAAATTCAGCTTCTAACTCATCCTCAAAGTTATCATATTAATTAAAATTTTCTACTGAATTGCCACATATTGAGGTCATAAAGGCCATATACTTGATAGGGCCATCTTCAAAACATTTTTCAACCTCTTTTTTTTGTCATCGCTTAAGATTAGCTTTAAAAGCTTGACCTTATTGGCGTTTAAAGTTTGGGCATTCAGTTCGATAATGGTCAAAACCTTTACACTCATGGCATTGAACTCCTTGGGTATTTTTTGATTTGAAATCCTTAATTTTACGTCAGTCTTTCTTCTTAAATTTAGGTGATCGTTTTAAATCCACATCTAATTTGTCTGATGAAGATTTATTTTTCTTCAAAAATTTTTAAAAATTCTTAACAAATAAGGAAAAATCGTTATCACTATACGATTCTTCATCAGAGTCCTGATTTTTCTCTTCCCTACTTGATTTTAGAGCAATTAATTTATTCTTTCTTGACTGTGGTAGTGTGTGCTTATAAATTTGAAGGGACCCTACAAGTTCTTCTATTTTCAATTTATCTAAATCTTTACTTTCTTCAATAGCAGTAACTTTTGATTTAAATCTTTTAGGCAAAGATTGTAGAACTTTTCTAAGAATTCTATTTTCAGGGATTCATTCTCCTAAATTAAACGTGAAATTTATAATATCATTTAATTGCGCATAGAATTCATCAAATGTCTCGTCATCTTTCATTCGTATTTCTTCGAATCTAGTTGTGAGCATTTATAATTTTGAATTTTTAACCAATTTAATACCTTCATGAGTGATTTCAAGAATATCCCACACATCTTTAATAGTTTCACACATTGAAATACGTTTAAACTTATCAGGAGATACAGTCATAAAAATAGCATGTAACCCTTTACTATTCCAGATACAAGTATCAATTTCTTCTTTTGACCACAAAGACAGAACTTTTGTTCATCATCACTCTTGGGTGGAGTCCATCCAATTTGAGTACTGGCCTATACACGCTGATCCATTGATTTAAGAAAGGCTCTCATCCGGACCTTCCAATAGGTATAGTTACTCCCATCAAAGAAGGAAGAAACGGACAAATATTGACTAGTATACATCTAGATCAGGATCGTGGATCGGGTTGAGTCTCTGATACCAATTGAAAAGACCATTTCGGTCCAATATGCACAATAATATTTTGACCCCATACAATAAATTAGTGAAAGTAGTAAAAATTAAATATTTAATATACGCAAAGAATATTTATTTCTAGATGCTAACGATAATGAAAAGTATGTAAAATATAAAAGATCATAAATAATAATAAAAAGATACGATTTTTAATGGCGAAGGAAAAACTCGATACCCACGGTAATGGAGAAAAATCCTCCGAGCTTCAACAACCAAGGAAGCAATGCACTATGAAAATCAATTTACAGACCGGGTGGTAATGACGCATTAAGCTAACTAACTTACTCTCGTCTTGTAATCCCTACCAAGGAACGCCTTGGATTTACCGACGGCAACGGAACCGGACGTCTTCTGGTCTTCACATCAATATTCCCTCTCTTGCCACTTGAATTGCCACACACGACCGGATCCTCTTCGTCAACGTACCGACGTCACCAATGAAGGTAAAAGGATAAAAGTAATACATTGATAAAGAGAAAGTTGTGAGAAAATCGCTAGCACATAAAGCACAATAAGAAAAGATCGATTTTCTCAATTAGAACACATTTAATGGAGTGAAAAATGATTTTCTCTCAAGTGGGACGGCTCCAAAAATATTAATCAAAAGTTAGGGCAACTGATTAAAGGTATATATTCATAGAGGGCTTGAAAAATGTATTTAAAAAAAGTTGTCCGTTGCTGCAGCGCTCGAGCGAGGCTCGAGTGCACGGTGAGCGCACATAAGGTTTCAATGAAACCCTCAGCGCGCTCGAGTGGGGAGCAGGCACGCAGCGAGTGGGGGGTTGCTGGATTTTGGGCTCGAGCTCGTGGCGAGTTTACGGCAAGCGCAAGACTTTGGGTTTTTGGGATCAAGCGGGTAGAAAGCTTACGGAGAGCATGGGGCCTCGGGATTTTAGGCTCGAGCGGCTGGAGAGCACACGGCAGGCGCGGTATCCATGGAAGGCGGAACGGCCAGCAACGGATGTATGATGATGTAGCACTTCGACAATCCATAACCCACATCGATGTAATATTGTATATGGTTATAGAATATGTCAATCATAAAAATGATTCTAACAGACTGAAATTATCGCTGACGTTGAGCAATGCCACTTGCCTTGCCTCAGTCGTTGAAATAAATGCTTCTTCCACAATATATATATATATATATATGACCCTAACGAACTGAAATCATCGCTGACGTTGAGCAATGCCGCTTGCCCTGCCTCAGTCGTTGAAGTAAATGCTTCTTCCACAATATATATATATCTGACCCTAAAAGACTGAAATCATCGCTGACGTTGAGCAATGCCACTTGCCTTGCCTCAGTCGTTGAAGTAAATGATTCTTCCACAATATATATATGGGACACAGTCGGTTTCCATTCCCACGTCAATTTTATTCTAAAGCAGAGACGCCCAAGAAGGGGGAGAGAGAGTGTGTGTAACGACCCAAAATTTGAATAAGGAAATTTTAACCATCAGGTCCGGTCAACGCCCGTTGACCGAAAATCCAAAGGTGAAGAAGTCCGGAATTGGCTTTGAGGAAATTGCTGTCCGGATTTCCTTAATGCAGTCCGGATTCCCATAATAAAAGAAGTCCGGATTTCGTTGGGCAAATGCAGTCCGGATTTTCCTTGGAAAATGAACTCCGGATTTCCGGAGTAAAAACACGTGCGGATTTGCTAAAAGAAAACACTCCGGATTCTCGACGTGAAAACGCGTCCGGATCACTCCGGATTTCCGAAGTAAAATGTGAGTCCGGACTTGTTGAAGAAGTCCGGTCACAGTTAAGGCAGAATTTTGGGGAAGGAGCAGCATTGAATGTCTGCAGTTCCCGATATGTGTTGGAAAGCTAATTCTCATGGGAAATGTAGGATAATTTATAACAACGTTGGAAAATAGGAAAAAAATTATAAATGAGGGTCACCAAACTTATGGCTATAAATAAGGGCCTTAGGGCCTCAAGAATAAGGCACCACTAGAAACTCTCCTAAAAGTAGAAGGCTGAAAGCTTAGGAAAAAGTAAAAACGAACTCAGGCAAGATACTCACCCCTATTTCTAAAACTCATGTTTATTTATGTTATTATGAAATTATATGATATTCTGTATGAGTATAATTTTACTGTTCGTTCTGAAATGCATGTTTAAAGGAAATTCTGTTATGCATGATTTTAGTTATATTCTGTTAATGTTCTGTCAAATTCAATCTTTGAAATTTAAGATAAATGAACTTCGGCGTCCTTACTGAAAAAACGAAAATGAACTCCGCCCCTCATCAGAGAAATGAAATGAACTCCGGCCCTTTAAACAAATCTGCTCCGTCCTTTGTGAAAAAAAAAAAAAACTCTGGCCTTATGTCCTAAAAAGAAGTCCGCCTCTCAAAGAACTCCGGCCCTTTTAAATAATATGCCTGTTCCTTTGTGAAAAGAAACTGGGCCTTATGGTACTCCGGCCTTTGATGCTTCGGTTTTGCCGTGTTAAAAATCGAGATCGACTCTCTTCATGTTAAAATCGAAATCGGCTTTCTTCATGTTAAAATCGAGATCGGCTCTCATCATGTTAAAATCGAAATCGGCTTTCTTCATGTTAAAATCAAGATCGGCTTTCTTCATGTTAAAATCGAAACGGGCTTCCTTCGTGATAAAATCGAAACCGGCTTTCTTTGTATTAAAATCGAAATCGGTTTTCTTGTGTTAAAAATTGAAATCGGCCCCTTTGTGATATCAATGAAACCGGCCCTGAGTACTTAAAATAGAAACCAGCTCTAATTTAAATTTGAAACCGGCCATGTGTCTTGGAATTTGGACTCCGTATCTTTGAGCTCCGGATTTTTTTAAAGAAAATCCACTCCGTCCCTTGAGCTCCGGATTCTTTAAAAGAAAATCCACTCCGCCCCTTTGAACTCCGGAATTTAAAAGAAAAAGCCACTCCGGCCTTGAACTCCGAATTATTTATTAAAGACAAGTCACTCCGGATTTCTGTAAAACAAAAGCACTCCGTCCGTTTAGAGCTCCGTCCAAGTCCTCCGTCTTTTAAAAAGAAAACGGCACTCCGTCCCTGATTAAAGAACTTCCGACTTTTGGAGCATACTGTAATTGTGCTCCGTCCTTCATAAAAAAAAAAGAACTCCGGTTTTGATTTAAGGAAACGAACTCCGGCTTCTTATTCATAAAATGAACTCCGGCTTCTTTTGCATGAAAACGAACTCCGGCTTCAGGAAATTAACTCCGGCAATGAACTTAGCCTTCCATTTCAGAACTTCAGCTCACATAATAAAAAGAGCTTCGAAAAAAAAAAAAAAATTTAACTTCGGATTTTGCTTTGGAAAAATGAGCTTCGGCTTTGATGATATGAACTTCAGTAAAGAACAAGAAAATATATGGATTATGGACAGCAAGTGGAACTGTTCCGACTTTTGAACTATGATATATGGCCAATAAAGAACACGAACCAAGAACCGAATTTCCATTAAACTTGCTGTTAAAGATGGATGAAGGATATTGGAGTGACACTCGAGGATGCCTCCTGGGCCACGGGAGGGGACCTTTTGGTGGCACAAGGACTATGGACTATGGCCTCGTATGCCAGGTTAAAGGCATTACCTCCCGCCCCGGGGAGCATAATGAGGGGATACGGCTTTAGGTTGTGGGGTAGCACACAACCCGTCCTCGATGTTGTCCGCTCCCGTCCGGTCCCTAAAGATGATATGAATTCCGAATGATTTTGAAAAAGACAAGATGAAAGAACATGAACTAAAGAAGAAATTATATGATGATTTTTATTATGCTATATTATGATCTATAATTTGATTATATGTATGCTTGTGTTTTTCTGCATGTGAGTATCCTGTTGGGCTTTGTAAGCTCATTCTTGTAAATTTTCAGATGACAAGCTTATGGAGGACGAAGTTTAGTAGAGTCCTATGGTGTAGCTGAAAGTTTAAGCTTGCTGGAGCAGATTTTTGGAGTTTTGTTTATTTTGTTTTGAGGAAATCTGTAATGATAATTCCGCTGCTTATGAATGTTAGAATGTTTCCGTGATATTTTGGGATTTATGAAATTATTAATCTTTAGAATGCATCTCAGTTTGAATAAAGAAAAAAATTTTTATGTTCACCTTTTTATCTCTTATTTGTAAGAACTTTGGTTTTGACGACGGCTTTTGATGGTATTAAAAGTCGGGTCGTCCACATGATTAATATCGTGAGAGAGACTGAGATGCTTTAGGATAGTTTGAATCAACACGGAAACTTAGGACAAGTTTAGTGTTTGCAAGAAGAGTGTCATCCATACGCTTTGGGATAAAAAGACTAATATGATAGTATTTTTTTTAACTAACGAAATTGCTCTTTTCAAACGTTACCGCAGCCATGTCTAACAGAGGAAGGAGAAATGATCAGGTTAACAACACTATTGATCGTGAGGCAAGATATGCGAACCTACTGGACAGAATGGCCTAGGTCATAGAAGCTTTGACTCACCACTCCACCAACTCCGGTGACCACCCCACCCCTGTCCATCAGGGAAAGGTCGGTCTACGATCGGTTTACCAATGAACGGATCCTCGAATTCCTAGGGGAACTGATCCATTGAAGGTCAAACATGGATTCAATACTAAAGAAGGTATTTGTCAGAATCAAATGCCCCCGCTGGGATATATCTTTGCTTTATGCCACTCATAAGTCAAGCGGGGAAGCACACCACCGGTGGGAGATGCGAAAAGGGTGTTTAACATGCTAGATCGGAGATTAGGCGAGATGTTTGAAGCAAACTTTCTGGAGAAATACTTTCCCGCAAATCTTTGTGGGCGTAGGAGGATGAATTCCTTCGCCTAAGGCGGGAAATCGCTCGGTGGCGAGTATGATTCAAATTTACTTGAATTATCTCGTTATGCCCCTTTCATGGTGGAAGATGAGGAGAGGAAGGTCGACGATTCTTTCAAGGATTACGAGATGATATCGAAGACACCTTTCCACTGACGCGTTGACAACTTATGGAGAGGTGCTTGCAAAGGCGGTTATCTATGAGAAAGAATTGGAAAGAGGAGCGATGTCCGGACAAAGGACTTTCGATCGGGCATCCAAGGCTAGTGCTAGCGAAGTGCCTTCTAAGAAGGCGAGACCATCAAGGTTCGGGCGGGAACAGAGCCGATCGGTGCGGAATTCTCGCACCGTGGCTAATGATGTATGTTATCATTGCGGAGATCACATGGTGGAAAGCCTTGCTACAAGAAGCTGGGAGTTTGTTATAACTGTGGGCAGGTGGGGCATATGATCAGAAATTATCCGGTCGCTAAACAAGCTCCAGGAGTTAAGTCTCCTATTCCACCAAAGTGTTTGCTATTTCTGCAAAGGAGGCAGAAAAGTCTACGGATGTGGTAGAAGGTACACTTTCTATCTGTGGCATCTCTTGTCACGTACTCTTTGATTCTGGATCCACGCATTCTTTTGTTTCCCATGAATTTTCGAAGCATCTGACGACCCTCCCCAAAGTTCTTGAATACCCATTAATGGTTGCCTCACCAACAGGGTCGTCCGTAATATTAAATATAGCATTTTCTAAATGCCCAATAAAAGTAAATGAATTCTTTATGCCTGTTGACTTGGTTTTACTGGAAATGAAAGACTTTGATGCGATCTTGGGGATGGACTGGTTAGCCAAATATCATGCCAAGATTGACTGTTTCCGAAAAAAAGTAGAATTCACCATTCCTGGAAACAAGCCTTTCCACATTCAGGGTGTTCGACGAAAGGAACCATCCTGCTTTATTTTGGCTCTTCATGCCAGGCATCTGATTAGTGATGGATGCCAAGCCTATCTAGCCTTTGCTAGTGTATCTACAGAAAATCAAGAATCTTTGGCTAGAGAGATTCCGGTGGTACGGGAATTTGAAGACGTATTCACTGATGATTTACCCGGATTGCCACCCCAACGAGTTAGAATTTGGTGTGAAATTGATACCGGTTCGCACCGATATCCAAACCACCCTATCGAATGGCACCGGCTGAACTCAAAGAGTTGAAACAACAACTGCAGGAGTTGCTAGATAAAGGTTTCATCAGGCCAAGTGTGTCACCATGGGGGAGCACCTTCTTTTTGTCAAAAAGAAGGACGGACCATGAGATTATGTGTGGATTATCGGGAATTAAATAAAATCACCATCAAGAACTAATAACCTCTCGCCGAGGATTGATGATCTCCTTGATCGGCTACAAGGAGCTTGCATATTCTCAAAATCGATCTTAGATCCGGGTATCATCACTCCGGGATCCGCAAGGAGGATATAGCAAAGACGGCATTTCGAACCCGGTATGGGCACTATGAATTCGTAGTAATGCCTTTTGGGTTGACTAATGCTCCGGCTGTTTTTATGGATCTGATGAATCGAATTTTCCAACCATACCTGGACAAGTTCGTGATTGTATTTATTGATGACATCCTTATATACTCGAAAAGCTCTGAGGAACACGAGGAACATTTACGCACTACACTTCAGATTCTTAGGGAGCATCGGTTGTTCACCAAGTTAAAGAAGTACGAATTTTGGTTAGAAGAGGTTGGATTCCTTGGACACATCATATCCAAGGGAGGAATCTCTGTAGACCCTATGAAAGTGGAAGCAGTTGTGAAATGGAACCGGCCAACTTCTGTGACTGAAGTGCGAAGCTTCTTAGGCCTGGCTGGATACTATAGACGGTTTGTGGAGAACTTTTCTCGAATCGCCATGCCACTCACTCAATTAACTAAGAAGGATGCCAAGTTCGAGTGGACTAAAGATTGTGAAGGGAGCTTCCAGACGCTTAAAGAACGGTTAACTTCTGCTCCGGTCCTAACCATTCCAAACGGGTCAGGAGGACTGATTGTTTACTGTGATGCTTCAAAGACTGGATTGGGCTGTGTTCTAATGCAACACGATAGGGTAATTGCTTATGGTTCGCGACAGTTGAAGGACCATGAAAGAAATTACCCAACTCACGATCTAGAATTAGCCGCAGTGGTGTTTGCATTGAAAATCTGGAGGCATTACTTATATGGTGAAAGATTCTTGGTCTACTCCGATCACAAGAGTCTAAAATATTTGTTCTCCCAGAAGGAGCTAAACATGAGGCAGAGGCGATGGATTGAATTCCAGAAAGATTATGACTGCGAAATCCGTTACGAGCCAGGGAAGGCCAACGTGGTTGCCGACGCGTTAAGTAGACAGCCTGGGATGCTAGCTAGAATGCAAGTTAAGCAGATGGAGATGCTGGATTGTCTCATGAACTATGATGTCCAGCGCTATGTACATGGGAAGCGGATGATTTTGGCGCATCTACAAGTTCAGCCAGAATTGAGTAATGAGGTGAAAGGGTGTCAAACGAATGATTCTTTTCTAGTAAAGATCATGGGAGAGCTGGATAAAGAATCTCGAAGTGATTTTCAGATTTCGCCGGATGGAGCTTTGAGATTTAGAAATCGATTATGTGTGCCGGACAATAATGAGTTAAAGGAGAAAATTCTTAAGGAAGCCCATCAATCCCGTTATACGATCCACCCAGGAGCCAATAAGATGCATCAGGATTTGAAGAAAATATTTTGGTGGAGAAATATGAAAAGAGATATCGCAGCTTACGTGGAAAAGTGCCTTATATGCCAACAAGTAAAGGCTGAAAGAAAACTGTCGTCTGGGTTATTAAAACCAATGCCATTACCGGGCTGGAAATGGGAGGATATCGCCATGGATTTTGTGACTGGTTTACCAATGACGCCAAAGAAACATGATGCTATTTGGGTGATTGTTGACCGACTAACAAAGTCAGCCCACTTTCTAGCAATTCGGATGACTTATTCTCTTGATAAATTAGTCCAGCTGTACGTGAACGAGATTGTCAGACTTCATGGTGTGCCTGTCTCTATTGTATCCGATAGAGACCCTCGTTTTGTTTCACGATTCTCGAAAAGTCTACATCAAGAATTGGGTGCGAATTAAAATTTAGTCTTTTGCTTTTCATCCGCAAAACCGACGGCCAATCGTAACGGACTATCCAGATTCTCGAGGATATGTTAAGGGCCTCGATCCGGAGATGAAAAGGACTTGGGATGATTCATTGGCTCTTTGCAGAGTTTGCATATAATAACAGCTATCGGGCAAAGATCGGCATGGCTCCTTTGAGGCATTATATGGGAGAAAATGTAGATCGCCAATTCATTGGGAGGAACACGGAGATAAAAGAATTTTGGGTCCAGACATTATCAAGGAGTCGGCGAGAAAACATAAAGATATTACATGAGAATCTCGAGTAGCCCGAGAGGCGAGACAAAAGAGCTATGCACTTTTAGAAGATCAGCATTAAAGTTTGAAAAGGGCGATTTTGTGTTTCTAAAGGTATCACCATCCAAAGGAAAGTACAGATTCGGGGTAAAAGGAAAACTGAAGCCTCGTTTTATTGGGCCTTTTGAAATCCTGAAAAAGATTGGAGAAGTAGCTTACAGACTTGCACTGCCTTCAAATTTGGCTGAAGTACATGATGTGTTTCATGTGTCCATGCTTCGGAAGTATGTCCATGATCCTACTCATGTAATTGAGTATGAACCTCTGACGGTCGACAAGGATTTATCCTATGTAGAAGAACCAGTGGAAATCTTGGATCGTAAGGAGCAAAGATTACGCACCAAATCAATTGCTCTAGTAAAGGTGCTCTGGAAGAATCACACACCGGAAGAGGCAACTTGGGAACGAGAGGAGGAGATTCGAAACAAATACCCATATTTATTTTCTCGAGGTTAGTGACTTTATTTAAAATTTCGAGGACGAAATTCTTATAAGTGGGGGAGGTTGTAACGACCCAAAATTTGAATAAGGAAATTTTAACCATCAGGTCCGATCAACGCCCGTTGACCGAAAATCCAAAGGTGAAGAAGTCCGGAATTGGCATTGAGGAAATTGCTGTCCGAATTTCCTTAATGCAGTCCGGATTCCCATAATAAAAGAAATCCGGTTTCGTTGGGCAAATGCACCGGGATTTTCCTTGGAAAATGAACTCCGGATTTCCGGAGTAAAACGCTGCGTGGATTTGCTAAAAGAAAACACTCCGGATTCTCGACGTGAAAACGCTGGTCCGATCACTCCGGATTTCGGTAAAATGTGAGTCCGGACTTGTTGAAGAAGTCCGGTCCGCGATTAAGGCACTTTTGGGGAAGGAGCAAAATTGAATGTCCTGCAGCTTCCCGATATGTGTTGGAAAGCTAATTCTCATGGGAAATGTAGGATAATTTATAACAACGTTGGAAAATAGGAAAAAAATTATAAATGAGGGTCACCAAACTTATGGCTATAAATAAGGGCCTTAGGGCCTCAAGAATAAGGCACCACTAGAAACTCTCCTAAAAGTAGAAGGTCAAAGCTTAGGAAAAAGTAAAAACGAACTCAGCAAGATACTCACCCCTATTTCTAAAACTCATGTTTATTTATGTTATTATGAAATTATATGATATTCTGCATGAGTATGATTTTACTTGTTCGCTTGAAATGCATGTTTAAAGGAAATTCTGTTATGCATGATTTTAGTTATATTCTCATAATGTTCTCACAAATTCAATCTTTGAAATTTAAGATAAATGAACTTCGGCGTCCTTACGAAAAACGAAAATGAACTCCGGCCTACTGTAGAAATGAAATGAACTCCGGCCGTTTGAACAAATCTGCTCCGTCCTTTGTGAAAAAAAAAAAAACTCTGGCCTTATGTCCTAAAAAGAAGTCCGGCCTACTGTAAAGAACTCCGGCCCTTTTAAATAATATGCTCGTTCCTTTGTGAAAAGAAACTCTGGCCTTATGGTACTCCGGCCTTTGATGCTTCGGTTTTGCCGTGTTAAAAATCGAGATCGGCTCTCTTCATGTTAAAATCGAAATCGGCTTTCTTCATGTTAAAATCGAGATCGGCTCTCATCATGTTAAAATCGAAATCGGCTTTCTTCATGTTAAAATCAAGATCGGCTTTCTTCATGTTAAAATCGAAACCGGCTTCCTTCGTGATAAAATCGAAACCGGCTTTCTTTGTATTAAAATCGAAATCGGTTTTCTTGTGTTAAAAATTGAAATCGGCCCCTTTGTGATATCAATGAAACCGGCCCTGAGTACTTGAAATAGAAACCAGCTCTAATTTAAATTTGAAACCGGCCATGTGTCTTGGAATTTGGACTCCGTATCTTTGAGCTCCGGATTTTTTTAAAAAAATCCACTCCGTCCCTTGAGCTCCGGATTCTTTAAAAGAAAATCCACTCCGCCCCTTTGAACTCCGGAATTTAAAAGAAAAGCCACTCCGGCCTTGAACTCCGAATTATTTATTAAAGACAAGTCACTCCGGATTTCTGTAAAACAAAAGCACTCCGTCCGTTTAGAGCTCCGTCCAAGTCCTCCGTCTTTTAAAAAGAAAACGTCACTCCGTCCCTGATTAAAGAACTTCCGACTTTTGGAGCATACTGTAATTGTGCTCCGTCCTTCATAAAAAAAAAAAAAAAGAACTCCGGTTTTGATTTAAGGAAACGAACTCCGGCTTCTTATTCATAAAATGAACTCCGGCTTCTTTTGCATGAAAACGAACTCCGGCTTCAGGAAATTAACTCCGGCAATGAACTTAGCCTTCCATTTCAGAACTTCAGCTCACATATTAAAAAGAGCTTCGAAAAAAAAAAAAAAAAAATTTAACTTCGGATTTTGCTTTGGAAAAATGAGCTTCGGCTTTGATGATATGAACTTCAGTAAAGAACAAGAAAATATATGGATTATGGACAGCAAGTGGAACTGTTCCGACTTTTGAACTATGATATATGGCCAATAAAGAACACGAACCAAGAACTGAATTTCCATTAAACTTGCTGTTAAAGATGGATGAAGGATATTGGAGTGACACTCGAGGATGCCTCCTGGGCCACGGGAGGGGACCTTTTGGTGGCACAAGGACTATGGACTATGGCCTCGTATGCCAGTTAAAGGCATTACCTCCCCGCCCGGGAGCATAATGAGGGATACGGCTTTAGGTTGTGGGGTAGCACACAACCCGTCCTCGATGTTGTCCGCTCCCGTCCGGTCCCTAAAGATGATATGAATTCGAATGATTTTGAAAAAGACAAGATGAAAGAACATGAACTAAAGAAGAAATTATATGATGATTTTTATTATGCTATATTATGATCTATAATTTGATTATATGTATGCTTGTGTTTTTCTGCATGTGAGTATCCTGTTGGGCTTTGTAAGCTCATTCTTGTAAATTTTCAGATGACAAGCTTATGGATGACGAAGTTGAGTAGAGTCCTATGGTGTAGCTGAAAGTTTAAGCTTGCTGGAGCAGATTTTTGGAGTTTTGTTTATTTTGTTTTGAGAAAATCTGTAATGACAATTCCGCTGCTTATGAATGTTAGAATGTTTCCGTGATATTTTTGGGATTTATGAAATTATTAATCTTTAGAATGCATCTCAGGTTTGAATAAAGAAAAGAAAAATTTTTATGTTCACCTTTTTATCTCTTATTTGTAAGAACTTTGGTTTTGACGACGGCTTTTGATGGTATTAAAAGTCGGGTCGTCACAGACAGAGAGATGGCAGGAGCTGCAGCAGTTAGGAGAATAAAGCTAGGATCTCAGGGCCTTGAGGTATCAGCACGGGGCCTTGGCTGCATGAGTATGTCCTTTGCTTATGGCCAGCCAAAGCCCGAAGAAGACATGATCAACCTCCTCTGTCATGCCATCAACTCCGGCGTTACCTTCCTTGACACCTCTGACGTTTATGGCCCGCACACTAATGAAATTCTTATTGGCAAGGTATACATATATGTATATTTATAGCCCTGTTCTGTAGAATGAGAAGCTAGACTATCATTGCCGCATTCATACATATCATGTTGGTGCAAAAGGGTCGGTCGGACACAGTGACACACCGTCACACCACGCCACACACAATGTGGACAGAAGAAGCACACAAGTGTTTTACGTGGAAACCCTTCACAAACCAAAGGAAAAAACCACGGGAGTAGAGTCGACGGCAAATCCACTATGTGAAAATGGGTTACAAACCTCCAAGATTGAGTATCCGCTACACACCCGAGAACAATAAAGAAAAACCTCACCGGAGTAAACGGGAAACACTCTCCACTCTTTTACTCTTTGTTTTTCTTCCTTCTCCTTCTCACTGGTGGTGCACTCCTCTCTTATTCCTTCACCTTTGGATTTTCCTTCCTTGCACTTTACCGTGCTTGGATGCTTTCTTTTACTCTCACTCAGCTCCTCACGCTCTGTGTCACGCCTCCGCAGCTTAGCCAGAATGCGTATATAGGATCTACCGTACCAGAACAGAGGCAATATTCCATACAATGACAGGATCCGTCCTTTCCAACAATAGGAATATGCCCTGCCAAAATCGGCTCCTGCATATTTGCCTGAGATCACGCGTCTCCAGAGGATCTTCTGAGCTGGCACCCGATTTCCAAACTGGAAATCCATTCTTGCCAAAAACCGGCATTCCTGCCAAAATGAATTCCCACATTTTCTACTCCGAAAATGCTCTCCGAAAATCCTTTACCAATTTCCTTTTCAGCCTTATCTGGTCAACCTTCCGTTGACCGTCCTCAACAGCCATCTGGCCAACCTCCCTGTTGGCCTTCTTCTGCTACCATCTGATCAACGTTTCCCGTTGACCGTCTTTTGCCTTCCAGCCGGTCAACCTCCTATTTACCGGATTTGTCTTCCAGCCGGTCAACATCTGTTGACCAGCTAATGTTCTCCGAATTTTCAGCAAATAAATTTCATCATTTGCTCTTCAGAAATCCTCTGATGATGAACCGGTTTGTTGAATCATCCACAAGGAAGTGACTTACCCCAACAAACTTTCCCTCACGACCTTGTGGGGGATACCTTCGCCTCTACCCGGCGACCGCCATCGCCTGCCTTCCGGCAGCTTCCCCTCAACTGGGATCTCGGCGTTGGCCTCCACAAGCCTGAATGACACCTTCCTCCGCCCCACTGAGCTTAGAGTAAACCTACTCCCCTTCAGCTCCTTATCCGCAAACTTGTCATTCTCCCTTGCCTTCGCCTCTACCTCAGCTCCGCCATTGACCCTGCTGGCTCTACCATTGGCCCTGCTAGTTTCGTCGTTGGTCCTGCTCAGCTCCGCCCTCGGCCCTCCGCCGTTGACCCAGCTGGCTCCACCCTTGACCCTACACAGCTCCGCCCGCTTGAGCTCTCGCAGCTCTGTCTTTAGCCCCGCCGATCTCGCCGCCTCTCGACGCTCACTCCTACCACTCGGGCATCCTCTCCCGCCACTTGGGCGTCCCTCTCCGCCACCTTGACCACTGCCCCGTTTGGTCACCTTGGCATTTTTTTTGGCAGTGCAGGCCTTCATCAGATACCGCCCTAATGTCCTACTTCCCCTTGCCATCACTGAGGCACCTTTGGTGAGCTTCCACTGGCCATCGCCAAATGCCATCCTGAAGCCTTCCTCATCAAGTTTCCCGGTTGAAATCACATTCAACCTTAAATCTGGGGCATGTCGCACGCCTTTCAGCACGAGCTTGTTCCTGTTGCTTGTCCTAAAGCAAACATCCCCAATGCCAACAACCTTAGAGGAGCCACCGTTACCATCTTCAACACCCCGTGACCAACGGGCGTGTAACTCGTGAAGTGGGACTTCCTCGGTGTCACATGATGTGAGGCCCCACTGTCCATCACCCAACCCGTCTCCTGGCATGGTTTGCTCCGTGCTTCCCCTGCATGAATGACCAGGAGGTCTTCACAGAGATCAAAAGTCGCCTGATTATCAGCATGATCCCTTTTCACCTGACTATTGCTTCTGCCCTCCTTGTCCGGCCTTCTCTGCGGACAGTCCCTCTTTATGTGACCCTTCTTGTCACATAAGAAGCAACTCTTGCCTTCAAGCTTGTTCCGGCTGTTGCTCCTCTCCGTCCTGCCACCTGATCCTCGGTCAGATCTCCCTCGTCCCCGACTGCCGGTCGCCACCAGAATACTTTCCCAAGAGCTTGAGGCCTCACCGCTTTCCCTCCGCCTTGACTCGTTCTTAAGCAGGGAAGCTATGACCTCGTCTAGCTTCAGCGTGTCCTTCCCGAACAGCAACGTCGTGACAATATGATCGTACGAGGCCGGTAAGGATGCGAGCAACACCAACGCTTTGTCTTCCTCCTTAATCTCCTCATCAAGGGCTGACATCTGCGTTACCAGCCGGTTGAACTTGTCCAAGTGCTTCTCGAAGCACTCCTTCGCATAACCGCAGCCTATAAAATCGGCTTTTTCATGTGAAGCCTGGTCATCAAGGACTTGACTTATACCGGCTCTCAAGCTTCACCCAGACCTTCGCCGGGTCTGACAGACCGAGGACCTCCTGAAGTGTGTTGTCCGCTAAACACAACTTAATGGTGCAGTTGGCAAGATCCCTTTTGTCTTGCCACTCGTCCTGGGTTAGGTTCTCCGCTTCTCATTCCTTTTCCGAAGAGCTTTTACCGTTCCTTCCTGGTCAAAATATTCCTCACCCTTTCCTGCCAAAGGATGAAATTATTTTGCCCATTGAACTGCTCCACACTGAACGGCATATTCCTCGCCGACGATGCCATCCAACCGGCGGTTTACGAACCTCTCTCTGATACCACTTGTTGGGGCAAAAGGGTCGGTCGGATACAATGACACACCGTCACACCACGCCACACACAGTGTAAGAAAAAGGACAGAAGAAGCACACAAGCGTTTTATGTGGAAACCCTTCACAAACCGAATGGAAAAACCACGGGAGTAGAGTCGATAGCAAATCCACTATGTGAAAATAGGTTACAAACCTCCAAAATTGAGTACCGCTACACACCCGAGAACAACAAAGAAAAACCTAACCGGAGTAAACGGGAAACACTCTCCACTCTTTTACTCTCTGTTTTTCTTCCTTCTCCTTCTCACTGGTGGTGCACTCCTCTCTTGTTCCTTCACCCTTGGATATTCCTTCCTTACACTTTATCGTGCTCGGATCTTTCTTTTACTCTCACTCAGCTCCTCACGCTATGTGTCACGCCTCCGCAGCTTAGCCAGCATGAGTATATAGGATCTACCGTACTAGAACAGAGGCAATATTCCATACAAGGACAGGATCCGTCCTTTCCAACAATAGGAATATGCCCTGCCAAAACCGGCTCCTGCATATTTGCCTGAGATCACGCGTCTCCGGAGGATCTTCTGAGCTGGCACCCGATTTCCAAACTGGAAATCCATTCTTGCCGAAAACCGGCATTCCTGCCAAAATGCATTCCTGCATTTTCTACTCCGAAAATGCTCTCCGAAAATCCTCTCCCGATTTCCTTTTCAACCTTATTCGGTCAACCTTCCATTGATCGGATCCGTCAACCTTCCGCTGACCATCCTCACAGCCCATCCGCCAACCTCCCCGCTGGCCGTCTTTCTACTACAATCCGTCAACGCTTTCCCGACCGCCTTTTGCCTTCCAGCCATCAACCTCCTATTGACTGGATTTGTCTTCCACCGGTCAATATTCGTTGACCGCTAATATTCTCAAATTTTCAGCAAATGAATTCCATCATTTGCTCTTCTAAATCCTCCAATGACGAACCGGTTTGTTCAATCATCCACAAGGGAGTGACTTACCCTAACATATCACAAAGAAACAATCTTATTGTTTAAAATGATCTGACTATATATTCACTCGGTCTTAATTTGATGGCCATCATGTAACATCCTGTAGGCATTGAAAGGAGGATTGAGGAGAAAGTCCAATTGGCTACCAAATTCGGAGCAGTGCTGACGGAACCAGAAGGGGAGTTCAAAATTCGTGGGAACCCGAGTTATGTCAGGGCAGCCTGCGAGGCCAGCTTGAAGAGGCTAGATATTGATTGCATCGATCTTTATTACCAACACCGAGTTGATACTACGGTGCCAATTGAAGTCACCGTCCGTCTCTTGGCTGCTCTGTTCGCCGTCAATCAAATAGGCTTTTTTCCACTACAAATTTCATCTGGAGTTGTTCCCTTAAATTTATATTCAGTTGAAGTCGTGTTATGGTCTTCTTGATAGATGGGAGAGCTCAAGAAGCTGGTCGAGGAGGGCAAGATTAAATACGTGGGTTTGTCGGAAGCATGTGGTTCGACAATAAGAAGGGCGCATGCGGTTCACCCATTAACTGCAGTGCAAATAGAGTGGTCACTGTGGACGAGGGATGTGGAGGAGGAAATCGTACCCACGTGCAGGTTAGGTTCGAGACCATTTATTATCAATTGATTAATATTCCCGGAGCTTTTTTTTTTTTTTTTTTTTTTTTGGAGTTCAAACTCGTAATTTGAGTGTGATGTTAATTATCAGAGAACTTGGAATTGGGATTGTTGCGTATAGTCCAATTGGGAGAGGATTTTTTGCCTTGGGCCCTAAGGTGGTTGACACCTTCTCAGACAATGATTTTCGAAAGGTTAGTTCATAACTAACCTCTTGCCTATAAAATTAGTAGTTTAGGAAAATGCATACATCAAATTGCTTTTTTGATCATAGAGTAAAATTAATGCACTACTTTGTTCCTTGTGTTTTTTTGAGTATTAGTCCCTAATTTTTCTTTTTTCTTTTTTTTTTGTCACATTTTTTTTGTTTGTTGAGACCACCGATTAATTGATTATCTTCTGTTAAAAATTGTTCATGAGAGCAACCTGGGTGACATTTGTGGCATGCTTTTCCTCTAAATTTCAATGATCTAATTTTGATGCGTCTCTGGATCCGAATTTCGAACAGATTCGGATGATCCTCTTGTCTTGACTCCGGCTCCGTTCCCTGAGTTGGATCCTGCACACCACTAAACAACAGAGGTCAGCGAAACATTCGAAAAGTTGTCCCACCGAAAACACTCCGACGCTCAAGTCAGTCAAACAGTCTTCAAAATGAAGAAACTGAAATTGAGAGAAAAGTGAGAGACAGAGTATTTGACCCAGATGTAAGAGAGACGTGAGGTCTTCTTAGATTTGGGAGGTGGGAAGGCAGTAAACAGCCGTGAGGGCTCGTTTGTTGCCTTAGGTTTTTTTTGGGGAATGAAGGTGGCAGTGAAGGCAGATTTCTCAGAACGCACAATCGTCTTTCAGAAAGCGTATGCCGTTGGAAGTGATCAAGAAAGCGTAATTGAGAGCGTTGAAGAAAGCGTGCCTTGAATGATGATTCAATGGCCTCTTTTGTAGCTGAGAGGACGATCCTCCTTCTTTGGAAGAAGTGATTGCCTTATCGATTCTGCTGGTCGGCTTGCCTTAGAGTAGATGCCAATTGTCAAGCCGATCGTGATTGTTTCCTTATGAGGCGGCTGGGTCAGCCTTTCCAAACTGCACTTTCCTTCCATACATGTTACCATTAGAAAGCTCCGGGCCGGCAAAGATTTAGAGAAAATCTGGCACCTTCCTTGTATGGGAGGTGCTAATATTGCCAATATTCTTTTTGGTGCCAAACATGAGATTGTGAAATATCCTTGAAAGCCATTGCTGACCTTTGATGATTTGTGAGCCTAAACGGGTCGTGCTCAAGTCGTAGAAGGGCTTATTAGGGCCCAACGTGCAAACACGGACGATCAACGTTCGAGCCGACCGGGACGGCGTGCGTGTTGGCCGCCTCGTGGAGGATGTCGCTTATTAGCCACTGATGGGCCATGGGCTCCAGTAAGCCAAGGCCATTACTGTAGTAAGCCTCTTTGGGCCCAATGCTGCGTAGGCGGGACGGCCAACGCTTGAGTTGATCGGGCCCATTTGAGAGTCGACCGCCGCTTAGGAGTTGGCGCCCTGACGGCCAACGCCAATGTCGACTGGCCCCGGTCTTTCTAGCTTTGGGCTGTTTTCCAATTGGGTCGTTAGGTGTTGACGCCGCCTCGGACCTTTGTTGACTTTTTTGAGTCCAAATTTATTTCTGTATACCCATCACTAGCCCCCATGCCGGTGGTCGATTTCCGCCTCCAAAGATGTTCATGATGGGATGCCCCTTATTGCTTTCTTTGAGGATCTCGTGGAAATTCATAAAAAGCGTGAAGGAGAGTTTGACCGAATTGTCGACCGTCCCGGTCACCCGAGCACCTGTAATTGTTGACCGTCCCGCCAATTCCGAAGTTGCCGCCTTCCTCTTGGCCAGGCGGGGCGGCGACACGTGTCTCCGTTGGTCAAGCGGAGATCCCGCCATTAATGCGCCAGAGATCCGCCCCTTTGCGGTGGTCAAGTAGGAGGTGGCACGTGGCAGGGACGACATGTCATTAATGAGGGATTTCATGATTGGCGCTAAGTTTTCCTTCCGTATTTTTGAAATCATTTGCGCCTTCAGCCCCGCTGCCTTCTTTCCTTCGTTTCTCGACATACCTTTCTAACGAACTCCTAGTTTTTGCTCGATTATGGCTTCGTGGCGCATTTCGTCCGTCTTGAGAGAAAACAATATAAAGGCATTGTGCATCGAGTTCAACATCCCCAAGGAGATGGCTTGGAAAATTCCGGACAAGGACGACAAAGCCTTTACCCCACCGGAGGGGTACATTACCGTCTACGAGGCCCATCTGAGGAGCGGCCTCCGCCTGCCGCTGCCGAAGGAGCTGGAATCAAGCATGAAGGCTCTGCGAGTACCCATCGTCCAGTTTCACGCCAACGCCGTGAGGTATCTCTGCACCCTGTGTATTTTCTCCCTAAAACTTGGCCAGAAATTTAGGATGACCGGCGTTAGGGTTGTGTTTAAATTGAACCCTGGGAACGAGTGGATATCGCTCACTTTCCGTACTGGAATAAAGATTAGTACGGCCATTCACGATTCGCTGAGGAACTGGAAAAACCGGTTCTTCTTCGTGAAGGTGGGGGAGGAATGGCCTCTTGCGAGGAGGTGGGGCGAGATTCCTGAGATGTACTCCGGTATGCCGTCTGCGGTAGATTGCACGGCCTACGCATAGCTAACCAAGGCCATACGAGCTAATCCAAATGAGTTTAAGAGGGACTTATTGGTCTCCCGGGCGAAGTCCAAGAAGGTCAACTGGGGGCCGCCATCACCGGTTCAGAAGCCACGCCCTCCGGTTAGGATGATGAATCCTGAGGAATCAAGGGGTGTGATCATCCGCCCAAGGCGCACGGATGAGGAGTTTTCTGAGAGGGCAACTAGGATGCCTTCCTCATCTTCGTCGCACCTTGATTACGTGGTTACCGAGATCTGCGGCGGATCAGACAGCACTGCTGGAGCTGGGAAGTTCATTGAAGACAGGTTGGCGGAGGCCGGAGGAGTCATCCTGGCCCAGCCTGTGACGAGGGTGGTCCCAGGTGCCGCCTGGATGGAGTCGGCGGAGGAGCCATCTCGCGACATGGCCGAAGGCTCGAGAGTTTTTATTATGGAGCCGTCGACGAGGGCTGATCCTCCAGCAACCGCTCCAGAGGCAGCCAAGGGGAAGAGGCCTGTTGCGGCTGCTTCGAAAGCTGCAAGAGAGGAGCCCGCCGCTGCTGTTGATGATGATGAGTTTCTAGACCGCATTTTGGATGAGGCAGCGGCGTGCTCGGCACGAGAGGATGCTTCTGGCTCGTCATCTCCTGGTCCTCCACCAACTGGTCTACCGCCAGTTGGGACAGGTCTAGAGCCTAGGCCTGAGAGGCCCTTGAGGAAGACTTACGAGGTATGATCTCTGTAATGGCTTCCTTGTATTTCTTTCTTCCTTGTGTTTGTAACTCACACTTCATTTTTGTCTTGTGCAGTCAAGAAGGTTGATCTCATCTTTCTCTCGGGAAGTGGAGCGACGTGATCGCATCATTGCAGACCGGGAGGCTGAGATCGCCTGGCTGGAGGCCAAGCTGGCTGCCTCAGGAGGGGAGCTCCGTGAGCAGATCGCTGCTCTTGAGGCTGTCATGGCCGGCGTGGAGGAAGAGAATGCAGAGTTGAAGGCCGAGGTCGCTCGCTTGAAGGAGGAGGAGGATTGACTTAAGGCGAGTAATAAACATCTCACCGATCGAGCCGCGGCCTTTGAGAACGAGTTCGCCACTCGGATCAGCCCCATGAGATCGGGGGCGCACTGCACGCCCGGCTGTTGGAGGGGCTCAACATTGGACAGCGCATTGCACGATTAATCGATCCTAACTTTCCAGTTAAGTTTATCAATCAGAGTAACCGTGCAGCGCAATGCAAGGAAGACTTGGTTGGAGAGCCCCGAGACAGCCAGGGTGGTCCGCCGCCTTTATAGCCTTTTGTACTTCTTTTGCGTTTTTGGATTTCGTGTAAATTGTAATACACTTTTTGAGCAATAAAATGGAAATTCTTTTCAATTTAGTGTCCATTGTCTTTATTGCTTTTTGTGCTTGTGTGGATCATTGCACTAGGCGGCCAACCTGGTTGGCCGGCGACTGTTGCTTGGTTGCCTAAGGAGCTAAGTCCCTAGGCTTGGCAGGTGGTTGTGTTAACCAGCCTTGCGGTGCTGTCCAAGTGGAAACTTGGGCAGTCAGCGTCGGAGAAGCAATGTACTTCGTCGCTGTTCGATCACGCTACCCTTTTGTTGAGAGGGTTATTGCGCAGGGCGGCCAACCTGGCTGGCTGGCCGCCTAAGGAATAAAATCCTTAAGCCGGGTAGGTGGTCAGGTTAACTAACCCGGTGGCGCCGTACAAGTGATGACTTGGGTAGCCAATGTTGGAGAAGAAATATTTCTCCCTTCGACCGTCGTTAACTGACGTTGCTGCTCCCCGAGAGGAGGTCGTCGCGTGTGCCATATTTGCCCCCTAAGCTTTTTAGACCGCTATCGGGCCACTTGGATGACCAAGGTTTAGTACGACTGCTATCGGACCGCTCGGATGACCGAGGTTTAGACCGCTTATGGGCCACTTGGATGAACAAGGTTTCAAACCGCTCATGGGCCACATGAATGACCAGGGTTTCAGACTGCTTCTGGGCCACCTGGATGACCAAGGTTTCAGACCGTTCATGGGCCACCTGGATGACCAAGGTTTCAGACCACTTCTGGGCCACCTGGATGACCAGGATTTAACGAGAGGGTGAATACCCTCCCGATTTAGGGGCAGTCTAGGTTGGGTAAACCTGCAAGGCAAACGCAGTTTATATGTATGCACACAATGACTAGGGCCTTATATGCTAAGTAAACTTCTTATTTTGCCAAATTAAAACAAGCATGCGAATGAATGTACACAAGTGGGTGGGTGCGTACCTGGGTTCCTTATTGGAAGTATCGCTTGAGGTGGGTCGCGTTCCACGTTCATGGGACCAACTTTCCGTCCTGGTTTCGGAGTTTGTATGCTCTGTTTCGTAGGACGGCAGAGACAAGGAAAGGTCCCTCCCAGTTGTGAGAGAGCTTGTTGCGGCCGGCCAGCTTGCCTGTGGCCTTGACGCCTTGTAGGACCAAGTCCCCAACATCGAACTGCTGGGCTTTCACCTTTTTATTATAGTACCGGGCAACTCGGTGTTGGTACGCTGCTATCCGTATTCTGGCGGCGTCGCGGGCTTCCTCTAGCAAGTCTAAGTGCTCCCTGATTTTCTAGGAGTTGGTCTGTAGGTCGAAAGACTCCACCCTGAGACTTGGCAGCCCGATTTCGACAGGGATCACCACTTTAGTCCCGTAACAGAGGCTGAAGGGTGTCTCGCGTGTTGGTTCCTTCGGGGTTGATCGATAAGACCAGAGAACGGAAGGGAGCTCGTCAACCCAGGAGCCCCCGGCGTCCTCCAGCTTAATCTTTAACCCGTGGAGTAGCGTGCAGTTTGTGACCTCCACCTGTCCGTTGGCCTGGGGGTATGCCACCGAAGTGTGGACCAGCTTGATGTCAAGGTTGGCGCAATACTTGGTTAAGCGTTTCCCCGAAAATTGGGTCCCGTTGTCTGTCACTACGACTTTTGGGACGCCAAACCTGTAGACAATGCTCTGACAAAGAAATTCCAGCGCATTGTGTTCTGTGATTTTTGCCAGCGGGACTGCCTCGACCCACTTGGTGAAGTAGTCGATGCCCGCGATGATGAACTTCCTTTGCCCCGTGGCAATAGGAAATGGGCCGAGAATATCGAGCCCCCATTGCGCGAAGGGCCACGGAGCCTGAAGTGACTTCAGGTCAGCGGACGGCTGGTGGTGAACGTTGCCATGAAGCTGGCACCTTTCACATCTCTTTACAAATTCTAGCACGTCCTTCTTCATTGAGGGCCAATAATAGCCCTGCCGTATGATCTTGAAGGCCAGGTTTTTCCCGCATACGTATGATCCACAGATCCCAAGGTGAACTTCGCCCAGCGCATAGTCAGCCTCCTCGGGAGATAGACAGCGGAGATACGGAGTTGAGTATCCGAGGCGATACAGCCGCCCATCGACTATCGTGTACTAGCCGGCTGTCTTTTTAACTCGCTTGGCCTTTTCGGCATCCTCTGGGAACGATCAGTTAGTCAAGTATCTAAGGTAGAGTGTCATCCAGTTTTTCGCCTCGGAAATCTGCATTGCCTCCTATTTCTCTATGCTGGAAACATTCAGGATCTCCTGCATGTCCTTCGAATACTGTTCTGGATTTTCGGCAGCAGCGGCTCTAGCCAACCGGTCTACCTTCCAATTTTCAGTTCAAGAAACGTGAACAGGGTCAGTCTATCGAAACCCTAGACAGCCTCCTTTGCCCTAGCCAAGTACTTGGCTAAGCAAGGGTTGTTTGCCTCAAAGCTCCCGTTAACCTGGTTGACGATTAGTTCGGAGTCGCTGTAAACCACCAACCTCTTGGCAGAGCATTCCTTTGCTAATCGTAAGCCGGCTAGCAGGGCTTCGTATTCGACGACGTTGTTGGTTTTTGGGAAGTCGAGTTTGAAAGAATACTTAACCTCGAATCCATCAGGGGTCGTGAGGACCACCCCTGCTCCGCTGCCACTGTCCGTGGATGATCCATCCACGTGGAGCGCCCATTCTGGAACTTCATCTGGCTGTTCTGCACTTTTTGCGGGCTATTCCTCTTGAACTGGGGTCATGATCTCAACAATGAAGTCAGCCAGAGCCTGTGCTTTTATGGCAGGTCTGAGCCTGAACTCGATATCGAACTCACCCAATTTGGTAGCCCACTTCACCAGCCATCCCGAAATGTCGGGGTTTTGGAGTATACTTTTCAGCGGCTGGTCAATAATGACCACTATGCGATGTGCCTGAAAGTATGGCCTTAATTTCCGTGCTGCGAAGATAAGTGCTAGGGCCATTTTTTCAGCACGCGGATAGCGTGTTTCTGGGCCGGTCAATATTTTTCTCACATAGTAGACCGGCTGCTGGGTATCAGATTCCTAGCGCACGAGGACGGAGCTGAGGGCCACTTCTGACACTGCAAGGTAAAGGTACAGCTCCTCTCCGTCTTTGGGTGACGCTAGCAGTGGCGGGCTGGCCAGATGTTGCTTCAATTCATTGAAGGCTGTCTGGCAGTCAGCCGTCCACTGGAATCCGTTGGATTTTGTCCCTCTTAGGGCTTTAAAGAATGGCTTATACTTGTCACCAGACTTCGTGAGGAAGCGGGACAAAGCTGCCAGCCACCTAATCAATCGCTGGACGTCTTTGACGTTTCGTGGGGGAGCCATGTCAGCGAGGGCTTTGATCTTTTCTGGGTTTGCCTCAATCCCCCGCTGGGAGACGATGAAACCCAAGAACTTCCCGGAAGCTACCCCGAAGACGCACTTGGCTGGATTCAGTTTCATTTGGTGCTGGCGGAGCACCTCAAATGATTCTTCCAGGTCACGTATGTGGTCGCCAGTGACTCCGCTCTTGATGAGCATGTCGTCGACGTAGACCTCCATGTTGCGACCAATCTGTTTTTCAAACATCTTGTTGACTAGTCGCTGGTAAGTTGCTCCAGCATTTTTCAGTCCGAAGGGCATTACTTTGTAGCAGTAGGTGCCCTAGTCTGTCATGAATGATGTATGTTCTTCGTCCTTCGGACTCATTCGAATCTGGTTGTAACCCGAATAGGTGTCCATGAAGTTGAGCAGCTCATGTCCAGCCGTGGAGTCAACCAGTAGGTCAATCCTGAGTAAGGAAAAACTATCTTTCGGGCAGGCCTTATTAACGTTGGTAAAATCGACACACATTCGTCATTTTTCGTTGCTCTTTTTAACTAGGACGACATTTGAAAGCCAATCTGGGTACTGGACTTCTCTAATGAACCCAACGTCCAGTAGCTTTTTTACCTCCTCTCGGATGGCGATCAGTTTCTCAACCGAATGATTCCTCCATTTTTGCTTGACGGGCTTTCGGCCAGGATCGAGGCCCAGCTTGTGGACTATCACCTCAGCTGAGATCCCGGGCATGTCTGCGGGAGTCCAAGCGAATATATCGGCGTTCCATTCTAGGAACGTAATCAGTTCAGTCCGCAGTGTGCCAGTGAGTGAGCCGTCAATCTACACACACTTTTTCGGTTCCTTCGGATTTAGTGGGACCAGATCTGTGGCCTCACCGGACTGCGCTTGCTGCAAGGTGGTCTCATCTCGATGATCGAGTTCTCAACCGTGCAGTCTTTGCCGCTTGGTGAAGAATGGGACATGTAGCATGTCCGCCCGATTATTTGGTCACCTAGCACCTCCCCTACACCGTAGGGTGTTGGAAATCTCATTTTGAGGTGCGGAATCGAGGTAACTGCCCCAATACCGCAGTGCAAGGTATGCCCAATATGGCGTTATACCGAGGGTAGGTCGACCACCAGAAGGTAAGTGTGCGCGATCATTGTCTTTGGATACGCCCCTAAGGTAACTTCCAATTGAATAGTCCTCGGACGGGCGCACTGCTCGCTGGTCAAGTCGTATAACGGCCTTCGCCGATTTTAGTTGATTCTTTTTTAGGCCTAACTTAAATAAGGCATCCAAGTAAAGCAAATCTTTAGAACTTCCATTATCGAGAAGACTGTCACCTGGCGCCCAAACTGCCATTCAAACGAAAAGCTTGTATAACAACGGATCAAAGATGGGGACATTACATGATTTGAGTCACTATCATCAAGCTAATAGTATTGTCTACATCAGTGCGCCGCTTCTTCCTCCCAAATCTGCGCTTCCTCATCATCCCGTCGGGTTCTTGGCAAAGTCGGGTGGTGACCATGTTAACCACCCCGCCGCAATCCTGCTCCGGGTAGAGTCTTCTCCGCCTCTCTTCATCAATCAAGCCCCGAGTTCTGTCTGTGGCCTCTAACAAACTTCGTGAGGTGGCCTCTGCGAATCAGGTCCTCGATCTCCCTTTGCAATGTCTCGCAGTCCTCAGTTGAATGGCCAGCAGAGCGATGGAAGTCACAGTACTTCGACTGGTTTCCAGAGTCTTTCTTCAGCGGTTTGGGCCACTTCAGGAATTTTTCTCCATGGATCTGCATGAGGACGTTGGCGCACGTGTCTGTCAGAGGTGTGAAACTGGTGGGCCCATAGTCTCTGCGTTCTGGGGGCGTAGTCCAACGCTGCTTCTGGCGGGAGTGTTCTTCGCCGCTGTATTTTCTCTTCCCTTCACCAGGGAACGGCCGAGGCTGATCCGCCTGCTCTGGACGTTTTGCCTCATTTGCCTCCTCTGCTGCAGCGTAGGCCCGAGTGATGGATTCCGCCTCGTGGAAGGTCTGAGGGTTCTTGTGGCCAAAGTGCTTGAAAAAGTCACCGTAAGTAAGCGCAGAGATGAAACTGCCCAGCTTCATCTCCTTTGTGATCCTGGGGATCCTTCTGGCCTCTACCACGAAGCGATCCAGGAAACGCCGTGATTCTCTCCCGATTTCGCTTCATGTGGGAGAGATGACACGGCCGCTTTCTCTTCCCGTCGCTCAAGCGCATCTGAGCCGGAAAAGGTCAGTGAGCTCACGGAAACTGCTGGTGGTGCCTAAAGGGAGATGATGGAACCAGATTCGAGTGTCTCCCTTCAGCGTGAGTGGGAAGCAGCGGCACATCGCCGAGTCTTCTAGCCATTGTAGACTTAGATAGGTGCGGAAGTGATCCAAGTGGTCAACTGGATCACTGCCCTCATCGTATAAGTCAAGCGACGGCATCTTGAATTTTGACGGCAGTGGACGGCTCAGGATCTCTCAGTGAAAGGAGATTGGTCCAGGTCGATGACGCGCTCCTCCTCGAACACACGGTTTTAGATCTTGTCCACCATGGGATCGGTCAAGGACGTTTGCCGATCGTTTGAGTTGAGGTAATCCTCAACTCCGTCTTGTCCCAACGGGTCCAGCAGCCTGGCTTTGCCGCAATCCATCGGACGGCAGTCCCGAGGCTCGCTCCTAGACTGTGGTTGTCTTCATTCGAGAGTATCGTGGATTTCTTCTTTCTCGGGCTCGAGGAGACGTACTCCCTGAGCGTTCCATGGGCCGATTCTCGCTAGGAACGCTGGAGGACGCTGAGCCGGATTGTCTCCGACTTTGCGAGCCTTTTGGCCGCTTCTTCTTCTCTGCCACCCTTTTTGGTGGCTGGTCTTTGGATGGTCAGCTGGAGGAGTAGCTCGCAGCTGCTCGTTGACTGAGTGCAAAGTAGCTGAGCAAGCGCTTGTTGCCCGCATCGTCTCCACCGGCTTGTTGAAAATAGGGCGGTGGAACTCCAATCGGTAGCCCGCACTGACCATGGCACCAGCAGCGTGGTCCTGGTCGGGGTTAGCAGTATCTCTAGCGGGGTCGCTAGCTTAGGCTCACGTGTTCACCATTGCAGAATCAGAAGGTGACAGAGAGAGTTAGTGCAGATTTTTGTGGTAGGCTTTTGTAAGTGATTCCCACAGACGGCGCCAATGATGCATCTCTGGATCCAAACTTCAAACAGATTCGGATGATCCTCTTGTCTTGGCTCCGGCTCCGTTTCCTGAGTTGGATCCTGCACACCACTAAACAGAACAGGAGGTCAGCGTGTTCGGCGGAAAGTTATTCCACCGAAAATACTCCGACGCTCAAGTCAGTCAAACAGTTTTCAAAAGGAAGAAACTGAAATTGAGAGAAAAAGAGAGGGGGGAAGGCAGTAAACAGCCGTGAGGGCTCGTTTGTTGCCTTAGGGTTTTTTTGGGGAATGAAGGTGGCAGTGAAGGCAGATTTCTTAGAGCACACAATCGTCTTTCAGAAAGCGTATGCCGTTGGAAGTGATCAAGAAAGCGTAATTGAGAGCGTTGAAGAAAGCGTGCCTTGAATGATGATTCAATGGCCTCTTTTGTAGCTGAGAGGACGATCCTCCTTCTTTGGAAGAAGTGATTGCCTTCCTGATCTGCTGGCTGGCTTGCCTTCTAGAGTAGATGCCAATTGCCAAGCTGATCGTGATTGTTTCCTTGTGAGGCGGCCAACAGCTTTCCAAACCGTGCACTTTCCTTCCGTACATGTTACCATTAGAAAGCCTGGGCTGGCAAAGATTTAGAGAAAATCTGGCACCTTCCTTGTATGGGAGGTGCTAATATTGCCAATATTCTTTTTGGTGCCAGCTGAGATTGTGAAATATCCTTGGAAAGCCATTGCTGACCTTTTGATGATTTGTGAGCCTAAACGGGTCAGGCTCGTTACTGTAGAAGGGCTTATTAGGGCCCAACGTGCAAAACACGGACGATCAACGTTCGAGTTGACCGACAGCGTGCGTGTTGGCCGCCCTCGTGGAGGATGTCAGTTATTAGCCGCCTGATGGGCCATGGGCCTGAGTAAGCCAAGGCCATTACTGTAGTAAGCCCTCTTTGGGCCCAATGCGCGTAAGGCGGACGGTCAATGTTTGAGTTAACCGTCCGTTTGAGAGTTGGCCGCCTGTTTGGGAGTTGGCCGCCCAACGGTCAACGCCAATGTTGACCGTCCTGGTCTTTCCAGCTTTTGGGCCTATTTTCCAATTGGGCCGTTAGGGTGTTGACCGCCGTCTCGGGCTTTTATTGACTTTCTGAGTCTAGCTCATTTCTGGTATACCCATCAAATTTAAAAATGAAATTAAAAAGATATTTTTAATGACTTTTTAAACGTTTTTAATGATGCAATATCATATATATTAAATTCACAATATAATAGATAGATATATGTACGTCAACAACATTCTAAAATAACTGAAAGATGTCCAAAAATGTTTATCCTGAAATAAATATTTTGGCTTGAAAAACTAAACAAAAAACTCTATGAAAAACTAATTTTTGTTTTATGGAATTAAAGATGATGAGATACACGTGGTTATAATTGTTTTTATATGATATATATAACTAAGTTAATTTAATCGATTAAACTCGGTGAACTTTATACCCTACTAAATATTATGTTAAGTCCATGAAATCGATCGAATATAAAAATATTATTATTTTTTGAAGCTGGTACCGAGGTTCGAACCTGAAAACTGTTGGGAAAAAACACCCGGAAAGTCTTGTTGGCGCAAAACGCGGAAAGCACTCGGACTGCACAGTGGCCGAGCGGACAATAGTTCTCGGACAGCACACAGAGAAAAGCACTCGGACGGCAAAGAAAGTAAGGATAGAGAAGAAAAGAGAACACACAAATTTTAACGTGGAAAATCCTTCTAAAGCCAAGGGAAAAACCACGAAGAAATGTACTAAAAGAGAATTGTTTATAAGTGCTGGCTACTCAAGCTCTAACGAAAGAAAACAATCTCAAAGTGTACAACATTCCTCTCTCAAAGTGTATCTCACTCTATCTTTACAACAAAGCTTACCCACAGCTCTCTCAAGGCTCTAGAACTCAAAATGTCCCAGCTCTGGCACACCCGAGCACACTCTCAGCAAGGGCAACAAGCTTCTTTATATACACAAAGGGTGGCGTGTCCGCCCATCCTACTGGACGTAGGTCTCCAGACCTACGCCCTAGGGCCTGCCATGACAGGCGCATGCTTGGCGTGTCAGAGGGCAGGCCTTTCCTTGGGAAGTTGTAGCCGCTACAATATCCAATCAGAGTGGGTGACCAACCCACCTGCAAAAATGGCCACATGCAGGCCTACGCTGATAGAGTCAGCGCCTACGATTCTAGACTCTCCGTTCTCGTCCTCAGCAATCGCTTGGACATGACGCCTAAAGAAGTCCTCGTCCACAATTCCTCTCGGATTTGACGCTTCAACAAAAGTCCTCATCCATTCTTCTCAACGGAGTCCGCGGACATCATGCCACTCGGGAGTGACCCCAACAAACTTCCCTTCACGACCGAGTGAAGTTAGTTAGACCGGCAATGTCACAACAAGCTTCCAGCTTCCCCTTTGGCAAAATCTTGGTCAACATATCTGACCCATTATCGTCCGATCGGACCTTTCCAATTGATAACTGCCCATCATCAAAAACATCTCTCACCCAATGATATCGCACGTCAATGTGTTTTGACCGAGAATGAAATGAGGAGTTTTTACACAAGTGAATGGCACTTTGACTATCACAAAGGACCGCGTACGTCTCATGCCTTAGACCCGGCTCTTGACAAACCTCTTCATCCAAAGCGTCTCTTTACAGCCCTCGGTTACGGCAATAAACTCGCCTGGTCGTGGAGAGCGACGCACTGCCGCAACTTGACTGCCAGAGACCGCCCCTCCCGCAAATTTCACCAAGTATTCTGGACGTTGATTTCCGGAATCAACGTTCCTCGCCATATCTGCGTCCGTGTCGCAATCGAGTTGAGGCTTTTCGTTGCCAAACCGCAAAACCCGCCTTGAGGTCCCGCGTGAGATATCTCGAAAATCCACTTCACCTGCACATCCACACTGGTTTGAGAGGAATCTGCTCACAATGCCAACCGCATAAGCAATGTCCGGCCGCGTACAAACGGCCGCGTACATAAGGCTGCCAACGGCCAGGAGTAAGGTATCTTACTCATGCGCACCTTCTCAGTCTCCGAGGACGGACACTGGTCTTTTTACTCCCTGAAATGGTTGGCCAAAGGAGTACTGACAGGCTTGGACCCTTCCATGCTGAATCTCTAAAGCACCTTTTCAATATATCCTTCCTGGGACAGCCAAAACTTCTTGCCCTCTCGGTTGCGAAAAATTCTGATCCCCAGAATTTGTTTCGCCAGTCTGAGGTTTTTCATGGCGAAAGACTGTCCGAGTTGCTTCTTCAGCTCCTTGATCCGAGCACTATTCTCGTCCGACCACCAAAGATGTCATCAACATAAAGGAGAAGGATGACAAAGTCGTTTTAAAGAACTTACGCACAAAGACACACAGTGGTCCGAAGAAGTCTTATGGTATCCTTGTCTCACCATAACAGACTCAAACTTCCGATACCACTGTCTCGGAGCTTGTTTCAGCCCATACAAGCTCTTCTTCAAACGACAAACAAGTCCCTCCTTTCCTTTGACTTCAAAACCATCTGGTTGCTCCATGTAAATCTCTTCCTCAAGATCTCCATGAAGAAAGGCCGTCCGGACATCCAGTTGCTCAATCTCCAGGTCCAACGCTGCTGCCAGTCTGAGCACTACACGGACCGAGGACATCTTCACAACGGGCGCAAAATTTCATCAAAGTCAACACCCTTTCGTTGACCAAATCCCTTGACCACAAGTCGTGCCTTGTGTCTCGGGGCGCTCGGGTCCTCGGTCGCCTTCAGCCTGAAGACCCATTTGTTCTTCAGGGCCTTCTTCCCCTTAGGCAGTTTGGCTAGCTCAAAGGTATGGTTCTCATGAAGTGAGGCCATTTCCTCTTTCATGGCCTCAAACCATTTATCCTTCTGGGAGCTCCTCATAGCCTCGCAAAAATCCTCTGGTTCTCCAGCATCAGTGAGGAGGACATACTCACTTGCTGGAAGGCGGACGGACGGTCATCTCGGCCTGGACGACCGTCTCACATGTGCCTCCTCATCCACTTGAGGCACCAAATCCTCAACCTGATCCTGAGGCGCTGGAATCGCCTGATCCTGGTTGGCAACAACACTTGGTCCGCCGGCCTCGGGCAAGGCTGCAAAGGTCGGACATCACTTCATACGTCCCGTCTGGGAAGTATTGGGCAAAGACTTCAACTCTTTCCCAAAGTCCTCTATGGTTTCGTCCTCAACGAAAACCACGTCTCGGGACCGTACCAACTTCTTTTCCTTTGGATCATACAATCTGAACCCAAACTCATCTTCACCATAGCCCAGAAAGACACATTGCATGGTCTTTGGCTCAAGCTTGGATCTCTCATCTCTTGGAACATGAACAAAGGCTTTACAGCCAAAAGTCCTGAGATGGTTATAAGCTGGTTCCCTGCCGGTCCAAATCCGCTCTGAAACTTCCCCATCCAGAGGCTTACAAGGCGACCGATTGATCATGTGGGCGGCCGTCATCAGGGCCTCGGCCCAAAAGGATCCCGGAAGCCTGGCCTCGGACAACATGCACCTGACCCTTTCCATCAGAGTGCGATTCATCCTCTCGGCCACGCCATTCAGTTGCGGCGTCTTGGGTGGAGTCTTCTGATGTTTGATGCCAAGAGTCTTGCAATAGGCATCAAACGTTCCAATGAACTCACTGCCGTTGTCGCTCTGCACCGCCTTTAACCTCTTCCCGGTTTCTCGCTCAACGAGCGCATGGAACTGCTCAAAGGTCCCCGCAACCTGGTCCTTGGTTTTCAACGGAAACACCCACAGCTTCCTTGAACAATCGTCAATGAAGGTCACAAAGTATTGTGCACCTCCAAATGACTTCTACGGTAGAGGCCCACACACGTCTGTGTGGACGAATTCCAAGACCTCGGACTTCTTGGAAGATGTGTCTCCTGAGAAGGAGACCCTTCGTTGCTTCCCCGTCATGCAGTGAGGACAAGTCCTCGGCATTTCTCCATCCATCTCTGGAATGAGACCCTTTTTTGCCAGATGACTCATGCCACGCACACTCATATGTCCGAGTCTTTTATGCCACAGGCCCGAAGACTCCACACTCCCCGTAGCATTCACCTCTGCTACCTCGGCCTGGGCGTTCATAGTGTAAAGGCCTGAAGCCTTTACTCCTCGCAACCACCATCGAGCCCTTCTTCAGCTTGAAACTGCCGTCACAAAAGACGCTGCAGTAGCCTTCATCGTCGAGCCGTCCCGCTGAAAGGATATTCATACAAATATCTGGAACGTGTCGAACGTCCCTCAAAAACAGCCGGGCCCCAGTGTTGGTTATCGAGGAGATGTCTCCTCGTCCAACAATCTTGGACGTCTCCAAATTGCCCATCTTCAATACTCCTGGGGCGCAGGGAGTATAAGTAGAGAATAACTCTCTCCTGGGAGTTACGTGGATAGATGCGCCAGAGTCCACCACCCAGTCAGAGGCTTGCTCAGCCACGCTTACTGAGTCTTCAGACTCGCAAGCCAAAAGGAGGTCACCACCTGTGACGACAGAGACCGAGGACTCTTCCTCGCCGCGTCTCTTTATGCCCCTATCTCCTCCAGCGTTTTCACGCTTCCATTTATAACAAAATTTCTTAATGTAGCCCTTCTTGCCACAATGATGGCACTCCATATCCTGATACCAAGAGCGTGACTTACTCTGCCCTTTGTCCTCAGACTTTTGCCCACGTCCTTGGGCTCTTCCCCGTGACTCAGTGACAAGGACCTCGGATTGCTGAGAGGTCGTCGTTCCCTGAGAACGCCGCCGCACCTCCTCGTTCAGCACAGCTCCTTTGACCATCTCTAAACTCACCACGCTATTTGGAGCCAGATGTATTGGCGATGGTGACCCTCATGGTCTCCCAAGAGTCCGGAGGGTTGCTAGGAGCAGTCCAAGCACCTCATCCTCGAACTTAATGCTCATGCCCCACGGCCCGGTCCACACAAACAAATTCATTCGGGTGGTCCGCAATGATGATCCGATCCTTGTAACGGATATGCACCAGCCTCATCAAGTGATAAATTTTGTTATTCCCAGACTTAGAGGCGAAAAGCTTCTCCAGCTTTTCCCAAAGCGTCTTAGCATTCGTTTCTCTGCGAACGTGGTTGTGCACGTTGTCATCAACGAACTGCCGTATAAGACCGCATACTTGCTTGTGTTCCAGTGCCCATGCCTCGCCCGTTTTTCCCGCCGGCTTTTCTGTGGCAAAAATCGGATTATGCATGGACTTCACATATAGCAAGTCAGACATCTTGCTTTGCCAACTATTATAGTTGGATCCGTTCAAGCAAGGCATTTTGCTCCCGTACTCCATCGCAGCCAGCAACAAGACAAAGAACCTGTCTCTGATACCACTTGTTAGGAAAAACACCCGGAAAGTCTTGTTGGCGCAAAACGCGGAAAGCACTCGGACTGCACGGTGGCTGAGCGGACAATAGTTCTCGGACAGCACACAGAGAAAAGCACTCGGACGGCAAGGAAAGTAAGGATAGAGAAGAAAAGAGAACACACAAATTTTAACGTGGAAAACCCTTCTAAAGCCAAGGGAAAAACCACGAAGAAATGTACTAAAAGAGAATTGTTTATAAGTGTTGGCTACTCAAACTCTAACGAAAGAAAATAATCTCAAAGTGTACAACATTCCTCTCTCAAAGTGTATCTCACTATATCTTTACAACAAAGCTTGCCCACAGCTCTCTCAAGGCTCTAGAACTCAAAATATCCCAGCTCTGGCACACCCGAGCACACCCTCAGCAAGGGCAACAAGCTTCTTTATATACACAAAGGGTGGCGTGTCCGCCCACCCTACTGGACATAGGTCTCCAGACCTACGCCCTAGGGCCTGCCATGACAGGCGCATGCTTGGCGTGTCAGAGGGCAGGCCTTTCCTTGGGAAGTTGCAGCCGCTGCAACATCCAATCAGAATGGGTGACCAACCCACCTGCAAAAACGGCCACATGCAGGCCTACGCTGATAGAGTCAGCGCCTACGATTCTAGACTCTCCGTCCTCGTCTTCAGCAATCGCTTGGACATGACGCCAGAAGAAGTCCTCGTCCACAATTCCTCTCGGACTTGACGCTTCAACAAAAGTCCTCGTCCGTTCTTCTCAACGGAGTCCGCGGACATCATGCCACTTAGGAGTGACCCCAACAAAAACATGGACCACAACAAGCTTGTATTTGAAAAGCTAAAAGCAATGGCAACGAGGAAAGGATGCACTCCATCGCAGCTTGCACTTGCCTGGGTTCACCATCAAGGCAACGACGTCTGCCCAATACCCGGCACCATCAAGAAGGAAAATTTCAACCAAAACGTCGGTGCTTTGTCTGTGATACTGACACTAGAAGAGGTGACAGAACTCGAATCTTTCTCCTCCGGAGAGGCCATCAAGGTTTCCAAGGTTACCTCTATTCCCACTTGGCAAGACTCTGAAACTCCACCCTTGTCTTCTTGGAGAGAGAATGATGAAGATCGTTGATTATGCATTGCCCATGCATGGAACATGGAGAATGCTAAATATATATTAGAAATATTCAAGGATATTTATAGCTGGCATAATGACATCATATTCTCCATGTAAAAATAAATAAACCGAGATGGTGCTATGTCAAAATGGATAATTTAAAGGTAACCCACCCGATGACTTTATCCAATACATCAAAGCTCATGGTCCGACCACTTTGGAAAAATGGCAAAGAATGTCGTTATTATTGTTGTTGAATGGGTTTGTTTCAAATAAGAAAATCGTCAGCTAAGCAGTTAAGGACGATGTATTTGGAATACGTTTAATGTAACAATAGGCACGTGTCTCGGGGTGTGCTGGACTATGTTTTTCATTATCTTATAGACATGCATGTACTTTGATTTTTATAGGCGCTGTTTCAGTGGAATAAGTTTCCGGCATCAGACATGCATAATGGACTATGATAGTAGTGTAATTCATATTTATAAATAAGAACATATGGGAAGTATACGCTTCCAAAATACAAACCATTAAATATAATAATATACAATATGGGATTTCTTGGGATTTGATTTTTGAGAAGGAAAAATCAAAAATTAGTTTTAATCTTTTAATCGTACTCTCGGTTATGCATGTATGTATGTATTACTCATTCTATATTGAATTAATGTTGAAGCCAAATTGGTTACGTTTCAAGTGATATGATAGTATAATTGTAGGACAAGAAATTTTTCAAATTGTAAAAATGACTCAAAAATCGATGGGGATGGAAATGCTACGGGCCTCCTTGATCCCAGCCCACCAGCTACGGACATCATTGATTCTGGCCCACCAGCTCCACTAGCTCCAGCAGAGTCAGTCTCACCGGCGCCAACAACTCCACCTACCAATCGGCTGACGTCACGACTGAATACCCGACCAACCCTAAAATTTCGCGATTACATTTAATATATCATACTGCAGCTTCTAGTTACACCAATTATACCAACTTTCTATTAATTTATTGTTAGATTCTGCTTTTATATTTTTACTTTTCTTTATTTTCCATAACAGCTTTCTGTTACAGACTTTGTCATAAATTTTGCACTGCTAATACAAGTAAAGCATATAATATTCAGTCATCTAAATTCTCTGTCTATGTCTCACTCGCTCTCCCTTTTCTCTGTCTCTCTATCTCTCTACTCCCTTCCCCGTCATATCTGCGTGCTTCCCCTTCCAGAACTCTCTTCTACTTTCCAGTTCTATAATTCATCTGTGCAGCTGACATCACATGCATCATTGGTGCTTTTATTAAAACGTGGCAGAGGACGTCACCACTCGCTACGAGGCACTAGAGGAGTTGATTGCAGGACTCTCACGAGAACTGAAGGAGGTCGTGGCTACAGTACAACAGAACGACGAAGAAATCACCAACAATGCGGCGATGATCGAACAGATCCAGCAATCCCTCCCTGACATCCTCCATTCCTTACCTCGAGTCAAGCGGCAACCTATACCCTCTACAAATCCTCCATTACTTCCTACGCCCTCAACGTTTTTGCCTACATCCACTGTTATTCTCCACCCTAGTTTTCATACCCTACCAACTTTGCTACCGACGCCATCTGAAGCCCTAATTTTTGCTCACCTTCGTTTGCCTAAACTCGAAATCTTGTTTTTTCTATGGTGAAAACGTGGTAAGGTGGCTATTCCAGATCGATCGATTTTTCTTATACCACAACACCCCACCGGAGCAAAAACTCACCATTGAGGCCTTCTACATGTCCAGGGCCACCTTGTAATGGTTTAAATGGATGCATACAACTCGCCAACTTTCAACTTGGGAACTTTTCTCCCAATATCTGGAGCTCAAGTTTGGCCCATTCTCTTCCTTAAATCATGAAAACACTTTGTACAAGTTTAGACAAGCCACTACTATGGTGGCATATATGACTAAGTTCAAATCACTCTCTACAAGAACTTCAGGACTCACCGCCACTAACCTTCTGAATTGCTTCATTTCTTGGTTACGAGATGACATTCAGTGGGAATTACTCTTACTGAAGTCAACTTCCCTACTAGAAGCAATTTGTATGGCTAAATTAGTGGAGGAAAAGATGGATTCGAGCCGACCCAGTTTCCACCGACAACCTCTCACCAAACCCTCAAATCCAACCTCCACTATATTACCAAAATTCCCATCACCTACGAATCCTCCACACAAATTGCCAATAAAGAAATTAACCCCGGCTTAATTGCTTCATGCAGAGAACGAGGGCTCTGTTTCAAATGCGATGAGGATTTCACCCCGAGACATCAATGTAAATTTCCACAATTTTTATGTCTGCTGGTCGACAACAAAGAACCTGCCCAATCTGAAACCCCACCTTCAGATGATGACTCAACAGTCCAGAAGTCTTCCACAGAACTGCCTAATGGGGTCAACCTCTCACCCCCGTCACTAGATAGCACCCGAACTATCTCCTTCCATGCATTAGAAGGCCATGATATTCCAACCACACTATAGCTGCAGGGAGCACTATAGCTGCAGGGAGCAATTTCTGGTCATTCGGTGGTCATCCTAGTGGATAGTGATTCCACTCACAACTTCTTGCGAACTCGTTTAGCCAGATAATTGGGGCTCTCAATAGAGCCGTCTCACTATCTCAATATTATAGTTGGTAATGGAGATTCACTACAATGCGAAGGATTATGCATAAATGTTATCCTCACACTAGGATCCACTTTATTTTCAATGGATTTACATTTACAGCCGATTTATGGTGCTAATTTGGTACTTGGCGTCCAGTGGTTGGCACCTATTGGTGCAGTGATGTTTGATTATAAAGCCCTGTGGATGAGCTTCAATTATAGGGGCACTTAGCTCACCGTTCAGGGGCTACCCAAAGCTGTAATTTCTACCATGACATTAAGTAGGCTGCGGTAAAACGACTTAATCAATTCTATCATTACTAATTTTCAACTGACTATAGCGCCAGCCATAAAGGCCACTCCGATAAACACATCTGCTATTTCTTGAACTCCATCCCAATTACCTCACATTGGCTACCCTAAAATTTCCTCTGCCCTTCGCCGCATCGTTTCGTCATTTGATGATATTTTCACCATCCCTCACGGCCTGCCTCCACAGCATCTAACGAATCACCACATCTCCTTAAAGCCTAATACACCACCAATGAATGTCAAACCATACCGCTACCCTCACATTCATAAGGAGAAAATGAATAAGCTGATCCAAGAGATGCTAGCAGAGAGAATTACTTGGCCAAGCACCAACCCCTTTTCATCATTAGTCCTCCTGGTTAAAAGAAAGGATGGTAGTTGGCGCTTTTGTGTGGATTGTCACACCATCAGTGCGGTCATAATCCAAGAGAGATTCCCCATATCCACTATTGATAAGCAGCTAGACAAATTACATGGTGCCTAAGTGTTTTCCAAACTAAACTTACACGCAGGCTATCACTAGATGTGGGTTCAAGCTGAGAACGTGCATAAAACAGTCTTTCATACTCATGAAGGGCATTATGAATTTCTAGTGATGCCCTTCAACTTATCTAATGCTCCCTCCTCCTTCCAAGCAGAGATGAGCACTATCTTCCAATCTATGCTCTGACAATTTGTACTAATTTTCTTCGATGGCATATTGGTCTATAGCCTTTCTTGGGAGAAGCATTTCCGCCATCTTACACGGGTGCTTCAAACCTTGCATGATAACTTCTTTTATACTAAATAATTCAAAGTGTGAATTCATGAGATCCTCACTATCTTATTTGAGCCATATCATGTCAGAACAAGCGGTGGCAGTGGATCCGGCCAAAATTGAGGCAGTACAAAAGCAAGCCTACACCTGCAAACGTCAAGTAGTTGCGGGGTTTCCTTGGGCTAGTAAGGTACTATAAGCGGTCTGTGGCTAAATATACACAAATCTCAGCACCGCTCAAACAGCTATTGTGGAAAAACACCTTTGTTTGGAGCCAAGAAGCCAAGATAGCCTTCAATTCTCTCAAAATAGCCCTCACTACCACTCTCGTATTAGTTTTACCGGACTTCTCTAAGCCATTTGTGATACACACTGATGCATCTAGTAACGATGTTGGGGCAGTGCCGGTGCAATCAAGGTGAACCTTAACCTTTTTCAACAAACAACTTAGTCCTAAAATACAACTTTCCTCTACCTACATTAGGGAACTATATGCTATCACAGAGGCAGGGAAGAAATAGCTCCAATACCTCCTCGATGCCAAATTGTTTATCAAAATCGACCATCAGCCTCTTAAGGCTCTAATGACCCAGTCTGTGCACACTCCCAAGCAGCATCATTGGATCACCAAATTGATAGGATTTGATTTTGAGATTGTTTATCAACCGGGACGAGATAATGGCCTCACTGATACCTTGTCCAGAATACCGAAAGGCCCTTGTTATTCCACACAATTAGTGTCCAAACCTGTGGTGGCCTTATTGGCTGATCTTCGGAATTACTGCATTCAACACCCAGCTTTGGCTAGTTTCCTCGCCTCTCTATAGGACTGGCCTGCAGATTTTGAGCATTATACACTATAGGATGGTTGATTCTCTATAAGGATCGAATCTTCATTCCAACAGACTCAGCCCTCCAGGAGATGATACTGCAAGAATACCACAATGCTCTCTTGGGAGGCTATGTTAGGTTCCAACGCACATTAGCCAAGATAGTTGCTAATTTTTACTGGCACCGTATGCGTGAGGACATCTAAAATGTGTCACAATGTGCCGTTTGCCAGCAAGTTAAACTGCTAAATACAACCCCACAAGGCCTACTGCAACCACTCCCTATTCCGGGTAGGATTTGGGAATCCATCACTATGAACTTCATCACTCATCTTCCTTCCTCTGGTGGAAAAATAGCGATCCTTGTGATAGTCGACTATTTGTCAAAATAAGCCCATGTTTCACCCTTGGGTAACCATTTCACGGCTGAGGAATTGACAGAGGTCTTTGTTAAAGACATCTATCGTCACATTGGCTTCCTAGTTAACATTGTCTTAGATTGGGACCCTATATTCATAAGCACCTTCTGGAAGGAGTTATTTCAGTCACAGGGAACTACCCTGTCCACCAGCAATGCTTACCACCCACAAACAAACGGGCAAACTGAGGTGGTGAATCGTTGTCTCAAAAATTATTTACGGTGTTTTGCTGCTGATCATCCTTCCACTTGCAGAAAGTTTCTACCGTGAGCCGAATGAAATTATAATACCGCTTGGCATTCTTCCATCCAAATGAGTCCCTTTGAAGCTCTATACAGTCGGACGCCTCCTTCATTAATGGACTATGTCCAGGGCAACTCAACGGTAGCAACTATCGATGAGCTGCTGATTGACCGATCGTCCACTCTTGCCACCCTCAAAGCCAATGTCTAGCCCTCTTAGTTGTGCATGAAGAATCAAGCCGATGCCTACAACACTGATAGGAAATTCCAAATGGATGATTGGGTCTACATCAAGTTACAGCCCTACCGACAAATTATGGCAGCCAACCGATGATCCAACAAACTAGCTATATGCTATTATGGACCCTTCCATATATTAGAACAGATTGGTCGAATGACCTATCGACTGAAACTGTCGGACTACTCCAAAATTCATGATGTCTTCCATATTTCCCTATGAAAGAAATGCCATGGGAACCCGGCTAACCAACATATTGAATTACTAATAGAGGCATAGGGTTCACGACCCTTGGTGTATCCAACGCACCTTTTAGGTTTCAGAAAAGTCTTGCAGCATGGAAAATTCTGTCCCCAACTCCTTATTCAATGGCAGTCACAATCCCCCATGGAAGCTACATGGGAGTCGACGACTGACTTCTTCTAGGAGTTTTCGATTTTCAACCTTGAGAACAAAGTTCTTTTCGAGGAGACGGTAATGTTACGAGCCTCCTTGATCCCAACCCACCAGCTACAGGCCTCATTATTTCCGAGCCACCAACTCCACTAGCTCCAACAGAGTCAGGCTCACCAATGCCAACAACTCCACCTGCTGATCAGCTAACGTTGCAACAGAGTGCCTGATCGACTTGACCCCCCGTAAAATTTCAAGATTGTATTTAATAAATCATACTACAGCTTTCGATTATAACAACTTTCTATTAATTTGTTGTTAGATTTTACTTTTATATTTTTTCTTTTCTTTATTTCCCATAACATCTTTCTGTTACAAGCTTTGTTATCAATATTGCACTACCACTATAAGTAAAGCATATATTATTCAATCCTCTAAATTCTCTATCTACGACCCACTATCTCTCCCTTTTCTCTATCTCTCTATCTCTCTATCACTCTGCTCCCTTCTCCCTCATATCTGCGTGTTTACCCTTCCAAATCACTCTTCTACTTTCCAGTTCTATAGTTCATTTTGCAATCGACGCCACATGCATCATTTCTTCCCGTAAAGAAGAAGCCAAAAGAGAGTAAAAATACATTGAGTTTAGTGAAGCTGAAGAAGATATCATTCAAGCTTATGAAGGCCAACACTGAGATCCCATTGGAGGAAAAATTACCAAAGGATAAATAATGACAGTCACAAATAAAGGTGAAGGGCTCCCCACAAGGTCATGAGGAAAACTTTATTAGGTTTTAATCATTTCTTTGTAGGTGACACAACAAACGAACAGTTATCAAAAGTATACACAATATTCGTGCAAGGGCTAACCGAAAGTCTGTCAAGAATCATCCAAGCAGCAAAATGTGTTAAAGGGTCACGCGATATTGGTACGACAATTAGCCAAAAATTGGTCAAAGTTTAGCAAAGTGGCACGTGATAAGCACCTATTGTATGCATGAGCGCTGACTTCAAAATGGGGTCGCTCGAGGCACGCCCGAGAGGGCTCTCGTGGAACGATTTCAGTGGACACGCACTCGATGGGTGCTCAAGCGCCACCTCTGATATGAAGTTGTGTCCATGCAATTTTAGGGTAATCTGAAATTATTTCTCATACAAGAAACATCGTATAAAAAGAAAGAAGAGAAAAGAAGAGAAGATGATGAGGCTCAATATCTAGTTAAGATCTGATTTGAGTTTTTATAATATCCCAAATTTTTATTTGGATTAATTTAATATTAATTGTGATTTTGGGTAATTTAGATATGACAAGAATTAATTTAATATTATAAAATTTGAAAAGATATTTGGATCAATTGGATTGACAACTGACGTGTACTTGTACTATCATCCGAAAATCGATTTGGATTTTGCATTAAAAGAAAAGTAAAATATAAATAATAATAATAATAATATTAATATTATTATTATTATTATTATTATTATTATTATTATTATTATTATATAAAAATACATATATAGTAAAAACTAAAAAGAAAAAGAGAAAACATAATGGGTTTCGGGAAGGAAAAAAGAAAAGAAGGAAGAAGAGAGGAGGGAGAGGGAGACTGGCACGGGCTACTCCTGCACCACCGCCGGAAGTCACAACACTGAAAATTGAAGCCGATGAAGCCCTCTTCGTGATGTTATCCTCCATTTTGTCTACCGGTGTTTGTAGAGTGAGAAATCTCAAGCCGAAGCCAAACGGCCGCCGTCTGTTTGTCACTGTTGTCGGAGAAAATTGATGGAATCAAGACAAGTGAATCCTTCCATTCTCTTTGTGGATGTTGATTCTTGGGTTGCATGTATGTATTATATGAAGATCGGCTAAAATTTTGGTAGATTTTGTAATACAAGTGCGGTGGAGAGAGGAGGAACGATGGCTTACATGTTGCCGCCGTCCACCGCTGTGCCATCATTGGGTTGCTGCCGCAGTGGTCGCGATCACCATCACTGCTAGTGTCGGGGCTACTATCAGCAGAGGAGGAACGCAGAAAAAGAGAAACAAAGGCGCGCGAAGTAGAGAGAGAGAGAAGAGAGAGCGCGCCGATAGTGAGAGAGAAGCATCCGATTTGGGCATTTCGGGACATCCTTTTTTCAGATCTGTGAAGTATGAGGTCAAGACAAGTCTCTGTAACCCATTTTTTTAGTCTGACTTAATATCTGATATGTTTTAGACACTATTTAAAATTTTTATTAACATACATGTATTTTTATACACCCAATTTGTTTATTTAGGACATGCATGTGTAGTTCATTAGATGATGTTAAAATTTTTGGTACTAGTTTTATGATTTTGGAGGATTTAATATTTTTTTTGATACCCTGAATAATTTATTGGACATTATATATGTTTATATCAGTATGTGTATTCAAAAATGTATATGAAACTTTACATAAACTGTGCAGTTACATGCATGTGTCGGGTTGTGGTCACTACATTTGGATTTAGATATTGGATATTCTAGACAGCTCCCAACAGAGATATTTATTTGAAAATCCCTTTCCGCTATTAGAAAAGGTTTGAAGTAATGACCATTCTTATTTGAATGATTTGATTTAATCTTATAATATATTCAGGCATCCTAATATATTTGATAAGTTTGAGGATTGCACCCAAGATCGCAGATGTTAATAATAGTGAACAATCTTACCCATTGGTACAGAGTATATGAGTGGCCATACATACTGGCCTAAATTGTATTTGATTTGGCCTAAGGTTATCAAAATTATATCTAACCCTTCCTCAAACTAATTTTTAAATAATCCAAACTTAAATTTGATACATAATTTGTCTCTCTGTGTTGATTTGTGTTAGACTTTGATTTCATTTGGATTTTGGGCTTGAATTTGAGATTCGTCGATTTTGTCCATAGTTGGGCCTTGTTATTTCTCGTATAAATAATTTTGACTATATATTTGATCTGAACCCTTTGACTATTTGTCGCGGTACTGCTTTGGCTTCTATATACCTTATTGGATCATTCGGCTATCGAATTCTACACCAGATTACAAGCTGATCGAGCCTTAGATTCGAACTTAGACTTGGATTAGACTTTAGAATTGGCTATTTGTCTATTAAAATTGGTTCGGATTACTTCTGTGTTGTTTATATATATATATATATATATACGTCTCGATGATGACTGTTTTATAACTTGGACATTTATTTTGGATTTGGATACTTGATTTGAGTACGAAACTACCATTGAATTTTGAATTTAAGATCTTGGATATTAGATTTCTATTAGATTTATTTTATCAACGATTCAGATTTATTTTGTCATTTGAATGGATTTTTATCCATTTGACATTCTCTCTGATTCATTAGACTTATTTTATTTAAATATGATATTTGTTGAGCACTTGGCTCACGTTTTTAATTTTATCCTTCCAAAGTAGAAGGTTCGGATGCATTGTAGGAGTTAGGACGTGATTTGTTAACTATTCGTCCAAGTTAGTAAGTTTAATTTTATTATAGATGAAATTGATATTTGATGTGATTGAATTATAAAATTCATCGGGTATAGCCTCATTGTTATATTTTGAAAATAGTTCAGATATTATGTTATATTTAATTATAATTTTTGGTTGAATTGTTACCCCTTTACAGTGATTGTAGAACAGGTCGTAATCATTTTATCCAAATGGTTGTCCGATGAGATCCTATGTAGATTTTTAATTTGCTGGATATTCTACATTTGGTTTGTCATACCTAAATTTTGAGACTTAGTATTATTTATTAAATTTATTTAAAATTTTAATTTTTAAGAATTATAATTAATTATTTAAATTAACCAATTTGGTCCGAATTTGTGACAGTTTCGTTCTTCACCAAAGTCAGGGTATGTTATTTTAGAGTAAAATTTATAGACCTTATTTCATTTAGTTGCTCTTATTTTTCGTTATACTTTCTCTTGTGAATTACTAGATGTATTAATGGACTTCACCCGAGATTATAGTAAAAGGATTTCGAAATGAGTTATTTATAACTAACATTATTATTATAGTAAATTTATTTAAAATGTTTTATAATTTTTCTTTAATTGAAAAATTTTTTACGTTTAAAATGGTTATATATTATTATATTTTTTGTACTCATTAATTTAGTAGTTGACATTTAACGGGAGTTCAGATTTATTCTGTTGTGCAAAAGTTGTGCATTTTTTGATCAAACTCCAATAGGTCTCAGGTTTTTTTTAACCCTAATTTTGAATATCACAAACCAAAATACAGAGTAACATTTATTCTTTGGCAAATGTTATTACAGAAAATACTTGTAATATATGGATCCAAAAATATTTTTTCAATGATGATTAATTTTACTAATCTAATAAATTTTCGATATCAATTAAAATTTTGGATTAAAGATTAAATTTCATATCTGAATAAATTATATCGAATAGCACCTAATCTACTCCTAACCCATACTTATATGTATTTTGAACAATAGGCAAACACCTGATGGAATTGATGCCTCTTAAGCATTCATACGCATTTTAGACAAATTGACCATATCTAATGTATACCCAATCAACGCGTGTGCAGTTTTGAAATAAAGTATTAATATTTGATACATACCTAAGAGACACTCGACTCAAGTCTCAAAATCCAATTTATAATTTTTAAACCATAATTAACTTAAATTATTTTTTAATACTTAATACTCAAGATTTTAAATATTCTACCAACTTAAACACAATGCAACATCAAAATGCAAACCTATGTCAAATATTAAGAAACGGCCGAAATAATATCAAATATTGATAAATGACTGAAATAACAATACCAATTATCCAATCACAAAATCTAAAAACCACAATCAAAAATGGATTCCAAAATTAACAGTTACATTGACCTCAAATCATTCATTAAAATAAAATTCATGTCAATTAATATTAAACTAATACTTTCAAAAGTTGAAAATCGAATTAAACATCACCACCGTTACTCGACGTTGACAATAATAAAATTATAGTTGAAGTAAAACTAAAGATATTAAATTACAAATAAACATTAAATTATTCCAATACCACAAAACTAAATCTCAAACAACCTTCCTTTAAAACCCAATTACCTGCAAATTAGCCCAAACTCTCTGATATAAAATATTAGTGAAATACTAATAAGAATAAACTAATTATTTAACAAATATATAATTTTATATCAAGATATATAACAAAGAAACATACTAAAATTATACAATAATCAAAAGTTCAAAATGTCAGTAACATTAATTTTTAATAATTCGTATTAATTCAATTTCTAATAATCAAATTATCACTAGATATATATATTATTATAAATTATGTTAAAAATATGCAAATACAACATATTCAAATCATGTTAACATACAACAAAGATCAAGCATATGTAATTATCTCACCAATAAATGATAAATATTAAATTTTGAATTATAATTATTTTCACATAACCAAATGTCATATACCACTATTTAATATCCATAGGTAGACCACCCATATATAATACTATAAACGAGACCTAACGTGATTTTAATGACCCACGATTAATTGATTCAACCTTCAATTTAGTACTAATATATTAGGATATATCCGAACATATTCTATTAATTTTTTATAATAATTCATATTTCATCAAACTGAAAACTTTACAATTGTCCAACACCGACCCAAAACGTGATGTTGGACTTTACGTTAGAAATGACACCTACTCAATATGAAATCAAAGTGTACAATTGCGGAAGTATAAAATCATAAAGTGCTGGACATCCACATAACATATCCACAAACCCAAAAAAACACAATTTGATACGACAAACACTCAACTAATACAGCTGCTGTCTAAAAGTCAACTACATTATAAACCGTTATAGAAAACCAAAATTAAAGCTAAAATTACATCATTTAGCACATTAACTATTATCTGAAATGCATAATACAATATTAAACATTAATAAAACTCTAACTAAACTCTTCTCATTTAAAACATGTAGGTAAACCGTCCATATATCACCCTATAGACGAGGCTAAATGTCACTTCTAACCAGAGAATTATAGGTTCGAATATTAATATACCACTATAATATATTAACATATGCCATAATATACTATCCGCTAAATAATAACATCATTCAATGCATATTTTTTATAAAAATTCTACGATTTTCTTCATAATTTTCTCACTCTTGTAGAAGATCATATATTATAGTATAATTATAGAGTTTCTTTTCATAATTTCATATCATTTAAAACTTAATCTTTCTGTAGGATGCCGAATTAGCATGTTATGCAAAGAAATTCAACATGTAATGCATAATTCAGCAAAATGTAAAATTTGTTACTGAAATTCAGAACATGTAGGGTAATTCTTATGTATTTCTAACATATTTAAGACATAATTAACAATTTAAAACATGTAAACCCTATGTACGAATTTAGAAGCAAGAATTATAAATTTCACAATTTTGGACATGCAAACCAAACAGTACAGAAAATCAGCTCATGAACATACATGCAAAGATTCTACCTGAATTTTCAAAATATATATAACTTATACTTAACATTTTTTTTAAAACATGGAAGAAGATTATCCACAAAATTAAATATGTAGGTGCAATGAACCTCAAAATCAGAACATGCATGTAGTTTGATTTCAAAATTCAGGATATATATATATACAGTACATGAGCTCTAACATAAGTTCTTGTGAAATTTTGACATAATATGATGAAAAGCTAGCATACATGCTTAACATATACTTTATAGCTTCGAAATTACATTAGGAATGAGCATTAGAATAAAAATGCTTAGAAAATTTCACAAATAACAACAATAAAATAAGCATAAAGTGTACTTTCCTTGGCTCCAATTTATCCAAATTCTCACTTAAATCAACTAAATTTTGAATTCCTTGATTTCCTTTCTTCTCCCCAGCTACTTCTTTCTCTACTCTCAAAAAATTCTAAAAAAATGATAGAAAATTGAGACGGATGCCTTTAGATATTGTTCTGCGCTCAAGCACCACTCAGACAAGTATTGGGCATGAAGCTACCAGTTCATTACGCTCAAGCCACAAGCGCATAACTACTACCTTCAATCACTCAAGTGTCACTCAAAAGCACGTCGAGCGTAAAGATTCTGCCAACATGTGCTTGTGCTCATATCAAGCACACCTCAGGCGTTGACCCGGCAAGTTTTGGCACTCAGGTGCAAAGTTAGGGCTCCATCAGGCGCCATGTCAATCGATCAAATTTTAACTCTTTAACTCAATTTTTTACATCTTTTGACCTTAATTTTAATTACATTAACTTAATCATTCAAACTTCTCATTAATCAAAAACTCTGACCTTACACTTACTATCCAAAATGCATATAAACGTAGGTCAAGAATCACTCGACCTAACTTATTCCGATCTAAAATTTAATATTTAACTCAAAATCTTAATTAATCTCAAAAATTCAACAATTTAACTAAATTAATCATTAAAGGAATATTTCTAACCATATACCTTACAATACCCCTCATGTAATAAGGGCCTTTGTATTTATAGATATTCTTGAAGGTAATTTTTGCACCCTCTTCTTATGATCTTTAATTTGAGTGGGTTTTTTTAACCACTTAGTCTATATAACCTCTTCAATTTGGTTTCCCATATAGCACGTTGTTCCGTTGTTGAAAGGGTTGGGTTTTTCCTTCAACTGATTCTAGATAAACTTTCCTACTGTTCTACCATATTGGCACAATCCGATAACTCTCCAAGGCTAAATGTGACAATTCGTCATGACCGTGCCCTATCATTATGCCCCTTCATTCATCTATGTTGACCATGGTCCGGACTAATTTTTGGTAAGCCCGCTCTCACAGTGATCAAGACCCAACTAGCCTGCCGACAATAGTGAGCATTCTCTCATTCTCCGGTCAAAGACTTAGTTGGATCCTAAATCTACTCCACAAGTTGTACCACCTATCTTTTCTAACGCTAGGGATGCTTAATGCCACTTTGCCAACTAGCATAACCCGCACTGTTGTGTCTCTCAATGTGGTCAGCACCAGAGGTTCTCGAACAATTCATCCAAAATGCCTTAAACTTATGCATAAATTATGGACTACACCATCTTCTTGTCAATGTTACAGAGTCAACTGAAGGTTAATGAGTCAGCCAAGATCAACTCAAAGTTCACACCGCCTGTCCTAAACAAATAGGAGGCGTGGGCCATAAGTCGCACATAAGCCGTCAGGCCACACGACAAAAGAACACCCAACATACATATGCGCATTTGCATATTTCCCTAACTTTAAGGTCCAAATAATGAATTTAGCAACCCTCCACATAATAGTTGGATTGTTGACGATATTCTTCAAACAATGCATTTGATTTGTTATTGACTTAGCCTGTTACACAATACGCGCTTCTATACTTTTGCTCAATCAGGCCTCCCCTTAATTGCGCCTGGTCTCATAATTCTTGATTCCAGCAAACTAGGCACTCCGACAGAATGATTTTCTAGTGCGTGTGGACAATCTTTGGCAAGATGGTTTCTAACCAGGCATTATCTGACAATATGACCTCTGAACGAACCCTAGTAACAGTCTTTCCCACTTCTCTTTTCAACCCATTTTGATGACACCATTTCTGATATAGAACAGAGGATTCTTTTCAACCCTGGATACACTCCCTCTCTCACACATCATCCATTTGCCTCTTACTATAGAAAATGGTTACTTTAAAATATTTGGAAGTGAGTCAATTTTCATAGATAACCAGCCCTATACTTTCTTTGCTTAGTTATCAGCTGATTTCTTGTACTATTTACCAAGATTCAAGCCAGAAAACATGCATAACAAGCTTACATTAAAGCAGCAGGATTGTGCGCAAAACTGTCGTGGTGATGCTAACTTAAATAAAATCTAAATTAGTAGCAGCCGAGCAGCATAGAACTATATTGTCATGTTATGTATCATTGATATTGAATGTAATAGTTTAAAGTAGCAAAATTATTATGGAGTATAAAGGGAAAAGGATATGGTGCCGTACCAGGAATAATTTCTGAATGAAAAACTCTTGCCAAGATTTCCTCCAATCACTAGTAAATGGTCCACCATTCATGTTACAGTCATTGCCATCATCCCAGATGTGAAGATTCAAAATTAGTAGCATTTTTTCTATCACATTTTCCTGCAAGGCTTTGATTTTCTCTATCAAATGTGGTGGCATCCACAGCTCAGAAATCACGGAAGCTCATTTTAGGGTCAAGTTTGTTGCCACGTCCTCGACTGAAAGCTCCTCTTCCTCTTCCTCTCCCTCTCCCTGCAAATCGCTTGAAAGAGGATTTGCCATGCTTCATCTCAATCAATGAATGTAGAAGCTCATCACAAAGAATGCAACCCGCATGCAAGGTAGCTCCGTCTTTCAGAGGTGTGCTATTCTTATTGAAATCCACTTCGATGATTGTGGAATCGCATTCAGGGCAGTGTTTTGGAGTTGTCGATATCCGGTGGGCCCCCTGAGGTAGGAAAATGAGGCAGTTGCAAAGGTTACAACACAGCCTCCACTTAGGAGCACTGATGAGATCGAGGACTAGCGTGCCACTGCACTCGGGACAAGCACAAACTCCTTGGGCGATCACGGAATGCTGACATGTAGGATGTGGGCAAAGGAAGCAGGGCATCCCAGCACCCTTTCCCGTCTTTTTCCCTGAACCAGCCTTAGTGGCACCAAAGAGTGTGTCTATGCCTTCAAATGGAGGGTTGTTGTAGCAGTAAGGGCACAAAGGGAATGACTTGCCTTCTGGACCAGGCATGGAGAAGATCAAAAGCTCAAAATTGTCCAAAGGGCACGACAGTTCCTTGTACAACTACAACAAAAGTATACAAAGATCAGAAATGTAGCTCTTTTTTTTTTTTTTTTTTTTTGGCGCCTTAAAACACTGTGCAGTTGAGGAACAAAGTTTAGGATATGTGTGCATGTATGTGTACATGAATAGAATTTTTGCATGAAAAGGCTACAAAATCATGAAAATTTTACATGCATGCTTCTTATAAACATATTATCTTTGAAATTATAGCTTAAACCGGCATTTGAACAAAAATTCTCAGAAGAGTTCAAATCCCCAAAACACAGGCTCTATAATGCAGCAAGGCTAGTAAATCTAACCTTACCCATCGCTTTTGAGGAGGGGTGGAAAAGTGGTTAATAGGCCAATAAAAAAGGTGAAAGGTTTATAAGCTGTAAGGTCAGCCCACTAAACAAGGCTCAATATACTAGTGTAGGCAAGAAAAACAGATGGTTGGAGCACCTTGATTGAGCCATTTGGTGGTAGGTAGTAGACCTCCTCACATGTACCGCAATAGAGACGTGGTGGTTGTGGAGCTATATACTTCATATAGCGCAAGCATTTGCCACATTTACTGAGTGCACGTCCCGAATCTGAAAGAGGAGAGAATTGAGCTTCAAACAGCACATCCATGTCTTCAATCTAGACCCAAAAGCAGAATAATTACATCAGCCAGAGGTTATGTAAATCCAATAGAACAAATTTGTCTGAAAAGAATCACCCAAATGCAAGAAGTCAAATGTTGAAGCTGAATCAGCCAATACATAGGAAGGTATCAAACTAACTGATAAACTAATGAAGATGCTAGAGAGAGAATATTCTTCAAGAAAGCTTCCAGAAAGAGACACCTAAGTTGACTATCCAGGTGAAGAGAGCAAACAATTAGCGTATTTTTTTGTCTTCACCTAATGCTTTTATTGGACAAGTTTTCCTGTTTAAAAAGAGAAAAAAAAAGTTACTTTCTCCAAGCCTGCCAATGAGAATGTTGACATGTATTGAGAAAACCAGCAGGTATTTTCCGTTAAGCCTAACTATTCTAGAGTCAATCACCTGGGAAAGTTCAAAAGAAAACCAAATGAAAAGGCTATTTGCTCCACAAGTTTGGCAACCCATGTTTTCTCACAGATTGCACTTCATAAAAAGCATATTATCTCTGTCTACCCCCTATCACGGCACCCCAAAAATGGCATATTTACATACCAAAAAATAGCATATCATCACCATGAAACATTTGCAAATTATCAGCTTGGTATATATGCAAATGTCTAGTAATCACCTGCTTGACAAAATATATAAACTTTTGCTTAAATTGTTGAATAACATGCTTCACAACAAGTGAATGATCTGCCTGACCCTTGGAGATGAGAGTGATCTGATGTTCAATAAAACTCCGAATGTCTGGCAAACATAGATCCGGATCAATACACTGGTAACCTCTGATTAGGGTAATGCCCAAAGCTGTTGGTACCAACCTCCTTCCGGCCTGCACCTGTAGTTTGAAAGCATACTTCAAAGGACCATCATGGAGTCAGCGTGAAGAAAAAAACTAACCCTTGTATGTAAACAATTACTAACCTGAACATAGTTGCGCTCACAAATGTTGTTAATATGCACAGGAATAGATGCATCTGTACCTATTCCATGCTTTTCCATAAGAGAGATAAGCTCACTTTCACTAAGGTAATCTGGAGGAGTGGTGCTTCCCTGAAATTTTCTGAACCTCAGCAATGCAAATACAGGAAACAAAATATGTAACTCAACAGTTGAAGCAACAAATCTCACTCAAAATTCACCTTGAAGAATGCCCACTTGAACTAGATAATTGGAGTCTTAATGTCTTTTGTTTCTTAACATCAGGTAAGCTATCACTCCTAATGAGTTGTCTCATTAAGATAAGAGGCAGTAGGTGATGCAGATAATATATTATGTGTTTAAATCAGTGATATATGATCTTTTATTTTTAGAAGATAATGTTTAGGAATATTTTAGAGGTTTAGTATCCCAGTTGGGTGCCTATATAAGGAAACCACATATTGCATTGCTATTTAGTTGCTGCTGATTTGAGAATTACTGGTAAATCATGATCTTTCTCTCGTCCCTTCTGTTTCTCTCCAAATTTGTCAGATTTCTCCACCTTGCTCTAGTATTTCTCCTACCCCTTTCCTCTCCTTCCATCCTACATCAATTTGTTATCCGATCCAAGTTCCTGATTTTAAAAATACTCCACAAAGCTCTGCTACTGACCACTGGTATTTATTAAGAAACATCAATCCACTGTACATTGCCGTCTTCAGAAAAACCTTTGCACCATCACCCACCGTAACTGAAGACCACCAAGCATGTCCCAGACCCCAACTGTGCCCCACACCCAGCTTCAACAACCAACATCAGCAACAGGTGGCGACTTGCCTTCCCACCTCAACACCTCCAGCCCGCTATACTTATTCTCCAGCTGGCAATCAATCTTCCAAACGACTATTAAGACCAACTCAAAATCAAACCCCAAACCCAGAAAATTGGGGGACTGGAATAGACAGAGAGAGAGAGAGAGAGAGAGAGAGGGTTGGTGAAGAAAGAGAGACGAGGGAAAGGAGGACAATTCAGACAGTAATTAAGAAACTGACAGTGGGAGAGAGATCAAGATACTCCAATGATTCTCAAATCATCAATGAGGCTTACCTTTATATAGGCACCAAAATAAGGTCCCGCTAATAAACTAAAACCTTTAAAGTATTATCACCTAAAATAAAAGATCAAACCTCATTAAATAAATTCCTAATACTTATTCGAATCATTTGCATCACTATAAATTCCTAATATTTATTTGAATCATTTGCAACACTAGGACGGGGAAGAACTACCCCATAAACACTTATATGGAAATACATAAGGACCTAACGGCCCTCTAAGTTTTTAAGTAGCACTGGGCCCTCCAAGAACCATAATGTGGGAGCCCCATGCACCCCTAGGGTTGGACCAATTCCAATACTGCAAAATTTTACATTGCTAACCTCATCGGATTTGGAGTTTGGAATTGCAAGCTTTGCTATTCGAGTCGTCTGGAGGCCATGTATCACCCCCAAAAAAAAAAAAAAAAAAAAAAAAACCCACGAATACTAGAGAAAAAGCATTTATAATTGTTGTACTTTAATACCATTCATAAAACCTTGCCTCTTGCATGGATATGGATAAGGAAGACCGACAGCAGATAGCCTTTTATTGCATGCCATAAACATTAGAATTCCAAAAAAAGTACCTCATCTAGCTCGACTTTTGAAACTTCTATTTTGTTCCCTCTGGTGAATTCAGGAAGGTTTTTCTCACTTATTGCCAACCACGGGGTTATGGCAGTAAATCCTTTGGCAATAACTTGTTGTCCTGTACAGTAGAAAGACTCCCCACCAATCGAAAATTGAACCCTTGTCCTGACACATCAATTAAATGCCAAATCTTATCTAGCAAACAGCATTAAATAACATTTTCATCAAAAATGACATCATTGAAAAGGGAAAATATCACCAAGAGTTTATCTAGTCAACACAGATATACTTCGAGAAAGAATGTTGCATCAGCGTAGAATATAAACAGAGGAATCAACAGAGATAATGCATCTACCTCACATATTTGCAGTCAGGCGACAAAGTTGCAATAAAATGTTGACAGACATACTGATACAACTTCCAAGCATCCTTGCCTAGCATCTCCTCATTTGCAGAACGCATTGGGGTTATTGGTGGATGATCACCAGCATCTGTTCCTGAATATGGTTTGACATAACCATCAGCCAGCAGTGTTTGTACATAACCACCCCAATGTGGATTATGCTTTTGCACTTCAAGTGCTCCTCGGAAGTCAAATGAAGAAGGGTAAGCTGTGCTCTCTGTCCGTGGATAGCTGAAGAAAACATCATAAAGAGTGTGTAACAGTCGACATTATACTTACCAAAAAAAAACAGTAACAGTCGATACTATGTTAGCAAATCGAAAGGCGGGATGATAATTTCATTAAATTCCATACAAGCCTATGGAAACAATGCACAAAAGCACGATGCACTCGCATACACAAAAGCAAGCACAAATCAGCAAGGCAGACAGACTTTCACAACTAATAGAATATCATTATTCAGGAGCATTAGGATTCTAAATTTCCTTCTTTTTTTTTCACTAGGCTAATCTTAAGATGCTAGATGAAGTTGAAAAAGGGACAGTAACTATGGAGAAGAGCATAGCGAAGAAGATTCATAAATTCCCTTTTTTGTGGGGGGAAGGCAGGGCGGGAAGAAAATTGCATTGATACAGGAAGCCCATTCTGAACCACATGATGTCAATATGTAGTACCGCAAGAGATGGGGCAGTGACAACCTGATGAAACCTTGAGTATACAACCTTTCTGCTAATTGCATAGTCGTTTGTGGCCCAAAGCCTAATGCACTTGAACCAACCTGAATAAGCTACAAGAACTTTGATCAGTTTGTAATCCTTCAAAAACTTCTTTAAAAACAAGAACTCAAACAAGTAGATTACACTTCAAGTTAAATTCTAAGCACCAAAATACTGCTCATCACAGGGCAATAGCACATAATGAGTTATTGTACATGTTTTACAGAACTTGAATTCATCAATACTCTGGTTAGAAATATAATTCAAAAACAAGGATCCTTAGTGAACAACCATACATACACAAAAAAGAACCACCCTTGACTTCCAGGCTGAAGGGAAATATTTGTTTGGACCTTTAGGAGATTCACTGTGTTTAAACCAGAGGGGCGACTCTTATGCTCTTGCTTCTCAAATATATTGTCTACTACAACAGTCCCATCTTCGGCCACCAACTTTTGAAACATCATGGCCACCTGCATCCAGAAAACAGTATCACTACAGCTTGTTCACAATCTACTGCAATACTTAATACACAATATTATGGACATCTATAACTTGTATCAAGAGAAATTTGTTTGAGCCAGTATAAACCATAAACAGAGAGGAACTTACATCAAAATCAAATAACCTTTCACGCTCCCATTCCAACTTTATCTCGTATCCCTTATGTATAATGTAAGGATGCAACACCCAAAGCTTTTCTGGCTTAAAAGTAGTAATACGCAAATAGCGCTGTACACAGAAACCAAGAGTGGGAGTTTGACATGGCCCATAACTGAAACAAGCAGAGATAGAGAGAATTGTTTCATGCTGGAAAAGAAAATGGGGAAAAGATTGCAGATAATCCTGGATAATTTACAATTATGCCAACACCAATCAATGTGCAGGTATATATGATGCTGAAAAGATTCTTTGGAATAACTGTATCAATGGTGGGAAGAAGAGTTCTGTATCATCCCTAAAATATGGCTTTCAACTGATGATACAAATGCTGATGTTATTCCACATGGAATATAAAATAGAGCCAAAGCATACTGACTATGCCTGACAATTTACACTCACACAACTAACGAAGCTTCTAGTCAACAAAGTACCAGACTTGCAGACACCTGATAACACTTCCAAAATATAGCAGATACAATGAAGAAATAATATACCAAAATAATGAAAGAATGACTTATTTAACCTAGTGTAAGATAAATATCAGCTGGTTCAGGATGCATCATTCTCCTCCACTTCAGAACATAATGATGTTCTCAAAAGTTCCTATGATCTTCAATCCTTTTATCAATATACCACTGACTTGATATCTGGTGTCATAGACTCCATTGCTTAAACAACAACGAAGCCTCGAGTCCCACTTTTTTTAATTTATCTTTTAGAGTTATGCCATTTATTCATTTTAACATCCTCATGAAAAAAAAAATGATAGCTTGATGATTGGCTACTATATTATTTCCCAGACAATGACCTGAGTTCAATTCCAACCAAATCCCCTCCCCATCTATCATTTCCAGATGAGCGAAAAAATAATCATCTTAGCATCCTTATTTTTAAGGCACTTAGAGTCTTTATTATATGTTCAATTGCCCAATGTTTCAATTCATGTCATTGAGTTGGTGCCAGTGCCACCCTTCAAAATATTCCCTTCATTTTAGAGATATTTCACAATCCCATAAGACTCCAGATTGAAGATTTCTATGCTTGCCAGACCTGTCTAATGCATTAATTCTCCAGCTAAACAAAATTCAGTTAAAGGTAGTTCAATGATATGATAAAAGTTTTTGCCATGCGGTCAAATGCAAGGATGAATGATTGCTGCAGAAATGTCTACAGCATGAGTTGAATAATTGTTTTTGATATTATATTCACCAATTCAGCAGGAAATGAATAGCCTTCGGCCTATGAATTTCTCCAGCAAATATGGAGAAGCTGAGTTTAGGTACTAGATTAAGTTGGCATGTGTTCCTCACGGTTGAGGTATTTAAAGTTCATTAAGTCGGGATGGCAAAATTCAAAAGATTGATTGTACTAAGGTGAAAACCTGATGAAGTACTTGAACAAATAGTACCATACTTGGTTTTGGCTTCGATTTTAGAAGAGAAATTTTCTCATCCATTTGGCTTCAATGTCCCCCCCCCCCCTCCCCAAAAGAAAGAAAATGTTCTAACTCACATTCCCCATCAAAAAAGGGGCCAGACGACAAGATACTACAACAAAAAATGGGGCAAAATATTAAGAAAAAACAGCAGGAAAGAGACGAGAGCGCACGAGATGACTCTAGAATCTAAATTCCCATATTTTCCCTGAAAAAAAGCAGTCTGAAATCTAGTAAAAGCCACTCCAACTTTCAAATCTATCTCTTGTCGAGCATCAACTGCCAATGCCTCATTCTCATTTGGCTGACCAAGATTGTCCATGGCCTTAAAAATATCTTGCTCAGTAACAGAAGAAAACCGTGCTCGGAAAACATTTCTTGCACCCTTCTTGAGATGAATACCAGAACACTCAATAACTGCAGAGCGAGTCAAGAAAGAAACATAAGTTATCACCCTTAATGCATTAGCAGCAAACATATTGCTTGCAAAATACATGCAGCAGGGAAAATATGGTGAAAAGAATGGATCTAGAAAAATCAAGATTGGCCTCCTAAAGTTATTGTAAATGGATCCATGGTGATTCTGAGGTTTTATGATGCAGATTTAAACTTCTACATTTTCAAGAGAGGCAATGGTCCAGATTTTAAATAATTAGCTTCCATGCTCTAACTTAAACTCGGAAAACTTTTGTAAATCAATGCTAAACAGAGAAACAGACATACAGTTCAAGAACATGAAATAAAAACCAGCAGGCAACTGAAGCATTTAATTTTTAAAGTCTTAACTGCTAGTAGTGAAGAAGATAGCCATCAATTTTCATAGAAATGACTCTGGTAGAGTCCAAGACAACAGAAATGCAGTATTTTCCAGCTGTTATGGCTGAATGCTGAACCACAACCACCTATGATTTTAAAATGAATAATTTGCACCACCATAGAACACAAGCATTTACTCTACAACACCAATCCACAAAATGCCAGAAGGATGTCGAACATGTCTAGTCTTCCAGACTGAACCAACAGAAAATTGAAAATCATGCACATCAAAATATGAACCATGAACGCTGCAAATATAAAGATGTCGGTATCAAACTACAAGTCTAAAGCATGATAACTACAAAGTGATGGTAACATGAACATCTGCATTCCATTAGGAGAAACGATGCTGGCACACATGCAACATGTTGTAATACAGTGTACTGTTTGAAGATGTAGATCCGTTCAAGGTTTGATCAATGAAGGATAATATACCTTCAAAGCAAATATTTTCCCCTTCACGATCACAATCCAGCCATAATACCAAATAGCTACAATCACGAGCTTCTTGACTCAAATGCCGACGTATATGAGCCTGAAAATTGCTGGGTTAGATATCCAGAAATTATTCATCACCCAAAAAATGTGATCAAAGTGAAACTTCAATGAAAGCAAAGAATTGTTCATCTATCAATGGTACATATCTAGTGACTTCATGAAAAAATGGGATGCAACAGACATTCCACACCTTTGGATTGGATTCTATCTTCAAAGTTGGAGCATCGAAAAGATCTAAAGGATCTGTCACAGCCCAGTCTTGATATGTTGCCGGAAAATCTACACTAAAATTGCACAGGAAATATCCTTAGTTCTGATATATCAAGTTAAGACAGCAAGAATTTAAAATCCTTAATGATACTCTGTCCAAAAATAGTCAGTCCAACATGAGTCAAATACTTAAATATTGCCAAAAATAATCATGAGTCAGTATTCATGGTCACTTTGAATCCTCCCAAAACAGCTGGAGAAGGGGAGGAAGAGAGAACTGACCTAAAAACATGACCAATGACCGAGGTTACTTTGAAATGAGCATGAGCACGTAAAAAATTTCCGTCAAATTCATGAATCTCTGTACTACCCCTCCTCGTAGACATCTGCCTCAAGAAACATATTGGTAACCCATAAATACTCAGAAGATTCTATATCAAGAAGAGACAGCTAGTAGACCAATTAGTAAGTAAAACAAAGAGATATACTTAAAAAGGGAACCGGCAATGGGGAAATGTAATAACAAGACAATAGAAGGGACCACAGTAAGACAATATATCTGTCATACGTCAGTTGTAATACACTCCAGGCAAGCTCATCAAACTGGTCTCAGCAGAAGTAACATGACAGCTCACGAAATACATGTTGGCTAAAACAATCATTATATCAGAAGATGAAATTTTTCCAGATAGATTCTTGATTATGGATATAGAGCATCCTTGTGAAAGGGAAGTAAATTGTAGACAAACCCTTCATATGGAATTTCTATGCAATACATCTTCCACTGAAAACTGCCGGGATGCATCACTCCCTTATAAGTCTTATGTCCTTCTATGCATATACTTCTTTGTTGTAGTTGAACCATGCTTGATACACAGCATGATGGAAGCACATGCGGGAAAATTAAAATGTCTGCAACTAATGCATGTGTGATAAGAGCATGTATATAGATTGGACAAAATGGATTGCCTGGTGAGCACATAAAGGACGCAAATGCGTAAGTAATTTCAGGGAAGTTTTTCTCTTGGGGTTCAAACACCAACTTCTAGCGTTTGAACACCAGCTTTCAATGTACAAACTCCAACTTTCGTCATTCAAACACTAAACTCTTTTTAAGCCATTTTTTGCTCTGTTTTGGAATAGTTAGTGTGAGTGATTATTCAAAACACTTTGAGCACCAATTAAGAGAGAAAGGAAGAAGAGAGGACAGAAATTTAGCCAATATTGGACATTTAATTATGTTCCTATCTTCATTATATTGTGTATGTTGTTCTAACTATCATTTAAAACACTTTCACCGATAATTTCATTCCGTTTATTCTCTTATTATTCTTTGCTCGATTTGCCAAAGTTTTTTTGTTAAATTTTAAGGTGCCTTGAGGTTTTGTTTTAACCAAACTTATATTATAGTAAAATATTTTTCCCCTTTATTTTGAAAAGATTTTTCATAAAAAAAGTTCATGTTTTTGTTTTGCTACAAATTTATTTGTGAATGTGTCTTGTTATTTCACTTCCTCAAGAATTAAGACAATGAGTTTGGTAATCAATCATTCTTGAGATTTGTTATAGACTTTGTGTGTGACAGAGTTTGGGTAGACCACTCCTAACAAGCGATACCATGGATTTTGGGTTTTTTTCCGCTTTTGTGTGAATTGATGGAGGATGTAAACAAATTATTTTACTTAAATTGCACAACCTTTGAAATCTGGATGAGTAGGATGAAAAATTTACTGTTTATGAAAGCAATGCAACTTCTAGTGTTAGCTACTCAAAGATCAAAATCCAAATCCGAAAAGAAATAGGCATTTGAGCACGAGCAAGTTTGTAGATATATTAGGCAATGAGTTGACAATAACAAGTATAATCACATTAATAATGAAAAACATGCAAGAACCATGTGGGATAAGCTTGAAGTGTCATATGCTTTGAAGAAGGGTAATAACAAACTGTATCATTTGATAAAATTGACGCAATTAAAAAACAAAGAAGAAGCCTCCATTGCTGACCATCTAAATAAGTTCCAAGGTAACACTGATCAACTGTCCAACATGGGCATAAAATTGGACAATTAGTTGCTCGGCTTATGGTTATTGATGACTCTACTAGATTCTTGGGAGGTACTCAGGATATCTACTACCAACTTTGCTTCAATCGGTATTATGACACTAGAGGAGGCTAAGGATGTCGTTCTAAATGAAAAAATCAAAAAAAGATTTCAAGGTTCTCTATTTTAACAACCTAAGTCTTCGGTCTCCAAGAACTGAAAAAGGATTAAAGGAAAGGACTACAAGAATAGAGACAAGAGCAAAAGCAAGTCAAAGTTGAAGTATCAAAATCTCAAGTGTTATTATTGTGGCAAAAAGGACAACATTAAGAAACATTGCTATAAGTAGAAATGTGGAAACAAAAGATGGTGGTGAAAATGAAGAAGAAAAGGCTCGTAATGATGAGTTGGCTTCCATTATTACCAAATTTGACCTTTTCATTGTTTGCAAATAAAATGTGATCAACTTTGCCAACCACGAGACAAGTTGGGTGATAAATGGTGGTGTATCACTCCATATTACATCAAGGAGAGTATTCTTCACATCTTATACGTCCATTGACTTTAGAGCATTAAAGCTAGGCAATAACGTCTTGTCATATATTGTGCTCTGGTGACATCTATTTGATAAGTGACACTACACAATGTCGATCTTTAGGGATGTTTGACACGTCCTGAATATACGGCTAAATCTTATTTCAATTGAAAAGTTCAATGAAAAGACTTTTGCAGCACTTTCCACGAGGACTCTTGGAAGCCCACTAAAAGCTCTCTACTAGTGACACGAAGGAAGAAGTTGTCTAGTTTGTACATGTTGCATTCCTCATCTCCAAGGATACTACGAATGTGATAAATGGAAGTGAATCTACAGAATTATGGCACAAGAAGCTTAGTTACATGAGTGAGAAGGGGCTTAATTATCTTGTAAAAAAAGTTTGCAAAGTTAAAGACATATAACCATTGCATGGCCAGAAAGCAAAAGAGACGTAGCTTTATTGCATTAGAAAAGACTATGACTATGTAATGAACCCTTATTCATTTCCTCCCATGGAAATTCATCTTCAACAAGTCAGATCTTCCAGAGTTTATACACATCAACTTATGCGGTCCTTTTAAGGTAAAAACTCTTAGCAGAATACTTCACTTCATTACATTTATCAATGGTTGTTCAAGAAAATTATGATTATACATTTTAAAATCAAAGAATTAGGCTCTTTATGCATTCAAGCAATTCCATGCCTTCATTGAAAGGCAAATGGGGAACAAGTTAAAGTATGTCCAGGGAGATAATGGAGGGGAGTATATTAGGCCATCTAACATACATTGTCATTAGCAAGGTAAACGACACTAAAAGACTCAACCGAAGACGCTATGAAGCAATTAATCCTCTATAGTGAGGTTCATCCGGGCAGCTCCTTTGTGTACCCAGTTTAAGACTCACTACAAAGGAGTGTGTTGCATTAATGATCTTTAGAAGAATGCAATAGAATTATGATGCCATGGAAATCATGGTGTATTAGTGGTGAACATGATTCGATTTGGTGCGAATTAGAGGTTAATCCGCAACAAAATTGCTTATTATAGTTTGGATTTTTACCAAACCAATCCAAACCGTCATTTGAGACAAGCTGCCCAAACTGTCATTTGAGACAAGTTGTCCAAATCACTAATATGTGAGTTGGTTTAATTTGGACAGTTTATACAGTTTGTAGTATTAAGCTCATTAGATTAAAATCTATTTGTTGAATTTAATATATGATATTAAAAAATCAAAGTAAACAAGTAAGAACATTGACATAACAATAACAATATATCAAACATTGTTCAAAACTAATGTAATAAATATAATAAAAATATATTATAAAGAAATATAAAATAATATTCCAGGTAAAAAATTATTAATCAATTAAAAAATACTCTAATGTCAAACTTAAACTTGATCCACAATACTCTAACAAAAAAAAAGACTTGTAAATCTGTATTTAATCAAAAAAATAATATTAAAATAATAAAATATAACGTTTAATAGAAAAATATTATATCATATAATTTCTTTAAACTTTCCAACATCATATAAAGTTTCTTAAACTACATAAAACTTTTCTTGAAATTTGAAAAATGTCAAGAACAAATGAAAATTTTAACAATTTAGGTGACAACAAATTCTTAAATAATTATAATATAACCACTTGTACTCCATGTTAAAATAGAAGTACAATAAAAAGAAGTATGATCATGATATTTTCATTTACAATAACAAGGCTATTTATTTTGGTTTGGTTTGGTTCAATTCATTTTAAACTCTTAAACCGCAACCAAATTGAAAATGTAGTTTTGATAAAAAACCAAACAACAACAAAACCGCGCATATTCCAAAAGTCATTGGCAGTTTTGTTTGGCTTGGTTTAGGCAGTTTGAATTTTTTTGCACATCCCTAAATGATGGCTTTATGACAAGGGAATTCATTTTGTATCATATTTCATACTCAATTTAATACTCCTAGAAATCACACATTTATATCAACTATGTAGGTGGGTTCGGAGTAAATCACCACCACACAAAATCTTTCAACCTGTTTCATATCTCACCTAACGTTTTTTAAACAATGAAGTTCCCAACAATGTTTGGTTCGGCAAAGAGGTGCCTTGCATTGCTTGCAAGTGTTTGGTTGCAAATCTTTTGTCCCTGTTCCTAAATATAAGTTCAAAACTTGAATAAAGACAATGACAATGCATTTTTCTCAACTATAGAGAAGATGAATTTGGCTACTTGTTTTATGATCAGGTGGAGAAAGAGCTTGTTAGATCAAGAAATATTAGGTTCATGAAAGATGAGATCATTGAAGACATTAGCAAGATTGAGAAGGTGGTTTCTCATAGCAACAACAGCCTATGTGACAAGGACCCTTTTCCATTGACACCGTCACCAATTCATATTAACGATGATGTTCTGGATGATCACAGAGTTGATGGAGACCATGATGCTCCTTCCTTCAATGAGGTAGATGATTTTCATTATGAAGTCCATGATGATGTTCATCTTGACATTCTGAGCCTATACCTGTTATTCCATTTTAACGGCCTATAAGACATTGATGCCATTCCACACACCTGTCAGATATAGAGTATGTGCTACTTCATAATAGCGAAGAGCCTAAATAATAGGAAGAAGCCATGGAGAAAATCACAAGAATGAGTGGATGGATGTCAAACAAGATGGGATGAAATCGTTGCATGAAAATCACATTTAGCGTTGTAAAGTTTCCTGAGGGCAGAAGAGAGCCCAAAAATAAATAAGTGTTTAGAATGAAATCCAAGGAAAATAATCCGTAACCAAGGAACAAGGCAAGATTGGCTGTGAAAGGGTTTAATCAAATAAATGGCATTGATTTTAAGGAGATTTTCTCCCCTGCGAAAAAGATGTCTTCCATTCAAGTTGTCTTCGAATTAGCTGCTTGTCTACACCTTGAAGTGAAGCAACTAGACGTGCAGACAGCATTCCTCCACAGAAACCTCAAGGAAGAAATCTACAATGAGTAGCTGAAAGAATTTGAGGTTAAGGAGAAGGAGCTCACAGCATGCCATTTGAAGAAGAGCCTTAATGAGCTAAAGCAAATTCCTAGATACTATTACAAGAAGTTCAAGTTTACTGTGGTGGAGTAAGGTTATTAGAAAACTACTTTAGACCACTGCATGTTTATACAAAAGTTATCGAAAGGAGACTTTGTTATCCACATGCTCTATATCGATGATACACTCATTGCATGGCAAAATGCATCCCAGATTGGCAAATCGAAAAAACAACTAAGCAAGTCTTTTGCCATGAAAGACTTAGAACTAACAAAAAAAATTCTTGACATAAGAATTTTTCGTGACCAAAAGGGGAAAAAAGGGTGTGAATATCTCAAGAATGTTATATTGAAAAAGCGCTTCAAAGATTGAACATAAATAAATCCAAACCAAATAGTACTCCTCTTGCCAATCACTTCAAATCAAGCACCTAGCAAATTCTTTCTATGAAGGATGAGAAAGCTGACATGAAACGAGTCCTTTATGCTTTGGCAATGGGCAGTTTAATGTATGCAATAGTATGTACGTGGCTGGATATTACTCACATATTCGGAAAAGTTAGTCGATTCCTTTCAAATCAAAGAAAGGAGCATTGTTCGCCATCAAGTAGATTCTCACGTATATATCGGGTACTTTTATAGTATGCTTATGCTTTGGCAATGACAAGCCTATTTTGGTCAATTTATCGCTACCAACATGGCATGCTACATTGATTCTCAGAAAGTCAACTTGAGATAATTTATAGCCTTCAAGATAAGTTGTATCTTAACAATCGAAGCTGCACAATTGTCTTGCACTCTCTACCACCAAAGGCGAACTCATTGCGCTAACAGAAGCTAGTGAGGAGATATTGTGGATGAAGAAATTCATTCAATACTCATCTTTAAGCAAAGCTATGGCATGTTGCTTTATGATAATCAAAGCATCATTTGTTCTTACAAGAATTTTTTATTTCATTCCAAATCAAACCATATATATGTATGATATCATTGGGTGGGGAATGCTCTTGATGTGGAGTTGTTAATGCATGATAAAATCAAGAGCGATGATAATAGGTCAAATATGATGCCTAAAGATATGCAAAAAGGAAATCTTGAAGCATGTGGAGACATTGTCAAGATGATCCTAGACCCAAAGATCATAAAGACGAAATTGTTATGATGAGCCACTCCCCTATGAGTCCAATGCCCATTTGTACATATATTTTTTTGGTTGTAGCTGAACCACACTTGATACATGCATGATAGAAGCACATGCATGAAAATCAAGATGTCCACACCTGATACACACATAATGGACACATGCACATAGACTAAATAAAATCGGCAAACCTAATACACGCATAATAGGCATATGTACACAAATTAGATAGAATGAATACACCTGATATGCATACAAAGGGCACACGAGCGTGGGTAACTTAAGTTTTTCTCTCTACGTTAGAACGTCAACTTCCAACGTTCGAATGCCAACTTCCATCATTTGAACACCTATTGCCATCATCCGAATGCCATACTCGTTTTAAGTCATTTTTGCTCTGTTTTAGAGTAGTTACTGTAGGTGATTATTCAAAACATTTTGAACATCGAATTGAGAGAGAAAAGAATAGAGGGAGAAGATTTAGCTAATTCTGGGGTGTTTAATCACATCTCTATCTTCAATATCATAATTATGTTGTCATAATTATTTTTTAGAATACTTTTAGTGATGATTTCATTATGTTAACTCTCTTATTGTTCTTTACTCGATTTGCCAACGTTTTATGGTAAATTGAAGATGTTTTGTGATTTTATTATAACCGAACTTACGTAATAATGAAAGTGGTTTTTGCCCTTTATACTGGAAAGGGTTTCTACAAAAAAAAAATTTGCATCTGTTTTACTGCATGATTAATTTATGAATTCCTCAATATTTCAGATGGTTCAGCAATCATCCTTGCTGAGATTTGTCAGAGCACTTGCAATAGGCTGTCTAAATCAATATCTAAGTCTAAATAGAAACACTCAAACACAAAAAATGACCACATTGGACCATTTTTTTTTTTTGGGGAGTGTCTAAATTTCAGACTCAATGCTCTCAAGGGCTACATATAGACACCCAATGTTCTCACATCTAAATAAATTCGTGACCCACTTTTCTTCTTTTCCCGTGACGTCATCTATATCTCCCATGCGCCTCTTCTCTTCTCTCTTCCACACTTCTTCTCTTCTCCTCTCCCGCCCCTCGTCATCTCTCACGCCCACGTCATTGTTGCCGCTACCATAGCGCAAACTCCACTCTAATTCACAAGTCCTTGCACCAATAGGTATATTTCTCACATCTCTCTCACACTATAGCTCATATGCCTCTCCATTTTTTTCAGAGACTCCTTGCATCTGTATCTCATCACTCTGCATCTTTCAGCTTTCAATCAATTTCTTTGATTGTTGTGGATTTTTAGAACACAAATGGGAACCTAAATTTAATTATTATAGATTTTGCAGAACCCTATATATGTCTCCTCACTTGAGTCAAATTCTTTCTTATTCTTTGGCTGAATAATATCATAAAATTGATTGAACAATATCTTTGACCGTGAAATTGCTTCATTAATATCATAAAATTTGTGTGCATGTTCAACCTGGGCTATATGATTCACAGTTTGAAAATTTTGCTAACCAAAACCACAAATTTGTTTTATTTTTGGGTCCAAAATCTGGGTCAAAAGCCCCTGAGAAGCAAAAGAAAGGAGATAAACATATATGACTGAAAAAAAATCTGATGTTTTTGTTTCATATTTTGTATATTTAGAGGATGTATTTTTTTGTTTTATTTGTTTATGATGCTTTTGTTTTGTGGATTGATGGTAGTTGGATTAGAATTTGTACTTTGGTGGCAAGCTTTTGGCATTTTCTTACCTATAAAAAGTGACGAAGGATCTATTTAAGTAAAACGTAAAAAATACAGAAAAAGATGTAAAAGATATAATTCAAGCTGATCAGGTGATGTAAAAGAGATGAAAAAGAAGAAATAAAGAAAGTAAAAAATGCCTTTTCCTGGGTGGCAGTACTGTGACTGCAAATAAATTATCTAACAGACAGGCTAGAACTTCCAAATTGAATCACTTAGATGATTTTGCTTGAACTAATATGAAATTTTCGCGCTTATGCTTTTATGCTGAATTTGTCTAAGGATGGAGCCAAAAGAGATGTAAACCCACATTTGACTGTTGGTGAGCCAAAAGTCAATGGCTGGGCAAAAGAGTCAAATTTTACAAATGAAAAGGATGTGTTATTGGTTAAGGCTTATCTCTATACAACCAACGATGGAATAACATCAATGGATCAATGTCCAATGACTTATTTGGGTAAGATTCATACCTACTACATTGACGCTGAGACAGAACGCTTCAAGGAAAGATCAATTGGAGCTTTAGAACAACAATGGAAAAAGATCAAGTGTTCGTGCAAAAATTTGGGGCCTACTTGAATCAATGTCAGAGTATAAGTGGGTCTATTTGCTGTTTGAAATCAATGGTGAATGGAGATTGATTGAAATCAGAGAATAAGTGCTCTACTTGCGTCAATGCATGGAATACAGAACAAGCAAAATGTTTTGCCTCTGTGTGCTTCAGAATTTGATTGAAACGGTGGATCAAGATTGAGAATATCTATTTGCTGTTTGATCAAAACAGTATAAGAAAATGTATACTGTCCGTATAAGAAATTGTATCTATTAGCTGACAATTCTATTTGATGAAGATTACGAATTAGCTAATAATTTTTCAAGTTTCAAGTTTCACGCATATGGTCCAATACTCATCAATAGGTGCTCCATTAATTTTCAAATGGTGGATCAAGATTGCTCTGTAAAAGCTCATTTCCATACATTGCTCATAGGTGCTCTGTTAAGTTTATGTGTAGCAAACGATGATGCCCCCTTTTCCGAAGCCTTTGATAAGCTTCAATGAAACTTGTGTACTATATGATAGACCTTTGATGTGACATATCCTCTAGAGGATTGTCCCGAATAAACCAATACTGGTTATTCTCAAACATTTGATATAAGTCACACCCATCATCAACCATCATATTATACATTATAATACGTATAAGCATGATATTGGGTCATAATATCTTGACGGCCCTCAAATAATGGCAAAATGTGCTTGAAGAACACCAAATCTAGTTTAATATCTTTCCTTACTGCTTCCTGACATTTTCCAAAGTGCTTCTCCTTTGCCAAATGTGGATGTGATATTGATTTCACGAAGGTTCACCATCAAGGATATATACCATTTGCAAAATAGTACCCCGTGTCACACCTCACAATTTATTATGTAGTTGGCTGGAAGAGCATCACCTAAGCAAAGGTCTTGAAAGATATGTGATTGCTCTAGAATGTTAATGTCATTGAGTGATCTAGGTGATCCAAAAAAACATGTCACATCCAAAGGTCTCTAGACACCATCGCTTCTAGTATCATAGCTGTATCATGAGTGTGTCCAGTATATTAGCTTGCCCATTCTAGTATATTACCTTCGACCTCCAATGCATACAATCAATGCTTCCCAACATTCCTATAAATCCACGATCATCTCTAATCCAAAGAAGTGTTTCTATGTCAAAAGGGTCGGTCTCCTCAAGTATTCAACTCTTAAAACCTCAACCATAGCTTTACAGAATCTCTTCATACATTTGGATGCAATGTTAACTATAATCCTGAAGTAGTCATCAACCAAGTCACCAAGTACCCCATATGCTAGCATTCGAACTGATGTAGCAATCTTTTGGAGGGAGGACAAGCATGGCCTTCCAGCAGTATTTGGCCACAGCTGGAAGTAAGCATTCTGAGCTTCAATAGCACTGTGAATCCGAAGGAATATATCAAGACTCATGCAGATCCCCCTTCAAAATTGCTCATACGTATACATTGGGTTATCCGAGAAATTGTCTTGGACTAACTTTTAACGTCCTTTGAAATGATTACATGGCATAAAAGTATGTATTGGACGATCCATCACTAACCTTGCTTGCTTAAATGCCAATGCTAGCATATTTTAGCTTGAATTAGAGGAACTTGATACACAAGGATTATCACAACGTCTCCTCAATAGCCATTCCACTTGCAAAAGTGACATAAAAAAAAATTGTTAACTCTCGGAAGGTTTCAAAGACACGGTGAGAGCTACTCTAAAAGTTTGGAGATAACATGAAGAAGCTCATAGATAATATGTCTAATATTTATAGGTAAAAATGACCATTAGAAAAGACAAAAGGAATATAGCCATTAAAAGAAGACGAAAGGAACACAGCCATTAGAAAAAGACAAAGGTAATGTAGCCGTTGGATAATAAGGCAGATAAAATATAACCATTTCAATAAAAATAACAAAACAGTGGTTGTTAGATGATATGACAAACAGAATCTAATCATCAAAAAAAGTAAAAAAGCATATGACTGTTGAGGAATAGGTTGAAAAAAAATATTTTTTAATAAATTTTAAAATATGTTAAAAACTATTATTTAATTGGTATAGACAGTCAGCATAAACAATCTGATGGGTCCCATGTACAGTAGCGGATCTAAAAATTTATAGTGATATAAATAGTAGAATTTAGATATTTAAAAAAGACTGTCGGATATGAGTACTCTTATAGACTTTGAGTGTCACAGCGTTCGGGTAGACTGTTCCCAACAAAAACTTTGTATTTGTTCTTAGTTTACACACTTCTATCAGATCTTCCACCCAAACTGATCGTAGTTTACATGACAACTCTCTAATCCCAATGGCAACATGCGATGACCAGAATAAACAATGCATAATCTCCAACAGCCAACAAAAAAAACTACAAATTCAAAACATCATGTTATCCCTAATGTCAACACGTTTTCTCGAGAGTTCCCATCAAGCATTTTCCAAACAGACAAACAGTGAGATTGTACTAAAAGAGCACAAACAACTTAATGAAATCCATGGAAGCACAAATCGAGTTAAGACAGAGGTATAGAGACACAAAATAGTGTTAGAATGTAGCGGGAAAAGAAAAACAAAAAAAAAAAACAAAAAAATAAAAGTGGTTCTCGGATTCTAACTACAAAGGCGCTTTCAGAAATTGCATAGACTAGGGTTTAAGAAATAAAATGGAAACGTACTTGACCACCGGAGAGAACCGTCGCAATAGAAAGAGCTATACTGGGCTTCTCAGCAACCTGGGAAAATTTAGCAGCGTTTGATGAGTTGATTCCGCAAGACAAAATAAAGAAAAGGAAGCATAACCAGAACAGAGAAAGATTGTCTCACCATAAGCACCTTTCGAACCATAGTCAGAATTCCCTGAGTATGAGGGCTTCGCAGGAAAAATTGCCCTACTGATATGATGCAGTGTTTGACTTGACACTCAAGTCTTCGAACCGGATTCTTCTTCAGGTTGCTGAGACGGGAGAAACAGAACAGACGACGAGATTCCCCTAACGTCGCTCTGAGGATCTACTAAATCCAATTTCTTGAGCTGTCAGATTTTTTTTTAATATTAAATAAAACTTTTTAAAATAATTTTGTATTAATTTTTTTAAATATTCAACTTACACAAGTTGGTATTAAATTCTTTTTAAAAATACAAATTATAAATATATGTATATTTAAGTAAAAATTTGAATAAAATCTCTTTGTTACAAATTTTAGTAAAAATATATAATTTTATACACTATCTTTTTCTAAAGCCACCACTCCATTAGGGGACTCAGGGGCGTCCTTCGCCAGAGAGGTGAAGGACCGTCCTTTGCCCAAACAGGGTCGTCCAATCACGATCAGACAGCCCATACATATTTAAGACATGATATAACGTAGACCGTCCGATTTTAAATTTAATAGAATGGTCCACGCGCATTTAACCCGTCTTATAATCATAGTCATTCGATTTTAAAATTAATTGCACAGTTGAGATTAACTCTTTCCTGACAAAATCTTGGCCGTCCATTTCACCTAATCTGACAGCTAACAAAATGAGTGCACAGTAACCCTAATTTTAAATTTTCCATTCCCTCTTTCTTCCTCAGAAAATTGCTCTTCACTTCCGGCTCCTCTCCTCTCCGGCATTGATTTGTGCTATTTTCCACTACTTCGCTCCAAATCTCCGACGTCCAGCGCTCGTATCCGTCCTCTCTGTCTCCAACCGGTGCTCTAAATCTCCAGCGATAACCCATTTTCCTTTGATACGTTTCACTTCTTTTTCCTTCCTCACACTCTCTCTCCTCTACCTATTCCCTCTTCTTCTCCTTACTTTTCAATCGGCCGTCATTAATTTGGGGCTAAGGAGCGCTCAACGGAGGCCGTTGGATTTAATCCAACAACCCCCGTTTTCATTATATAAAAAAAAAAATTTTTTTAAAGGAGGTATATGTAGCCGTTGGATGAAAAAGTTATCCAACGGCTGTAGATGTTATCTAGACGAAATAAACCCTAGGCTTATTTAGTCTTCTCCATTTGCTGTTCTAGGGTTTATTTTGTCTTCTCCATTTGCCATTTAACGCCGCTCTCTCTTTTCCTCTCTTCCTCTTCTCTCCTTAATTTTGATAAATAGCGCCGCTGTTCTCATTGTTATTGTAGCCATTGCTGTCCCCATCGTTGTCGTCGTCGTTGTCGCCGTTCTCTCCTTCCCTCTTTCTCCCGTTGTGATTCAGCTACCTTTTTTATTTTTTTTCTTATTTTTTTCGTTTTCGTTTTTTGTTTTCTGAATTTTTTTCAGTTTTTATTTGTAATAATTTTTTTTTGTAAAAATATATTTATATTTGGTAAGATTTAAAATATAAATATTACCAAATATAAATTTTCCTCAATGTTTTATCAAGGAATTAAATTAAATGTTTCTGATTTGATCTCTCTTTTTTATTCTTTATTTATTTAATATTTTTATTTTTATTTTATTTGTTTATTGGGACAACAATATTGATGGTATATTGTAATTGGGTTGGCTCAATAGTCAAAGAAGGCGAAATAGCGCATTGGGCTGGCCTAACTCAGCGTTTGCCACAACGGGGAGGTAAATGCCTAAATCCTAAAATGCCCAAACGCGCGCCCAACGGTCAACGCCAGCATTGACCGACTAAGGCACAGGTGGGCGGCCAACTCAGCTCAGAACGGTCAACTTAAGCGTTGACCGAAATTACTGTAACAACAGGCCCAAAAATATGACGATTTCTATGAGTCTGGACCACTTAGGCCCACGATCCAGTAAGCGGGTAGCAACGGCTCTTTCCCTAACTTATGCCTTTCATAAACTTAGCTAACACACAAAAATGATATTGACAAAATCAGCGTCCTTCCCATAACGAAAACACCATATTTTTTTAAATTTCTGCCAACTGGAGCTTTCCAACGATAAAGTGTATGAAAGGAATGTGAGCAGTTTGGAAAGCCACTAACTTCCAAGAAATGAAACAATCTCAGTAAGATAGGCAACTTGCGCCTTCCTGCAGAAGGAAGGTTGCCCAAAATGGCACAAGGATCACACCTTCCAACTAGCAAAGATCACCCTGCCACCATTCAAATAAGCCCTAGGGTTTTCATTCCTGGGCATGCTTTTCTGATAGGCTTTCTGCTAGGCTTTCAACCTCTCTCTCTCTTAGAGACCTAATGCTCTCTGATACCCAGGCACTCTCTGCTGACACTCAGAGATCCAAAGGTATACAAACGTGCTCCGTATAGCCGTTTACAGCCTTCCCACCGTCCCAAGTTCAAAAGACGGCCAAACATCTCTTTCATCTGGACATCCAAACACTTCCTTCAGACACATTCTCTCTTACCCTCTCAATTTTAGTGCTCAGTACCTTCCCAGATTTTGAAGGCTTTCTTACTGACTTGAGTATCAAAATATTTTCAATGAGATAACTTTTCGCCGACACACTGGCCTCCTGTTTGTTTAGTGGTGTGTAGGATCCCAACTTGAATGAACGGAGCGGAACCAGTCAAGCAGGCCAGCCTGAATCTGTTCAAAGTTTGGATCTAATGATGCATCATTGGCGCCATTTGTGGAAAGCGCATACGAAATGCAAACCACACTCCCCCAGAACATACTGCTGATACCCTGGTCAACGGGACGACAAGCGGAGTGCCTGCACCTTTCTTTCAACAACTGATGGAGTAGATGCAGACCAACAACCGTCTGCTCCAAATACTCTACTCTCGAAAAGAAACAGCCACAGCAGGGGGCTCCGCCTGCACTCACGTCTTTGTACCGGCCATCAGAAAAGGTGGCCCGAGGAAAAAGAAACCGGCCAAAAGGCCTAGGAGGCTGACAAACGATCAGATCCCAGCCTCTTCGTGCACTCCAGGCCAAAACAGGCTTGAAGAGCGCTCTAGGAGCGCAACGCTAGAAGAAAGTCCGGAAAGAAGAAACCTCTGATACTGTCAAGCGGAGAATGAAAACTCAGTCTAGGAGCGAGCCTCCAGGACTGTTGGATCCACTGGATGCAGTAGCTGGCCGGCTACTAGACCCTTCAGGGACAAAACAGAGTTGAGGGCTTACCTCAACTCTAAGAGATTTGCGAACGCTGCTCACGCTGATCCACGGGTGAAAAAGATTTGGAACCGCATGTTCAAGGACGATGAGCACGTTGTTGACTTTGACCGATCTCCCTTCACAGCGGAGATCTTAACTCGTCCACTGCCCACCAAGTTCAAGATGCCTTCCCTTGACTCATACAATGAGAGCAGTGATCCAGTTAACCATCTGGATCACTTCCACACCCATCTGAGTCTCAAGGGTTTGAAGACTCAGCAATGTGCCACTGCTTTCCACTCACGCTGAAGAGATATGCTCGCATTTGGTTCCATCACCTCCCTTTAGACTCTATTCCAAGCTTTAAGGAGCTTACCGACATCTTTCTAGCTCAGTACGCCTCGAGCCGATGGGAAGAGAAGCAGTCGTGCCATCTCTCCCACATCAAGTAGAAGCCAGGGGAGAACCCACAAAGATTCATGGACCGTTTCATGACGGAGACCAAGCGTATTCCACGGATCACGGAAGAGATGAAGTTAGGTAGTTTCATCTCTGCGCTGACCTACGGGGACTTCTTCAGACTTGGCCTACAAGAACCCCCAGACCTTCTGGGAGGCAGAATCAATCACCCGAACTTATGCAGTGGCAAAGGAAGCCAACGAAGCTAAACGCCCAGACGTGCCAGACCAGCCTCGCCCATTCCTTGGAGAGGGAAAAAGAAAATACAGCGGCAGTGATTACTCCCGCCGATAGCAGCACAAAATTGGGCCACCAGAACACAGAGGTTATGGGCCCATTAACTTTACGCGCCTGACGGACACGAACTCAAATGTCCTTATGCAGATCCGCAGGAAACAATTCCTGAAGTGGCCACAATCATTGAAGAAGGACACCGAAAACTAGTCAAAATATTGTGATTTTTACCACTCTGCTGGACATTCTACTGAAGACTGTAAGACATTGTACAGGAAAATTGAGAAGTTGATTCGCAGGGGCAACCTCACCAAGTTTGTCAAGGGCCCTAGGCAGTGTTCTAGAGCAGCCGGCGAAGAAGGGCAGGAGTCGTCTCCTTCTCGAAATCGGATTGCGATAGGGGTAGTCAATATGATCACCACCCGACCTGTCAAAAACTCAACTGACAACAAGGAGCAGCAAATTGGGAGGAAGTAGCACACGACGGACAACATAATTAGTTTTAGTGATGATAACTTGACTCATGTAATGTCCCCCTATGCTGACCCCCTTGTTGTATCCGCGCTCATTTCAGACAGTAGTATAGACTACCAGTTGAAGCGAGTATTTATTGATAATGGTAGCTTAAAGGACTTACTTTACTTGGATGCTTTCTTTAAATTAGGCTTAAAAAAGAACCGATTAAAACCTACCAAGGGCCCATTGTATGGCCTTGACAATGAGCCGGTGTCCGTCCAAGGGACAATCCAACTGGAGGTCACCCTGGGCACATATCCAAAAATAGCAAGTCGTACGCTCACCTTCTTGGTGGTCGACCTGCCATCTGTTTACAACGCTATACTAAGCAGGCCGTGCCTAACAGCATTTGAGGCGGTCACCTCAATTTCACACCTAAAGATAAAGTTTCCAACGCCTTACGGTGTAAGAAAGGTGTTAGGCGACCAAGTTACTGGGTGGACATGCTACATGTCCCAAATTACCTCTAGTGGCAGCACTAGAATGATTGGAAAACTCGATCATCGAGAAGAGACAATCCTACAGCAAGTGCAGTCTGGCGAAGCCACAGATCTTGTCTCACTAAACCCAGAGGAACCAGAAAGGTGTGTACAGATCGGCGGCTCACTCGTCGGAACACTGCATGATGAAATGATCGTGTTCTTACGACGGAACGCTAATATTTTCACGTGGACTCCAACAGACATGCCTGGGATTTCAGTTGAGGTGATAGTCCACAAGTTGGGGCTTGATCCTGATCGGAAGCCCATCAGGCAGAAGAGGAGGAACAACTCCGTAGAAAAGTTGATCGCCATCCGGGAGGAGGTGAAGAAACTGTTGGACGTAGGATTTATTAGAGAAGTCTACTACCCGGATTAACTCTCTAACGTCGTCCTGGTGAAGAAAAGTAATGGGAAATGACGGATGTGCGTCGATTTCATCGACATAAATAAAGCCTGCCCAAAGGGCAGCTTTCCCTTGGCCAGGATCGACCTGCTGGTTGACTCGACGATCAGACATGAGCTACTAAGTTTCATGGACACCTATTCGGGTTACAACCAGATCCGAATGAGTCTAGAAGACAAGGAGAGCACCTCGTTCATGACGGATCAGGACACCTACTGCTACAAAGTGATACCCTTCAGACTAAAAATGTTTGAGCAACTTATCAATGACTGGTGAACAAGATGCTCGAAAAACAGATTGGTCGCAACATGGTGGTCTACGTCGACGACATGCTCGTCAAGAGCAGAGTCACCTGCGACCACATCCGCAACCTGACAGAGTCGTTTGAGGTGCTCCGCAAGCATCACATGAAGCTGAACCCGGCTAAGTGTGTCTTCAGGATAGCCTCTGGTAAATTTTTGGGTTTCATCGTCTACCAACGGGGGATTGAGGCAAACCCAGAGAAGATTAAGGCCCTCGCAGATATGGCTCCCTGGCGGAGCATAAAGGACGTCTAGTGATTGACTGGACTACTAGCAGTGTTGTCCTGCTTCTTCGCGAAATCTGGTGACAAGTACCAACCCTTCTTTAAGGCCCTAAGAGGGACAAAATCCAATGGATTTTATTGGACAGTAGACTGCCAGACAGCCTTCAATGAATTGAAGTAGTACCTAACCAGCTCATCACTGTTGGCATCGCTTAAGGGCGGGAAAGAGCTGTATCTCTACTTGGCGGTGTCAGAGGTATCCCTCAACTCCGTCCTCGTATGTCAGGATTTCGACACCCAACGGCCGGTCTACTACGTGAGTAAAACGCTGACCGAACCCAAAATGCTCTACTCATGCACAGAAAAACTGGCCTTAGCACTAATATTCTCCACATAAAAGTTAATACCATACTTTCAGGCGCACCGCATAGTAGTCCTTACTGACCAACCCCTAAAGAACATTCTCCAGAAACCCGACATTTCAAGGCGGCTGATGAAGTGGATTATCGAGTTGGGCGAGTTTGACTTCGAATTCCGGCCTAGACCTGCTGTAAAAGCGCAGGCTCTGGCCGATTTTATTGTTCAGACCACAATCTCAGTTCTCGAAGAACAGCCCGTAGAAAGCATGGTACAGCTTGACAAAGTTTCAAAATGGATACTCCACGTAGACGGATCGTCTACGGACACCGGCAGTGGTGCTGGAGTGGTCCTCACGACCCCAAATGAGTTTGAGGTGAAGTATTCCCTCAGACTCGATTTCTTGGCAACCAATAATGTTGCCGAATACGAAGCCTTGTTAGTCAGATTACGATTAGCAAAGGAGTGCTTTGCCAAGAGGTTGGCAGTCTACAATAACTCTGAACTGATCGTTAACCAGGTTAACGGAGACTTCGAAGTAAGCAACCCCCACCTGGCCAAGTACTTGGCAAAGGCGAGGGAGGCTGCCTAGGGTTTCAACAAACTAACTCTAGTTCATGTTCTCAGAACTGAAAATTGGAAGATAGACCAGTTGCCTAGAGTTGCTGCAGCCAAAAATCCAGAATAGTACTTGAGGGATATGAGAGATTCTAAACGCTCCCAGTATAGAGAAGCAGGAGGTGATGCAGATTTTCGAAATATAAATCTGGATGACGCCCTACCTTAGCTATCTGGCTAACGGATCATTGCCAGAAGACGCAAAGAAGGCTAAGCGAATCAAAAGGACGGCCGGCTGGTATACTGTGGTTGATGGGTGGCTATATCGCCGTGGTTACTTAACCCCATACCTCTGATGCCTAACTCCCGAAGAGGCTGACTACACCTTGAGAGAAGTGCACCTCAGGATTTGCAGAGCACATGTTGGTGGAAAAAACATAGCCTTCAAAATCATGCCACAGGTCTACTACTGGCCCTCGATGAAAAAAGGACACGCTTGAATTTGTGAAGTGTGAAAGCTGTCAGCTTCACAGTAACCTTCACCATCAGTCGTCCGCTGACCTGAAGTAGCTTCAGACCCCTTGGCCCTTCGAGCAATGGGGGCTCGCGGGGTAAAGAAAATTCAACATCGTGGACATCGACTACTTTACCAAGTGGGTCGAGGCCATCCCACTGGTGAAAATCACAGAGCACAACGCTCTTGAATTCCTTCGCCAAAACATTATTTGCAGATTTGGTGTCCCAGAGGTCATCGTGACCGACAATGGGACCCAATTCTAGGAGAAACGCTTCACCAAGTATTCGCCAACCTTGATATCAAGTTGGTCCATATTTCGGTGGCATACCCCCAAATGAATGGACATGTGGAGGTCACGAACAGAACACTACTCCATGGGTTAAAGACCAAGCTGGAAGATGCAGGAGGCTCTTGAGTAGATGAGCTACCTTCAGTTCTCTGATCTTACTGGACAACCCCAAAAGAACCAACGCTCGAAATACCCTTCAGTCTTTGCTACAGGACTAAAGCGGTAATCCCGGTCGAAATCGGGCTTCCAAGTCTTATGGTGAAATAGTTTGACCCACAGGATAACTCTTAGAAAATCAGAGAACACCTAGACTTGTTGGAGGAAGCTCACGACGCCATCAAAATACGGACAGCGGCCTACCAATATCGAATTGTCTGATACTACAACAAAAAGATAAAGTTGCGACAATTCGATATTGGGTACTTGGTCCTACGAGGCGTAAAGGCTACAGGCAAACTGGCCGGCCACAACAAGCTCTCCCCTAATTGGGAAAGGGCTTTCCTAGTCTCCACCGTCATACAAAACGTAGCATACACACTCCGAAACTAGGACGAAAAGTTGGTCCCACGAGCGTGGAACGTGATCCACCTCAAACGCTACTTCCAATAAGGGACTCAGGTATGTACTTGCATTATTGTGTGTACGCATTCGCCTACTTGTTTCAATTTGTTAAAATAAGTGTTTCCTTAACATATTACCTTCTCTTTTTTGTATGCACATATATATATATGTGTGTTTGCCTTGCAGGCTTACCCGACTTAGACTACCCCTAAGTCAGGAGGGTCTTCACTCTCTCGTTACTAAACCCTATTCATCGAGTGACCTATAAGCGGTCTAGTATGAACCTCGGTCATTCGAGTGACCCATTAGTGGTCGTATTAAACCCTGATTATCTAGGCGGCCCATAGATAATCGAATCTAAACCTTGATCATCCAAATGGCTCATTAGTGGTAAAAATTTTAAGGGGCTAGTGCAGTACACCCAACGACCTCCTTCGCGAGGAGATTACGTGATCAGTCAACAATAGTCAAAGGGAGAAAAATTTGTCTCCAAGGCTGGCCGCCCAAGTCAACATTTGAGCAGCGCCACCAGGCTTTACTCACAAGCCACTACCACTAGGCCGGCTAACACGTACACAACCACCTACAAAGTAACCTAAGGACACCACACCTACGGTAACACTATAAACTCAGTTGACAGGCAGCCGGCCAACCTAGTTGGCCATCCAAGTATAACTTCAAACGTGAATTAAAAGCAGTAAAAGGAAGTAGACACATGAAGTGGAAGAACGCCCATTTTATTGCTTTCAAGTATATTTACATTGTACATTATATAACAAGAGAATATCAAAAATCAAGGAGATGGCAGCGGCGGGGGCCCCTGACCATCCTGTGGCTCCCTCACGAGACTCTCGCAGTTCTGGGCGAACCTGTTTGATCTGTTAAGCAAGTCCACCGGAAGTTAGGGTCAATATTCTCTTGACCCCCTCCCATAACCGCGACAGTACCATCTGCTCGACCTCGTGAGGGCATATCCGGATACTCAGCTGGTTCTCCAAGGCTGATATATGCTCGGTGAGATGGTTGAGGCGCTTATTGACCCTCTCATTCTCCTCTCTTAGGTGGGTGTTCTCCTCCTTTAGGCTTGCATTCTCGGCCTCTATGTCGATCAAAAAGGTTTGCGATGCGGCAGCATCCAGCCTGTGCTCTACCCCCGACGCCGCCAGTTTCGCCTCCGCCTCCCTATCGAAGATCACACGGTCCCTCTGATCAATCACCCTTGCCACGGCAGCCATCACCTTCTCCCTCTGCACCAAAGAACAAAACAAATCAAAAATTTTAAAGAAGTTAGGCAGAAAGCATCACAGAAAATTATATCTGCCAGATCTTCCGTGCGGGCCTATCTGGCCTGGCTTCCAAGTCTGGCTCCGTGGCTGGTGGGGTAGAGGCAGAACCCTCGCGAGCAGGGCTAGCGACGGCCTCCTCCAGGATGTCATCCAGGAGCCCTTCATCGATATCATCTATGGCGGCAGTGGTGGCGGGCTCCTCCTGAGCAGCAGGAGGCTCCAAATCAATAACAGGCGGATCCGTCGGCTGCTGCATAACCGGAGAGCCAACCGATGGCTCCTGTGCCCCTCTGGCAGGTCGTCAACAGACGTAGGCGGTATCTCCTCTGGCACAAACTGAGGAACCACCTGTGGCGCAAGCTACGCTAGTATAATGCCTTCGGCCTCAGCTTCTGGCATGTCCTCGAACGTCTTCTCCATCTCGATGGCGCTGCCAAGACCACTGTAAATCCCGACAGTAATATAGTCTGGCCCTAGAGACGATGAGGAGGGCGTCTCCACAGTCATCCTCTTAGGCCTGGGGCCGATAAAGTCGTCGCCGGTCAGGCGGGGACAGATGATCAGACCCTCGAACCCTCTGGCTACATAACCGTCGGCGACGGTGCTCTGAGCTTCTGAACAGGGGAAGGCGGTCCTCAGTTCACCTTCTTGGTCTCTGCCCTAGAGACCAAGAAATCTCTCTTGAAGTCAGACAGATGGGCTTTAACCAGTTTGATCAGCCACTCAAGGGATGCCGTCTTTGCCATAGACGGCATCCCCCTATAAACATCCGGCTCCTAACCCCAATCCTTTGCCAGGAGCCAAGTCTCAGTCACACTCATGAAGGAGAACCAATTTATCCTGTTCTTCAGTGAGTCGTAGATGGCCGTGTTGACCTTCAGGCCACTACGTGGAACCAGGAAGATCCACTCTCCTCCCTGGTTTATCTTAAATAGCCCCTTCACCATCGACATTGTTAGCCACCGAGAATGCTTACGGAGAAAGATACAGAAAGTGTAAATATACCGTACAGCATTGGCGTGGAGTTGGGCGACGGAAACGCGCAGAACCTGGAGGATTGATTGTAAGTCGTTTGGAAGAGGAAGACGAAGGCCGCTCCTCAGGTGGGCCTCATACACCGTCACGTGTCCCGCCGGCGGAGAGAAGGCCCTGTCATCCTTATCCAGAACCCTCCACGCGATGTCTTTGGGGATGTTAAATTTGATGCACAGTTCTTTGATGTTGTTCTCTCGAAGAATAGAAGGAATATCAGCAACGGAGGTCGAAGCCATATTTGCAGAGGGGTTTGGGTTTTCTTTTTCTCTTCAAAATGAAAGTAGGAAGACGAAGAAGCAGAGCAGAAGATGTGAAAAACTCTAAGTATAAGGAGGGAAACTTAAACGGCAAAGTGTGAAACGCCTTAAACCTCCTCGAGAAGGCACGCCATCATGCTGCCATGTGTCACTTCCCAACAGGCACCTTTTTGAAATAAATCTTCTGAAGCATTAATGGTTGGGATCGTGATTTCATTAGGTGAAGAAACGTGTCTACTTTTAGCCTAACAGACCAGCTAATGGCCACGCGCCACTCAGGGCTCAATAAAGTTTTCCAGATCTGACAAAAGACGATCAACAGATCCGACCAATTTTCTTCTCCGGATCTGACCAAAAGACGGTCAACAGATCCGGTCAACTTTCTTCTTCGGATCTGACCAAAGACAGTCAACAGATCCGGTCAACTTTTCTTCCCCGGAATCTAACCAGGACGGTCAATAAATTCGGTCAATGCCTTAACCTTTCGTGGAGTTCTCTGGAATTTTCAACCAACAAATGACAGTAAGGAGCATCCCATCATGAACATACCGGAGGCCAGAATTTTGGCCACCAGCATGGAGGCTAGTAACGGGTATACTGTAGTTGGATTGGCCCAATAGTCAAAGAATGCCCAAATGGCCTATTGGACGGCCAATTCCAACGTTAGCCCAACAGGAGGTGAAGGCCCAAATCTTGAAAGGCCCAAATGCGTACCCGACAGTCAACGCTAGCGTTAACTGATTAAGGCATAGGCCGGCGGCCAACTCATGCTCAGGACGGTCAACTCAAGCATTGATTGAAATCACTGTAGCAGTAGGCCCAAAAATAAGAAAACTTCCACAGGCCTGGCCCACTTAGGCCCACGATCCAGCAGACAGGTAACAATGACTCTTTCCCTGACTTGCGCCTTCCATAAACTCAATCAACACCCAAAAATAATATTGACAAAATCAGCGTCCTTCCCATAAGAAAGGTGCCAAATTTTCCCAATTTTCTACCAACTGGAACTTTTCAATGGTAAAGTGTACGAAAGAAAGGTAAGCAGTTTGAAAAGCCGCTAATCGCTAGGAAATGAAGCAATCTCAGCAAGATATGCAACTTGTGCTTTCCTGCAGAAGGAAAGCAGCCCAAAATGGCACAGGGATCTCACCTTCCAACCAGGGAAGATCACCCTGCCACCATTCAAATAAGCCCTAGAGTTTTCATTCCTGGGCATGCTTTTTTGATAAGCTTTCTGCTAGGCTTCCAACCCCTCTCTCTCAGAGACCTAACGCTCTCTGATATTCAGGCACTCTCTGCTGACACTCAGAGATCCAAACACATACAAACATACTCCCTACAGTCGTTTACTGCCTTCCCACCGTCCCAAGTTCAAGAGACGGCTAAGCTTCTCTTTCATTTAGACATCCAAACACTCCTTTCAAACGCATTCTCTCTTGCCCTCTCAATTTTAGTGCTCAATACCTTCTCAGATTTTGAAGGTTTTCTTACTAATTTAAGCGTTAGAGTATTTTCGGTGAGATAACTTTTCGCCGACACACTGATCTCCTATTTGTTTAGTGGTGTGCAGGATCCCAACTCGGTGAACGGAGCCGGAACTAGTCAAGCAGACCAACCCGAATCTATTCGAAATTCGGATCCAATGACGTATCAAATATATAATATTATTTTTTAAATTTAGATTGTAAAATTTATGTTGATTTAATTTTTAAATCAAAAGTAAAAATTATTTTTCTACCTTATTTTTAAGTCAAAACGTGAATTTAAAGCAAATCAATCTTATTTATCTTCACTCAATATTGTAGCATCAAGAAAAAAATAGGGGGTTTTAGACACTCATTGGTACTGTAAGTTTTCAGTGAGGCTTAACCCCTACAAAAGTCTTCACAAGCTAATATTAGTCATTTAAAAATAAAATAACAATTATTAATAATATTAACTTGTTAAAAAATTTTTAATAAATATAAATACATTTTTATTAAAAAAAATAATTTTTATAAATAAAAATTAAAAAAACTAGAAATTTAAATCCAACAATTGGAGCCATATTGTTAATATTATACATTAGAGATGTAATTTTTTAAACTTATATTTTTGCAATATTTTTTTAACTAAATTAAATTTTAGTTAAAATTATATGGTTAACATTGTAATATTAATGTTAACAGTCACATAAATTATATATATAATATTATAATATTTAATATTAGGTAAATTATTTTTATACATATTAATAAATATAAATAATATAAATTTTATTTACTTAGACTTTTATAAATATACTTTTCTAAAAAAAAATTTAAAATTAAAAAGTGAAAAAAATTTGATGAACAAAAAAATATGTTGAATTACGATGATAATTGAATAATTTATAATAAATATATAATTATATTACCAGACTTAGTCTGGTAATAAAAATTACCAAATTTTATATTCTCCACTGCTTATCGGCCACTCTTTGACATAGCCGCTCCGACGGCTCTCTTAAATAACAATTATTCATAATATTAATTTGTTAAAAATCCTTTTTCTACTAAATATAAATACATTTTTACAAAAATAAATAAATTATTACAAATAAAAACTAAAAAAATTCAGAGAAGAAAAAATAGAAAACAAAAAAAAATAAATAAAAAAGTTAGCTAAATCACAACGAGAGGAAGTTGGACGGAGAGAACGGCGGCGGTGACGACAACTCTCTCTCTCTCATGACAACGGCGTGCGGCATAAGATCCAGTGTATCTTGTCACAAAGGAAGGAAAAGAAGGAAAAAGCAGTACAGTGATGGCAAGCGATTCTGACAACACTCTCTCCGGTGGCAACCAGCGGAGATAGAACTATGTTCTGGCAACAATGACAACAGCGGCGCCACTCTTCAAAGTTAAGGAAAAAAGAGGAAGAGAGGGATAGAGAGAGTGGCGTTGAACGACAAATGGAGAAGATGAAATAAACCTATAGTTTATTTCGTCCAGGCAACAGCTGCAGCCGTTGGATGACTTTTTCATCCAACGGCTGCATGTGCCTCCTTTTTAAAAAAAAAAATTATATAATGAAAATGGGGGCCGTTGGATTAATCCAACGGCCTCCATTGAGTGCCCCTGAGCCTCAAATTAATAATAGCAGATCGAAAAGGAGAAGAAGAGGAATAGGTAGAGGAGAGAGAGTGTGAGGAAGGAAAAGGGAGTGAAATGCATCAAAGAAAAATGGATTACCGCCAGAGATTTGGTGTACCAGCCGGAGTCAAAGAGGACAGATACGAGAGCTGGACGCCGGAGATTTGCATCGAAGCAGTGGAGAACAGCCCAAATCAAAGCCAGAGAGAGTTTTCTTTTTTTAAATTGGACAATTAGATAATTTTCTTATGAATTATTGGCTTATTACTAACATTCATCATATATTGTCTAATTATTTTGGATACTTTTCTTTTTGAATATTAAGAAAAGTATTTAATTAGATCAATTGTAATGGTTATCCTCAAATTATTTAGCATAGGAAACATTAGTAACTATCGAAAAACTTTTAACTTAGACCTCTTGAGGGTAGATATTATTGTCAGCATTTTTTTTTTTATTTTACGGATTTTGATAATCACTAATAAATTATTTTTAATAAATTTTCTGGGGGTACGAAATTAGTGTAGCGAAATATGGAGAACAGCTAATAAATAAATTTTCGTAATATTATCAACCATTATTTGATCTCAATTATTAGCGTCATCGTACATAGATTTCCACGTTAGCGTCCCACCCGTAATGGTGAGAATTAATGTATACGCAATGTCTACCACCTATATTGTTTTAATGCGCACATTTTATTGCATTGTCCCGCCAAATTAAAAGGAAATAAATTAAAAAGTTTTCAATTAAAAAAAAGATTAGTGATTATTAAATAAAATTTACATTACTAAAGTTGGGTTTGTTTTAGATTTTGACGGCAATTTCTCATAAAATTTTATTTTATAGCAATTTTTATTTAAAGCCTCTCTTTCCTCACTGTCATTTTAGCAGTGATATAAGCTTCAATTGAAACTAAATGTCAACGGTGAGAGGTTTTCCGTCAAAGATCTTTAAAAAATGTCGTACATATTCAAAACTAAATTGTTTAGAGATCGAAAATAATTAATAAGACTTGCTTACAGCTAAATCTCTCTCAAATATCAGCCCTCTCGAATATATTATGTATTTTTAAAAAAACGCAATATGTAAAAGAAATCCTACGGTTATTCCTAAAAATAAATACAAAATAAAGCAACTCATAATTAAATATAGAACTATGATAACTCACCGGCAGGTTATTGATAAAAATTGAGCAATTTTGAAACATGTACAATGGCAGGCGCCTACAATTTGAAAAGACCGGTGACTGGAAGTAGAGAAAAATTAGAGAAGAAAAGGAGTTCAACAGAAGGAGAAACAGATGTGAGAATATGGATAAAAGGAAATCAAAGATGAGAGGGAAAAAGGACCACGGTCTCTAAAGAAAAAAGGGACCGAGGTCACACACCAACAGAGATGGAAAGAGGACAAGAGAGTAAGAGAGAAGAGCAGAGAGAACAAGGAGAAGAAGACAGTAATTAGTTTTCTATTCCCCCTGCCCGGTACCGTAATGGACTAAATACAAAGGGAGAATGCATGTGGCCAACAGAAGGACCGAATAAACTAAGTAACAAACTAGGGAAAGGGGAAGAGGGCAGTGCTAGTACACGTGCCCAAGCAGCTTAACAAACTAAGCAACAAAATGAACGGTGTAACAGACGAAGGAAAGGGGGAACAATTTAACCGAATTCCTGTCCGCATTCGTTGGTGGGGAGAGGAAAATAAACAAAGTAATTAAGTGTAGGAATTAAATATAATCACAGAATTTCGGTGATAGTTGGATAGTCCGAGTGCTTCGCCTTATAACTGTGGATTGTTACTGATGCATGTCCTGGGAACCGTTGTGGAGACCTGTAATATTGTTGTTCCTATCAAAAACCTTATCCTCAAGATTAAACGAGAAAAAATTTTAATGAAGTGGTACGCTATAGAAATATACTTAGCATCAGAGAATAGAGAACGACTTTCAGTATCAGAATGACGTTATCTAGGGATTGCAGACCAGTTTGTGATGGCAAGGAAGAAGCAAGGAATAGTAATGCCCAGACTTTCATAGCTCAGAAAATCTCGTTTCGAAACCTGCAATTTGACCTGAGCCTTTCTGAACTAGTCCACAATGTCCCACCCCATTGCAAGTGACTATATATAGCCTTTACCCTGGCAACAATACACTAAAATATAAGACCTCTTGAAAGCATCCTTGAGCTGCTCCCAAGGCTCCTGCATTTCCTGATACTTCTTAGATTCTGAGGTCTTAAGCAGCTCCAGAAAGGTTCCTATGCAAGTCTTCTTGGGCATGCCGACCACGAAAGCTGCCTGCACAATTAGTTCGATCAGCTTCACAGCAATAAGTCCTGTTAGCAGAGCGACATTCACAACCTATCCTAGGCAGATGCTGACGCAACACCATCCAAGAAAGTCGTTTGACCTATAAACAATGTTTTCAACCATTAGCTTGCAGCTGTGCATGGGCAACTTCCACATCTATGAGCTGCTGGTGACACTTGTCCTTCGCCCATCAATTTATCTAACTCTTCTTTCAACTGCTCAAGTTTTGCATCACAAGTCGATAAATCAATAACTCTAACAATTGTTGAAGCTGCCTGGTGTCTCATTGCTGCCTGCTCAATTTCGACGGCCCTAGAGTTTAGCAACTTTGGCCTCGTAAGATTGTAGGATAGAGAATTGGGAGCCAGTATTAGTCTATCCAATTGTGTCCCAAATTTTTCCCTCAATGGAGGAATTGATTTGGCTTCTAAGAGCTGAAATTTGTCAAGATGGAGAAGTTCAGATTGAGAGTCAAGTTCAATAGAAATGACAATTTGTGCCATCATCTGCACAGAGCCATCTTCGATGGCGATCATATATGAGAACTAGAAGAGTGGATGGAATTTTTCAGAACAGGCCTTAATAGCTTTCTGTTCAACTCTAGCACTAAACACAGTAGCCATGGAATTTACAAGAGCCCGGGCACCCAAGGTGAAGTGTTGAAGTAAATTGTGGTCAAGCTCTCCAATCCTTTTGTCATATGAAGTATCATTTAGATAGGTGGTAGATGAAATCCATTTGCCGCCATCTACCTTAGTTCCAGCAATAGCATAGCAACCCAACTCTAGTCTAAACTTATCTAAAGTTTGAAATGCCAATTGTAGGAGAGCTAAGTGCGCAAACATTTGGACAGAGATAATAGCAAGTGTGTTTCCCAGATCATCCTCTGAAAACACAGGTTCACTAGATAAGTCTCACAATTCTACAAATCCTTCATCGTGTAGTGCCTTTGACTTCACACTAACGAGAATAGGGATTTTGGCAGAGAGCAATGCCCTTTCGGCCTTTGGCAGATGAAGATGGAAGGCGATTTGGGCATCGGTGGGTACGTGAAGCAAAACTAGTGGTGTTTGAACAGGTTGGGCTAATATAGCAGACGTTGAAGGCGAGATTTGTGAGGAAATTGGAGGAAACAGGGAGATTTGTGAATGGTAAGGTCTGTCAATCAATTTGGTTTAGGGTTTGAGGGAATTGTTCGGTGGTGGAGGCAGTGGTAGTGTCGCTGCCCTGATTTCCAGTAGTGAGTTGAAAATCGAGTGATTCATGTGGTAGTAAGGGTGGGGTGTGGGACTGTGATTGTGGAATCGCAAAGGAAATAATGGGTGGCGGATGGAAGGTAATATTAGGGAAAACTAGAAATGGTAAAGGGTTCGCAGACCTACCAGATTTTCGCTCGAGCTTGTTGAGCGATTGAAGGATTTCATCAATGGAGCACTGGATTTGTGCTTTAGTAGAAGCGGCGGTAGCAGCAACTGCGAAAAATCTTTCAACCTCTCGTCGGACGGTCGCGGTGGCGCCCTTTATTGCTGTCAAAAGCCCGACAATAAAAGTACTAACGATGCATGCACAGCGACAAGCACCTACAATTTGAAGAGACTGGTGACTGAAAATAGAGAAAAATTAGATAAGAAGAGGAGAGGAGGGGAGTTTAGTAGAGGGAGAAACAGACATAAGAATAGGGATAGAGGGAAATCAGAGAGGAGAGGGGAAAAGGACTGCAGTCTCTAAGGAAAAAAGGAACCGAGGTCACGAGATTGGGATCTTTGCCGAGCAGCGGCCGTGTCCCTCATTTTGCCTACGGGCCGTCGGATCAAACCGACGGCCCAGATTTCCGATTTTTTTTTTTTTTAATGTTGGAAACAATAGATCTGGCGCTTTCCGACGGCCCGGTTTTTTAAAAAGCTTTTAAATCTGGTCCGCTCGGTTTTAATGTGGAGATCTCGACGGCCCGCATTTTGAAATAATATGGGCCGTTCGATCTTGACACGTGGACGGTCGAGATCGAAATTTAAAAATTTTGAAAATAATCCCCTTAATTCGTCTTCCTCCTCCTTCACATTCTGAAACCGTTCCCTCTAAACCCTAATCCTCTCAGCCACTCTCTCGCCGTCAAGCCGCTTCGCCGTTCTCTCGTCGCCTTCGGGTTCTCTCTCACCGTCGACTTTCTCTCTCTCTATCTATCTCACTAATCCTCGCTGTTCTCTTCTCTCTCTCTCACTTTCTCTCGAAGCTCTCTCTGTCCCTGCTCTCTCTCTCGCATATCTCATTTGATTTTTGCTTCACAAAATTTGACGAAAAAGAAATATTGTCAACATTTGTGCCATTAATAAATTTTTTTCTTCAATTACAAAGTTTGAGAAAGAAAAATTGTAAAGTTTGTTGGCGATGGATTTGGGACCGTGGTCATCGGTGACCATTGGAGATGGAAATCCAAACAAGAAATATTGTCCATTGCATTTGTGCCAATGTTGCTCATATGGTGGTCATTGGCGATGGCGGTGGTCGCCATTGCATTTCAAATTTTGTTTTTTTTTTTTTTTTTGGGGTTTTTTTGGCGTTTTCTCTTCACAAAATCAAAGGAAAAAAAAAGCCAAATTTAGGTGAAAATCGCCTTACCCGGTCCGTCGTGGTGGAGGGGAGTGGATGTCATGGCATGGCGTTAAGGAAAATTACTGAATTTTTCATACTAATTTGGCCTATCAAACTCAAATTTTTGATACTGATTTTCCCTGCCCATGCTTTCATTTTCTCGCTAATTTGGCTGCGTCGATCTATTATCTCTTGAAAGAACGTAATTGGAGAATTGCGCGGGTTGGCTCTGGTACAGTCTAATTGGTGGTATTGACCATTCGGTGTGCATTTCATTTATTTTAGGTCTTTTTTTATCAAAAAAAAAAAATTTAGGACGTTCGGTGTGCTTCTTCGACACTTTTGGGCTTACTTTCTTTCCCAAATAAAAAAATTATTATTATTATAATTATTGTTTTATTATTTGTTGGTAGATTGGTTGGGCGTGGCTTCTCTACATGGTCTCCTACGCTGGACGATCAGCGGCTATTTCATCTGGCTCGGACGATCTTACTAGCTTGTGCGACTCGGATCTCCCCGCCGGACATGGGAGGATCCTAGCCATGGTGACGGTCTTGGGCATCGATCCATTCTCGTTGATTGCCGCTTCTTTGTGATGAGCCGGACTTCAAGATAGTTTGGGAGGGAGCGGATTCTCTTCCTTGATCGAAGTTGCTATGCTACCGACGCATGGTTTCCCAAACAAAACAATGTATTGTTTTTTTCTTTGGATTCGTATCCTCTAACGAGATATGTCCTAACGTAATTGTTTATCTCTAAACAATAATATTTGGATATTGAACATCGATGTGTGTTCTTTTAATTGCTAACCAAACCCTTTTTTGGCAATGCATTCTCAAAAATACCATAACCCAAAAAGGGTAGACACTCTAGTCTACCACTTAGGACTTAATTTTGACATACACATTCATTTGTTTTTAGGGCCTAATTTTCAGAACAAATTTACAGCTTTTTATTTTTATTATTTTTATTATTTTTTTAATCGAAGAAGAAAGCATTAAGTATACCCTTTAAATCCAAGCATATGTTGACAACTTTATTATTTCTTATTAGATACTCAGGACCGAATAGTGTATACCCAATTGTATAATGTGTAGCTTTGATAAGCCAAGTATATATTACTATATATAATATGCTTAAATTAACATGCATTATCTCATGAAATTTCAAGAGTTAATCCCGGGGAGACAGGGAGTAGAGATTAGACAATTACTAAATCTTATAATACGGTTAGATAAGCAAATTAATTATATATATATATATATATACATATATATATATATATGCATGTATATTAAAAGATTGTTAACTAGGAGGTAGCTACGGTTTTGAATTATGAGGAGAACCGCCTGAATTTTTTTCTCTATTTTTGATTTTTCAGTTAAATTTAAATAAAATAGTCAAAAATCTAGTCAGAGAGAGAGAGTGATGGAAAAAAAATAAGAAAAAACATAAAGTATTACAAATAGATATCTCAGATTTTATTTCATTAATCAATTATTCAGTGTTATAATTTAATAACTTATTATTTTTTAAGTTTTACACACACTTAGCACTGGCACTGTCACTCATCCACTACTGCTGCTATTGCTGCTACTTAAAATTATTATATTTTTTACATTATTTTTTACGCCTAATTAATTTCTTAAATGTGATACATATTGCAAGGGTGACATACACAAAAATCATGCAATGTGCTGTGACCTCTGGCAGCTTTGTCATTGCAAGGGTTAATGATGAGCAAGTTCATCAAAGAAAATTCATATTGCAACGGCTGTTTGGCCAAGGGAAATCAAAACAGAAGTGCTGTTACACTACATTCGATCATATGGAACATGATTTAGATGAAAACAACTGCTCCGCATGGCATCCAAACTTCCACAAAACAAGCATGGGGTAAGACTGATAGGATTTTCGACATTAAACAAGATCAAACTTCTAGTACGCGTATGATGTTCTCTTCATCATTTTCAAAAAATCATCGACATCAACTTCTCCATCACCTGTTCAATAGGAAGCCATCAATTATCGCGAAAAGAAACATGCATGCTCAAGAGCATATAGAATTTGAAGGCATGAGCATTATGTGCCTCTATAACAGATAACGTGTTGATTAGGCTGTCTTTAGCCAGTGCTTTAGCCAGCATTAAATGACTAGATAAGAAAAGCTCAATTAAACTATCAAATTCAAGGTCGAGGTCAAAGTTCATGAGAATATCAAAAATATTGCAACCAAATCAAGGGAAAACTACTTGCCAGGGAGAAGTTTAGGAGAGCAGATGATGCAATTAAAGATTCAGAAACTGTAAATAGAGAACGGTGGCACTAATGATCCCAAAAAGATGCCCGTCAAATAAGAATGTTTACTTACGATGTTGGTCTGCTTCTTTAACCATATCTTGAATCTCCCTGTCAGTGAAGTGCTCACCCAATTCCTTTGCAATATTTTGAATATCGGAAGCAGATATCTTTCCCTGCATCAACATGAATAGGTAATATTGAAAGCACACAAAGGCTATGACTAAGATAAACAGAACTTTACGTTGTTATCTTGGTTGATGATGCAAAAGCTTTCATGAGTTCTTCCCTTGGTGTCCCTTTCTCCCATCTTTGCAGTCATCATGTGATAAAATTCACCAAAATCAGATAGCACCACTGCCATCCTTGTCCACATCTGCAATCATTTGATCGATTTGCTGGAATAACAGTTCAAGGGATGCTTTTGTTATGATATTGCAACATGTTTACTTACCGAAACAAAAGCAAGGAAGACCAAGGCACTGAACGTTTCTGTGTATTACCTCACCAACATGCCAAAGTGTGAGAAAACAGAGTTGTGGATCAAGACTGACAATAAACCTTTGTCTTGGAACGACTACATCTTGCAATACTAAGCAAACTCTGAACAGAGTATCCAATTTTGGCTTTTTTTTTTATCAACGTAACTAATACTTCAAAAAAATAAACATACAACAACATTAACATAAAATCATGTTGGTTTCTGAGCACCGTCCTGATCAGGTGTTCATAAATCAGAGAAAATATAGCATAAAAGATAGATACACCTGTGTAAAGTATCAAATCCTTTCCAGTGCCTGGGACAAGTGTCTGATGTCTGGAATACAATCAAGTATAGGAGAGAAGGTTTCTCACAAGTTCTTCTTTGGTCATACCAACACCAGTTTCTTTGGTCATATCATCGCTGCAGCAGATGATGATGGGAGCTCCCGTGGTTCATCAATTGCCTGCTGCTGTGCTGTTGTTACAGGGGGCTGAATCGGTTTCTTGAACTAAACCAATATCATCGTCATATTGTCACATCCTTCACCACTAGCTGTGGATGGGGCTAAACACCTATCAAGTACTCAAGGATGAGATTCCATGCTTTAATTTATAGTTTACATTCAATTCTCAAAGAAGATCACTCCCTAACGAAGGGCATACCTCACGCAAATGCTCCTGTGGTTCATCAATTGCCTGCTGCTGGCCATAGAGCTAACAGGGACCTGATCAATTGCCTCACGCAAATGTCACAGTCCTGGAGATACTCTGGACGGCCTAATGAAAGAAATGCAAACTTCTTTAGTAGGACTGATCAACACCAGCATCATGGAGATGAAAGAGCTGATGCAATTGACCTTGAAGTGCAGTGGCATTCTCCAAATCATCTGGTTCTCTGGCCGTTGGCCTTAGTAGGAATCGAACAAGCCAGTGAAGCAACCCAGAAACAAAGAAGATGATAGCAAGAACTATAATGATGAGCAGTACACTCGGGCTAATCTTGTTCTCCAGATTGAAAGTAACAGGCTGAAGGTTGGGTGGAGGTGGCGGCTGAGTTAGAAATGGTGGGTGGTTCATCAATGGCGGAGGAGAAGCTTTTTCGTTGATTTTAGTGAACACCCAGCTCATGTTTTCCTGGGAAAATGAAGGAAAAACTCACCAGGAGTGAAGATTTGAGCTTTGGTCTTTAAAAATCATGAAAAAATCATCTGCCACAAAAAACAAATCCAAGGCTATGGGATGAACAATCCAGCGGAGTAATTTATCCTAGCTATAGTTTTCATGTGGGTGTGTGGGCTGTAAGCAGGTTTTGTGATGCAGACTTGTTGTTTTACTAAGCTTGCTTTGTTGCTTTTACTACAACTGGAACCTGCAAGTCAAGTTGGGTAGGGCGCGACGGATTCCGGGATGCTGCTTCGCCTGGCGAAGCAGCGTCCCCTGCTTCTCCCCTTTGGGACGTCGGATCAAACCCTGACACCACAAGTATAAGGGGAAAAGCCCCCCCCTCAACCTTCCCCTCAAGTGTGCATTAGCTTAAAAATACAATTCAAGCTACAGAAGCAGACAAGCATTTCCAAAGTAATAATAAACATACAACAGGCTATTTGCTGACAAACATGAAGAGTAGCATTTTTCTTCAAATTTCAGAGACATTATCTGATCACATAGAACAAGAGGTTGTAGATATTGTCATTGTCAAAAAATGAGAATGGGCAGAGTAACCTCTTACGCGGTTTTCCATCAAGTGTATGCCGATAGCTTGATTCTCATAAACTCTAAAACTTGGAACAGCTTGTAATATCATCATTTGAAGTATCAATATGTGTAGTCAGATACCCTTCTCGCATGTGCAGTCCACACGACGGAGTATGTAATTGTTGTCCCTATGATATACATAGAAAGCATTTCACATAACTTGCCTTCACTTATAAAATAAAATATATTCAAATTTAATGATAAGTTCGCCACAAAATTAATGTATGGTATTATCGAACAATGTATTATATGTAATCAATGTATGTTTACCACTAACAACTGCATATATATCATCGGCGGCTGATATTGTTGGGTTTGAAGCTGTTCTATGGGTGACGCAACATGTAACTGTGATGATAAACTACCTAATTCCTACAAGATGACAAGATCTACATTATAAGTATAAAGCACATACAGTAAACAAATGTATCAGCAACAAGACGTTATGACAGTTATAATTAATAATGAGCAATATAGTAAATAAATATACCCGCTTCTTGTGTTTAATTTTCAAGACAACTTTAGGTCTTCTTGTTGCATGCAGCGTCCAACACGTTTTCTCATTCCTTTGATTGATCCTCCGCACTTTCCTCCGGATGTTCTCCACAGGTGTAAGGCCTCCTTGCTTGTCCCTTCTTCGATATTTAAATTACAAAATTCAACAACATTATTAACTCCTACAACAATCTCTTTCCATTTTTTCCCGACCATTCGATGTCGATTCCATCCGAATACAATTTCTCATAAAATTATCACCAACCTTGCGCACCATGAACGCGAATCTTCCTCGTTTGCTTATGCTTTGAGCTTGTAACAATACAAATAAGCTTTGCATTTCTAGTCCACCTCCTCATAATGTAGTGATTGGGAATTGCGCAACAAACCATGAACATTGAGAACTACAAACGCATGAACACACAATATTCCAACACTTTGAAATCTTTTACAACTACAATCAACGTTTATACTCAATTCATCAAACATAACTACAACCTCATTCCTCGAATCCGTATAATAAACCATTACATGCATGGGATCAGCACGGGATATGATACGCCAACCGGGTACCACAAGCAATTCTTTTTGCACCATCTTAAACATTGTTGGGGTATAAATTTTTGAAGCATGAAGTATAAAAGGACAATGGTTCATAACAAGATGTGGAATTTTCTGTCTGCATGCAAAATCAGCCATCGCCTTTTATGCGTCTCTTTTATCAACAACTCTATCAAAATGGTGGAAGAAATCCCATATTTAAATCACATTTTAAGGGGACTTAAGTCACTATTTAAGCTTTTCCATAGTTGTGTGCTTTGTATACCCAATGTGAAGACATTTTTCATATAACATGACGCCCACTTAAACGTGATACTATACATGCCTTTAGCCACAAAGTGCACGGAAGCTTTTTCATTGAGACCATTGTAGCCCATGCAAGTTCAAAATCAAGCAGATGAATAATTCCATGCATACATCTAGTAAATTCGAAATAATTCCGATAAGAAGCCAAATGCTTGGTTGCATTTTGTAAATTATGCCATGTACACAACCCATGACAAGTATGAGGCATTACAAAACTAATAGCTTGCATAGCAAAGATCCCGACAAGAAGATAGTAATGGGTGCCCCGCCTTCACCATGACATTTCAAAATGTCTCAAACAACCACATAAACGATTCCATTGCCTCATCATACAAAGAAAGTTAAAGACCAAATACTACCATTTGCCGATGACGGCTAAACCCCGTAAAAAACACCGAAAGGCCTCAAACCTTTATTTGTTCCATATGTTGCGTCGAATGTCACAACATCTCCAAAGGTTGCATAATCAAGAACCATCTCCTGGATCAACCCAAAAAATATTAGTAATCGATCATTTGTGTTAAGTCAAAATCATGATAAAATTGTCTATTTTTCATTTCTTTATCGCGAAAGTATGTTAATATGGCCCCCGCTCCCCACACCGCATACTTCGCGCCTCCTAACTCAAGATATGATTTCGATCTTCCTCGCATATATCCAACATTTTCCCTACCACCTACTCCATCACCATTAGCTCATGGGTGTCGCAAGGTCTCAAACCGCATTCTGGCCATCTCAATAACATGATCTTGCAAATTTGACACCTCCCCTTTGGGACCTCAAAGATATGGCGTGTCTCGTGAGGCTCTAGTTCATAATTATAGTCCCCACAAAATGTTTTACAACAATACCATGTTTTCCCGTATTAACATGCATTCCATTCTAGCAGACACCCACATTTTGTTTCCCAACGCGTTGCATGACCTCCTTTCTTTATCAATTTCACGTTTCCTCTTTAGAACAAGAAAATATTCAAATATCTCCACATTATCTTTTTTGATTTTCTTACAAAACCCATTTTTCTAACAGAAAACCCATTTTTTGACCATATTATTTCCAAAATTTCAAGTATCATCCATACTCAAATATCATATCAATGTAAGAGTCCACTGCCATTGAATATAAATATGCAAATAATTTTTCTGCATTTACAAACAATCCATTATAAACAATTTACTATTAATTTTACTATATACGTATTAATCATCTAATATAATCAACATATTTACAATCAATATATTTTTTCTTATATACAGCTTTACTAAATCTACAAACTTCCCGCCGAAAGTCACCAAGAGATACAAATCAGCAAACTTCACAAAGTCATCGCTAGTGAGATGCAAAACTTCCCCGCCAGCCAGCTACCAATAATCTGGATTTATCTCCTTGTTTTTTTCTTATCTCCTCAAGTAACTCACAAGCACAAATTTATAATCTGGATTAATTTTTTTAATCTCATCATTTTAAAAAAAAAACACGAATCGTTAATGGAAAAAAAAACACGTCTCGTTAATGGAAAAAAACACAAATCATAATGGAAAAAAAACAAACAAAGGGAGACCCAAACTTATTTTCTACACACAATTTCTCAGCACAGCAATAAAAACACCACGAACACGTCAAACAAAAACACCACTAACCCATTTTTTTTTTTTAAATTTCGTAATGGAAAAGAAATTTCTATTAATGAAACAAATGTAGTTTCATTTGTACACCCGCATTCGGGCATATATTACAGAAAATAAATTAATAATATATTTTTTCAGATTTTCTCGAGGCCAAAAAAACAAAAAACAAGAATAAAAATTCAATTACCCGCTTCTTCGACCTCTCCGCAACGTCGCAGTAACGTATTGACGGGTGATAAGAAAGGTTGTTGTTGAGTACGGCAAAGTTCGTCGCTTTCCTGCCGCCCGAGGACCGAGATTTGGCAGAGCAGGCGACATGCAGGATTACGGTATTCGGGGACCGAGAGAGCTGAGCGAGCGGCGACGAAGTAGAGAGTGACTCGAGAGGATTAGGTTTTCGTAGGCAACGGTTTGAGAAAGTGACGGAGGAGGAAGACGAAACCGGGAAATGTGTTTCAAAATTTTCAAATCTCGATCCGGGCCGTCCACGTGTCTTAAATCGACGTCTCGTATATTTTTGTTTTTATTTTCGAAGGTTAATCTTGACCGGCCCACGTGTCAAAGATCCGACGCTCAGACCATTTGGAAATCTGGGCCGGCCGGATCTGGATAATAAACCGACGCCCGGGGATAAAAGTTTTTTTAAAACCGGGGCAGGTTAACGGACGATCGCCTTGATCTATTGTTTCCAACATTTTTTTTTAAAAAAGGAAAATCTGGGCCCCGACCAGTAGTGTTGAAAAAATCGAGTGATTCATGTGGTAGTAAGGGTGGGGTGTGGGACTTGTGATTGTGGAATCGCAAAGGAAATAATGGGTGGCGGATGGAAGGTAATATTAGGGAAAACTAGAAATGGTAAAGGGTTCGCAGACCTACCAGATTTTCGCCGAGCTTGTTGAGCGATCAAGGATTTCATCAATGGAGCACTCGATTTGTGCTTTAGTAGAAGCGGGCGGTAGCAAGAATCGCGAAAAATCTTTCAACCTCTCGCCGACGGTCGCGGTGGCGCCTTTATTGCTGTCAAAAGCCCGACAATAAAAGTACTAACGATGCATGCACACAAACACAAGCACCTACAATTTGAAGAGACTGGTGACTGAAAATAGAGAAAAATTAGATAAGAAGAGGAGAGGAGGGGGTTTAGTAGAGGGAGAAACAGACATAAGAATAGGGATAGAGGGAAATCAGAGAGGAGAGGGGAAAAGGACTGCTGTCTCTAAGGAAAAAAGGAACCGAGGTCACACACCGAGAGAGAGGGAAAAAGGACAACAGAATGAGAGAGAAGAGCACAGAGAACATGGAGAAGAGACACGAGGGAGAAGAAGATTATAATTTGTTTTTTATTTCCTTTGCCCAACACAGTAATGGGCTAAATACAAAGGGAGAATGCACGTGGCCAACAGAAAGGCCGAATAAACTAAGTAACAAATTGGGGAAAGGGGAACAAGCAGAGTTGGTACACGTGCCCAAGCAGCTTAACAAACTAAGTAACAAAATGAACAGTGTAACAGACGAAGGGAAGGGGGAACAATTTAACTGAATTTCTTGTTAGCATTTGTTGGTGGGGAGAGGGAAATAAACAAAGTAATTCATTGTAAGAATTAAATATAATTGCAAAATTTCGGTGGTAGTTGGATAGTCCGAGTGCTTCGCCTTGTAATTGTGGATTGTTGCTGGTGCATGTCTAGGGAACCGTTGTGGAGACCTGTAACAAATTTTCAGAATTATCACGCCATCTAATACACTTTGGGCATTTTTATATAGTATTGATCATATGATAATGTCAAAGTAGTTTTGATTTACTGCCAAAAAAAGTTAATAAAATACGTGTCATTTTGTCGAGGAAAATTAAAACAAGTCTTATCTACTCATAATCGTATCTAATATCTAGAGAATTTTACAATTTTTCTTACTTACAACTACTAAAATATCTCATAATACGTTATAAATTATATTAATATTACATGTTCATATTCCGTGCAATGTAATTAAATAGCAGCTGTAATGTTAAGAAAGAGCAGTTGTCTTCTCTTATATCCGTAGTCAATTTATATGTTCACAACCGACATGGGAAGCGTCGTCGAAGCTCGAGCAGCGCAGATGTTAATTAATTAACACAGTAAGCGCGGGAAGAAACAGTGGCCGGTGGAGAGAAGGAAGACAAGCAAGTCGCAGCAGTAATTAAGAAAACTACAGTTTGGGTTGACTGGACTTAATTTTTTTTTTCTTTTTTTGGTGCCAACGGTTTAAAAAATCTTAACCCATGCAAAATAATATATATATATATTTTTTACTAAAAGTCTTGATAGGTCCGGCATTAAAGCAGATTTGATTAGTCCCGAATCACTGACAATGAATCCTTAAAACCTGTGACAGTTATATTGTGAGAATTATGACCGAGATCATCCTAACAAGCACAAGCATAAAGTAAAGTAGCCAGCTGTAGAAACCGCTCTCATGAAATGGATTGATCGACGGGAACAGGACGATAAAAAAACGCTCTTATGATAAGCTAAGACAATTATGTTAAATGATGGATTTTTAATCTAACAATAATTCTTAATTGACCCACAGTTAACTAGATTATCGTCAAATATAGGTCACATTAATAATAATATTAGGCCACATGCCATGAAAATTAAATTTAAAATCTAACATTTTTATGAAGTTTGGTTAATCCCACGTCCACAAATATGACTGTTCAATAAAAAAATTTATTTCCTTAGAAGAAAAGTAATTGTCCAACAATTGCATAAAGTTAAAGTCTCATCCATAAATGACACTAAATTACGTGAAAGTGAACAACCTATTGAATATCGAGTTATAACTCCATAAAAAAAAAAAATCAATGACTTCTTAGAAAATTATCGTAAGATAGGGCCAGATGCTCCATAAATAAGACGCTCCATAAGTGGCATTTTGTGCAAAAGATTCAAGAGTATTTCTAGCTTTTTATATCTTATAATCCAAAGCTTACCATCAAAAACATATTATCCCTTAACCCCCAAAAAAAAAAAAAAAAAAACCTCTCGTAAGGGCAGGAACTTGTTATTTAAATGTCTATTGCTTCTTTTTTTTTTATAAATATTCTAGTCTGATTATAATTTTTATTAACTTGATAGTTAAATAATAAATTAGACGGTCAGTGTTATATTTTTAAACTCTTATTGTAGTTTTTAGAATGTAAAATTTAAATTACAAGATTCAATTGCCCCTTGAAAAATAACTCAAGTTGAATCCAAATTTGTGAAGGCATCAAATTTATTTAGTTTCATGAAGGTTTTGGAAAATGAACAAAATTAATTAAATATATATAATGAACAAAAATATGCATAAAAATATTTTTTTATTTAAAAAAGGTGCTATTTTATTTATCATTTTACTTTGTTCATCATTATTTTTGTTGCGTCCGTGAGTTTTGGCCGTCCGCCTATCCAAGTATGAGTGAACTTATACGCTTGTGAAGGGGCAGAAACGGGCAACACAGAGTGAATGAAAAACGAGCGATGAAGTAAGAGTATGAGGACACGAAGAGAACATGCAATTTTATGTGAAAAATTCCGTTATATAAAAAAGGGTAAAAACCACGGCAACGGACGAAAAGTCCGAGAAGTTTCACTATTTTGGTGAAGGAGTACAGCGAGAACCTATGGAGCTATTCGTTTTCACAGGGAATTACAGTATGGGAAGTCTGACTTCTTTCTTCCTTCCTTCACTCTTTCTCTTTTCTCTCGAGGGTTCTTTACTCAGGCGTACTCAAATGAAAATTCTGAATCCTTTCCTAGTAGCCTGAAAGGGGATATTTATAAGGAATGTGGTGTCGTTAGAGGGATGACACGTGACACTGGTGCGTCAGAACTGCCTGCCTCTACCACTGTAGGTGCGGCCGTGACAGGGACACTTGTCACAGCCTGCAGATACGGCGTGTAGGGGCGTATGCCCTGTAGGTACGGCGTGTCAGAGGCCGTTGATCACTCGTGGCAGCGCGTGTTGTGCAAGTCATCCGTGCTGGCATCCTCGGTCATTTTGGCTTTTCTAGCTGTCCTCGTTCTCACATGGGTCAAAGTGTCCTCTCGGACTGCCAGTGCCACTTTTGATTGCTTAGCTTAGTTCTGCGGGCGCTCGGAACAAACTTAACCATTTGGGCCTAGTCGGGCTTGTTGGCCTCTTGGGCCAGCTTACCCATTTGATCTTCTGGGCCTGCGATTGTAATTTTAGACCTTGGGTTCCGAGACCCATCATGAGTCCCCCTTGTCAAACGGTTCGAGGACTCAGCCGTTTGACATGTCTTGCGAGCACCCTTCTATTATGATAGTTTGCTGCCTCCGTCTTTTGTTGACAAGAACCGTGTCCGAGGTCTTTACAAATCTAAGACCTGTCTTTCGCCGCCATTTTATTTCCTTGCGGAGTATTAAATGTGATATCCGATTGATGTGACGTCACTTCGGGAAGCCCCAAAGCCTGCGCTTGGTCACTACGTATGGGGAATTGACGCGTGGCAAGGTCATAATGAGGGCGCTCTTTTTCTTTGTTTTTTTTGTTTGAAATTTCCTTTAAATTCTCTATCACATCTTCATTCTTTCCCTCCTTCTCTTCTTCGTTTCCTTGGCGTTCTCTGAAATTCTTGTTGCCGTTGAGTTTTCGCTTCCTACAACCATGGCTCCCGGCGTCAAAGACATAGCCTCTTCTCTTTCTTCCCAAGACCTCAAGCAAATCAGGGCGAAATATGGCATTCTGAAGTCCGATTCGATGGTGGTTCCAAGAGCAACAGAGAGGGCGTGCAGTCCTCCAGGCGATTTTATTGCTGTCTACGAGGTTCACCTTAAAGGTGGACTTCGCTTCCCCGTCGCACAAGAGCTTTACCGTTTGATAAGGGATCTGGCTGTTCCGCTCGCAAGGCTTCAGCCTAACGCTATCAGGTATTTGGTCTCTCCCCGCGTATTCGCGTGCTGTCATGATAAAGTCTTTGAGGCGGCAATGGTGAAAGTCATGTTTCGTTTCACTCATAATCTTGACTGGATCACCATGACTCCTTGTCTGGAGTTTGATGAGATGAGTGGAGGGAATCTGGATTCCACGAAAAGGTGAAAGGACAGGTTCTTTTTTCTGAGAGTCGTTGAGGATTGGCAGCTCTCGCCCGTATGGGAAAATGTGGCAAGCAAACATTGTTCTGAGGTTATTGATGAAGAGAGAGAGGCTTCCAACGAGGTCACGGATTTAGTGATGGCCAACCTTGGCAGCTTCAATGTGGGGAAGAAGAATACTTAGTTGTCTCCTGAAAAGTTGGCTGAGGCCAAGTCGGTAACGTCGTTTGGGGATTCTGCCATTCCGACTTCGAAAAAGAAGAAGAAGAAGAGAAAAAGAGAGAGTTCCCTAGTCATTCAAGAATCGTCCGAGAGGCCACAGAAGAGTCCGCGGGCTGAGGCCCCAGAAGGCCCATTGGATGTTGCTGATGAGTCCTCGTCAGGAGACGACTCCGTAACTGCTCCCATGGGTAAGAAGGCAATGAGGTTGGTTTCTGGTCCTCCCGCGGAGTCTGGGGTCGCCGCCCCTTCTTCTTCTGGCACCGAGACCCAGCACGAGGTTTCGGCCATTCTTGTGGGTCCCTCGTCCGGCGTCCCTATTGCTTTGAATGTCTCGGAGGAGGCGACTTTTGATGTTATCGTAGAGCCATGCGAGATGGAGGCAATCGTCGCTGCCACTGCTGAGGGCCTTTTCAACATTCTTAGCGGCGATGAAGCTGAGGTCACGGTCTCAGAGATCCCGGCCACTGCTGGGGCCTCGGATGTTGCGGAGCCCCCATTACCGAAGGTCCTCCATCCGAGGCTACTTTTGATGTTTCTGCGGCATCCGCGGAGCACCCACTCGTGCCCGAGGCCTCTAAGTGACCTTGGTTCCTTTTGCAGCTCCAGGATTTAATCGGTGGCCTTAGTTAGCTGGTGGGCGAAGTCGCTCAGTCTCGCTCGGAAGCGGAGTCTTCGAGGGCCGTTCAGGAAGAGAACCAGCGGCTGCAAGCGGCGCTTGCTGAGGCTACCGCGAAGAGCGCTTCATCTGAGGAAACCCTGAGGATCTTACAGGTCCAATACAGATTCCTCCTGGAATGGAACCTTCAGTTGGAAGAGGAGCTGAGGGCCTCGGTGAAGGCTACGAACATAGCGCCCCTGCTGGAGACCAAGTTCTGGGATGGCATTCATTTGTGCCGCCGGCTGATGCAGCTCTTGTACCCACGATTCCCCATCGCCGTGCTGGATCCGTGCAATGTGAGCGCCGCACGCCCTGAGGACGTGTACGGTCTTCCAAGGAGGCCATTTCCTGGCTCTTCGTCCGAGCTGCTCGGGGGTCCTCGCTCCTCAGATCAGCCGGGGACCTCGAGCCACAGAGAGGGTCTTTATCTTTAGAAGGGCAATCCAGGGCCGTTCCTCCTCGAGGCCCTGACGAGGGCTAGCTTTCTTTTTCCTTTCCCCTTGTTGTATAACATACATGAATAAAAAGGAAATCTTCGAGTTTATCATGAGCGCCTTGTTTTTTATTCTCGATCCTTGGAGTATGCTCCCCACGGAATGATCTTGTATCCGTCTGGCTCTCTCTCTCTTTTTTTCACCCAGACGAATCTGAGTTTTACCTTTACGACCTCTTGGGCCGCTCGGATGAATCCGAGTTTTGTTTACGACCTCATGGGCAGCTCGGATGAATTCGGGTTTTGTTTACGACCTCTTGGGCCGCTCGGATGAGTTCTGGGTTTTGTTTACAACCTCTTGGGCCGCTCGGATGAATCCGAGTTTTGTTTACGACCTCATGGGCCGCTCGAATGAGTCTGAGTTTTGTTTACGACCTCTTGGGCCGCTCGGATGAGTCCGAGTTTTGTTTACGACCTCTTGGGCCGCTCGAATGAATCCGAGTTTTATTTACGACCTCATGGGCCTCTCGGATGAGTCCGAGTTTTGTTTATGACCTCTTGGGCCACTCGGATGATTCCAAGTTTTGTTTGCCGCAGACGATCCGCCTGTCACTGGTAGCATCTCTGTAGGTGAGTGGCGTTCCAAGTCCAGGTACCAGCTTGCCCTCTTGGGTGCACAGTTTGTAAGCCTCTCCTCGAAGGATAGCGGAGATAAAAAACGGTCCTTCCCAATTTGGTGAGAGCTTGTTCCTGCCGGTATTTTTTTCCGTAGCTTCCACGCTCCTCAACACCAGATCCCTGACCTCGAATTGCCACGCCTTTACCTTCTTATTGTAAGAGCGGGCCACTTATTGCTGGTAGGCCGCTACCCTAAGCCTCGCCTGATCGCGAATGTCTTCAAGCGCGTCGAGGCTTTCTCGGAGCCTCTGACTGTTATCCGTTACGCTGAAGTATACAACCCGAGGGCTGGTGAGGCCTTCTTCAATTAGGATAACGACTTCGACCCCGTAGCAAAAACTGAAAGGGGTCACTCTTGTGAGCTCTCTGGGCGTTGCCCTGTATGACCAGAGGACCGAGGGCAGCTCATGTACCCATGAGCCCTCGGAGGACTCTAGCTTGGTCTTCAGCCCATGTAGGATCATGCAGTTCGTCACTTCCACTCCGCCTGTTGGGCTCATGGGTATACTACACACATATGTACCAAAGTGATCCTCAGCAGTGAGATTTAGTGAATAATTTTCTGGTGAATTGCGTCTCGTTGTTAGTCACGATACACTCTAGTACTCCAAACCTGCACACGATATTCTCGAAGAACTCCGTCGCATTTTGCTCCGTTATCCTAGCCAGTGGCACTGCTTTCACCGATTCGGTGAAGTAGTCTATTCCAACAATTAGGAACTTTCTCTGCTCGGGGGCGAGGGAAAGTGGTCCGAGGATGTCGAGCCCCCATTGGGCTAACGGCCACGGGGATTGTAGTGCCCGAAGATCCGTGTGGGGGCAATGGCTCATGTTGCTGTGTAGTTGGTAGTTTTCGCATCTGCGCACAAAATCCATGGCGTCATACTTCATTGTTGGCCAGTAGTATCCTTGCCTCATAAGCTTAAAAGCTAGGTTCTTTCCCCCGATGTGGGATCCACATACTCCCAAGTGTACCTCCTGGAGGGGGTAAGACACCTTAGGTAAGGGGTGGAGAAGCCCCGTCGGTACAGCAAGTTTTTGGATACCGATTTAGGATCAATTCGTAGTGATCAAGTGTATGAAATTTTTGGATAATGCAAACCCATCGGAATTGGGAAAGGTGTTTGCAGATGTTGATGTGAAAGGTATTGGTAGGATATTATACCTTTCAGTCAGGTTATGAATTCTGAATAAGAGACAAAACTAATCAAATCAAGAATAGGTGTTAAATCCAATTAGTAACTAGAACACCCCTTGAGTCAGTTGATAGACATTAAGAAATCTAACTATGAAGAGTTTTAAGGATATATATATATATTCAGAAGAAAAGATCAAGCCGACTTATTTTAATGAATGATTTGGAGTTAGTTGAAATCGGCATTAGCCTCTCAAGATTTTGTATGGAATTAAAGGAGCATTGGCTAGGTACTGTTGTGGGTACCTTGGAACCTCTAGAAAGTATGATAAACTGATGAGGTTGTTATGGTTGGTTGAGTAATGGGTTACTCGGAGGATTAACCAATCGATAAGTGGGCACAATAAAGGAATAGGTGATTTCTAAGACCAATCTGTATCCATAACATGTCGATTATGGATGATTGAAAAGAATTTTGCTACAGCTGTATTCGGATAAAGAAATGGTTGCTACGGAGTTCGAAAGTACTATTTGAGTTTTGAATTTTTGTGGGTGTTCATGAATTTTATGGGATGGATCTTTCAGTCATATTTGGATCCACATTGAGAGGATCTCGTGATGGGTCCAAGGGAATATAGAAATATGTACTCCGTGGGATATTGTGCCATGGGTTGAGAGCAGTTGTTAACTAAAAATCTGATAGAGAAAGGAGCACAAGTTTAATCTAAGAATATGCCCCGTTGAGCGTATGGTGCCTTTGATAGCACAATTTTGAATCAGTAGGACCTTAAGTGGTGACTAAACAGGGAAGGCTAATTAATGTTGAGAAAGGGGTATGGCTTTCTTAGGATTAACTGAATCTGATAAGAAATTTGACAAGTATCCCTTGAGGATTGTAAGGATTGTAGTGTTCACGAGTCGTTTAACTCGAGAAAGGTTTGTAATCGTTAGGATGAGATACAAAAAGGTAATTTTGAGGAGTAAAAAGGGGCAATTGATCTCCATGTTATTTGAGATGACCATTGATGGGGCTAGTAAGTTAACGTAGCAAGTAATATCTTGGGGATGTTAGAATTTTTCTATCCCAGTGTTGTGATATGTGACTATCCCTATATAAGTGGGGGAGAGATTCATAGTTAGAATTATTCCGCTAGTACGTCGAAATTAATAGTTGGAATCTCCACTTTGGAAACTTAGGGATGTTACCTAGGAGGTAGCTAATATCGGATAATTTCAAGAGTTATAATAGTCAATATAGTCTTGCGATATTGTGAATGGATAGACCCATTTAAGGATTGCTCGGAGAAACCTTAGCATCTTTAAGAAATTTGGCCTTGATGTTGATAATTGATGTTAAGAGTTTTAGACTCAATGTGCTTTTGGAGTTGTAGGAGGTGTGAAAGGAAAAATTGCAAATACGTTCAAATTCTTGGACAATAGGGGTCGTTTTCTTAAATTGGGAGATAGAAACGTATTAAAAGTATTATAGCCGTGATATTTTGGAACGAGAAATCCCTATGGTTTTGTTTCAAGACAATTCACTTATATTATAATTATGGAGAACGTGTTCGGATTAAATTAGGTGGCCCATCGGTATGCCAACAAGATTCTGATGTTTTTAAGTATTTGGGTTTTGAGATTCTGGGTAATGACCTAAAGCTGTAATAAATTTTTTGGTTATAATTATAATTGTAGTTTCTAATCTGGTTGTAATTTGAGAAATGGTAGGGATTTTTTGCATGATATGGCTATCTCGGGATTTGCTTTAAATATGGTTGACGTGTAATCTAAATATTTCACATAGATTGTGTATTCTAAGAAAATGTCGGTTTGATAATATATCAACGAAATAGTGAGGATATAAGGAATTTCGATTTTGAGGTTGTTTGCGATTTGAACTTTGTGCCAAAATCTCGATTGAAACTTGATCAGGGAGTTTTAGGAGTTAAGTGAACTTTGATGTAGAGGCAAACTATAATCGGATAACTCGTAGCTAGATAAATAAGTAGAGTAGCGCAGCGGAAATGTGGTGAACCCACATATGATGAAGTTCAATATGAGGCTTAGAAGAAATGTTTCCCTTCTAGACTTAAGATAGGACCAAGCAAAAACTCTCAACCATTTGAGGTTGCAAGTTAAGTTGGAAAAGTAGTTAACGAATTTGGTGTGTCTTCGAACTCGGTAGTATTAGATTATGATAGAATGCGTTGGGTAATAAGAACCAGGATAATTCAACGCTCAAAATTCTTCGAGATAACCGTTTAATCAATGAGGTGATTTGGAAACGCTAGAAGAATTTAGAAGGTTACCACCGATTATAGGAATTTAAGGTTCGGGGAGAATGCTTATTATTGAGACTTAGCATAAATTAAAGTAAGAATTTTCAACTGATTGAGTACTTGAGCTAAGTCGCTCCGAATTAATAGGTTTAAGATGCCCTCAAACTTGGTAGATTAATGTGAAGTTTTTCCCAAGTATCGTAAATGTTGGAGTAAATAAGTAATTGTGATGAATTAACTTGAGAAATTTAAAGCTTATCCTCATAAGGAGGTTTCAATTTAAGTTTTGATAGAATGAAATGAGTAATAAGGATCAGAACAATTCAATACTTGAAGTATTCTGGGATAATCGTTTAACCGAGAAGGTGATTGGGGATGCTTGGGAGAATTCCTCTGACTCAGGGAGTTCGAGATTCGTCAAATTTCGAGAACGAAATTTATATAAGTGGGGGAGAATGTGATGACCCAGTTCCGAAATATGATAATTGGAAGGTAGATAAGTTAAAATAGATGAATTGTGTTCAAAAGATATGGGAGGAATGGATTGGAAAGCTCAAAGAACCGGAACTAGTAAATCGGAAACCGAAATTGTAAGCGGTGAAATGTAGATTCGTTGACAAGATTCGGGTTTTAAATTGTGATAATCATGACTTATTGAGGTTATATAATCAAGAATAAGGTCTAAGGATGTGAAAGATTGGATTAGAATGGTCAAAATGGGTCCCGAATGGCGAAAACGCGACGTAGGCTTGCTGCAGGCTTGTCGCGGGCCAGATTGGCGCCCTCCGCGCACTCAAGCCCTCCTATCAAGCGCAAAAACCGGTGGCATACCCGAAGCCCTCCGCCTGCTGGCCGCTTGAGCAGCTGCGCGATATATAAAAGTGCGCCCAGCTTTCTCCTCTTCATTTTTCACGGTCCTAGGGTTCTAAAGAGAGAGAGAGGGCGACGAACAAAAGAGAGAAAGGAGGAGATTGAGGCCATGAAGTCCAAATCCGGTTTCGAGCCCGTTAGAAAAATCGTAGAGCATGTCGAGGCAAGTAAATCTATACCGTTTTTCTTCCGTTTCTGTTGGTTTTCATCCGATCCCCTTCCGGTATTTTGCCTCGATACCGAACTCTAGGTATATCATTGCGATGCCCATAGTCTAATTGTGCATATATGTGAAAATCATCGTCCGATTCGTTGTTTACGTACCGTTATGCGCATCCGAAACCCTCACCCACGCGCGTGTACTGTTCATGCGCAATTGGGTGGATTTCGGCCTTTGAATTTTGGGGCTTTTGCATGAATTAGGACTAGAATATGATTACCCAAATCCCCCATGAGTTAATTCATCGGTTGGGTACCCGATTTGGTAGAATTTTGTGAAATTCCGTTCGTGAAACCCTAACCCAACGCCCGGGTGGTTTAGGGCTTCGATTTTTGGGGCTTTTGATTTATTTGGGACCAGATTATGATTATACATGACTTGGGTAAGTTGATTTACCGGTTGGGTATCCGAAATTACGGAATTTAATGGAAATTCATTCGCGATGCCCTTGATCCGCGCCCGGACACCGTTTGAGCTTCTATTTGGAGTTAAATGTATAAATTGACTTGGGATTATAGTTACCCGTGCCTTGGGTTCGATAAATTACCTGTTGGATGTCAAAAATTCCGAGAATCAACCGATTTGTGCACGTGTGCCTTGTCACGCACTATTCCCCGCACCGTCGTATATGGGTACTACTTTTCCAAAACTTCGGACGATATTGTGTAATACTTCCTTATTTAAATACCGATTAAAGGATATGTGTTTGAAGAGAGAGGAAGTTGAGGCACAATAGCAAGCACGAAGAGGAAGAAAGGGGAGAGACCACCGTTTCGATCCGATCCGGGTAAAATAATGGTAGAGCGAGCTCAGGCAAGTGTACCTCGGATGTCGTTTTACGTTTTTTACCGTTTCTTTTGCTTTAAACTTGATGAAATGTTACGAAAATGATATTGATGCATGTTTATAGTACGTGAAGCATGTTTCCTTCAATTAATCGGTTGGATTTTATGTTTATGCATATTTATTGCAAGATTTAGCTCCGATTTCGTGAATAGGCATGAAAATAGTGTTCGATTTGTCTCGAAAAGCATGTAATGAAACCCTAGCTCGAAAATGTTGTGAAGATTGAGTAAATTGCATGATTTAATGTATATGTATGGAAATTATGGCTTTAATTTCATGAATAAGTATGTGTTAGAGAACGATTTGAGTCCGACTGTTTTAGCGAAGCTCTATGTATGAAAATGAAGAGGTTTTGATGAGTTTTGACCGTAACTTCTGTTATATGAAAGTTAATTGACATCGATGTGCAACTCCTTGCATAGTTTGTTTTTGAAAATATGTACAAGTCTATACCGAGGAAATTTCTATGTACTTTGAAGTTAGCTGAAAGTAAATTGTAAAAGTCTGACTTTAAAAAAAAGGGATTTTTGATAAAAAGATGAATGATAGCCGTCCTCGGGGCTTTGTACAAGGAGGAAACGATAGCCGTCCTTGGGGCTTGGTACAAGGAGGAAATGATAGCTGTCCTCGGGGCTGGTACAAGGAGGAAATGATAGCCGTCCTCGGAGATTGATACAAGGAGGGAATGAAAGTCGTCCTCGGGGCTTTGTACAAGGAGAAAAATAATATAAAGTACCGTTTACTGTTTTATCGATATGATATATTACAGTAAAATGATGATAATGAATCATACAGTGAAAAGATGATAGGGTATTGTTTTAGAAAATAATATGAAGTACCGTTTACTATTTTACCGATATTCTTACAGTGAAATGATGATAATGAATCGTAAAGTGAAAAGATGATAGGGTATTGTTTTTAGTTTTACCATGTATTGTCAAAGTTTACAGTTTATTGTTTTACAGTCTATAGCGTAATGATTTATGAAGTATGAGGTTTGATATCGTTATAGTGTGCCTTTACTGTTTTTTCCAGATGATGTTTTGATTAAACGTTTTGGTTCTACATGGTTACATGATTGTTTTAGCATAACCGTTTTACAGTTCATATGCATGTACCTTGCTGGGCATCGGCTCACTGTTTAAGTATTTTTTCCCTTCAGATGAGACAGTAGAGCTGTTACCTAATGAAAATGAGTAAACCAAGAGAAGCTTCTGAAGGTTTTTGAGGACTTAGAGCATTGTGAAGCCACTTTTTGAAGAGTTGGTGGATGCAAACACCTAGCTAGAAATGTGATTTTGTATACCGATTCCATGCTTATTGACGTTATAGAACATGTAAATTTTTGTATGAAAAGCTTATGATATGTATGTCGGTAAAAGAAAAAGTTATGCTTCTGGTTCTTAGTTTACTTCCGCTATATACTTTGGTTTTACTGTGCAGGTCCTAGATGGTATCTCGTTATTAAACTGTTAGAGTAGTAAATATTTTTACGGATTTGTGTCATGGGTGGCACATGTGATCCTGTGAATATTTGTTGTAGGAATTGTGAATGATGGATAGTTGTGTGCTTGTTATGGATGATTATATAGGGTTATATTTTTGGATTTTTCATCCTATTACAAAGGAGACTCTGCCGAAATTTCTACAGGAGTATTGCTTTATGTTTTAGACCGTTAATGGTATTGTTGTTTTGACGGAAGCTTTAGAGGACAAAAAAAAATCTGTTCCGTCACTGGGTCCAAGCGGACGCCCTGTTGAACTCTTCCGTTGCAGCTTCATCTTCGTCGTAATTGGGCGGCGTTGTTGTTTCGACAAGGAAGTCTGCGAGTGCCTGCCCCTTTAAGGCTGGTCTCGGACGAAACCCTATATCAAATTTCTCAAATTCGATGGCCCACTTGATCGGTCGCCCGAGAGATTTCGGGCTTCTGTAAGATGGCCCTTAATGGCTGGTCGGTCAAGACTACTATCCTGTGCGCTTGAAAATAGGGCTTGAGTTTCCTCGCGGAATAGACCAATGCTAAAGCCACCTTCTTTGTGAGGGGATATTTGGTCTCGGCGTCCTCGAGGGTCTTGCTCACATAATATACGGGCTGCTGCCTGCCATGCTTTCGCACTAGTGTAGAGTTTAACGCTGTGTCGAACACGGAGAGGTAGAGATATAGCTCCTCGCCCTGCTGGGAAGAAGCAAATAGGGGTGGACTCGAGAGGTAGCTCTTGAGTCGTTGGAACGCATCCTCGTAGTCATCATTCCACCGAAAGTCCCGGGACTTTGTCCCTCTTAGGGCTTTGAAGAACGGCAGGTGCTTCTCGGCCGACTTTGCCAAGAAACGGGGGAGGACGGCCACTCGCCCAGTAAGCTGTTGAACTTCCTTCACCGTCCGTGGGGATCGCATGTCTAGGATCGCTTGGATCTTTTCTGGGTTTGCCTCGACTCCCCGGTGCGACACGATGTAACCCAAGAATTTTCCCGAGCCGACATCGAAGGTGCACTTACTTGGGTTGAGCTTCATTCCATGAGATCTAAGCACGTGGATGGTCTCGGCCAAGTCCTTCATGTGATCGCTGCTTGATATGCTCTTGACGAGCATGTCATCTACGTACACTTCCACGTTCCTGCCTATCTGGTCCTTGAACATCTTGTTCACAAGTCGCTGATAGGTTGCTCCCGCGTTCTTGAGGCCAAAGGGCATCACCTTGTAGCAGTATGTCCCTTGGTCTATCATGAACGACATGTGCTCCTCGTCCTCAGGACTCATTCTGATTTGGTTGTACCCTGAGTATGCATCCATGAAGCTTAACAATTCATGGCCGGACGTCGAGTCCATAAGCTGGTCGATACTGGGCAGGGGAAGCTGTCATTGGGGCATGCATTGTTGAGATCGGTGAAGTCTACACACACCCTCCACTTCCCATTGCTTTTCTTTACCATGACAACATTGGCCAGCCAGTCCGGGTATTGCACCTCTCGGACGAATCCGGCGTCCAGGAGTTTCTTGACCTCCTCGCAAACGGCCACAAACTTCTCGGTGGAGTAGTTTCTGCGCTTTTGTCTGACTGGTTTGTGCCGAGGATCAATGCCTAGCTTGTGAACAATGATCTCAAGAGAGAACCCGGGCATGTCGCTGGGGGACCATGCGAACACATCCGAGTTCTCTCGTAGAAAGCTGATGAGCTGGTCCCTGACAGTCTCTGGGAATGAACTCCCTATTTGGACATACTTTTCCTGATCCGCGGGATCTAGAGGGACTCAGATTACTGGTTCTCCCGACTGAGCATGTTGCGACGTTGCCTCGTCCTTGAGGTCGAGGTCTTCCATAGGTTGTGGAAGTGTTACTTGTGTGGTCTACGCTAAGTAACACATTCGCCCTGTGGATTGGACCCCGAGGACTTCTCCTATCGCACACGGGGTGGAAATTTCATCTTGAGATGCGGGATGGATGTTACTGCATTGAATGCGGCCAAGCAAGGCCTCCGAGGATTGCATTATAGATCGATGGCAGGTTCATGACGAGGAAGGTGAGGACCTTGGACGCCATCCTCGGGTGTGTTCCCAGGGTTACCTCCAATTGGATGATACCCTGGACGGGCACTGGCTCGTTGTCCAGCCCGTAGAGTGGCTCTTGTGGCACTTTCATCCGGTTTTTCTTAAGCCCTAGTTTGAAGTAGGCATCAAGTTACAGTAAATTACGAGAGCTTCCATTATCAACAAATACTCGTTTCATCTAGTAGTCATTTGCTCCATCAGAAACGAGTGCAATTACAACCAGGAGGTCGGAGTGATGAGAAGTTACATTGTCCAAGTCCCTATTACTAAAGCAAATAACATCGTCTTCACTCCTAAGCCCCGTCTGCGGCCTTTTTACTGTCGCGTGCTCATGCCCGTCTCCTCCGGCCGGTTGGCTCGATATCATATTCACGACCCCCGCAGCCACTCGATTCCTGGGGGGTTCGGCGTCACCGCCGTCCTTGCGTCCTGAAGTTTGTCCGAACCTCTGAAGGAAACGGTTGAGGTGTCCCCTCTTGATGAGCTCCTCGATTTCCTTCTGCAGAGTCCTGCAGTCTTCCGTGCTATGACCCCCAGAGCGGTGGTAGTCACAGTATTTCGATTGGTCCCCACCGTCCGGGTTCTTTAGTGGCTTGGGCCACCTCAGGAACTTTTCTCCCCGAATTTGCATTAGGACGTTGGTGCGGGTGTCGTTGAGCGGTGTAAGGTGCACAGGCCGTGCCTCTCTCCGAGCGCTCTGCTCGACCTTGTGCTGCTTTTTTGCTGCCTGGGGACCTTGATAGTCCCCGGCCTTCCTTTTGCCCTCCACCGTCTTCTGGTGAGGGTGCTCGTCCCTCTCAGGCCTCTTGGCATTGTTGGCTTCTTCGGCTGCGATATAAGCCCTGGCCATAGCCTCGGCCTCTATGAAGGTCTGCGGGTCCTTGTGAATGAGGTGCTTGAAGAAAGCACCTCCTTCGAGAGCCGAGAGGAAGGCGTTTAGCTTCACCTCATCGGTCAGTCTTGGGATTTGCCTGGCCTTAGCTACAATCCGGGCCAAGAATCCCCTCAAGCTCTCCCTGGCACCCTGCTTGATCCGGGTGCGGTGCCAAGACTGCTTCTCCACCTTCCTGTTGGAGGCAAACTGAGATAGGAAGGCCATCGCCAGGTCTCCAAAGTCACGGATGGAGTCCGCGGGTATCCCATAGAACCATATCCGTGCGTTCCCTTTTAGAGTCAAAGGGAACTACTGGCACATGGTGGTCTCGTCCAGGCCTTGGAAGCTCAGGTGCTCCCTGAAATGACTGAGGTGATCCATGGGATCACCACTGCCGTCGTACACCTCTAGATTAGACATTTTGAATTTTAGGGGGAGCGTCCTTCTCCTGATCTCCATAGAAAACGGAGACTGGAGCGCGTTAGCCCCTCCTCCACTGCTCTCTCGGAGCACCAGGTTCCATCCTCTTTCCGGTCTATCTTCCACTCGAGGTGGGACAGCCGTCTTCTTTTCGTTGAGGTAATGTCTCAACTCTTAGGGCTCCTGAACTATACGGCGCTCAGGGGCCGTGCGGGCTCCTCATGGGGGAGCGTCTCGTGGAACCGCCTCGTGGTCATCGCGCTCACGGAGGTTCCGTTGGGTCCCATAGTGGTGCCTTTTGGGGCTCTCTTCTCGGACCTGAGGACCTGATTGGCCCTCAACCCTCCGCGGGGCTCTACTACTGGAGGCCACCTGGGTCCTCGGGTTGTCACGTTGACTGGGCGACCTTTCACAGCGATTGCCTTCTCTATTCCCGCCCTATGACGCTTCAGCCTGGGAGGCCCTGTCGGGAGCCCCCGAGCTGCTCGATCTTGGAGCAGAGCGTGTTGAAGGCCTGGGACATGCCGTCTAACCTGGCCGTCAAGCCCCTAACTACGGGGTCAGGGTGATTCTCCACCCCAGTGCAGGGATCGGGGCCACCACCCTGTGATGCAACCTCTTTAGCGGGCGCACTTGCCTGTGACCTCGTGTTTACCATTTTGAAGCTTGAAGTTGATGTTGTTGTGTTGTTCGCGTACTTTCGGAAAGACGTGAAAAGTAGACTTTTAGTTGCTTTCCACAGACGGCGCCAATATTGCGTCCGTGAGTTCTAGCCGTCCGCCTATCAAAGTATGAGTGAACTTATATGCTTATGAATGGGCAGAAACGGGCAACACAGAGTGAATGAAAAACGAGCGATGAAGTAAGAGTACGAGGACACGAAGAGAACACGCAATTTTATGTGGAAAACCCCATTATATAAAAAGGGGTAAAAACCACGGCAACGGACGGAAAGTTCGAGAAGTTTCACTATCTTGGTGGAGGAGTACAGCGAGAACCTATGGAACTATTCGTTTTCACAGGGAATTACAGTATGAGAAGTCTGACTTCTTTCTTTCTTCCTTCACTCTTTCTCTTTTCTCTCGAGGGTTCTCTACTTAGGCGTGCTTAGATGAAAATTCTGAATCCTTTCCTAGTAGCCTGAAAGGGGGTATTTATAAGGAATGTGGTGCCATTAGAGGGGTGACACGTGGCACTGGCGCGTCAGAGTTGCCTGCGTCTACCACTGTAGGTGCGGCCGTGATAGGGGCACCTGTCACAGTTTGCAGATACGGCGTGCAGGGGTGCATACCCTGCAGGTACGGTTTGTCAGAGGCCGTTGATCACTCGTGGCAGCGTGTGTTGTGCAAGTATCCGAGCTAGCATCCTCGGTCATTTTGGCTTTTCTGACTGTCCTCGTTCTCACATTGGTCAAAGCGTTCTCTCGGACTGCTAGTGCCACTTTTGATTGCTTAGTTTAGTTTTGCGGGCGCTCGGAACAAACTTAACCATTTGGGCCTAGTCGGGCTTGTGGGCCTCTTGGGCCAGCTTACCCATTGATCTTCTGGGCCTGCGATTATAATTTTAGGCCTTGGATTCCGAGACCCATCAATTTTCTTTCATTTAAATTCTCTTATAACCGCACAGTTTGAAAACTTATAACAATACTAGTTCTAGTAATTAATACCGTTATAGTAGGTTTGAACCCAACCCTATAAATACGAGTTAGATTGAACCATATAACTGCTACACATGATTGTTTCCTATAAATCAAGCAGATTGCTCTTTTAAGTTACGAGAACGTATGTATTTTCTAATTTTTTTTTAAAAATACATATGTTAAATTAATTTTTATGATAATGCTCGACTGGGCCTCGGGCAAAGCTACGTTTAGCATTAGAACACAGCCCTTTAGCACAACTAAGAGCGAGCTCTTGCCTGCTCACCCTGAGTCATACCTAAGCTTTTTTCCTCGACTGAGACTGAGCCTCTACTAACAAGTATATCTGTGGCATCCGAACAAATAGATGCTGGAACCTTGATGCCAGTTATTAAAGTTTCATTGTAAAATTACAAGACGGATTTTTGAATAGGATACCACACAATACTTCACTCCCAGTAAATCGTCCAATATATCCTCGGCTGTTGTAGGAAATAATAATCGCTTCTCAGACAGTTTTAGCCGTGATTGAATAATCCTACCAACTTCTATCAATTGCTTGACCGAAGACACTCATCCATTGATTTGACTACACAGCGATTGGCGCTGTTTCATACTTGCATAATGTTATGAAGCTTGATACTTAGATCACCATTCCGTAGCTTTTTCTAATTAAAACTTGAGCCAAAAGATAATGATAATTAATAATTAACAATAGTTTAGTAAATTAAATTTTGATGAAATGCATAGATGGACCGGGTTTAGTCTAGAATTAAAAGATGCTATCGTCTGAGTTGCATGCATTAAGGCTTCGACCTACAACTGATGGAGGAACAGAACAAAGGAGAAGAACAAAGAACACGAATGGGAAAAGGGGAGTTCTGACAGAATGATAGAGTGAGGGGGAGAGAGAATAGAGAAAGAGAAAGATGACCGAAATAATACTCTCTGTATTCCACTAACTGTAGCAATAGCTGAATATATGACATAAGTATAATAACTTCCTAACAACATTCTGTTATGAAAGAATATCAACATACTATAAGTCTAATAATTATAGAGTAAAATAAACTAAATATAATTAAATAAACTAAATGTAATTCTTAAACTTAAGTGGTGATCGGGTTGTACGTGCACTTCGTCGTGAATGCGGACAAACCGTTGGTGGCGTGGTAGCCGAGTCAATCAAACCTGTAACATCTGGCAAAGTGGTGTGCATGTCTTTGATACTGGCCGACTCTGTGTTTTCACTTCATCCATGATTAGTTGTTCACTATCCTTCAATGTTATTGGAATCTTTCTTATGAAAATAAAGATGGATGTCTCTCACAACTCTAATTATGTCCCCTAATGGGATCCAGGGCATGTTGGGTCTAACCCGATTTTTAATTAAAAGGGCTAGAGCATTTATGGATAAAGACCCGAGGGTTGGGTTTTATATCACTTTTTACGGGTCTCATATCCAATAACTTTTCTAAAAAGTGTTCCATTACGGCCAACATCTTCCCATACCCATTTGAATCCGACCAAGCTCACTTCATTGTCCTCAAGACTCATTCAGGCAAGTACTCGAGCCTCCACAAGACCCAACAACACTCACTTAAAACTGGAAGTTTCATCAGATATAGTTTGGCTATGGGAAAATAATAATAGAATTACCGTTGTGTAATTTGGTAGTCATCGGTTAAAATTATGAAAGTATTGACTTGCCTAATATAAAGTAAGATAACGTAAAATAAACTAAAAATACTTCAATCCTTTCTAGACCTCGTGCATAGCTAAAATTTTATACATTGGATTCACTACAAAAAATTTTATCTTTAGTGATAAAAAATTAGTGACAAAAATTAAATTGTCACTATTAATTATATATATGTATACTTTAGTGACAAATTTAAGTATATGTCACTAATTGTCAAATAAATATTTTCATATTTAAATTTTAAAATAAAATAATAATAATAATAATAATAATAATATAACTCACACCCTCACTCTTTCATAACCCTCATTCTTCCATATCCTTCCTCACACCCTTGCCTAAACGACCGTCAGCCATATCTTTTACTTCTCATTTCCCACAAAACTTCCTAAGAAATTCGTTTCTTTCTTCAACCATTTCCCAAACCCTCGGCTTCCTCACCAACACATATTACCTTCCCTCCCAAGTGCTCTCTTCCTCCGTTTTCAGTGAAAGCAGAGAGGAATCAAAGCAGGAGGCGCCGAAGCTACTATCCTTGCTGTCGACTACTTCTATCGTTGTCAGATGTGGTGTTTGGGAGAGTTATAGATGGACATTGCGATGAGGTTCCTTTAACATTGTCTCCATTGCTAAGTTGTTGTTTTGATTTCGGTTATCGAAATTGAAAACAGGCAAATGATTCTCCTATTTTACCTTCTTATTCACAAATAACTCCCCTTACTTTCACTATTTCCTTTGATTCCAAGTAATATTCCTATTTTGCAAGTGAATTCTTATCTCTGCAAATAATTCTACTTTATTTTGAAATAAATCTGCTCCTTTCCTCTCTCAAATTTCATTGATGCTGTGAATTTGTGATACATGTTGGAATTTCTGTAAAAATCGATTATGGAAGCAGAATCGAAAAATAGAGCTCCGCTCTCTATTTTATTTCTAGCTCTTGGACTCTTTGCAATTTGGACTAAATTAGCTGTCAATGAAACGGTGGTGGTAGGCTAGGACTAGAGGATAGACGGCGTTGTTGGTGTTTATATGCTTGTATCTGCCTTCCGAAGGAACGATAGAAGATATATTGTAACTTTGACGTTTGAATCTGCGGGGATGACAAGTTATGTTCTTTTATAAATGTCGATAATCAGGGATTAATGAAAACAATTGAGGTAGATCTGGACTATAAATCTTATACAAGGGAGACATTCTTTATTATTTGTGATGCATTACAGATTTCTGTTTTTCAAAATCTTTGGCTGCCCTAAGGGGGCAAAGAGTCAGGAAAACAGTTTTTGTGTCTGGTTGAGATAAGTTGTTCATGTTTCAGCACATCTCCTTTTTATTTTTTCGGCAAATCTTTGGTTGATAGATAGCGGATATTGGTGAAACATTGGTATTGTTTATGGAGCTTCAGACTATAGGTAACAAGAATTTGAGAAATTTGGCATTTTCACATGTTGTCCATAGCATTAGGAGAATGAATCAGAAGCATAAAGATCAAGCAAAAAATCGAGCACTTCAGAATGTACGAGTTGGAATATTACAAGTTCATGTTGATGTCTTCGTTGTAGATTATTTTCATGTTAATTGTACTTACCCTGAAACTTATTTCGGTATTCTTACAGTTGGAAGAAGAGTTGATAGCAAAGAGATCACTTGTTGCAGTTTGTGATCTTCATCGGAGGAAGGTACGGTTTGATGATAGGACATCAAATGCCATCTGCATGGTAGGCATCCATCCTTCGTCAAAGTATGCCTTCTACCTTTTAAAATATTCTATTTGTTGAGTCAATCATAAATTTAAATAAGACTGTACACGTGGTAATTTTGAAAATTACTAGGACCATGGTAGCTGCTCTTTCATTCCTATTTGGTTATGATAAAATTGAAGATGATGATGACAATGATGCTTCAAGTAGTGAAGATGATTCAACTCCTCAAAAGCCTTAAATTGTCATAAGTAAATAGGCTTTATATAAGGTAGTTTTCATTTGTTGGCTACTCATTTGATTTGCATATACATGCTTTTATGCAAGTTACTTAGTGCTACTGCTGTTGATGTTTGAGGATGTTTGCACTAAGATATTATTTTGTTTCTTTGTTTCTCTAATTGCAAAGTAGCTGGCATCACAATTGTAATTTCATTTTCAGTATTGGTGAGAATCGTTACATTATAATTATTCAATACATTTCATTAATGTAACATAATAATAGATATTAAGAACTTTAAATTTGTCATTTTCTGTAAATTATTAGTTGATGTAACGTAATATTATTAGGAATTAAATATGTCGTACCAAAATACAAATTGATCCAATCAAAGATTAGAAATATCTTCACCTACAAGAAAGCTCATGCCGGGGCTATCTGAAATATATAAGCATTTGAAAAGGTTGAAATGCTAGTTTAGCTTAGGAGCTAAGAAACAGCCTAAAATCAACAAGAATTGTAATATTTCGGATCTCAATTAGATTATTTTAATATTAATTGTGATTTTTGGGTATTTCGGATGTGGTGAAAATAAATTAAAATATTGTAAAATTTTTGGGAATGATCGGAGGTGCGGAGTGGTGCCCGGGGTGCACCCGTGTTGTTGTCCTGATGTCAAGTTAGATTTAAAAATAAAAGAAATATATAAAATAATAATAATAATAATAATAATAATAATAATAATAATATAAAAGTAAAAGAAAAAAAAGAAAAGTAAAAAAGAAAAAAAAAGAATGGGAAATCAGAATGCTGGAGTCGGGGAGAGAGAAGAGAGAGGGAAAAAGGGGATCTAGGGTTCGCAGCGAGGGAGGAGGAGGAAGAGGAGAAGGGAGAGGAAGGCGGCGGCGGCGGCTGCGTCGGCGGTGAACGGCGGTCGATGGTGGTTGTGGGTGTGGCCGCGATTGTTGCGGCAGTTGCGGATTGAGGCGGCGGCTGCGATGGGTGAGGAAATCGGTGTCGAAAGAGTCGATGGCGGCCGTTCAGTGCGGTAGCGGCGACATTGGTGGTCGCAGTGGTGCGGTGCTCGTGGGTTGAGGCGGCGGTGGCGTGCTGCGAAGGAGAGAAGTCGTTCGATGGGAGAGAAATCGACGACGGGTTCGCGAGGAGAGAGGTCGCACGGGAGAGAGGTTGGCGGCCGGACAGGTGGCAGCGACGGTGACGAGGGTCACCGGGAAGGACGGTGACGGGGGTCACCGGGAAGGCCGGCGACTGCCGTTCGAGGCGGCCGGTTGCAGCAGCGGCGAGGTGGCCATGCGTAGAGGAGAGAAGGGGGGCTGTGCGCGCGAGGCACGTGAGGCAGGAGAGAGAGAGGTATAAATCGGGTACTTCGGGACATCCTTTCTTCAGATCCGCAGAGTATGATGTTAAGGCAAGTATTTTCTAGCCCTATTCTTGGTCTGATTTAATTTCTGATGCATTTTGACACTGTGGGAGATTTTACTGACATGCATGTATTTTTAAATACCCCCAATTTATCAATTATGTACCTGCATGTATATTTTATCGGCTGTGCGGTGATTTTGTACTGGTATTTATGATTTGGAGGGATTTTGGACACCCGGACGATCTATATGTATGTTTGTGTATCCGTATATTGTGGAACCATGAACCAGGTCTTGCACCAACCATGCATGTTGCCGGGGGTGGGATCACTACGGGACCATGGTGGTCCGAGACCCTAGGGGTCGATTTGTGATTCGAGGCATTTGCTATTTGTGACGCCGCTCCCGACGGGGAAGCTGTCCCGACGAGGACGTATATGATAGGCTACTTCCGCCGGAAGGAAGATTGAGGCTACTTCCGCCGGAAGGAAGATATTTGTAGTTGACTACCCCACTGTGTATTTAATTGAGAACCATCGTAAGGAATTGACGGAAAACTAATATATTCGGACGTCGTAATATATAACTAAAATTTGAGGTTGCACCGAAAGCCGCGGGTGGTAAAACATAGTGAGCAAGTTCCTAATCTATGGGAGATAGAGTACATGGATGGCCTCGAGCTACTGGCCTAATTCGTAGCCGATATAGCCGTGGTTACTAGACGAGGGTAACCCTTTCTCAAGTTGGTATCATTGATCTTTGGTTCTCCGATTTCGTGCATGCTTTGTATTTCTGCACGTATTTGGGTGTACTGTGATTTAAGATACGTGGTTTGGCCCGTGGATGGGCGATAGGAATATCTCGTACGTACTGATGTGATAAACCCGGAACGTGTTTTGATTTATGTTTTAGTTCCGGCAGTTTTCTCTTGATTTCTGCATTATGAGTTTTAGATCGGGACAACGGTATGTGTCCCACGCGGATGTGGTGACGATCGCGATTATGTAATGTAACCTCGGATCATATGATATGATATCGTCTACGAGATTTTACCGGATCGTGATTTATATCATTTTGTCCCGGAGGGACGAGTTATTACGGACAACGATTTAGTACGAGACATCCCCTCGATTTTCAGGGATTTCACGAACATGGTGTTTTGTTTTATGTGATTTCTATGCGATATCCTTGCCTCTGATTTATGTGTACTATTTTATATGATTCTTGATACTTGCTGTGCTCTAGGCTCACGTTTTCATGTTTTATCCCTTCAGACTAGTGACATGAATACGCTTGTAGGAGCTCGGACGTGATCGGGCTCAGATATTCCTTTTGGCGAGTGGAGATATTATATTTGGTATATTTCTGGTCTCGAGGATATGTTATGGTTATTATTTATGGCTGGATGATGGCCTTGATCATTGTTTATGAAATATTAAAGTTATAGTATCATGTGGATGAGTTGTTATAAATTTGGATACCTCCCTTACAATCATGGTTAGCAGGTCGTGTATAATGTTTCTCCGGATTCTTATCCGATGAGATCTTGTGCGGGCTTTATTTATATTGGGTCCTGCATGTGTATGATTATCATACCCGGGTTGGGTTATTATGGTTGATGAAAAAATTATTATTGATTTTATTTTTGACCTGTGAATATTGTGTTCCTGGGTCGTGACAGTGGTGGTATCAGAGAAAAGGTCATAAGGAGAGGTGTTTTTGGATCATCTTGTGCAAGAAATTGATTGAATATCTGGCGTGATAAGTGTAGCATTTGGTAAAGAATGAAAGTTTGAGTTGTAAATATTTGAATTAGACCCAAAAGTCGATTAATAGGCTGTGTTGAGTCGCGCGAGCGATGTTTTGAGTGTTTCTGTTTAGCAGCTAGATGAAAATTTGGTTGCTTTGTGAAGGATGGTTTTTTGTAGGCAAGATGGAAAGTCCTTCGAATGATTAAATGTGAGCGATTTGAAAAATTTTGGGATTGTTAATCTCAATTAAGGCTTAAATTGAACTTCAGAAAGTGGAGGAGGTGTTCGAGGCTTCTGACAGTTCAAATAAAGTTTGGTCTATTACCCATAAGTTAGAGAGTGAGGCAAGCCAGTGGTGAGTTTCTTAGTGTTGTATTGCACTCCTTGAGATATTTTTGTGGAGGCAATTTTGGGAGTCATTCTTTGTTTGACATTCGGGATAGTAAGGAATGTGAATTTAGTTGGTGAAGGCACGAAAATAAGTCTGTGGCCTTTGAGATTGTATGTAAATGTTGTATGTTTTTTCAATTTTTAGAGCGAGCTTTGATAAAGTTTATCCCCGATGGATAAACCTTTGATCTGTTAAGTTTGTAGATTCTGATGTCCGATCTGGGTTTGTAGATATCAATGATTGGTTGATCTAATTTTATTTGATGAACCGGACTTTAATGTGATATTGGGCATGATTTGGTTGACAAGTCACCACATTAGTGTAAACGATTTCGGTAAGAATATTCTGATTTACAATTTGGGCTGTGAATTTTGAAAAGAGGAAAAGCTAATCGAGAGGTGATGAAATCGATATCATTGCACCTGTAAGTTAATTGATGAAAATATGTGCCGAGTTTATTTGGCATATGTGGTTACATCTGGGAGTTGTTATGCGGTCATAAAAAGGTTTTCTAGTTGTATGGTAATTTGAGGTTGTTTCTTAGAGGAGAGGATTAGCCTGAATTGTCTTTTAGTCGGTAGTTGAGGTTGTTCTGAGGTTGTGTCCGGAGTGACATCAATTTTGAGGACCTTGTATAAAGTCAATGAGGCATTGGTCGAGTGCCTTGCCGTGGGGTGTAAAATGCTTTTGGGATAAGCGTGATGAATCTATGAGGTTATCTATGAATTATTAAAATTTAATTCGTTTGGGAAATGAATTATTTGATAAGCGAATGTTAGGAATTAGTAGGTGATTTGTTTGATCAATAGTTGGTACTCGATGTTTTCTAAATCGATTTGTACTTGAAATATTGTCAATTAAGGATATCGGGAGAATATACTTGAGGTTGCCTTCAAGGTGAAGGTGCAGCTGTTGTGAGCTTCGGTGATGTTTTTGGATTAGTAATTTTGTTGGCATCTTTTGTAGGTCATATGAATCTTATGATATTTTGGCCGTATTTTGATCTATTTATGATGGCTTCGTTAATAATATTTTGATTTGTTCGAGGATTTTATGTGGGGTATGAGGTCCATTTGAGGACTGTCATAGTTATAAAGGGTAGTTTGTGGTTTGCCCAATTGAGGAGATGTGAGTTTGGTTGGAAGTAGTATTGTTTGGGCATGTTGTTTCTTCGATGGCATGTTAGTGAAATTACAGAAGATTGAAGCGGTGACCAGTTGGGAAATGCCATCGTTTGTTGCGAAGGTGCGTGATTTCTTGAGTCTGTTTAAATCTGTTAAGCGATTTGTCGAGAATTCCTTGAGAATCGTAGCGTCCGTGGGACATTGGGCTTAGTAGCTATCAGTGTTCGTTGGAATGATGAGTATAAGGGAAGATTTCTAGAAATAAAGGACGTATTGTCTGCAAAGTTGATTTGGTTGATCCCCAATGGATTAAGTTAAATATGTCGTAGGTTGTGATGCTTCTGAGGAAGATTTGAGGTTGTATTCTGATGCAAGTTATTTGAGTAGTAGTGGCCTATGGGTTACGACTGTTGAAAGTCTATGATCAAGGTTATTCCACTTATGGATTGGAGTTAACAGTTGAGGTCTTTATTTTGAGGATTTAGAAATGTTATTTGTATGGAAATAGTTGTGGTTCAATTTGATCATAGAGGTTTGAGAAAATTATTTCGGAAAAAGAGTTAATCATCTGGCAACGTAAGCGGGTGGATCGCTTAAGGGCTATTATTGGTGATGTTTTGGGTCGAAAACCTTCAGATTTGATGTGCCATATGTTCATAAGAGAAAGCGGAACATGAGTAGCCTCCATGAATTTTGCTTTGAGATTGCCAAGGTTAGAAATATGGACGCAGTTGGGTAATTGCGGATTGGCTATTGAGGTTGGCCAATTTATTGCCAATTTGAGTGATGTATTTGGATGAAAAGTTGGCTCATCGGTATGCTAATGAGATAATGAGGATGTAGGATATTTCAGTTTTGAGGTTTCAATTGTGATCAGACGTCGTACCGAATTTCGACGTAGGCTCGTATGAGAAATTGAACTCCTAGTCGAAATTTGTTATAGCGATAATTCGCAGTCAGGTGATCAATCCAAATAGTGCAGTAGAAGCATGTGGGTCCGTAGCCTTTGGTTGTGAGATTCTATTTGGATCCTTAGATAGAGAATTTGATTTGAATGTCGGTTTGAGGACTTTGATTTGGTGGTGGTTTTTGTTGAGTCCTACGATGTTGGAGAAGTAGCGGCTTTGATTTGATTGGTCTAAAATCTCACGGAGTAGAAGGAGATTTTATCGACGAAGGAGTAGGTAGGTGGATCTATTCTCAGCCTATGCGTATGTTGTTCAGGATCAAAGTTGCATTAAGAGCTTGTGCTGTAATGTCTTCTATCTTTGTTTTGAGTGGAGAAGTTGTAGAGTTATTGGTGAATAATTCCTATCAGGATTGGGCTTCGAAGCAAGCTCCTATCTGCGGAAGATGCTTTTGTGAAGATCAGAAGTGAAGATCCTTTTGTTCGAGCGGTTATGAAGTTGGACGCAATCAAGCAGAGCCTCAATTGTCGGATGGAAGCTCAGGGAGCAGTTGAGGTTGTCAGCAGCTGTTATGGAGCTGAAGTGATCTAAGTTTGTTAAGAACATTGAAGACTCTTCACTGGCGGAGTGGCGAGTTGATCATGCGTCTTGTGCCTAAAGGTAGAAGCCAAGAGGAAGAAGCCTTCGAGATTTTGTTTTGGTTTGCGTTGGATAGCGATGAATTTGGTGGCTTCTTAGATGATGATGGATAAGCTGATGAAGTTGGCTCTTTGCTTGCTAATCAGAAAGTCATTCTTGAGTGTGGTCGTCGACATATTATCAAGATGAGAAAATTGCACGATATTCTAATTTTGAAGCCCTTGATTGTGATTGGAAGCAGATGATTAATCAGAGTTGCGCAGTGGAAGCGTGTGGATTTATAGCTATCACTTACAAGAATTGATTCGAGAATCCAAGCATAAGATCAGATTTGTAGCCTAAGTGGATGATCGAGAAGAGTGGTCAGATATTTCTGAAAGTGTCATGAAGAAAAGAATTTCAAGTTTCGAGGGCAAATGGTGAATTGAGGTTGAGGTTCGATAGAACTTTTGAGGTTTTGCAATGAATTGGAGAAGTGGCAAGCAGATTGGCGTTGTTCCGAGTTTGGCTGATCGTAATAATGTGTTTTGTGTATGTATGTTGACAGAAATATGGGTCGATTATAGGCATGTGATCGAGTGTGAATCGTTGCTGATTTCGAGAAGCTATTTTATGTTGAGATTTTGATTTAGATATTGGGATAGAAAGATCAGGTGCTGATGATCAGATTTTTGGAGGAATCTTTTGATCGAGGTAAAGTTTGAAAGAATTGTTTTTATTTTGTTTAAGGATTGATGTGCGCAAATTTCGAGGACGAAATTTTTAAAAGGAGGGGAGAATGTAATATTTCGGATCTCATTTGGATTATTTTAATATTAATTGTAAATTTTGGATATTTCGAACGTGGTGAAAATAAATTAAAATATTATAAAATTTTTGAAAATGATCGGAGGTGCGGAGTGGTGTCCGGGGTGCACCCGTGATGTTGTCCTGATGTCAAGTTAGATTTAAAAATAAAAGAAATATATAATAATAATAATAATAATAATAATAATAATAATAATAATATAAAAGTAAAAGAAAAAAAAAGAAAAGAAAAAAAGAAAAAAAAAGAATAGGAAATCAGAATGCTGGAGTCGGGGAGAGAGAAGAGAGAGGGGAAAAGGGGATCTAGGGTTCGCAGCGAAGAAGGAGAAGGGAGGAGGAGGAGGAGAAGGGAGAGCAAGGCGGCGGCGGCGTCGTTGGTGAACGGCGGTCGATGGTGGTTGTGGGTGTGGCCGCGATTGTTGCGGTAGTTGCGGATTGAGGCGGCGGCTGCGATGGGTGAGGAAATCGGTGTCGGAAGAGTCGATGGCGGCCGTTCAGTGTGGTAGCGGCGACATTGGTGGTCGCAGTGGTGCGGTGCTCGTGGGCTGAGGCGGCGGTGGCGTGGTGCGAAGGAGAGAAGTCGTTCGATGGGAGAGACATCGACGACGGGTTCGCGAGGAGAGAGGTCGCGCGGGAGAGAGGTTGGCGGCCGGATGGGAGGTAGCGACGGTGACGGGGGTCACTGGGAAGGACGGTGACGGGGGTCAACGGGAAGGCTAATGACGGCCGTTCGAGGCGGCCGGTTGCAGCAGCGGCGAGGTGGCTGTNGCGTAGAGGAGAGAAGGGGGCTGTGCGCGCGAGGCACGTGAGGCAGGAGAGAGAGAGGCACAAATCGGGTGCTTCAGGACATCCTTTCTTTAGATCCGCAGAGTATGATGTTAAGGCAAGTATCCTCTAACCCTATTCTTGGTCTAATTTAATTTCTGATGTATTTTGACACCGTGGGAGATTTTATTGACATGCATGTATTTTTAAATACCCTCAATTTATCAATTGTGTACATGCATGTATATTTTATCGGGTGTGCGGTGGTTTTGTACTGGTATTTATGATTTGGAGGGATTTTGGACATCCGGACGATCTATATGTATGTTTGTGTATCCGTATATTGTGAAACCATGAACCAGGCCTTGCACTAACCATGCATGTCACGCCGGTGGATCACTATGGGACCATGGTGGTCCGAGACCCTAGGGGTCGATTTGTGATCCGAGGCATTGGCTATTTGTGGCGCCACTCCCGACGGGGAGGCTGTCCCGACGGGGACGTATATGATAGGCTACTTCCGCCGGAAGGAAGATTGAGGCTACTTCCGCCGGAAGGAAGATATTTGTAGCTGACTTGTCCCACTGTGTATTTAATTGAGAACCATCGTAAGGAATTGACAGAAAACTAATATATTCGGACGTCCTAATATATAACTAAAACTTGAGATTGCACCCAAAGCCGCATGTGGTAAAACATAGTGAGCAAGTTCCTAATCTATGGGAGACAGAGTACATGGATGACCTTGAGCTACTGGCCTAATTCGTAGTCGATATAGCCAAAGTTACCGGACGAGGGTAACCCTTCCTCAAGTTGGTATCATTGATCTTTGGTTCTCCGATTTCGTGCATGCTTTGTATTTTTTGCACGTATTTGGGTGTATTGTGATTTGAGATACGTGGTTTGGCCCGTGGATGGGCGATAGGAATGTCTCATACGTACTGATGTGATAAACCCGGAATGTGTTTTGATTTATGTTTTTGTTCCGGCGGTTTTCTCTTGATTTCTGCATTATGAGTTTTAGATCCGGACGATGGTGTGTGTCCCACGCGGATGTGGTGACGGTCGCGATTATGTAATGTGACCTCGGATCATATGATATAATATCGTCTACTAGATTTTATCGGATCGTGATTTATATGATTTTGTCCCGGATGGACGAGTTATTACGAACAACGATTTAGTACAAGACATCCCCTTGATTTTCAGGGATTTCACGGACATGGTGTTTTGTTTTACGTGATTTCTATGCGATATCCCTGCTTCTGATTTATGTGTACCGTTTTATACGATTCTTGATACTTGCTGAGCTCTAAGGTCAGGTTTTCATGTTTTATCCCTTCAGACTAGTGGCATGGATACGCTCGCAGGAGCTCCGACGTGATCGGGCTCAGATATTCCTTTTGGCGAGTGGAGATGTTATATTTGGTATATTTCTGATCTCGAGGATATGTTATGGTTATTATTTATGGCTGGATGATGGCCTTGATCATTGTTTGTGAAATATTGAAGTTATAGTATTATGTGGAAGAGTTGTTGTAAATTTGGATACCTCCCTTGCGATCATGGTTAACAGGTCTTGTATAATGTTTGTCCGGATTCTTATCCGATGAGATCTTGTGCGGGTTTTATTTATATTATGTCCGGCATGTGTATGATTGTCACACCCGGGTTGGGTTGTTATGGTTGATAAAAATATTATTATTATTTTTATTTTTGACCTGCGAATATTATGTTCCTGAGTCGTGACAAGAATAGCTTAAATGAAACACAACATAGAAGAATACAGCATCACTCATTAGCAAATACACCAAACATTTTTCAAATTTAGAAGGAAATAAACACAGATTTCTCCAAACTCTCCAAGAACAATACGATTGCTTCACCTCCAAGATTCAATCCTATTGGTTCGACGATTTATCCAGCTAACAACATCCTTCTCCTTAGGCTTCTCGATCTTTCGAGAAGCCCGATTATTCTTCTCATCAACCATTCTTTGGTCCATCAACCTTTTATCACGAGCGGCAACGTTCTCTGTAGAAGGGAGGAGAAACCAGGCCCTCAGCTTCAGCAGAGGAGTCGGGCTTGGCAAGGCAAGAAAGAAGTTCCGAACCGGGTTTCTTTTCTTCATCGGCAGTCTTCTCATCAACCTTTTTGTTTGCATTCAAATGTTCTCATATTGTTGGACTTCCTCTATATTGCCGCCAATAGAAATCCAAATTGGGCAAATTCCTTGTGGGATCTCTGCCATGAGTTATCATGAGTTAGGCATCCAGAGTTCTATTACAAAACGGAGTCCCAAAGCCACGAACCAAAGGTAATGTCATGATGCCTTGGCAGATGGTGGTGATTAACTAGTATATTTCTGCATGTTTTTACACTATTCTCTGTTATACTATCCTGATGTTTTATTTGTTTTTTTCTTTATTCAGTTTGGCTATCTCAAGAGCTTGGAAATAGATGAGAAAATCAACAAGATTAGATGTTGCCAAACAGTTAATAACTCTCTATTTCTGCTATCAACTAATGATAAAATGGTCAAGTTTTGGAAGGTATGAAGTATGCATGATTAGAGCTGACTGCCACCAAGTAGCCTTTTCTTTTCCCATTCTATGAATAACCCATGATTAGAGCTGACTATTCCTCGGTGATTACATCATTGCAATTATGTTAATGATATACGTCTCCAATGAATCTTCTCCTAGGATTTCAGGAGCAGGTAAGGAGTTGTGATGCAAGTGCAACTGAATATTTTGAACTTGCAGCAGTGATGTTGAGACAAAAGGTCTATTTGGCTACTACTAAGTACTTGCTCCAGGCAATTGAGAAATGGGACGGGAATGATCAGGATCTTGCCCAGGTTTAATTCCATCCATTTCTCAAGATCTGGTTTCATTAAAGCAATCTATTCATCCACTAAGCAATAGTCATTAATTTTTAGCATATATACTCCTTGCTACTAAACTTGAGCCTTTGATACTTGTGTTGAATGTTACATGTTTAGGTCTATTATATTATATAGTTGAACCAAGCCTACTTTTTGATTTAGTAGCACCGTCTATTACCATAGATATAGACATATCACATTCTTAGCTATCTCTGACTGTGTGTGCACGGCTGTGTTGACAGGGAGAGTGTGTTTTGCTTTTCAGCTACAAAATTGTATCGTTCTAACCATTTTTTGAACTTTTAACAGTCAAATGTCCACTTTATCTCTATATCGGTTGTATTGTTTCTCAACTTACTACACTTCAATTGGAATACTTTGACCAAAGGTTTCTCTATATAACTCTGTTTTTGGTATTTTATTTTGAGTAAATTTTATAACTATTGCAGAACCCATCAAGATTTGAAGTGCCATTGTAGCTTCAAAGTATGCCACACCAAATTTTGTTATAAATTTGTGCTCTTTTCTTTTATTTTACCCTTTTGATTACATGCGCCTATGACCTTTTCATAACCTTTTTACATACTGTTATGACTGTAATATTCAATTAGTATTTATAAATTTTTCTGATCACAATTCCTCTATCATGATTATAGATTCCTCTCTCTGGAAGGAATTTTATTGTTGGGAGGGCTGTTGTGGTTCATGCTGATCCTGATTGAGTTAACTTTATATTCTCTAACTCCACCTTCTAAAACTGGCTAATTGTTTATTTTATTGTAACTCCATTTTATTGTAACTTATTTTAGTTACTGCCTCCTTGGGAAAAAAGATGCTATAATAGATAACATGTGGTTGTTCTTGAGTTATCATCATTTGCAACAATATGGAATGCTCTGTTTACTTGGATAACAGCTTCCTCTCTGGCGTATATTTACGGGAAAGTTGGAAGTTTCTGGGGAGAGTATATGTTTGTTAATGGAAGAGAATACCCCCAGAAGATAGTGCTTCCTTATGGTCGTTCTTCAGAAATCAAGCAAACTCTAGCTGGGTGTCTCGCTCGAGCTTTGCCAAGTGTCATTGGAGATCTCAAACTCCCAATACCAACTTCTACCATGGAACAAGGACGGGTAATTGTCAATATCTCCTGTTAGTGTCGTGTTCTTGTAACTAGATAGTTGTTAGTTATAGATAGATAGACCGAAAGTTATTGCAAACTTGGAAATTGTGGCACGGAAGAATTGCTTTCAACTTCTTGATTAGAGTAGAATAAAGTGGCTCACAGCAAAACCAGCAAGGAATGCAGGGATGAAGAATTCAATTCTGTTTGTTTTGTGTTGGATGCAGAAAATTTAGAGTGAAAACCAGCAAGGAATGCAGAAATTTTGAACATAGGATTAATTTTTGCTTTTTTTTGGGAGGGATCTGTTGGATTCTTACATCATCAAAAGAATACAGAATTCTTGAACCCAGGACGCAGTCCATGTGTGACAAGTGGGGGATTTGCATCAGAATGAAATGCTCATGATCATGAGCACACAGAAGTCATGGTTGGTGGCTAGAATATTTGCACATTTTAAAAAAAAAAATTCTTTGGAAGATGTACTGAGCCAAAGGATATGAGAGCAGCAGCCATGTACTGAGCAGTAGCAACCAGAAGAAGATATGAATATTTGCTCTCTTTTTTTAATTATTATAAGACAATTTGTCTTTTTATATAAAATTTATTTGTTTTTTGATATTTGTGTTAAATTTTTATCCATTAAAGTATATAATTTAAATGTAAAATTACATACTTTTTGTGGTAATTATTTGTCATTAAATATAATATTTAGTGATAAATTAAAAATATATTTTAGTGACAAAATTATTTTGTTACTAAAAAATATTACTTAGTGATAAATTATTTTTTGTTACTAAAGAAGTTTTTTAGTGATAAAATAAAAATTTATCACTAAAGATTTTGTAATAAATGTTTAGTGATAATTTAGTAACAAATTAATATTTTGTCACTAAAAATTTTAGTGACAAATTTATAATCTTTAGTGACAAATTATTTTGTCACTAAAGATTAATATTATCCCTTTAATAATGAGAAAGACAACTTGTTAATTCATAAAACAACATGATTTTTTCTCCTTTTAGTCCTAATGTTAGACCATCATAAATTATGCTCTTAATTACCAGTACTACAATAATATAAATCTTTAGTGACAAAATAATTTGTCACTAAAGATTATAAATTTATTACTAAAATTTTTAATGATAAAATATTAATTTGTCACTAAATTGTCACTAAATATTTGTCACAAAACCTTTAGTGACAAATTTTATTTTGTCACTAAAGAAATTTTTTAGTGATAAAATAATTTTATCATTAAATAATATTTGTTAGTGATAAAATAATTTTGTCACTAAAATATATTTAAAATTTATCATTAAATATTATATTTAATAACAAATAATTACCATAAAAAGTATATAATTTTACATTTAATTTATATACTTTATTGGGCAAAAATTTAATACAAATGTCAAATTTATTTCAACACAAATATCAAATTATCTTACAATAATTTTTTTAAAAAATTAGAATCGACAAACTTATGCTGGCGTTGGCAAAACCAGCAGCTTGAGTTTCAACAAAAAAAAAAATTCCTCTCTGAGTTTTTGATGAATAGATGAGGCTTTGTAAAATGAATAAATGAGGCTGGTGTTCAAATCGAGAGGGAGTTCTGATGCCATGGCCGCCATTGGCAGCAACCATTTGAAGCCCAATGTAGTAATTGTTGGCGTAAATGTTAGAGATTGAGATTTTAGGAACATTCAGAGGCCTCTCTATTCTTTCACCCTTGTTAGCACCATTCTGTCCATAGCTTCTTGCTTTAGAAACACAGCTTAAGAAAATTTGATACTTCTGTGAGGCGCGAAAATAAAACCCATGCATCATTCAATACCCATAAATAAATAAATAAATGAATAAATAAATAAATATATATATGTGTATTTCTTTTGAAAAAAAATGACAGAAATTATGTATTAGAGAAAGACAAATATAATCTAATCATGTTCGGGAATAAACTAAATAAATATAAAAAATAATATTTTTAACATCCCTTCAAAGGCTCTAACCTCCACTTGTTTTAGCACACGATTGGCCGAGGAAGAGAAAGCCAGTTGGCCTTTTAAGATTTTAGATTGGCTCATAGTTCTGCTAGTAGGCCCACTAGATTGATCACAAGTTCGCTTTCTATTCTTGTCAAACGGCCTTGCAACTTTCGCCTTTAATGAATAACATATAAAGTGCACAGCCAAGTCATAATAAAATTTAACGGCAATAAGCAAATGTGTGACGACCCAGATTCTTAAATATAGAAAGTCCCAGTCATCGAGTCAAAATAATCAACGGATTGGGAAAAATTGAAGGTTATTAGGAAAATGTATTAAGAAAATCCAAACCAGCTTTAGAGCACATTTTTGAAATCGAAAATTGTCTTCTGAAGACCGGCGTGGATTGTGTGAAGAGAGGCCGGAGTGGAGTTGCGGGTGCAAGGAGAAGAAATCCGAAGTTATGAAGAGGTGATGGACGGAGTGAATAATAAGAAGAAGTTGACCGAAATACAAAGTCTAAACCGGCCGCCTTAAGCCTCAATCAAGTTCGGACTCTTCTTAGTACAAAATAAGTCCGGCTCCACCCTTGTGAAATCAAGTCCGGCCATGTGAAATGACCGGCCAGTTTTGGAAGTACAAGAGGCCGAAGTAAAAGTTGTCCGGATTCGAAGATATCGACCGGATTGGAAGAGTTGACCGGAATTGGAGAGTTGACCGGCAGCATTGGCAATAAATAAGGAGCAGTTAGCCGGAATAAATTAATAGAACTAAAGACAAAAGTAAACCTTACTATTTAGTTAGAATCCAACTAGGCGACAACTAAATAGAGTAGGTAAACTAATTTAGTTACCCCCCACCTACCGTCTGCAAACAAGTATGGGAGTAAGTGACTTACCTCACTTACTCCACCTAACCCATCCCCTATATAAATCGGCACTGGTTGATGGAAAAAGAGTGAACCCGACGAGCAGTAAGGAAGAAGTGGAGGAAGAACAAACTTCAGATGGTAATATTGGGCAGCCGACTGCTAGGCAAGTGTACCTCGGACGCCATTTTTAAGTTCATTGCAAGTGTATTCTGCTCTGTTTCTAAATTCATGCTTTATTGCAAGTTACTTCGGACGTTGTTTTTAAGTTCAGTTTTTAGTTCATTGCGAATATACTGTATTCTTTTTGCTGCAAGAAATCGGACGTTAACACATTTTTAGTTTTTGTTTGAATCTGTTCTGAAATTCATGACGCCTGTTTTCCTACATTCTGAACTTACATGAAATCCGGACCAAAGGTTACAACTGGCATTTGACAAGTGAAACGAAACCGACATTTTGCATGTAAAACGAAACCTGCATTTGGAATGAAAATGGCATTTGCTTGAAACTGAACACGGCCTTCTATATGAACTCCGTCCCTTAATGTAAAAGGAACTCCGGCCTCAATGTAAAATGAACTCCGACTTTACTGAACTCCGTCCTTTAAAAGAAATGAACTCCGGTTCAATAAACTCCGGCCTTGAAGGGAAATAAACTCCGGCTTTTGAACTCCGCCTTTTGTCAAAAAGAACTCCGTCCTTTTGTTGGAAAAAGAACTCTGGCCTTAATAAGAAAATAAGCTCCGGCCTTAATGTAAAAAGAACTCCGTCCTTAAAAATGAGCTCCGGCTTTGCATAAGAAATTGAGCTCCGTCCCTTGATGTGAAATGATCTTCGGCTTTTAAATGTACTCCAACTTTCAGTAAAAAGCACTCCGTCCAGTTGTGAAAAGCACTCCGTCCCAAATGAACTCCGGCCTTAATAGAGAAAAAGAACTCCGGCTTTTAATAAATTTCGTCCTTTAAGAGAAATGAACTCTAGCTTTAAAATGAACACCGATTTTTATGAAAGAAAGAACTCCGGCTTTTGAGTTTACACACTCCATCCAAAAGATAGCTCCGTCCTTTTGAAAGAGCTCCGTCTTTTGTAAAAGAAGAGCTCCGTCCTTTTTAAAAATGCTCCGCCTAAAAGAGCTCCGTTCCTTTTTAAGAAAAGTACTCCGTCCAAAAGAGCTCCGTCCAAAAGAGAGCTCCGTCCTTTTGAAAGTACTCCGTCCAAAAATGAGCTCCGTCCTTTGAGAAAATGAGCTCCATCCTTCGAGAAAATGAACTCCATCCCCTTGAGAGATAAGGACTCCATTCCTTTTGAGTGAAAAAGCACTCCGTCTGAAAAGAGCTCCGCCCGAAAAGCACTTTGGCTTTGTACTGAAAAATGAACTCCGGCCTCAATCTAAAATAAACTACGGCTTTGTATTAAAAAATGAACTCCGACTTTATATTGAAAATGAACTCCGGTTTGAGAAAATAAGCTCCGACCTTTGAGTAAAAAGCACCCCGTCGTGTTAATGAAAAGCACTCCGTCCTGATAGTGAAAAAAGCACTCCGTCCCTTTTAATGAAAAGCACTCCGTCCTGATAGTAAAATGAACTCCATCCTATTAGGGAAAAAGCACTCCGGCTTTTAAGCACTCCGTGTTTTGAGAAAAGGGCACTCCGGCTTTTAAGCACTCCGTCTTTTTGAAAAAGCACTCCGGCTTCTGAGCACTCCGGGTTTTGAACACTCCGACTTTTTGAGCACTCCGGCATTTGAGAAAAAGGAGAACTTTGACTTTCTGTACTGAAAATGAATCCCAACTTTGTAATGAAAGTGAAACCGGCTCCCCTAACGAGAAAAGAGCTTCGGCCCTTCCTTGATAAATTCTCAGCTGGCCCAAGTACATTTTATGCCATCTCAACCGGCCTCAAGTGTATTTAAGGATATGATTCTCGAATGATTTGAAAATGGTTTTCAGTAAACAATATGAAGGAAGTATTTCTGTTTCTGTGTTATTTTGGTCCCTGGACTGACTACAGTCCGGAGAGGTTTTCCGGCATGCCTTAGGACTTTTCGGTGGTAATCAAGGATAACTCTGTCCATGGAGTTATTTGTGGTCCACCCTACCCTCGGGGCGTTACGGAGAAGAGGGATACCGTTACTGGCCTACCTTCGGGAGGCACATTATTCTGATCCCTCGAGATGGGATACTTCTGTTACCGGCCTACCTTCAGGAGGCACCCTATTTTGATCCCTTGAGATGTGATACTTCTGTATACCGTTACCGGCCTACCTTCGGATGGCATATCGTACCGATCCCGTGAGATGGGATACCCACATAACAGTTATTGGCCATTAGATTGTGTGGAGTGAATAAAATCTATCCTCGATTATTCGCCTCCTCAGCTAGTAGGGTATATTGGCAGGGTCTGTACCAATAGGATATAAAGTACCATTTACTGTTTTACTGATATGTTATGAAAAACCGTTTACTGTTTTACTGATATATTATGTTACCGTACCGATTATCGAATATAAAGTATTGTCTACTGATATGATATGTACTGCTCACCGTTTATCATACCGATATATTATGTTACCATTTACCGTTTACTGTACCTATTACCGATTTTGAAGTATAGTACTGTCAAGGTATGTTTTCTCAATTTCTTGGACTGCATTCTTATTTATCGTTCTGTTATGCATAGTTACATGACCGTTCTGCATCATCGTCTTACTACCCATGTGCATGTACCTTGCTGAGCCTCGACTCATTGTTTTATATTTTCCCCCCCTACAGATGAAGCTTTAGAGCTTGTGACTGACTAGTTGGGTTGATTAGAGTTTGTCTGAAGGATTAAAGATCTCGGAAGCCTATTTTGGAGAAATATTATTGTAATGACTTGATAAACTTTTATGGTTAAACTTTTTTGGCTATGTACTCGGAAATGAATATTTTGGAATGAATATAAATGCTTCCGTAAGTGTTAGAATAACTTCCGCTATTCTTATGGTTAAAAGTATATGAGTTCTAGATGGTATCTGCGATCCTGTGTTATACCTAATTGGTTTAGTTGGGTTTTTAATCGTGTTATGAATGACGGAATCAAAAAAAAAAACCCGTTCTGTCACAAAATGACAACAATCTTCGTTTGGTTACCATATATATATATATACCATTTATCAAAAATATTATATTATTTTATAATATTATCAATTATTGGGATGAAATCCTTAATATTGGGAGTACGAATGATGATAAAAGATGAGAGAACTCTAGCTCTCATAACTATGAGCCAGAATATTAACTTCATTCTGCTTCATGTGTTTATCAATGTACCCTAAGACAGATGTTGGTGTTCTAAGTTCACTTATTTTATTCTATCTTCAATAAACTATCCCCGTATTGGAGAAAGGAGAGACATACAATAAGTCAGAGAAGAATAATTGTTTTAAATAAATAAATATATATATATATATCATGGAAAGTAATCTCCTGCCCTGATAGAATTGGTTGCAGATACATTAAAGTGGATTTCACATCAAAGGATACACCATGATTTAATCTACACACCTACCTAAGCCTAACTTCTTTTCCACTTTTTTTTTTTTAGGTGAAAAGATGATATTTATTGATAAAAGTAGAGGGAGAATAAAAAAAATATAGAAAGTCACTAACTGCAAATAAATAAGTCAGATACACTTTAATCGAACCAGCCAATCAAAAAATGATACAATTTCAAATTTCCCTCTTTGGAAAAAATGTCATCTTTCTCTTCCTAAATAAATGCAAACTCATGGCAGCCAAAAACCTCTTTGTTTTGTGTGTTGGAGGCACCTTTGAAGCAAACCGCATTCAGTGTCACATAAATGAGGTAAATCACTTTCAAACGGATGAATCTCCACATGCATACGTCCATTTCTGCAATTTTTTTTTGTTGTTTTAGAGGGAAGGGAGAAAGGTAGGAGCCAAATCTGAGTTTCATTGGAACTTAAACAAGTACATTCAAATGTAAACTTGTCAAGCAAACTTAGGCTAGACCACTTTTGACCTTGTGACCAAGAGAAATGAGCAAGATTCAGATTACCTGAAGCTTAAACAATGAGCCACCATTTGCTCATTTGACACTTTTATCATTCATTTGGTTAATTGCATTCTCCAAGTCCTACAAACAATTACTATTGATGTAAGGTATGGTTTGGGTGGGGTGTCAATTTGCCCACCCATTGTAAACAATGAGTTGATACAGAGAGCTTCCAGGCAAAATAATGAACAGAGAGCATTAATGCCATTTTTCATTGCAAACAATTAAAAACATAATAAGAAACAATAGTTATAAACTTATCGTTTTTTTAGTTTGCATTGCATATAATTCTTTTTTAATCAAAGATTGCATATCAGAATATATATCAACTTTCAGCTCGACAAGTAATTTAGAACGAATCTCGACTTCTTTTTAATTTAGCAGATCTACTAACCATCATTGTACTTCAACCTCAATCCGAGCATTAATGTCATTTTCTAGGCATATTGTCATCTTACTACAACTTTCTAAATAGTTATTGTCATTTCTAATTGGCCGAGGACCTTCTCCCATCCCTCTTATGTATGTAGACTTACATCCAAGAACAATTGAAAAAGTATCATCGCCATCAAGTTATCAGCACCATTTTGTTCAATCTGAGTCTTATGTAATTATAACAGCTTCTAATATGCATATTTCGACTCATTATCAATCCAATTTCCATCTTTTCATTTCTTTTCTTTTACAAATAATTTCAAGTATTCTGTTGGCTCGATCTATTCTTCGCAATGTGAATGTTGGTCGCTTCATTGTTTGCAAATTTTCAAGTGTTAGCTAATAATAAAAAAATATCATATATTAAAGATGGCTATTACCATCTCAAGCAAAGTATATGCAATAGATTTTGTGCCAACGTAGCTCATCATTATCTGTTTAGTTCTATTTTTTGAATTATTTTTACTCATATGCTGCATTTGAAACAATAAATAACATTAGTCATTTGAGTACATATATGTGTGTGTCTAGTAATCAGTATAAAGCATTTGTATTTATTAAGTAGTGTTATTAAATAAATGATGATATACTTACTCGAAACTTTTGACTTCTCCAATATTCTAGAACAAACCATTTTCATTGCTCAATATCTACATCAGGAGGGTGGTTTTCAATCCGCTCCTTATCAGTTCTATATTTTTTGTAATAATTTCTTCGCAAACCAAAACGCCAAGTATGGAATCTTTTTATCAATTCTTTTTGAATTACCATATTTACATGATTTTCATTTGGCAAGACGTATTTTTCCTACAACAATCAAGCAATGGCAATATGTCGTGCATACCAAATAATACAAAAAAGAAATACAACCAAATCTATTAATATATCATTATATATATATTAAATTTACCTTCACTTTTTACATCAATTTCATTTTGATATGAGCATCCTTTTGCTTTCAATTCTCAACATTAATAGAGCAGTACTGTTTAACAAGATAACTTATATCTGTGATAAATTATTGTACATTTTCTCCAACAATGCATCATAGAAATGATGGTAGATCAATCTTCACCGGTGCAGGATTATCATCTCTCTTGCTTTTCCATTTAACACAACGTGTTCTTCCACGTATTGGTTAAACTGTTAAAAAACACAATATATACAAGTCATTAAATATTAAATATATTTATACTAAGGTTTTTCGTTTATACCTCAATCTGTTTGTTCTTCAACCATTTCTTGAATTTGATATTCATTATCCATTGAAGTTACAAATCACACTAAATCACACTTGAATGGATCTCCTCAGCTTACAAAAAGCACACAATGGAGGCAAAGGAGTTGTCAAGAGTTTCCAATGTCAACACAATTTATAATTTTACCAACAGAGAAGTGAAGACATATTAAAATTAATATGGGCATACAAGAGATGATAAAGTAAACAAGAAGCAAGCATAATATATGATCTGCGGCTTTAAGATCTGTAGCTTCTCTTTCTACTTTTTGCGCTTGCAAATTGGGATTCACATATATATGATTGAACTAGATGATATCTTGAAAATGGAATGAATATGAAATTAATAATGTCCATTTTAATAGATTGTTTTACCTCCTCCAATAATCTCCAAAATCCTTCTGCCCTGTTCAAAGGAACAGTAGAGAAAAAATCTGTTAAATCTTTGAATAACTTATATGAATGCACCATCTGCTTATTTCTTCTCTATAACAACTATAGAAGAATAAATGCAGAAGATAACTTCTGTCGAAGATATTCATTATCAAAAAAGAAAAATTGCTGTGCAGGGTTTGGGAGATCCAAAAAAGATAAATCTAGTTGCTCAGACAGACTGAAATTGGGAGCACTAATAGTTTAGCACCTTCTACAACCTGTTAACATATAGTCAATTGATTTGTTATTAACCCGCATTATAATAATAAAAAAATAAAATAGTAGCACCTAATAAATACATACCTTATATAATTGTAATATTGAACAATCACCACATCAATGACTCATCTTCTTCACTATTAGACTTGTACACATCTTTAGATCCACCAGCATAATTCATATCTACAATCTCTGGTTTAATATTAGTTCTAACTAAAGGCACCGACATATCACTCAACTCTACTACATAATCCAAATTTATTTTTAATATTGGCTCATTACTATCCACATATGTTTCGTAGAGATCATTCATCTCTTCACCAACAGAAATATCATAAAAGTTATGTGGCATTAACCTAAGAACAACTCGTCAATTCACATCTGTATGGTTAATCACGTAATAAACTTGTTCAACTTGGCATGCTAAAACATAAGGCTCATCAATTTGTAAAAATCAAGTGATATTTATTGTTGTAAGCCCATTTGGTTCCTTCTTAATACCTTTTTTTTATATCATATATGTCATAACAATCACAACGAAAAAGCACTATCGTGTTTCCATCATTATACTCTAATTCAATAACCTCTCTTAATAATCCAAAGTAGTCCATTTTTCCACTATGTAAATCACCCTTCACCACCACTCCACTATTCTGTGTTTTACGTTTTCTTGCTCGACTTTCTATATGAAATCGGTATCCATTGACCATATATAATGAATAACAAGTCATTCTTCTAATTGGAGCCTGTGCCAAATATAAAAGATATTTGCTTGCTCTTTCATCACATTTGTTCATCAATTCTGTAATCTATTAAACACAATAAGTATTAAAAGGTATTAATAAGATTAACATTTAGTAAGTATTGAAAAATTGTATCAAACCATATAGAATGCATAAACATTTACTTACTCTATATTCAAACCACTCTAACAATTCAACATTTCGATCTTGATTGATATTTTCATACTCTCTATTCATCATCAAATATTAGAGTTCTTTATATTAATAGGTAGTGGATTGAAACACATATATACCCCACTCATAATATTACTATGTACCATAATAATAAAGTATCTTACTCTATAAAAGGTTGTACTTTCTTATAATATTTTAAGATATATAGTTGAGCTCTATTCCAATCTTGAAAGCTCAACTCTTTAATACTTCTTTTGCCTAATGGTCTTCCAAATTTAGAAAACACAAATAACCCCACATGTGACGGAACGGATTTTTTTTTTTTTTGTCCTCAAAGCTTCCGTCAAACAGAAACACAATTGAAAACCCAAACTAAACAAATTGGGTGTAACACAGGATCACAGATGCCATCTAGGACACATATACTTTTACCCATAATAAGTATAGCGGAAGTTATTCTAATACTTGCGGAAGCATTCATATTCATTTCAAGATATTCATTTCCGAATACATAACCAAAAATATTTAACCATAGAAGTCCATCAAGTCATTACAATGATATTTCTTCAAAATAAGCTTCCGATGTCTTTAATAATTCTTCAAACAAGCTCTAATCACTTCAACTCGTCAGGCACAAGCTCTAAAGCTTCATCTGTAGGGGAAAAAATATAAAATAGTGAGTCGATGCCCAACAAGTTGCATGTATATAAACTGTAAAACGGTTATGCCAAAACGATCATATAATCATGTAAAACCAGAATGTTTAATCAAACGATATCAAATCTCATGTTTCATAAATCATTACGCTATAGACTGTAAAACAATAACTATAAACTTTACTGATGCACGGTAAAACTGAAAACAATACTCTATACTATTCACTCTATCATCTTTTCACTGTATATGATTCATTATCATCTTTTCATTGTACCATACATTATCATCATTTTACTGTAATATAACATATCGGTAAAAGTAAAAAGAAATATTATTTCCTTTGTACTATATTATTCCCCTCTTCTTGTACCAAGCCCCGAGGACGGCTATCATTCCCTCCGTGTACCAAGCCCCGGACGGCTATCATTTCCTCCGTACTGTATCAAGCCCCGAGGACGGCATTCATTACTATCATTACCTCCCCCGTGTACTAATTACCCCCGTGACGGCTATCATTTATCTTTTATCAAAAGCCCCTTATTTAAATCAGACTTGCATAATATATCTTTAGCTATTTTTAAGTATCCACATATTATACTTGGGACTGGTGCAGATTCTTATCAAGGAAAGGCCGAACATATTTTCAGAAACATATTTTTACTGGGGACCGGTGCATATTTTTATCAAGGGCCGAAGCTCTTTTGAAGCCGATTTCATTTTCAGTACAATCCGGAGCTCATTTTCAATTTGGAGTCGAAATTCATTTTTAGTGCAAAAGCAGGAGTTCTGGAGTGCTCAAAAAGCCGGAGATCTTGGTTTCAATCGGGCGGAGCTCTTTTTGGATGGCGTATTTTTAAAAAGGACGGAGCTCTTTTGGACGAGCACTTTTCTTAAGGGACGGAGCTCTTTTGAATGGAGCACTTTTCTTAAGGGACATAGTGCTTTACTTTCACAGGGACGGAGTGCTTTATTTTCAAAGAGATGGAGTGCTTTACTTTCACAGGGACGGAGTGCTTTACTTTCAAGGGGACGGAGTGCTTTACTTTCACAAGGACGGAGTGCTTTTTACTCCTGGGGACGGAGCTCATTTTCTCGAAGGACGGAGCTCATTTCTCAATGGACGGAGCTCATTTCTCAAGGGACGGAGCTCATTTCTCATAGGACGGAGCTCATTTCAAAGGACGGAGCTCATTTCTAAGGACGGAGCTCAATTCTAAGGACGGAGCTCATTTCAAAAACCCGGATCTCATTTTCTATTACGGAGCTCATTTCCAAGGACGGAGTTCTTTCTTTCAAAGGACGTCATTTCAAAGCCGGATCTCATTTTCATTAAATCCGGAGTTCTTTCTTTCAAAGAAACTCAAAGCGAGTTCTTTAAATCCGACGGAGTTCTTTTTCCTTAAAAGGACGGAGTTCTTTTTCTCAAACGGACGGAGTTCATTTTCTTAAAAGGACGGAGTTCAAAGTCAAAACGCAAGACGGAGTTCATTTCGATTTGATTTTAAAGTCGAATTGCAAGCCGGAGTTCATTTTGACATTCGGTTTTCATTTTAACAAAAGCCGAGTTCATTTTGACACAGATGCGGAGTTAATTTTAACAAAAGTCGGAGTTCATTTTGACACAGGACGGAGTTCATTTTAACAAAAGCCGGAGTTCATTCTGACACAGGACGGAGTTCATTTTGACACAGGACGGAATTCATTTTAACAAAAGCCGGAGTTCATTCTGACACAGGACGAAGTTCATTTTGACACAGGACAAAATTCATTTTCACACAGGACAGAGTTCATTTTAACACAAGCCGGAGTTCATTTTAACACAGGGCAGACACAGGATGGAGTTCATTTTAACAAAAGCCGAAGTTCATTCTGACATAGGACGGAGTTCATTTTGACATAGGACGGAGTTCATTTTAACAAAAGCCGGAGTTCATTTTGACACAGGACGGAGTTCATTTTGACACAGGACGGAGTTCATTTTCACACAGGACGAAGTTTATTTTCACACAAGCCGGAGTTCATTTTAACATAGGACGTAGTTCATTGTAACACAGGACGGACTTCATTTTAACAAAGCCGGAGTTCATTTTCAAGCAAATGTCGTTTTCATGCCAAATGTCGGTTTTGTTTTACATGTCAAATGTCGAATTCGTTTTTCATTCAGAATGCCGGTTTTGTTTCACATGTCAAATGCCAGTCGTAACCTTTAGTCCGGATTTCATATAAGTTCCGAATGTAGGAAAACAGGTATCATGAACTTCAGAACAGATTCAAATGAAAACTAAAAACATGTTAATGTCCGCTTACTTGCTGCAAAATAGAGTGCAGTACATTTGCAAATGAACTAAAAACTAAACTTAAAAGTATCGTCCGAAGTAACTTGCAATAAAGTATGAATTTAGAAACAGAGCAGAATACACTTGTAATGAACTTAAAAACGGCGTCCGAGGTACACTTGCAGTAAAGCACGAATTTAGAAATAGAGCAGAATACACTGGCAATGAATTTAAAAACGGCGTCCGAGGTACACTTGCCTGACGGGCTGACTCAATTTTCCTTCCCTTCTTGCCTGACAGTTGGTTTCTCCTTGGCGTCCTCCTTTACTCCATCCTTATTACTTGTGTTTTGTCTTTTGCCAAACGCAGCCACCTGACACTAGGTTTATATAGAGGAGGGGTTTGGTGGGGTAAGTCGGATAGGTGACTTACTTTGGTACTTGTTTGCAGACGGTAGGTGGACTAACTAGATTGTTCACCCACTCCATTTGATCGCCGCCTAGTTGGATTCTAACTAAATCTCACAGTTTATTCTTTGTTTATCCGGTCAATTCGTTGGTCAATATTTCTGATCAGTGTCGGTCTCAATTTTTGTAACCTTTCAAGAAATCCGGTCAACTCTCCAATTTCGGTCAAGATCTTCAACTCTGGTCAACTCTTCAAATCCGGTCAACTTCTTATCATTCACTCCGTCCATCACTTTCTCATCAACTTCGGATTTATTTTCCTTCATCGACTCCGGATTTCTTCTCCGCAAATTCTACTCCAATCTTTAAGGACACTTCGGCCTCATTTCAACAATGCACTCCGGCTTCAAAGCCACTTCGGCCTCCTCATGCTTTCCGGTCAACACGCGTTGACCGGATTATGCCTGCCTTCATTCTTTTCGGTCAACGTCGTTGACCAAATTCATCCTTTTCCCAACTTTTTGATCAACATGTGTTGACCGGGCAACCCTCAATTTTCCTAGATCCCTTGATCACATTGGCTCTATAATTGAGATTTTCTATGTTTTAGAATTTGGGTTGTCACACCACATGTACTTCACCGTCGTCACTAACAGTCTTATAATTTATCCAACTCTTATCCTTCCTAAACTGTAAATAATAAAAAACTTAGTATTAATAAATCAATTATAGGTTAACCACATTATAAAGAGATAAGTAAATAAATATATAAAAAAATTAAATCACACTTTTCCTATAATATAACAAATCTATTGAGGACAACCATGATGACTGCCTCCATTTATCCATTTCAAACACAAGAATAGCATATTTGCGCCATATTGCCTAACAGCTTTGGTGTGCCACATGGAAACTTGAAGATAATGCGTTGATGTGTGTGTGTGTGTGTGTTATTCTATAAAATATGTTGTATATGATATTTTGGCAACATCTCAACTGACTATCATACGCAGCAATTTCGGCAACTATAGGATCAAAATACAATGGGTTATAATCACCAAAGAGTTGTGTAGCAGTGTCTACATAATAACAATGAAGATTTATTAGTATCCTTGGTAAATAAAATATGATACATATTGTTTCTTAAGTAATTCTGAAAATAGAGAAATTAGTTAAATAAATTTTTGTTTTAGCCTAATAGTGAATCCATTTTGAGTTTTGCAGTCCATATGGTTTGAAACATCTTTGTAAACATTCATGGGCCGTGTAACTGTGAGGAATATGAAATAAAACTTCCTTTTCCCTTCAGTTTCCTTTCTTGTCTTTTGACACAAGTGGATTGTGCAAAATAACATGGCCTGGCTTAATGGATATTCATTACTCGTATTTTCTACTCTTAGACAAAGTTATCTACCCCTTTTACTGCTTGTTTGGTTATGCGGGGTACAATCCCTCATGCCCCCCAAAAAAAGAAATAAAAATAATAGGAAAAAAATTGTGTTGATTGAATTTTTTTCCGCGATTAATAATCTCTATGCCGGGTGGTTCACAAGAAGTTGTTGGAGAAGGACAAAGGAGGATATCATTTTACAGGTGAAACTCTTGTACAACTTTTATGTATTTTCATTTTTTGAATGGAATGTATGACTAAGTCCCTGATTCCATTGACCAAGTCTGATAATTGGCTGAATGCAAATGTAGTAGACTTACTGCTTTAGAAGCTTAATTCTTTGAATCCTTGTCATGATTCTTTTTTTACAACTTAAAAGTGCCTATGCTATTGCAAAGTTATGAAAATCTGGATATTCAAAATAGCAATTCTACAAGGAGTACTTTTAATTATGTAATTGAAAAAAAAATTATTGATAGATCAACTCACATTCTCATAAAAGATACATTTGTGATGAGATTTGCAGAAAGATTAATTTGTCCAAAATATTCAAACAATTCTTAATAACTAGCCCAAAAATAAATGCATGAGAGGAATGATAATTTGGTCCCTAAACAAGAACTGACCATGAAACCTTCTGTCACTTCAAAATTAGCTTATTCAATCACAAAATCAAGTACCTAAATCCTAAAATCAACCGTCTGAAAAAAGAGATTGACAGAGGTCTTAGATAGCACATCCACAGTATATAGTCTAACAATATTCAAATGAATGCTAATGATATATTAAGTCAAATATGACTAGATATAAAAGTATAAAATGAACTAACAATATTTTACACATTATTGAGTTATATCAACATCCGCATCAAGTTATTCATTTCACCATAGCTATATCCAAATATATCGTTCACATTGTCATCCTTGTGTACTTTTCAAACAATATAAGCAACGTTGATATAAATGATGAATATGAATCTGTGAACAAATAAAAATACTAAAAACAGAAGCAATGTCGACATAAACATGATGAACTTGTAAAATCTGTGAATAAACAAAAACAGTGAACAAATAAATCTCGACAGTATAAAAAATTGGGGAGATCTCTTCAACCTCGACACACAATCGAGTCAAAACATTGTGAAACAGAGTAATATAGGAACGGGAGATACCAAAAAGTACCGTGAGATAGGAAGTGTCGATTTGATGAACAATTCATCGATTGCGAACTTCTACAACTGATTTGCTATGAGATAATGGAGAAATTTGTTGATTGTGAAGGAAAACGGCCGATTGAACCCTCGAGATTGAAAAATGCAAAATTCATTTGCAGAAGAACTCGAGTGGTTTAGGGATTCTGGTAAAGTGAACAGAGAGGCGTAGAGAGAGAGAGGTGTGAGTGTAGTGTATTTTGTATGGCGTGGAGAGAGGGCAGTGTGAGTGAAGCGAGTTTTGTATTTGGTGAAGGAGTGGGATTTTGTTAAAATATATAAAGTATAAAATTTATTGAAATTTTTAAATATTTAATGTATTTTTTATAATGAGTGATATTATATTCTCGTCACTGTTATTTTTTATTACTTATTATTAATTATTTTATTTTTTATAAAATTATTTTTATTTTCTCTTAATATTTAATGACAAAATTATTTACTTGTCACTAAATTATATATATAAATTATTAATAGTGACAAAAATTTATTTGTCACTAATTTTTCATCACTAAATATTAATTTTTTTGTAGTGCAGGTTCGAACTTCACGAGACTCAAACATAATTGTCATTTGCTTGGAAGAGCTTTAATTCACATTATTTATTATTGTAATCATCTCGGTATCAAAATATAAATATAAATGACATCATAAATATTAATCAAAATTGGTTACACTACACCAACGGTTAGTCAAAATAGTGTTAAAATCAAATAAAATATATATCAACGTAGGATTCCATCAAAGCTATCATTTTTACCCCTAAATCATTTGTACGTGCTCAATATCAAATCATGAGGAAAAGTCATCTAAAATCTAGAATCTAATATCATCATCATCTAATCATAATAAAGCCCATCAGCCACAAATACAATTATCCAAATACTTAATATTTCAAATAGTTTCTGTATTCAAACTACTAATCTAGAAATATGATAAAGATAACTTCTGGCTAATCTTTTAGAAAAACTCCTTTAGTTCAAAACTTATAAGTGATCTATACCCACTACTTTCAAAAGGTGACAAATGTGACAATAGTGAATTTGAAGTATAACAAAGCAGGTGTATGTTGATATATATGCCAAAAGGTGAGGATAACAAATATCAATGATTCTAGCCAATCTTTTAGAAAACTCCTTTCAATTCAAAACCTGTATGTGATCCATACTTATTAATCTAAAATGTAATGACCCTGACAAAAGTAAGCTGAAAGAACATCAAAGCATATATATCAAAATGTAGAATAAGTGAGAATTAAGGGTTAGTGATAAATCTTACCAACAGGGATTAAATATTGAATGTTGGATTACAAATGCTTATCCATAGTTTGGGCGGTATGCTATTATTTAAAAATCGTAGGTGAGCTCATTGCATAATAAAACTATATATATGGATAAACATCACTTTTATAATTCATAAATGTTAGGTTATAATTTTACTTATAAATTTATATATTATAATATATCAAAATATATTTTATTAATTTTCTATAAAGATATTTATTTAAATAAAAGGAAGACTTTACGAATAAATATATTTTGAAAAACAAGTAACTTAACTTTAACTTAGTTGTAGAAATTTTTTTTTTTTTTATCAAATTCTTATAATTTGAAGACATATATGACTAACTATTCAAAGATTTCAAAAAGTATTCATAATATATTTGAATTAAGGTACAAGCCTTCAAAATATCAAGATGCCCAATTTTCCTTTCATGTATGGTTACTTGATGCCATGGAGGGAGATGCTTCTTCATTTTTTTTTTTTCCTAGCATAATTGTGCCATTCTAGACTTGAACTAGAGATCTCACCTATGAAATAAATTGTCACACCTACAGTCCAACTATTAAACTGGTTGCAATGGAAAATACTAGCACAACTTGGGGAGGGGTTCTACTTTGACTCTTTTTTAACATGGAAATTATCTATTCCGTCTAACGATTGTTGTCATAGAATGGTTACCTTGATTTATTATTTTTACCTTTTTATTACATATGCATTTTTTTATATTGTATCGTTATAATTTGGGGGCCAAAGAGTTTTATAAAATATTCTTGGTGAAAAAAAATGTGAATGAAAGGTGAAGACTAATTACTATTTTTCTCCTTCCAATCGGAAAATACTGGATTATTTTACTCCTAAATCTAGAAAAGGTTTCGATGTCTAAAGAGAAGGTTTGCATTTTGATACCACAAAGAATTGGAATAACAAATTCCAAAGAATCTAAAAAATTTTAAAAATTGGATCTATATTCTCAACTCAAAATGGATACTATTGGGTCAGGTGAATTCAATAATAGACATCTGTTTGCATTCTAGTATTTATTCTCTTTTTAGTGCCTATATGAAAAAAAATTCAGTTCTTCTTGGTCATGAAAAGTCTTAGAAGACTATTTAAATTGATTTTTTTTAACAATAAGCCCTAATTGTATCACAGGAATTATAAAAAAAAGTTCTTTCACATACTTATAATTATTATTGGTAAGTCTTTCATTTGTAATTAGGTTGTTGCAAGCGGAATGAACAACTCATTCTTTTGAAGAAATGATTTATTATCAAGTTATCTTATTTGGAATAACAAGAGCATACAAATTGACACGCATGTAAATGAAAGTCAAAAAACAAATATAGTATATATATGTGTGTGTGTGTGTGTAAATTGTCACGTCTCATATCACGATCCCAAATAAACTCTTAATCAATTGTTATTAATTAACTAATTATTCTCTTGTTTAACTTTCAGTTGTAAACTTCATATTGATATCTCAACCAACTATAAACAGGTAAATACTATATCTTTCACAATATCCAAAATAATAGTCACATCATATGTGTTTCTAACATCAACTTAAAACGTGACGTTAAACCTTACGTAAAAAAAGATGTCTAGTCAAAACAAATATCAGAGTACATAAACCGAGGAAATAAATCATAAATCATAATTTGATGACCAACTATTATCTATCGGACAACCCAAAATAATTCTAAAACTATAATAACACCAATCCATAACTTGTTGTCCGTAAGCTAAATTACAACAAACATATATCATCCAACAAATTTTAAAATTGTCCAAGAATACAATACATCATTTCTAGACATCTTAAAGCTGTCCAAAATTTTAAACAACACGTTAACCGATACCGAACACCATAATACAATATTTTTAAGCATCAAAACATTGTCTGAAATATAATATAATACATCAAACATTATCTGAAAATAATTAAATAATATTTAACATCCATATATCTCTAAACTAAAACTCTTTGAACATTCTCAATCTTCACTCCTATTCAATTGACAAGAATCCGTATGTCTCATCTGAAGGGGTTAGAAAAAATATTAAGAGAGTGAGCCAAAAATTTTGAAAGGTACATAATATATCAATGAACATGTATACTTTGTATTTAAAATATATTGGAAGGATTATTAATTATGATCAGACACAATTTCCCGATTTCTTATTATATTCTTAATCCATTTAAATCATTAAAATATACTTAATTCTGATTTTTTTCTTAAGGACTGAGGTCAATAGGCCTTATCAACCAAATGATCAGACAATTGAAATATGGGTTGTGCATATTTTCATATAACCAAAGGCTATATACTTCTATTCAAGACTCGAATGTGGGACATATATATCATCATATAGATAGGGCAAAATGCTACTTTTCACCAACGAATGATAGGTTTGGATATCGATATATTACTATAATATATTAAGACATATCATAATATACTACCCACTGAAATTATCTTTGATTTGGAATAATTACTTTGGAAAGCTCTATACTTCACTTTTTAATTCATAATTTTCTTACTTTTAAAAAAAATGCTCATAGTTCATATCTTAATTATAGAGTTTTCTTTCATAATTCAATAATTTCATGACATGTAAAACTTATTCTTTTAATGGAATACTGAATTAGCATATTATGTAGAAAAATTTAGTATGTGATGCATAATTCAGCAAAATACAGAATTTTGTTATTGAAGTCCATGACATACATGGCAATTTTTATATATTTCTAGTATATATAAGACCTATACTTAATAATTTAAAACATGTAAAACCCTATGTATAAATTTGGAATAAGCAAGAATTATAAATTTTATAATTTTAAACATGTAAACCAATAGTGTAGAAAATCAACTAATGATCATACATGCATAGAATCTACATGAATTTTAAGAACATATATAATCTATACTTAACATTTTTTAACATATAAGAGGATTATCTATGAAATTAAATATGCAAAAGCAATAAGCCTCAAAATCAGAACATGTATGTAGCTTAATTGCAAAATTCAAGACATATGTATACTATACATGAATTAAGATATGAGTTCTTATAAAATTTTGCTATAAAATGATGAACAATTAACATGCATACTCATTACAAACGTTTATACTTTTAAAATTATATCATAGTAGAGTAATAGAACAAGAATTACTCTAAAAAGCTTGAAAAGAGAAACAACAATAGAAGGAGAGTATAGAATGTACTTCTCTTGATTCCAAATTACCAAGTTCTTACCTTGACTTACTTGATTTGAACTTCCTCAAACTTTCTCTCTTTTATTTGAAATTCTCTGAAAAAATAATTAAAATCGGCTCAAATGCTGTATTTATACAGTAGTGCACTCAAGCACCAAATCATGCGCGCGTTACTGTTGGGCTAATGGTTTTACTGTGCTCGAGTACGGCTCAAGCGTACCTTGAGTGTACAACTACTACCAGCAATAGCTCGAGCGTCCATCAAGGATGTATCAAGCGTGACCAATCTGTCAATCTACTGCTCAAGCACTGGCTAGATGTCCCTCAGGTGCTGACCCACGAGTTTTGGCATTTAGGCATGGGTCGGTCTTCCTCAGACGCCGAGTCAACCGGTCCAATTGTGATTCTTTAATAAAATTTTTTATATTTTTGACATTAATTTTGATTAAATTATCTTAATTATCCAAAATTATCAATAATTAAAGGCTCAAACCTTACATGAACTTAGAGCAAGAATCAAGAAAAATATTTAAAAAATTCAATAGCAATTGAAAAAAATGACCTAAATACACTAACTTTAAGTTGAAATTACCAAAATCATGCCTAAATCACTCGAAATTCACATTTTCTTTCTATGTCTTCTTCTTTATGTTTTCCTCTTTTCTTCTATTTTCTCTCAAAAACTCTGCATAAATGGGTTTAAAAAAGGCTAAAAGCCATTATATAGTAAATTGGTACACGCACAACAATCATACAAAAATCAAGTGTGAATCTTAGTACTGGCTTGTATACATGCATCTATACAGCGCATTAGGTGTAACCTTGTGCACTCAACTACTAGAATTTGCACATGAGTACTTATCATGTGCAAATCAATTATGATTCTTACTGATTTCTACATACAAGCTTTCCTTTAGGTGCCCCTCCATAGCTTTTCATGTACGAGCACTGTATTAAAACTCAAATAGAGTTATATAAATTTGTATATAATTCTTCTTGTATCTTTGAATTTTTTTAAAAAAATTTAAGTGATTTTATTTTAAATTTTAATATTATAAAAAATTAGATATCCCATTGTAAAATTTAAAAACTTTTAATACATACTAGTATTATAAGCCAAAATGCCAAAAACTTTCTATATTGGAAATGAACTCTTAAAAATTTTTCTATATAGGAAATGAACTCTTAAAAAAATTTTTCATATCTGATTATTTTTTGTAATTATTAATCATTTATTTATATTTTCACATTTTTAATTAACCGACTTACTTGTATTCTATATATTCGACACTGGCGTCATTTTTAAATTCATGTATCGAGATTGACATGAACACTTAAGAGTACTCGTGGGTCAATTTGGTTGGCATCCGTTCTTGTTTAAAATCGAACATGTTGCATGATTTTGTTACTATGAAATTCAAACCGTGACAATTGGTATTAGAGACTAACTTACGATAGTAGCAATAAAAAAGGTTTTAATTTTCAAAATTTCTTATACGGTGGGATAATAATGGTCTAAACAACACCACAACTGGCTATTCAAATGACTCTTGTGGTTTATCTAATTGTAATGACTTGTCTTAAAACTATTAAGAGAATGATGATTAAGCTTGAAACCCAAGATGAGTCTTTTAGTATGATGAAAAGATAGGTAGATAGTATCACCGTCCAATTGAGGTCCCTGAAGGAGGTGATGAAGAACCTAACATATGATATTCGCGACCTAATAAGGGTATTATAAGGAGAGAATGCCGAGCTTACCAGTAAGATAGGCTTTCTAGTGTATGCTGCCACAACTGATAGTAGTACCTTTGACGATAGTATAGCTGAACCTCTGGAACCTCACTCATATGATGGCATGCAAAATTCAAAGGAGCTTGATAAATTTATCTTCAATCTGCAAACAATATTTTAGAGATGTGAAGATGCATTCAAACAAGGCAAAAGCTTTTATGGCAACCATGTACCTAACTGAATATGCTAAACTATAGTGTTGCACCAAATATGAGAAAATTGTCGAGAGAAGATTGAACATAGACTTATGAAAAGGCCATAATAGAGAACTAATTGCACAATTCTACCCTAAAAATACTAAGTTCATAGCACGAATGATACTAAAATAAATTAAGCACATAGGGACAATTATAGACTATGTCAAAAATTTATCGGCATATATGTTAGACATCAAGGATTTGTCTAACAAAGATCATTTCTTTTTATTTTATAGATGACCTGTAACTATGGGCTCAAATGAAATTATTCAGATAGTAGGTATAAGATTTAACTTTCACCCAAAATATAATTAAAAGACTTATTGATTATGCCATCGAGAGGGGTAGCAATAATCAAGGACACAATGATAATCCTTCTAATAAGCCCATACAGAGTACATCCAATATCAACAAGTCAAAATTTAAAACCAAGAGTGAGAAAGTAGTATTCAAAAAAATTCGTCACTGGTGAAGTTTCAGAGCTTTGAGAGAAGCATTGGTATATCGATAAGTAAAAAAGTGTTTTCTTGTGGATATTTCCTATGTGATGAGCTGCAAAGGTGGCACAATGCCCACATAAAGAAACTCTAATGCCTTATAATGAAAAAGTGATTCCCTAAAGTTAAGAGGCAATGAGAATGATATGAACCAAACTTGCAAGGGATTGGTCTGCCTCTTGTATGCCAAGTAGAAGCATGCTCAAATATCCATCAAATCCATAGATATAATGTATGTGAAACTTCAAGTGAATGGAAAAAATGTCCGTGCCATGGCCAACACAGGGACTACTCACAATGTTATGGCTGGAATTGAAGTGAATTGATTGAATATACAGTTGGAATGAGATGGCATTAGCATGAAGGTTGTGAACTAAAAGGTAAAACCCACTCTTGGTGTTGATATACCTGTACTAATGTGACTTGGACAGTGGAACAGAAAGTTGAACTTTACAGTAGTACCTACGAATGACTTTGACATAATTTTAGGGATAAAATTACTTAATTGACTAAGGGAATGCCTATATCCCACTTAAACTTGGTACTCCTTATAGGTAAAATTTTGTGTCCGGTGAGCACATCTCTAAAAGGGTGAAAGAATCTGAGAGAAATGGTAATAATAAGGTATTATTTGTATTCTAACTTAAGAGAGGTCTGAAAAAAGGTGAGCCTATATTCCTCGCAACATTGTCAACAAATGAAGACATTGAGATTGGGCCTTCGTGACTAGAAGTCAGCCTAATTATAGAGAAACTTGAGGAGTTGATGCCCACAGAGATATCCAAGGTTCTTCTATTACGTTTTAATTTTTGATCCTGTGATTAATACTTAACTAAATTATTATTATTTAATCAATTTATCCTCTCATTAATATCCAAACGTGAATTTCACGTCGATACTTTCACTGATCACAATAAATAGATACGACATCATACACAGGATCCAAAACAAGTGCCACGCCTTATGTAACTCCAACACTGATTCAATCGTGATATCGAACCTTACGTAAGGAGCTTAACAGTTATAAATAATCAGAGTAATTATAATCCGCGGAAATAAAATGTCACCGCTACTAAACTATTCATTATTTGATATCTATGACTCTACAACCCGATCATGATGTAATTTTCATTCTCATGGTATCGAAATAGACCAACATCATCTTATGACTTACCAACTGCTATATGATTTTAATACATACATTAATTATTGCCTGAAATGCATCGTAATATATACCAAATGTCTAAAAGACCACATTACATCATAAAATAATATAATGCTATCCAGAAATTGAAACACTATCATCATATTAACCTATACATCAAATATTATAATCCAAAACTGACTGATTAAATAAAATATAATATTTAATACGTTAATTATTGTCTAAAATCACAAAATAACATCAAATTAACTAAATTTCATATTCTAACTTTTTCTTCAATCAAGATCGTTTTTATTCCTATTCATCCCAGAAGGTATCTGAGTCTCTTATTTAAAGGGGTTAGTAAAAATAATAATGAGTGAGCCAAAAATTTAGCAAGGCATATAATATATTAATAAATATTTATACTTTGCATTTAAAATATATCGAAAGGATCAATACATTAAATTTCAATGATATACCATAAAATTTTATAACAATTACATGATTAGTTTGTACAAAATTTTTAAGTTTATCATATTATGCTTTTACTTAATTCATGTTATTAAATCATGCTCAAATTTAATTTTTTTAGGGATCAGAGTCAATAGATCTTATTGACTGAAGGAGCGGACAATCAAAGCCTGTGTTGTATATGCTCCCACACAATCAAAGATTATATATTACTATTCAAGATCCGTGAGTGGACTGTCATACATATAACCTTATAGATGAGACCGAAAGTCGCTTCTCACTCGCGGATGTTAGATTCGGTTATTGATATACCACTATAATATATTAAGGCATGTCATAATATACTATCCACTAAAATATAACTATAATTCAATACTTATTTTTAGAAAAACTGTGACGATCCAGATTCTAAAACATAGAAGTCCCAGTCATGGGATCAAAATAATCAAAAAATCGTTGAAGATTGAAGGATGCTTAAATTTGGAAAAGACCGGCCTTATATGGGTCAAAAGGAGGTTCAACTTTCCCTTGTGTCTAAAAATCGAGTCCGGCTTTGTACAGTCCGGATTTGAGCATGTGACAATCCAGTCCGCCCTTTTTACACGTAAAATCAATTCTAGTCCTTTGAAAAAGAGTTCCTTCCTTAATGAAAAATGAACTTCGGCTTTGAGCTTCGGCTTTTGAACTCCTGTTTCTGTCAAAAGAGGAACTCCGGCTTGAATGAAAAACGAACTCCGATTTTGCACATGAAAAAGAGCTCCGTCCTTAACGTGAAAATGAACTCCGGCTTGTATTAAAAATTGAACTCCGATTTCATACAGAAAATGAACTACGGCTTACTGAAAATGGCTTTCAAGAAAAGAAGTTGACCGGACTTAGTAAAAGTTGACCGGATTCAAAGATACTCCGGTCAAGGCATGTTGAGGAGAAGACAAAATCCGGTCAACGCATGTTGACCGGAAAAGTATGAAGGCAGGCATAATCCGGTCAACGCGTGTTGACCGGAAAGCATGAGGAGGCTGAAGTGGCTTTGAAGCCGGAGTGCATTGTTGAAATGAGGCCGAAGTATCCTTGAAGACCGGAGTAGAATTTGCGGAAAAGAAATTTGAAGTCGATGAAGGAAAAAAAATCCGAAGCTGATGAGAAAGTGATGAACGAAGTGAATAATAAGAGGAAGTTGACCGGCTTTAAATGGAAGAATTGACCGAATTTTGAAGAAGTTGACAGGAGTAGAAGAGTTGACCGGATTAGAAGATATTGACCAGAATTGGAGAGTCGACCGGCAACATTGGCAATAAATAAGGAGCAGTTGGCCGGAATAAAGTAATGGTAACTGAGGAAAAAGCCAAACTTTAGGATTTAGTTAGAATCCAACTAGGCGGCGACCAAATGGAGTGGGTGACCTAATCTAGTTAGTCTACCTACCGTCTGCAAATAAGTACCAAAGTAAGTAACCTACCCCACTTACCCCACCAAACCCCTCCTCTATATAAACCCAGCGTCGGGTGGCTGCGTTTGGTAAAAGGTAAAATGCAAGCTGTAAGGAGGGAGTAAAGGAGGACGCCAAGGAGAAACCAACTGTCAGGCAAGAAGGGAAGGAAAATTGAGTCAGCCCGTCAGGCAAGTGTACCTCGGACGCTGTTTTTAAGTTCATTGCAACTGTAATTTGCTCTGTTTCTAAATTCATACTCTATTACAAGTTAATTCGAACGCAGTTTTAAGTTTATGCTTTAAGTATATTGCAAGTGTGCTCTGCTCTGCTTTAAACTCATGTTTTGAGAATGTTGAAGTGTACTATATTTTTAAGTTCCTGCTTTCTGCATTGAATATCCACCGTCTACAATGTAAAACGAGTTCCATCCTTTTTGACGAAAAAGTACTCCAAAAGAACTCTGGCCTTGAACGAATTTCCGCCTTAATATGAAAATGAGCTCCGACTTTATAAAGAACTGTGGCCTTAATTTAAAATGAACTCCGTCCCTGGATGTAAAATGAACTCTGGTCCGAATGTAAGTTGAACTCCGGCCATGTATTAGAAAGACGGACTCCGTCCCTTGAGAAAAAAATGAACTCCGGCCTTGAACTCTGCCTTTTGTCAAAAAGAACTCCGTCCTTTGAAAAGTACTCCATCCCACTGAAAGTAAACAACTCCGCCTTTGAAAAGTACTCCGTCCCACTGAAAGAAAGAACTCTGTCCAAAAAGCACTCCGTCCTCTAGCGCTCCGTCCAAAAGACGTCCGACTTGTAATGTGAAATGAACTCCCTCCTTAAGATAAAAAGAGCACCGTCCCTTAAGAAAAGTACTCCGTCCAAAAGAGCTCCGACCCTTAAGAAAAGTACTCCGTCCAAAAGAGCTCCGACCCTTAAGAAAAGTACTCCGTCCAAAAGAGCTCCGTCCCTTAAGAAAAGTACTCCATCCTATTGACAGTACTCCGTCCAAAAAAGAGCTCCGTCCTTTGTATAAAAGGTACTCCGTCCTGTTAATGAAAAAGCACTCCATCCTTTGTGTAAAAAGTACTCCGTCCTGATAGTGAAAAGCACTCCGTCCAGTGGTGAAAAGCACTCCGTCCCTTGAGGAAAATAAGAAGAAGAACTCCGGCTTTCATCGTAAAGAACTCCGGCTTTCATCGTAAAGAACTCCGACTTTTAAGTTTAAACGCTCCGGCCCTTCCCTGAATAAAATCTAACCGGCCCCAAGTATAATTGTTTCCGAAAATATGTACCAGTACCGATAAAATTGTGTTATGAAAGTTTGATTTCGAAAATAGGATTTTTGATAAAGAGATAATTTCCGTTACAGCTATTTTGGGACCCAAGACTGACTCAGTCCAGGTAAGTTCTTGGGTGAGGCCTTAGAACTTACGGTAGTAATCGATGATAGCTCTGTCCATAGAGTGATTCATGGTCCGCCCTGTCCTCAAGGGGTTAAGTCAGGAGGAACATAGGCCGACCTTCGGGTGGCACCCAGTACAGATATCCCTCGGGATGGGATATATATGACATGATCTGACATAATAGGCCTTGGATTGTGGGGACTAAACACAATCTATCCTATATTATTCACCCCCTCAGCTAGTAGGGGATACTGGTAGGGTCTATATCGTTCTGTTCTTATCCTTTCTTATGATTACGTTCGTTCTATACCGTGTTCTCGTATCTTATTATTATTATCGATTGCCCCGCACCAATGACTGAATTGTTTTGAATAGAAGAGAAGTTTCTGATGCTGTTTTCTGGATTATAATGGTTACTGATTACCGATTTCTGAGTACTGATTCCTGATTCCGAAGTATAATATGTCAAGCATGTTTACATTCTGATTTTTCATTCTGTTTTTGCACAGTTACATGACCGTCTGCATCATCGTTTTACAATTCATATGCATGTACCTTGCTGGGCCTCCGCTCACTATTTTTATATTTTTCCCCCTACAGATGAAGTTTTAGAGCTTGTGCCTGACGAGTTGGAGTGATTAGAGCTTGTCTGAAGGATTAAAGCCCTCGGAAGCTTATCTTGGAGAAATATTATTGTAATGACTTGATGAACTTCTATGGTTAAATATTTTTGGCTATGTACTTGGAAATGAATATTTTAGAATGAATATGAATGCTTTCGCAAATGTTAGAATAACCTCCGCTATACTACTTATGGTTAAAAGTATATGGGTCCTAAATGGCATCTGTGATCCTGTGTTGCACCCAACTGGTTTAGTTTAGGTTTTCAATTGTGTTTCTGTTTGACGGAAGCTTTTAAGGACAAAAAAAAAACAATCCGTTCCGTCACAAAAACTCTATACCTTTCTTTACTTTTCTTAATTTTCTTACTCTTAAAGAAAATAATCATAATTCTTGACATAATTGTAAAGTTTTTCTTTAAAATTCTGTTAGTTTATACTTAAACAATTGGTAGTAATTTAGTCATGATAATTTTAAAAATCAGAATGCTAATTTAACATGATAAAGCATGAAATTCTAGCAATAGTGCATAATTTAGCAAGGGTAGAGATTTTACTAAATTTTAGACAATGTATAGTAATTTTCATACATTTTCTAGCTCATATAAGACTTATATTTAATAGTTTAAAACATGTAGAACTTTATGTATGAATTTAAAACATACAATAGTCAATTAAGCTATGAATTTAGCAAAGAGGTACAGAAAAATAGTAGCTAAAATAATTTTAGTAGCTTTAACTTAAATAGCCTACATGTTGAACCAAATTTAATAAAATTCAGTACATGCAAGCTAATAATTAGAGTTTAGAAAATACAATGGTAAGAGGTATGAAATTTATCTCTTATGAAATCATCAAATCATAATTTTAATACTTGCATGTGAAGAAAATTCAGAAATCAGTTACATGAGACCTTGTTCATAAAGTTAGATATGAATTTCATCCATTTTTGTAACAAAATAAAGAAGAATGTATATACATGTTAAATAATATCATCATAATTTTTAAAATTAGAACATGCATGAACAATGGAATAAGAATTGTTCAATAAATTCAACAAAGAATAGCAATAAGATAAGAAAAGCTCCGGATGTACTTGACTTTAAATTTTTTGATAAAAATGATAGAAATCAGCCAAAGGGTCTTACTTCTACAGAGTGGTGTCAGCGCGTCACTTAGGCGTGTGTCAAACCCTACGGTTCAGGCCTGTTGTGCATGAGCGTTGTTTGTGTACATCTCGAGCTTGGACAATCTGCCATCATGCGCTCGAGCCTCCCTTGGGCATGCCTTGGGCACTAACCGCATGGCTTTTGGTGCTTAGGCGTAGGTCGGGTCTCTTTTAGGTGCTAGATCACCTGATCTAATTTTAACTTTTGATCCAATTTTTTATATTCTTTGACCTTAATTTTAATTATATTAATTTAATTAATTATGTTTACCATAAATCAAGAACTTGGACCTTACATGATTCACCACAAAGAGTGGTGGATTATAAGATTGAACTAACAATAGGGGTAAGGCCTCTTGCTTAAGGAGCATATAGGATGGTACCTTTAGAGTCGTAGAACTTCAAAAATAATTGGATAGGTTTATTAGCTCAAGGTTTATCCACCTTTTGAAAGTACCTTATAGAATTTGCGTTCTATTTCAAAAGAAGTAAGATAAGAGTCTACGTCTTTATATTGACTATAGGGTCATAAATAAAGTAACCGTAAAAAATCATTATCTTATTCATTTGATTGTTAACTTATTTGTTCAATTGAGCAATGTGAAATATTTTATGAAGCTCGACTTAAGATCAGGCTATCACCATATCAAAATTACGGAGGGTGATAAGGAAAAATTGCATGTGTTACAAGATATAGAGCTTTTTAAGTGACTTGTAATACCTTTTGGATTGATTAATACCCCAGCAACACTTTGCATGATGATAAACAGATATTTCATGAATACTAAGATAAATTTGTAGCAGTCTATTTGAACGATATTATGATATATTGTTCAAATCTAAAGATCACCTGAAACACCTAAAATTAATATTCTAAAAGTTAAAAAAGAATCATCTTTATGTAAAGTGTGAGAAATATTCATTTACTTAAGAGGAGATTAGCTTTCTAAAGCACTTTGTGGGTAAGGTCAAATTAGATAGATCTAAAGAAGATACAAGTTATTTTGGATTGGCAAATCCTGAAAAGTGTGACCGAAGTGTGCTCATTCATTGGCCTTACTAATAATTATCGACGATTCATCGAAGGGTATTTAAAGAAAGCAACCCCTTTAAGGGAATTATTTAAGAAGCATAAAAAGTGAAATTGGTTGGAGGTACGCCTGTAAGCCTTTGAGGAGCTCAAGTGTGTGGCAATGAAGTTGTAATGGCCTAGATTCCAAAATATAGAGAATCCCCGACGTCTAGTCAAAATAATACGTTAAGGATGGTAATCCGGTCAATGAGTGTTGACCGGAATACGTGAGGGAAGGAGTAATCTGGTCAACGTTAAATGTTGACCGAAAAACAATAATGGGAGGAAGGACGGGAAAAAGAAAAGTGATCCGATCAACGCCAGTTAGTTGACTGGAATGCGTAATAATAAAACCTTTATAATAAGAAAACCGAGTACAAAAAAATAATAAGTAATAATAAGGAAACCTTATAATAAGGAAACCGAGTATAAGGAAATAATAAGTAATAATAAGGAAACCTTATAATAAGAAAACCGAGTATAAGGAAATAATAAGTAATAATAAGGAAACTCTTATAATAAGAAAACCGAGTATAAGGAAATAATAAGTAATAATAAGGAAACCTTATAATAAGGAAACCTTATATAAGGAAATAATAAGTAATAATAAGGAAACCCTATAATAAGAAAATCGAGTATAAGGAAATAATAAGTAATAATAAGGAAACTCTTATAATAAGAAAACCGAGTATAAGGAAATAATAAGTAATAATAAGGAAACCTTATAATAAGGAAACCGAGTATAAGGAAATAATAAGTAATAATAAGGAAACCTTATAATAAGAAAACCTTTATGAAAAGAAATAACCTACTCCGAATTGCCCTTGAATGTTGCCAAACCCTAAAGACGGCTACCAGGCCCAAGGGCCTATAAATAAGAACTATAGAGCGGGAAAAAGAGGCGCTCGATAGGGTTTGCTAGTAAAGGAAGACCAAAAGTTCAAGGCGAAGTAAAAGAAATTCAGGTATGAGTACTCACCCCTGTTTTAAATTCATGATTATGCATGTTTACAACACTAATATATCTGATATTTTTATGAACTTCTGTTTCAGTATGTATGACGTTTGTTCTGTTCCTTTGATTTAAGGAAGAATCGTTCTAAATTGCATGTTTAAAAAGAAACTCTGATATTCCTGATGTTCTGTTTGAAGTATGATTATTTGTCGAATTATATGAACTTTAATAATTGCATGTTTAAAGAAAAGACTTCCAACCATTGAGAAAAGACTTCCGATTTTGTTAAAAGAAAGGTATTCGGTAATTGTCCCAAGAAAATTGAAATCGGCTTTAAGAACATATGTTTCAAAATCGGAACCTGTCCCATGAAAAAGAACTCCGGCCGTTGAGAAAAAAATACTCCGTCCTATTAAGAAAAAGCACTCCGGCCTTTTGAGAAAAAGCACTCCGGCTTTTAGAGCTTTGGATTTTCATGAAAAAGAACTCCGGCTTCTAGAGCTCTAGATTTTAAAGAAAAAGCACTCCGGATTTCAGAGCTTTGGATTTTAGAGCTCCGAATTTTAAAGAAAAAGAACTCCGGCTTTTAGAGTTTCGGATTTTAATGAAAAGAGAACTCCGGCTTTTAGAGCTCTGGATTTTAAAGAAAAAGCACTCCGGCTTTTAGAGTTTCGGATTTTAATGAAAAAGAACTCTGGCTTTTTTTGAGAAAAGAATTCTGGCCTTTTTGAGAAAAGAACTCTGGCCTTTTTGAGAAAAGAACTCTGGCCTTTTTGAGAAAAAGAACTCCGGCTTGTTTAGAAGAAGAACTCCGCCCTTGCTAGAAAAGTACTTCAGTTTTTAAGGAAAAGATTTCCTGCATGATGAAAAAGACCTCTGACTTTTGATCAAGGAATCTTTGACTTTAAGATAATTAAAGGAAAGGTTTTACAGACTTCAATTGTTGAAGTTAAAGAACAAATGCCATAAGAATAAAGAAAATGTATGTAATCCGGACAGTAAGAGGAACTCTACGACTTTCGACTTTCGAACTATGACGAATGGCCATCAAAAGACATGAACCAAGAATAGAGTTTTCATTAAACTTGCTGTTAAATATGGATGAAGGATATTGGAGTAACACTCGAGGACTGCCTCCTGGGCCACGGGGGAGACTTTTGGTGGCATAAGACTTTTGAATTACGGCCCCGTATGCCGGGTTAAAAGCATTACCTCCCGTCTCAGGGAGCATAATGAGAGGATACGGCTCTAGGTTGTAGGGCAGCACACAACCCTTCCTCGATGTTGTCCGCTCCCGTCCTACCCCTAAAGATGATAAGAAATTCAAATGATTTTTATGAGGTTTCTGAAGGAAAGATAATAAGAATAAGAATAAGGATTTCTGAATTAAAGAAGAAACGATATGATGATTTTTGTACTCTAAGTTATGCTATGAATCTTTACTTGGATTTGTATATATATATATGTATATTTATGTTTTCTGTATGTGAGTATCTTGTTGGGCTTTGTAACTCACTCTTACCATTTTCAGATGACGAGAGGCTTATAGAGGACAAAGTTGAGTAGAAGCTTATGAAGTAGCTAGACGGCATATCTGGCTTGATTAGTGAAGAATTTAATGTATTTCTTTTAATATTTTGAAAAGACTTGTAGAACAGTTCCGCTTTATAAGAATTTATGGACATTAGCATGTTTCCGTAATTATTCTATGGATGAATGAAATTGATAATTCTAGTAGCATCTCATGTCATGTTAAGATTTTCATGTCCGACCAACCTTAATATTGGCCGGCTAAGTTTGAAATTAAAATCGGAAGGCCAGCTCATGTAGTTCTACCTCAAGCAATCTTGTGTATAAAATAAAGGTTTATTTACATGAAAAAAAAAGAAGAATTTTTAGGTCCACCTAGTTTTTATCTATTGTTTATTATAAACGCAAGGATTTAGGCTTGACGACGACTTTATGCGGTGGAATAAGGCCGGTCTGTCACAGAAGTAGCTAGTGTTAACAATTCTAGATATTACTAAGCATTTTAAGGTGTAGATGGACTTATCGAATTTCGCCCTTAGAAGGGTCTTATTGCAAGAAAGCTATTCAATAATCTACGAGAATATGAAGCTAAATAAAGTCGAACAATGTTATGTAACCTAGAAAGGAGTTGCTAATGATTGTGTATTGTCTGAGAATTTGGAGGTATTATTTTTTTGACTCCAAGTTTGTAATAAAAATTAACAATACTACTACCAGCTATATCTTCACCCATCTGAAATTAACATCAAAGTAAGCTCAATAGTAGAAGTTCTTAGCAGAATTCAATAGGGTGCCAGAGTATAAATTTGGACGCAACAATTAGGCCACAAATTCCCTTAGTAGAGGACTGGTTCTTGACATCTTACATGGAGTAGCTTACCTATCAACAAGCAAGATTACCACAACCATCAAAGATCAAGTAAAGCTAAATCTTGATAAGGACCTAATGCTCATAACTTTATTTGAACTTATTCAAGAAGATAAGATTTAGAGATTTTGGATTAACAATGGTATGATTTTCGAAAAGGGAAACTAAGTTTTTATATCTAAGGTTCGAGAATTGAGGAGGATGTTTCTCCGAGGTATCATGACACTCTATGAACTGGTCACTCAAGTGGACAGCGCACCCTGAGCCTATTAAAAAAGGGATATTATTGGCTTAAGATCAGGGATAATATGATACATTACATGAAAATATGTCTTACTTGTCAATAAGATAAGACTGAATGTTAAAAGATTACAGGATTGCTAGAACATTCACTATACCTAGCAGTCCTTAAAAAAGTGTTTCTCTTGACTTCATCATAGGGTTGACCAAGGTCAATGAGTACCCGTATATCTTTATAATCATAGACCACTTTTTAAAGTACATTTTTGTTCCGACATTAAAAGATTATTAAAAAAAAAGAGACAACACTCCTCTTCTTCAAACATATTATCAAATATTAGAAAATGCCCCGAAGTATTGTGAGTGACAGAAATGAATGCTTCATCGGAACCTTTTTATCAAAACTTTTTGGACTACTCGGTTAAGAATTGAATATCTAAACAAACCAACATCCTCAAACTAATGGTCAAATAGAGATATTCAATAACCTACTTGAGAAATATCTATGATATTTTATGATTGTCAGTCAAAAAGAGTAGATAAAGATCATAGATGTTACTCAATTTTATTATAATACTTAAGAAATATTCTTCTTCAAATAAGAATAATTTTGAGATTGCAACAGGTCAACAACTAATTCTTTTACGCATTATAGTCAAGCCATATAAATGTAAATATAGTGTACATACAACTTTGCCGGAGAGTAAACGCAAAAAGTAGAGATTGGCAAAGTCTATTTGGAGAAATTGTCTTATCAAATGAAATAGTTGGTAGATTTGAGGAGACGGCCTATGCAATTTAATGTAAGAGATATTATATTGGTAAAACTTCTCAATGAATAGGTGTGGTTTATTAGAGAAACACACAAGCACCTCTTACAAAAATATGAAGGCCTTGTCAAGATCATTACTCATATGAAAGGCCTTGTAGAAGATAAATCCACTTGAATTGATGAAAGTCTACCTAATTTTTCATGTAAGCTACTTGAAGCCATATTACCTTGATATTGAATATTTTCACATAGCCTATCACAACACACTAATATCAGATTGAAGCTACCACCAACACCAGAAGTTAAAAAAATCATTATTGAACAGGGAGGTGAGTATATCATCAGTAAAGAAAAAGAAGGAACTACTCATGAAATGAAATAAGAGATTAATAGAAAAAACAAATTAAGAACTTGATGAAAATGTGAGTTTGAAGAAGTGAGAGATCAAGATATATTGAAGGTCAAGTCAATGAGGATATCAACAATTTAGTAAGGGAATCAAACAGTGTAAATTTTATATAATTTTTCTCATATCTTTAAATTTTTTAATAATTTAGCTTGTTTTAATTAGAATTTTAGTATTACTAAAAAATTAGATACTCTATTATAAAAGTTAAAGATTTTCAATGTTTACTAGTACTAAAAGTCAAAAGGTCCAAAGCCTCTATATAAAGAATGAATTTTTTAAATTTTTTCATATTCGATTGTTACCCATTACTATTGATTATTTATTTATATTTTTACACTTCTAATTGGCAACTTATTTATATTCTACATACTCCACACTAATGTCATTTTTGTATTTGTGTCTTAAGATTGGTCCTAACACTTAAGTGTATATTCATGAGTCAACGTTGACATCTATTTCCGTTAGAAATTAAACATGCTACACAGTTTTATAGCTATAAAATACAGATGGTGACACGCTGCTTATACATCTATCAGGCACTGAATTTTTTTTTCAATTATTTGATTTCTCACCCGAATTCATAATTATTACAAACAATTAGTTCAATTTAATTAATATTTACGTCGTGTCATATTTTAATATCCGGATTTTGCAATTATATTGATAATAATCAATGCGAAATTGGGCTCTAAGCAACGGTAACACTTGGGTTGTCTATCTAGAGTTTGACATATTACCCTCTCCCTTTCTTTACCTTTATGCTTAACAATAAGCAGGACCAACCAGTAAATAATACTCGGAGCCCCTTTAAAGGAATAAGTATTGATGGTTACTTTGGTATTAAATACTTCATTATGATTTGTATACGAAATTGGTTGGAAAGAAACTCTGTATAATAGGTTGGGTCTAGGATAAATGATTTTCTATACCATATCTTTTAGGTATTATAAATTATATATGACTCTATCTCTGTAATATAAAATAATTATTTTTATAATTTAAACGGGTACTATCAATATTACAATCGATTAACATCATCATTAAACTATATTATTAAGAGTTTTTGTCCTTTTCTAAAGTAATTTTTATATATTAAGGTCAATATTTTTTTTCTTTTTGATTTGGATCTAATTATATCATTTGAATCTTATATCACATTAAACTTTATGCACCTTGGCAATCTTTTATAAAATCTAGTCGTGACCAAACCAGAGAAATTGACCCTGTGCATTTCCTGCTAGGAGAGTCAATAGGGCTTTGGCAAGCTATCATGATTTGAAATTTAACTCGGAAAGCTTGTATTTTTGTAAGTTTATAATTTAAACATAGGTAATATATCTTTAATATTCGTTTTAGGAACCAACCCAAAATGATGTTGGAATAAAGAGTCTTAAAATTTTGTTTTAATTCACTGCGCCATTTATGAATGCGTTGCTTGATGCTAAAGGATTTATGATTACAAATTATTTTTCTTTAAAAAAATTTGAAATATGGGATATATTATTACTTCTTGTATTATAGCATAGTTTCTTTATTAAAATTGTTCTTAACCTAAATTCTACAAGTTCAAGGGCTCTGGCTTGTCAGGATATTTGCTAGGTAACAACTACTACTATTATACTAAATAATGCCAAATATATAATTTATTTTTATTAATATACTTCATTTAATATAATTTTGTCTGAGAGTATAATTGATTCGAAATAAGCTTTAATTTTTTTAAATCGATATTTTCTCCCGTTATAACTAATTTGTATTTTTTATAAGGATTTTTCTTGACCTATATTTTAATATTTGGACCGGTAAACGTTGTTTTTCTTATTTTGTTTTTTAATGACCGTTGGATTGGGAAAAAAACTGACATTATTTTCGATCCGAAAATAAAAAAAGGGAGATAAAAACCGTCGATTCAAAAAGAAAAGAGAAGAGGAAAAAAAAAAACTTTAACCGTTGAAAACAAGGCAGAACAAAAAACCAAACTACCGACAAGTATTTTCGATTTTTTTCTCCATCGTTTTCTCCCGTCCGGTAACTCTCTCCCTTTAATTATCAGGGAAAAAAAATAAGAACCGCCTCTCTCTCTCTCTCTCTTCCTCCGGCTTTCTATTTCAGTTGAGTGAACTACAAGAGCTAACTGTCTGCACCCTCATTTCTTCAAATCATCAGTCTTGTTTCGTTCTTTTCCTCCTCCATCTGCTTTAGTTCAAAGCAACCCAATTTTTCTCACTTCCCTGCTTCAATTTTTATTCCCTTTTCTTCCACTCCCTGTCTGGGTGTTCACTTGGAATTCTTCAATTTTATCCATGGAAAATCAGCCCGGTGAGCTCAATTTCTCGGCGGACTGCTTTTTCAATCCCAACTGGGACAACTCAATCGATCAAAACGATCCCTTTGAGTCTGGCCTGAGCTCAATTGTCTCTTCCCCGACTGCCTCCTACACTGGCGGCGGATTTCTCGGCAGCGGTGACAGCCTCATGATGAGGGAACTGGTTGGAAGGCTAGGCAGCATTTGCAATTCCGGCGAGGTTTCACATTCTAACAATAATAGTACCAACACTTCTTGTTATAGCACTCCCCTGAGCTCTCCTCCTAAGTCAAATCATTTCTCTTCAAACATGGAAAATAAATTCCGAGGAGGGAATTTACAATTTTCCGGTAATCGTTTGCCATATCACCCGAGTTTGCCAACATTGAACGCTGATCCTGGATTTGTGGAGCGGGCAGCAAAATATTCTTGTTTTGGAAGCAGGAACTTGGGTGAATTTATTGGCCAGTCTGGGCCAAATCAATCTGAATTGCCTTGTAAATCAGTGCCAAAATTGGAATTCTCCAGAGTTCCAAGTTGTCAGTCCATGAAAGTTGCAGGATTCAGAGCAGTCAATCAGGAGAACAAGAGCGGCCCTTTTGGTAGGAAATTGAGTAAAATTTCCCGGCCTCCGTCACCAGAAAATGCAAAATTGAGAAATTCTCGGGAGGGATCTTCAGTTTCTGAACAGAACCCAAGTGGGCAAATCGGGCTGAAAGCTCAGAACGAAGCAAATCCCAGGAAAAGAAAGCCCATCCCCAACGGGAAAGGAAAGGAAATTCCTTGCCCTTCACCTGCCAAAGATGAGGAGGTAATTTACTGATAATAGGAGTCTGTGATATTATTCACATAAATGGTACTCTTTTAGTTATTGCTAGATGTTTTCCCCACTTTGTGAACTTTTTGAGAAAAAGGGGGAAAACTGAGTCAATATAAAATTTCGTTATTAGGGGGAAACGTAGAATTTGGAAACTGTTTAAAAGTAACTCCAATATTTCCTCACTTTTTCCATAGCATGTGAAACGGAAATTGTCTACACCATTCTCACTTGGTTTCCCTCTGTTGAAAAGGTAGGTTGAATAATCAGTCGTAGACTTTCATTTAGTTATATTAAATTCCAGTATGTAAACTTTGAGTTTGATAAAAATCGGGTGAATTTCAGGTTGATGAAGTGAATGCGAAAAGAAGCAAATCAGATGAAGATCCTAACAATGAAATTGTTAAGGGTAGTTCTGGTAAAAAGGGCAATGCTAAAACTACAGGGGAAGATGACCAGGAGCAGAAAAAGGAGGTTTCTAAGGCCCCCGAGCCTCCAAAGGATTATATTCATGTCCGGGCTCGAAGAGGACAAGCCACAGATAGCCATAGTATTGCAGAAAGAGTAAGGAGTTTGTGCAATTACCAGCAATTTGATTGATTTCACCATCACTGAATTATTGTGGGGGAAAAATAATGTGGAATTTCCTCTTTCTCATCTACACAGGTCAGAAGAGAGAAAATCAGTGAAAGAATGAAGTTCCTTCAAGATCTTGTTCCTGGTTGCAGTAAGGTGTGTTCAATGACATATCCTCAAGCAAATTCTTGCTTTCTAATCAAGTGAGCAGAAGTAAAATTGAGTACATTTGCTAAAATTGAGCCTGGATGATTGATTTAGGTTACTGGGAAAGCGGTTGTGCTTGATGAAATCATCAACTATGTGCAATCGTTGCAGCGACAGGTGGAGGTAATGTTTTGACTCACTGCATATCAGCATTTGTGATATGTAGCAAATGATTGCTCACTCATTTTTAACTGATCATTTTCTTGCAGTTTCTGTCAATGAAATTGGCCACTGGGAATTCAAGGATGGATTTTAATTTGGAAGCTCTTCTTTCTCATGATGTAAATGAGCCACCATTTTTTTACCCTTTTAATACAAAATCCTAAGAATGTTCACTGATCAATTAAGATGAATGGTTTGTGAATGACAGATCTCTCAATCAGGAGGATCAATGCCCCAAACCATTTACAAATTAGACTCCACGGCTCAAGCACTCTCTTATAGCTTTCACGAGGCTCAGAAAATGCAGCCGCTGCCAAATGGTATTTCCAACAGCACACTGGCCCCCGTCTCCATCGATCCTCTGAATGCTGCGCTTCTTAGAAGCAGAAGCATTCAATTGCCATCAACATTCAACAGTTCCATGCCTCAGGTAGTCTAATTATAGAATTTATTTGTTCAGAAACACATTCAGTTTAAACTCTGGGAAACTTAAATAAGTCTAGAATTGGACAATGTTTGTATTAGTTTCTTCTTCTTTACATGATCTCAGAGCAGCTGTGAATTTTCTAACCAGGTGCCGATGATTTGGGAAGATGATCTCCAGACCGTTGCTGTTCAGACGGGTTTTGTCCCGAATCAGACGCAAAGCTTTCATGGTGAGATCAAATACCATAAGAAGAGTTTGGTTGCTCATGCATCTCTTCTGAATGCTGTATCTAATTCATGGTTGCCCTTAATTTGCAGGTCAAATGAAACTTCAGCTATGATCATTATTCATCAGCTTCGTTGTCTGGCTTTCAATTCAAAGAGGCCAGTCAGTGTATATACAAGATCTTCATTTGGAACAGATCTCGGTGATGGTCTGAGGAGATCATTCTTCTTGATTTTTAATCTCTGTGGTGATTCCCAATTCTTCTGATGTTTCTTAAAAGAAAAAGCTTTGTAAAATCTAGAACTAATGGTTGCTTGAGGCGATAATTTTCTGTATAATTATTGAAGTTAGTTTCAATGTTTGTCTGAAAGATGAACTTAATTACTATTCAGATTATATTCCATTTCATTGTGACAACTTGTACCTTTTAAGTTCTTTGTGGGTTATATCATCATCTTCTTTAATAATGAGTAGCTAATACTCAATCGATGAATAATTTATCCATTACAAGGCACAGAATTTGTTATGACTATCTCTAAAAATTTAATTCACATAACAATTGAGATGTCGAAAGGTCTCAAAGTATCAGTAAGTAAGAAAGTATATCTTTTTCTGAATTTTCTTGGTAACCAAGCAGCAGTACTATATAGTTTGCATTGATATTTTTTGCCATTGCGTTGGATGCCGTAGAAGTCTAGCTCTTTGTAAATTCTAAAATTTGTAAACTTTATAGATGGAGCTGTCATAATCGATTGTATATTTCTGTTAGTTGGGCTAGCAGGGGGACAATGTTCTATGACTATAAGTTACAGTCAGGCAACTTGTGGGAAGAAGATGCTTAGTGGCAACCAGCTGTTAAGTGGGGACAAATGGACTCTTAAGTCCAATTGATGTATCTGTCTTGAGCTGGAATCCGAAGTCTTAACTTTGACCACAAACTTCTCATCTGATCTACGGAGCACATCAGGATAAAATTCCCTTCGGTGACAGTTGATCTAACCTTGAGCTATTAACCTTGTACGAGCAAAACAGCAAAGAAACAAACAATTCTACACATGAAATTCTTCCTGTTTATGATATTTGAAAAATAATTGAATAATTATTTGCTCTATCATATACAGTCTTATATCATATTATGTAAGTGACTATTTTCATGATTTAAACATATAATTATTATGTCATGTGGCAATAACTTTAACGTTGTCAAAAATTATTTGTTTTAAAATGCTAAAGGAGTAGAACTGAGAAGTACAATACTTAGATTTGTCTTGTTAATTTTTTAACTTTAAAGATTAAGATATGGCTCATGTTTTCAAATCCGGATTAATCAAGCTTCAACATATGTTGCAGTTGATTTAATCACGAGTCAAACCCTTATATCTTAAATTATTTTAAAAATATACCGAGTAGAATACTATCGAAACTTTACTTAGAAGTATCAACCAAATGATTTATTCACAAATTCAATATTTAATTATTAAACCCACTTGAATAATTTTGAATAGTTTACTTATTTAATGATACTATAATGATAGTTGATTGTCCGTATCATATTACCCGTAAATACTCTCGTGCATCATTTATTTGTATTAATTACAAATCTAAGCTACTAACTTTGAGAATTTTTTCCGTAACATATTCCACCTAACCTCATTATGGGTCATTCTCCATGACCTAACTGGTTCATTATATATTATTTCCCATTCATCAACATTCAACAAAGCTGCATTATTATTATTATTATTATTATTATTATTATTATTACGGTTTAAGTCCCCAGAAATATTAAAATGAAAGGGTATGGTGGGAACCGAACGGCCTGGTCGGCAGAGGTGGCAGATTTCAATTGGCTGAGGACTCACAACACTTTTTTTTGCAATTTCCAAGAAACAGAAAATCTGTTTGGGTAAGTGGGAAGAATTTTTCAATAAATTGTACATTGGAAGCCATGCCCTTCAATGAGACAAACAGTTCTCAGACATTAACAAAAGAAATCTGCATCCTTTCCTCTCTGAAAATTGCATTTTTATGCACCCAACAACAAAATTTCAGTATAGAAGTTATACTTCCACAAATTTTGGTTTTTTCTTCAAATCTGGGACACCTATATCATAGGGGTGGGGTTTCTACTCGGTGGAATAGAGGTTTTGCCCTCTTTTGATATTTTTTTAATATAAATTTTATAAAAAAAAATATCTAAATTTTGAATAAAAATTCTGTTCTATGGACCAGGATTCCCCAAAACCCTATCTCCTTAAAAAAACAATGATTGATATATATATATATATATATATATATATAGGTTTTTCCCTCCTTAATTTAGGCTCATTTATCACAATTTTTTTTAATATGTATTTTTGGGTTATTTAATACTCAACATTTAACGTTATCTCAACACATTACGATTTTTTGAAATTGACGTAGAAAAAATATAGCATTATGTGAAGAAGAAAATCATTTTTTCTGTTATCAAGAATACATTATTTAGGTAAAATTAAAAGACTCATTTCACACAAATTGTTTTATTGATAGAGATAGAAAGAACAGTTGGGATGGATGGTGTGTGTTCACATGGAGGGGACCCCTCTCAATTGAGGTTGTGTGTAAAATGCATGTGGTGTAGCCCACATCAATATCCACCGTGCTTTTAAATATTAAAACGCACGCATGAGGTTTTTATAGTGTAAAAGCTAAAAATATTTGGATATATATAATTTTACTATAAAAAAAAAACTAATTTTGCCATTCAAATCCGTAATGTTCAAATAACCGCGTTGGAAATTTATTTCATCATACGTGTTTAATTTACAAGTCCACAAAAGCAAGTGGAAACAGGGAAATACACTTATGCACAGCTGCAGGGTCATTTTCTTGCAGCTGGTTAATGAAAGGCCACAATTAAAGCAGATGTTAACTGATTGTGTTCTTTTCTCCTAAGTTTTCAAACATAAAATTTTCACAATCTTTTACCCTTGTTATCTTTTACCTAGTTTTGCAAGTAACTTATCAATTAACAAGCCAAGGTGTGGTTGTCACTTAATTTTTACATATAACAGGTGAGGCTTTTAAATTTTTTTAAGAAACCCAAGACCATCATATGTCTTGGCCAATATTAGAGTTTAAGAAAGGAAATATTAGAGGAAGGATAATAGTGCATCTTGAGGCTTATAGTACTAGGGTTGGAGAAAACCTACTATCTCACGGATTGCCAATAAATATGACGGTTATACGTAATGCTAACATGTCACATGGATAAAATATGCCTATATATGTAACATAGTTGTACAAAAAATATATAAATAGGCAGATTAATTTTTTGTATGATTCTATAAATTTCCTATAAAATAAAAATAAATAAATAAAGAGGATATATTAAGTATATAAATTTTAGCAATCTATAGTAAATAATGATAGAAAAATTTAAGTAATTTGTTTAAGGATATAGTATTCCTATATAAAAAGGATGATCTCCTATTAATTTAAAGAAGTTAAATCAAGTGAAGTGAAACTAAATAGCGATATAATCGAAAGATTGGCAGGACTTATGAGCTCTATTAGTGATTCTACAAGTTTAAGCGTCGAAAAAGTATTTTATATCTTTGCACTCAACTCCAATAATGAAATGTGTTTTTTTTTTTTTTTAATATCTGTACACATTTGGGGTGGTAATATCGAAAAATATGTTAATATATATACTACATGTGATGTACGGGAGAAGTGCTGTGCAGATAATATAGATTAAGTATCTTCCCTTGATAACTTGTTTGAACAGACTTGGCTGTAAGTAGTTACAGATTCATAGGGACATATCAAATGCTGCTTTAATTAATTAACCAAGGTCCAAGTCTTGCTTGGAAATTTTGTAGTTGGATCTAGACATGTGTGACACTGTACTTGGCATAAATATTACCATTAAAAAAAAAAGGAGAGATGCGTGTCCTCTTGCTATTGGCCACATCAATATTATCGTCCCCCAAAGTAATATTAGATGAACCACCATATCCTTCGCTGTATGTATATTTATATAACTTACTAGAAGCAGCAATTAAAGAAAACTTTGCATGATGATTGGTGCCTTTGATTAAGGGAAATCTTGTGATTAAATTAATTAGACTCTATGATCTCCAGTAAAGTAGAAAGACCTACTTTACGGATCCTTCATATTATTGCCATAAAGTGGTCAGTATTTCGAGAATCTCTACGGTCACTTTGATTGTGATGTTTAACCCAACTATACTTTAAATCATACTCCCAATAATGTGCCAAATTTGTGAGGTGAGCAATTATTTAGACGGGCCAAACATTAGTTAAGTTGCAAAAATTGTGAATAATAATGTAGTACAAATAAAAAACTTCACAGAGTCGGGATAAATAAAAAACTTCACAGAGTCGGGATTGATAAAAAGATCAATAAATATGTTCGTAATGATAACGTGGAATGCATTTGATCTTTGCGGATTTGTAGTTTCTCCAAGCTTGAGTATCACCCTCTTCCTTTTTACCGATTACTAGTAAGTTTATAAGCAAGCGATGCCCTAATTAATTAAAGGATTCAATCACCAGCATACGTACTTATCTTCGATGTAGCTTTGACGTTACTAGAGTTAATAAATATATGTGTGTCTATTATAAATCAGTTGGTATTTTTTACACAGTAGGACTTAAAATTTTTATTTACTATAAATGATATTATGCCTATTCGGTGGTGATATAATATTCTTCGGTCACTACTAAAGTATTATTTTTTCTTGTGAAAAAGCCATACTATAATTTAATTTGTCCTAAAATCTAACAAGTTCATTGACGATATAATTAAACTATGCTTTAATCTACGATACTATATTTATTTACTCATTTAGTCCTAACAATCTGATCGTATCCCCGATATGATATGTTTGTCAGAATTTAAATTAGAAGTATAAAATTAGATCAATAGTATGTTCATGTCCTTAGATAATATCAAAAGGACATAAAATGCAATAAAATGATGAAGTGAATTCTTTTTTTTTTTTGGTTTCCATCCCTCTTGATATTGGGACATTATCTACAATGTCATTTTCAAAGCCCCATTTGCCCTCTTAAATAGAGATAGCTCCGTTGCATCCTCCTTGTCTCAATAGTAAACAAAATCCCAACAATTGCTTGTGCCAAATATTTCTTCGGGCCACTTAGTCTGTGAGGCGCTAAGTTATTGCATCAAATATAGACCATTCTGCGACTAGCATGGCCCACAACATAGGTGGGCCTAATTTATCTTGAACCAAAATTTATCTTTTCATTCATTTTCATCATTATTTTGATATTATAATTTTAGTAAATTATTTCACATTTGTTGAGTAAAGAGACAAATTTTATACTTAAAATTTACGTATTTCAGGATTTAGAAAGATCTTACTTATCTAAGTACATTCTAACAAAAACCATTCCTAGGGCATAGAGCAGATTTTCCAAAACCCATTATTATACTCATTTTTAAACTTCTTTTTTCGCCTTAGTTTGATTAGTGCGATTATTAATTTGAATATCAAATAATAAATTATAAAGTTTTAATCGCATCTGGTCGACCACGTGCTTTTGTTGAGTAGAATCCGAATTTTTTAATTTAAAAACACATCCAAAACTTTTTTAAGTCGGATTTGTTTTCACGGTACATATCACTGGTCGTATTGTCTATAAAAATTCATATTAGCATCCCAATATAGAAATATAATCACCATTTACTGGGAGATTACTTGTGGGAGTACATTATTATCTCATATTAGTTGAATAAAAATGTAATCTTTTACTCATAATTAAAAAGCTTCATCATCCTTTTGAGATACATTCTCAATGACAAAAATTGTATGAGACGAAGCTAGTAACGGAATATATCTCCTAAAGCAAATATTCGGACAGAAAGAAGCCTAGCCTGAAAGCTTAATAGACATATTATTTTTATTTTTCTTAGATAATATCAAGCTTGTAAAATATTTCATCATAGTTCATGGTTTATATTCTACGAAGAAAGGAAGCATACTTGGCACTATCTATGACAGATCTGCAGCTGCTGGTCAATCCTTTGAAGTGTACAAACATTTCTAGTATTCTTCAATAATCGGGTAATATTATTTTCACAGTTTTCTGTGATATTTTAGGATTAATAACGGTGGGAAGACAAGTTACAAGCAAAACACAGCTATCCAATATAACATAAAAACATACCGATCATAGGGACACAGAATCTCGATTGTATTTTTTGAAAAGTAAGTGGCCAGGGCTGTGAAATTTTTACTACTTGCAAATCAGCAGCTGTTTTATTTTTTATTCTTTGTTGTATTGTTGTCGGTACAGATTTTACCTTAACAACTTAATGGCTAAGCACGATGAAATATGTTAAACCTATATTATAATCCTCGGTCGTTCTGAGCTGTTAAAATAAAAATACTCACTTTGACTCTGCCAGAAATGGACGTCCACAGCCAAGGAAAGATAAAAAGATAGTGAAGACAGAGGCACAACCCTACTGCTTTATGGTCTCCATGACACAACAGCCCTCTTAAATCAGAGTCGGGAGATGTGTGGACAGTCACCCTTCCATCGATGCCTACATGACACAAACGGGCAAATGGGCATGGCATGCTCCTCTGATCAGCCTGTCCCCTTTTCGATAGACACTGACAGCCAAATCAATAAATGATGAAAGATCTTGGGTTTGGGGTGCTTAATTTGTAACTCCTCCTAAATTCACTTTTGGATATATATTTATATTATAGAAGTTAGGGGTAAAAAATCCGTAACTTATAAAAGGCTTCAATTAGGTTTTCTTAAAAAAAAAAAAAAAACTTTTTTTCAAAAGCTAACAAAAGCAAACCTTCAAAAACAAGAGAAATGTGGTAATAAGATAAGCTTAGGATGGCACGAATTTATTTGAAGTTAGTTTCTTAGAGAGATTATCTAAGAATTACACTAAAAACAAGAGATTTCCCTGTTTGTTTATGGATCTTCGTAAGGTTCACAGCATCTACTAAAAAGGGCTCCACCCTAGTCAATGCCATCCAAGCTGAGCGATGAAATGGACCATTTAAATCCAACTCTGTGTTTCATGTTGTTCAGATAGAAGAAGACAAAAATATATTAAAGATCACGACCAGCTAAGACACGGCGAACAGTTTCCAGGCAAATCATGTTTACCGGTTTGGATTTTTCTTCTCAAGTTCTGGTACTTGGAATGCTAATTGGCACTTAAAATCATGTTTTGGCAAATACATTCACTAGTAATGTGCCATACCAATCAAATTCAGCAACACATATGGGTCCCAGACAACAGATTATCTCCAATTTGGTCAAAAAGTTCAAAATCAATGAAAAAGACTCAATTTTACGGTATGCAGAAGAAAACTAACTCAAATTAACAGTGTGATAAATTGACACAAATCATTAGGAAAATAATATTTTTGACAATTTCACTATATGCTATTACATAGATTGTAAAGTTCGACGGCAGGCGAAGGAGAAGAAGGATTGCTGAGCGTCGGCACCGACGAGCTCAGAGAGAGAGAACGATGTAATGATGAAGGAGGCGGACGCAAGCAAGTTTATTCATTCTGCCTTATGGTTAAATACAGAGCTCCGAGGCAATATATATTACAAAGAAAAGAAAAAACAAAAAGGAAAGAAACTAAAGTGGGAAATTACAACGGGAAAAAAAATAAAAGGAAACAAATAAAAAATATATACAAGTGTACGGTATTTCCTATTTGCTAATATTCTCTGTATTTTCTAATACCCCCTGCAAGATGGAGCATATATATTGAGTATGCCCAGTTTGGATAAGTGAATCTCCAAACGATGTGCGGGTAATATCTTGGTGAACATATCGGCAAGTTGATTATGCGTAGTCACAAAGTGAGTCCGAATACTTCCGTCTTGAATCTTATCACGAACCAAATGACAGTCCAGCTCAATGTGTTTGGTCCGTTCATGGAAAACGGGATTGGTGGATATGTGCAGAGCAGCTTGATTGTCGCAATATAGGTCAGCGGCGTGAGAGTGTGATATCCACAAATCGCGTAAGATATAACGCAGCCAAGAAAGTTCGCAGCAAGTGGTAGTCGTGGATCAATATTCTGCTTCCGCAGAGGAGCGAGAAACCACCGATTGTTTCTTGCACTTCCAGGAGATAAGAGAGTTCCCAATGAATGTACAGTAGCCGGTAATGGATCTTTGAGTGTCGGGGCATGAAGCCCAATCTGCATCACAAAAAGCTCGAAGTTGAATGTTAGAGGTGGAAGAAAATAATATACCTTGCCCCGGATTCTGTTTGAGGTATCGCAGAACTTGATAAGCTGCATTCATGTGACTAGACGTTGGCCGAGTCATGAATTGACTTAAAATATGGACGGCGTAACATATATCGGGTCTTGTGACTGTCAGATAGAGGAGCCTCCCAATCAGTCTTCGGTAGACGCTAGGATCTTGTAAAACAGTCCCAGTTTCTTTACTCAGTTTAACATTTTGATCCATTGGGAGTCTAAGGGGTTTTGAACCAAGGGAACCTGAATCTGCTAAAATATCAAGAGCATGTTTTTGTTGACATATATGGATGCCCGTTGATGAACGTGCAACTTCTATCCCAAGAAAATATCGTAAAACACCGATATCTTTAATTTTGGAGGCACGATTGAGGTATGATTTAACAGAATGAACAGAAGCCAAACAACTACTTGCCACAATAATATCATCAACGTACACAAGTAGCACTGTAAAGGATTGATCATCTTGTTTGGTAAAGAGGTTATAATCAGCTTTGGATTGGGTGAAGCCAAAAGTAATCAGGGATGTAGATAGCTTGGAGTACCACTGCCTAGAGGCCTGTTTGAGGCCTTATATGCTTTTTAACAGTCTGCAATCTTGATTCGGTTTTTCTTTATTGTATCCGGGGGGTTTCTGCATATAGATCTCTTCATTTAAACCCCCATGTAAGAAGGCATTGTTAACATCAAAATAGTACAGGTGCCACCCTTTAATGGCCGCAATTGCTAAGAGATATCGAACAGTAGTTAATTTGGCAACAGGGAAAAAAGTTTCATGATAGTCTATCCCTTCTTGTTGCGTATATCCCTTTGCGACTAATCTATATTTGTATCTCTCAATGCTTCCATCACTATTGAACTTCAATTTAAAGACATATCGACAGCCAATAGTTTTCTTGCCAGGGGGCAAGGCAGTAATGATCCATGTCTTATTTTGCTCTAAAGCGTTCAATTCATTTTCAATGGCTTCACGCCATTTTTCATCACGAATGGCTTGGGCATATGTTTGTGGTTCACTGTGAGATGTTATGGTGGCTGAAAAATGCCCAAAGGAGGGAGATAATTTTTGGTATGATACGTGATTTTCAATGGGGTACGGTTTCCCTGGAGATGTTTGTACGTTGGGTTTAGTAGGCGAAGTTTGAGATACTTGATGACAGTGAAATTCTTTCAGGTATTCGGGCGCTTTGCGAATTCTAGTGGTTCTTCGAACGGGTATTTGACTAATTGTAGTTGACTGGGTATCATTCGATTCATTTGGTTCGGAATGATCGTCGATTAGTTGTTCCTGGTCCTGATTGACAGAAACGGTGGGAATTTCTTCATTATTTTCGGTCACAGTTTCAACAACAGGATTCGAACCAGAATCATATAAATTTGTTGACGTCAGTTGTGTTTGCCATAATTGTTCGTTATAAGTATTAGGTAGATCTAATGAGGGTGCATCGGGTTGAATATTGGAGCTTTGGTCAATGCTGTCGTTTTGAAAGGGGAATATATTTTCATGAAAAATCACATCTCTTGAATTAAAAATGGCATGGCTATTTAAGTCAATTAATTTGTAGCCTTTGACACCAAAAGGATAGCCTAAGAAGGCGTATTTTCTACTTCTGGGATCGAATTTAGTACGACCTTAGGAGATGGTGGAAGCAAAGCATAAGCATCCAAATATGCGGAGGTTGGCGTAGTTGGGTTTGACTCCAAATAGAATTTCATATGGAGTTTTATTTGCGAGTATTGGAGTGGGAATTCTATTGATGATGTGGGTAGCAGTAAGTATACAATCACTCCAAAATTTTAAAGGAAGTCCTGATTGAAATTTAATAGCTCTAGCGACATTTAATAAATGTTGGTGTTTGCGTTCAACAACACCGTTTTGCTATGGTGTTTCCACACAACTACGTTGGTGAATAACACCTGTTTTTCTGTAAAAATCTCCCAATCTGAATTCTGTGTCATTATCGCTACGAATTACCTTGATTTTGACATTGAATTGTGCGGCAACTAGATTATAGAAAGCTTCCAAGCACAATTTTGTATCCGATTTTTATTTCAACAGGTAAATCCAGGTACTTCTGGATGCATCATCAACGATAGTCAAAAAATATTTATATCCATCATAAGATACCTCGGAACATGGTCTCCATAAGTCACAATGCACCACGTCGAATAAGGTGTGTGACTTATGACCACTGGGAGAAAAGGGAAGGCGACGCTGCTTGGCCATGTGACAAATAGAACAGGGATTATCATTAATTGAATGCATTGCTCCTTTTACAAAGGGGTCGTTTATTAGTTTCATCCTAGAATATGAAATGTGACCTAATCGAGAATACCATAGATTAGAAGGCGATGAAGCAACATTAACCGAAGGCTCCTTGCAAAAATTGGAGAGAAGGCTCTGTAGAGAATTGGGATCAACTTTCTTATTCATTAGATAATATAAATTACTTTTCTCTTCACCCATTCTAATCGTTGTCCAAGTAACAAGGTCCTGAATCAAGCAGATGTTAGAAAAGAAAAACATACCGCAATTAAGTGTATCAATTAGCCATTTAACGGAAACCAAATTAAAAGTGAATGAAGGAACACAAAGCACATTGTGCAACATTAGTTTATTTGTAAGTCTAATGTTTCCAATATGAGAAACAGATGCTTTACTTCCATCCAAAAGTTTGATAGAGTATGAAATCTGGACCTTGGGATGAGTATATAATGAAGGATCACATATCATGTGATCGGTTGCCCCAGTATCCAGAATCCATGCTTGTCGACTATTATCACAGAAGTTATGTAAGGAACAAATAGGGAGGACATTACTAGTCATGTTAGCAGCCTTTTTGGCTTTCGTTCATTGGGTCGAACATATGCTGCCCTGTCTTGGCAGCAGCATTCTTAGATTGAATCAACTCCATGAGTTGGTTAAATTGGTCTTTGGTCAATGCAACACTATCATCAGGGGTTCCTTCTCGGTCAGTATGGTGCTTGAAGCTTGATAAATTGGCAGAGGAAGTGATATTCCCAGTTCTGCCGTGGGCCTTATGATTAGGGGGAAAACCATGCAATAGATAACACTTTTCAACAACATGCCCAGTTTTGTGGCAGTGGGAGCAAACGGGCGCATCGAGATTACCAATTTTGAATCATTGCTGGACAGAATGTCCAGCAATTTTACAATAAACGCAGAAGGGCCTGTCCTTCTTGATATTAGGTTTCACATTGTTTTTGAAAGAGCTGGGGTTCCGTTTGGCAGTTAAGGCCACTGTGTTCAAATTCTGGGCCACAGATAGCATGTGATGCTGCTGTTCTTGCTGTTGGATGACCGAGAATACTCGGTTAACAGAGGGAAGGGGGTCCATCATCATAATTTGGTCTCGGGCATTAGAATAAAAATCATTTAAGCCCATCAAAAATTGTATAACACAATCTCGTTGGTATTTGTCAGCAAATGATTTCATCTTGCCGCAATCACAACTTGGAAGAGGATCATAAATCAAGAGTTCATCCCACAAATTTTTAAGCTTACCGTAGTACACGCTCACCGGGTCTTGTTCTTGCATCAGCCCAGCCAACGATTTCTTTAATTGAAAAATCCTTGGCCCGTTCTGTTGGGTAAACCGGTCGCGAAGCTCATTCCAAAGCTCGAAGGCATCATCGACGAAGACGACGCTAGCTTTGATCGATGGGCTAACCGAGTTTTGGATCCAGGAGACCACCATATCGTTGCAACGCCCCGAAATCTCAAATATGGGATCGCTTGAGTCACTCGGCTTGTGAATAGTGCCCTCGATGAACTGAATCTTATTTTTGGCTCGCAAGGCTCGACGCATGGCTCTGGACCAGGTGGCGTAGTTGTCGGCGATGAGTAAATCGGCGACCAGAGTGATGGCCGAGTTGTCACCGATTTCCAATCTGAAGAGATTTGTGAGGTCTGTGAGGGTTTGAAGTCGCATCTGTTCGTGCGAAGAGGTAGCGGACGGGTTAGTTGTGTTTGATGTGGATTCGGGCAAGGATGGTGGAGACGCCATTCTCTGATACCATGTAAAGTTCGACGGCAGGCGAAGGAGAAGAAGGATTGCTGAGCGTCGGCACCGACGAGCTCAGAGAGAGAGAACGATGTAATGATGAAGGAGGCGAACGCAAGCAAGTTTATTCATTCTGCCTTATGGTTAAATACAGAGCTCCGAGGCAATATATATTACAAAGAAAAGAAAAAACAAAAAGGAAAGAAACTAATGTGGGAAATTACAATGGGGAAAAAAATAAAAGGAAACAAATAAAAAATATATACAAGTGTACTGTATTTCCTATTTGCTAATATTCTCTGTATTTTCTAATATAGATGCAGCATATAGGCGACTCAATCTTACCTATATGTTGCATCCATCATAACCAGAAGAAAACCACTCAAACTCTTCTTTCCATCGATCGTCCACACGATGGATGTCCCCTGGACAATACTCAGCCATATTGGAATTTAGATAAGCATCTTGCGATGCATGTTTTGGTAAACGATATTGTTCAATCATCTGACTCATAGTACTAACCTCTTTTTCGTATTTTCTCTTTAGTTTGTCAATCTGTTTGTGAGCCTTCTCGGTTTCTTCCTCTGCTGCTGCAACTCGCTTCTGCATATTTTTGTAGTTTGACCACAAGCATTAGCAATTTTTTTAAATCTAACAAAAGAAAAAATCATGCAAAATTGACAAGTAACACTTTTCTTTAATGCATTGCAATCTCCAATAACTATTTGTTACTAGTTGAAATACCCTTTTTATTGCTCAACAGGGGGTTGGGATGAAGGAAAATGAAAGTGTGTTCTCTAAGATTTGAACTGCATGAGTCAGGGGATGGGGAATTAGCAAGAGAAAATGACTGAATCAATGCCAGAAAGATTCCCCAACTATGACAAAAGCATGAGCAAAACAAAGAAAAAAATCTATATGTTGCTGATTAAATTAGCGTGCTGTTGGGGTCACTCCCGAGTGGCACTTATGTCCGCAGACTCAATTGGAGAAATGGACGAGGACTTTAATGATTGGTCCGAGAAGCCTGTTAAAGCGAACGAGGACTTATTGGACGCTTCATGTCCGAGAGGTTGCTGAGGACATGGACGAGGACCCTGAGAACGTAGGCATTGACTCTATCTTCGTAGGCCTGTTATAGCCGTGTTTTGCAGGTGAGTTGGTCACTTACTCTGATTGGATGTTGAGGCGGCTATAACTTCCCAAGTGTCAGACCTGCCACACTGGCTTGTCACAATGGCACGTCGGGCGTGCGCCTGTCATGGTAGGCCTAGGCGGCGTGGTCCTACCACCCTAGCGCCAATAGGATGGCCGGCTGTCCACTAGGCCCATTGTGTATATATACAAGGCTTGTGTTCCCTTACTTAGTGGACGGTGTGTGTGCTGCCAAAAGAATTTGGAGTGCTTGTGCCGTTTCTTTGGAGTGAGCCTTGAGAGAGCTGTGGGCAAGTTTTATTGTAAAGATAGAGTGAGAAACACTTTAGAGAGAGATTATACACTTGAGATTATTTTCTTTCGTTTGAGCTTGTGTAGCTAACACTTGTAAATAATCCTTTTATAGTGTATTCTTTCGTGGTTTTTTCCTTGATTGAAGAAGGATTTTCTACGTTAAAATTTCGTGTGTTCTCTCCCGTTTTTCTATCGTTACTTTTCATATCCGTCTGAGAGGTCTGCTCTGTGTTGTTGTCCGAGAGCTTTGTCCGCTCGGTCACCGTGCCTTCCGTGTTTTGTACCAACAAATGGTATCAGAGATTTTTGGTTCTTTGAACGGTGATCTTGTTGCTGGTTGCAGTGGAGGTTGGAAGCAAAATGATTTGCTTGAACGAATCAAACTTTGATACATGGTAAACAAGATGTCAGACTAGTGTCGCCCGATATCTGTCCCATATGCTCCTTTTTTCCTTTTTCATCATGTACGCCCACTGATGTAAGTTTTGTACTATGTAAAGAAAATTAATGAATTTAACCGTGGAACTTTACTCTTTCTCTTGCCTTATGTCTCCTAACTTCTAACTTTGTTACATGATTTTCGGGTGGCAGGAATACCTACACGCAGTCGTGACCTACTAGTGATCCACTGACTTGGTAGTTCAATTTTGTGGGGATCCAATGTGTGGTTGTTTGCCTTGATGCCTAGTCATGGGATGGGCGGTCAAATCAACCCCAGAGTTTCCATGTCGGAAATGATCAGATGATTACGTCTGAGCAATGATGCACCTGGGAGCACCGCACTCGCCTGAATGACAAAGTTACTTGCGTTCTCCGAGTGAGTGCTTCCTTTGGGGCAATGGATGGCCGGTCTGGTGTTGCTGTACTTGAGGTGATTCAAGGTTAGTAGCATGTCGGCTCCATTAGCCGCAGGTTGTCCAAGAGCGAACCAAGGTCCCAAGAGCTCTCAAAGGCTCTAAATCGAATCACATCACTTGAAGATGGGCCTTGGGGGAGTTGGTTGTGGCTAGCTAACTTGTCAATCGCATGCCCGAGACTAGGGAAAATCGTGGGCTGGGTTTTGGTCGGCTTGCGACTCTTCACATTGGTCTCTACTAGAAAGTAATCTTCTTGGAGGCTCCAGGTCTTCGTGCCGAGAATGTTTGGGACCATCCTTGTCGAGCGGCTCGTGCACCATTGTCGGCTATGGTCGGTAGGAGTACTTTATTCTTCAATTCTCTGTGGACTCGGCCTCTGCTACCATAACAAGAGGAGCCTTGGATGCCTTGATCCTAATTCAGACCCAAGCCCCTTGTCTCAACGCCTGGTCATGGATGTGCTAGCGGACCCATGTTTAAGGTCATTTGTTTCATGGGCCATCGTCACGTGGCATTTTCTTGGTGATGCCTTTGAGAACTGGTGTGTCTAAGGGCCATCTTTAGGGATTACATAGTCATCGCGTCAATCAAAGCATCTAAACGCTTTGATTGTGGAGATAATGTAAAGCCACCATAATGTCCCATAATGATGCGCAGAAAGGACGCATTATAGTGTGCTGGGGTCAGGGTATGTGTCACTGCCATTATAGTGACAAGGCCCTTTAGCTCCCCGGGGACTGGCTACATAAGCATTGCATCAATACCTTCTTTTATCATTCCTTCTGCTTGGTGTGTACCTTTGCTTCTTTCTTTGAGGCATTCCCTGGGCATTACTTTGCTGTCTTCTTAGCGCTTTTATATATGGCTCACCATGATGTTGCCGGCATCCCCATTCTTACCACTTCCTCGTCGGAGGTACCACCCTCCTTTGCCTCTATGTCTTCAACAGAGGGGAGTAGCGATGGCAATTGATTGTTGAAGGAGATGGGAACTGCCATTTCAGAGAGCACCATTGCCGATGGTGCTGAGTTTCACCCAGCTGTTCATGCTTCGAAGCATCAAGAGGTTCTAAGGGGACCTTCTAGCCTTGAGTCTATTGGATCTTTTCATCCTCCTGGCCACAAGGTAAGATTTTGTGAATTTTCACCCTTTGCAGTTGTGCTTCTTAAGGGCACTCTCGCCTGATTGATTGGTCCCTCTCTTTGGTTGTCATAGGGGTGCTCTGTAGACTGGAGGAGAACATCCGCTTTTTGAAGTAGGAAGTTGCCTGCCTTCTATGAGACCGCATTGATAGAGAGGAGATGGAACGAAGAGTCAATGCTATCGTTGGCGAGGCACTGCAAAGTTAGGGGCAAGCCAACTACCTTAAACAGGCTTTGTCTGAATCCGAGGCCAAAGTAGAAAGGCACACGGACGCCCACACCCAAGTCTTGGCTGGGATTGCTATGCTCAACAATGAGTCCCGGACGAGTCAGCTGTTGTAAGGTTCTGATTCCTAAAATATAATAATTATGAGTAATTAAGTTAATATAATCAAAATTAGGTTAAATATATATGAAAAATTTAAAATTGGGAGAAAAATGAAAGAGAGAGAAAGCTCGCTCAATGGGCGCCCAACCAGTGCCAAGGCGTAATTTCCAATATAGTCGTGCCTGATGTTCGCTTGAGCTCAATCTAGGGCGCAAAATCTAGAATAGGTGCGCCTGGTGGACGCCCAAGTGGCACTCGAGCGTGGAGTGCCTTATTAGGGTTGTGCTCAAGTGGCGCTCGATCGGTGCTTGAGTACAGGTCCGTCCTTATCCAAACTTTTGGATATGCTTCAACCAATTTTAATATATAAAAATTTATATAAAAAGAAAAAGGGGAAGGAAAAAATCAAAAGGAACATGGGATAAGGAAGAAGGATAGAGAAAGAGAAGAGAGGAGAAAGAGAGAGAAGGGAGAGAAAGCTAGAGAGACAAAGTGGTTCCATGGTAGAATCGAGCCATTTTCAAAGAAAAAAATTGGTAGATCGGGTTGAAATAAGTATACTCTAATCTTCGTCTTTCTTTTATTGTAGTTTTTTGTTTGTTCCTCCGGATATTATTGTTCCAATATCCTACTCTATTAAGTTTTTATCGATTTAATTATATGTTTTACTACTTTCTCATGTTTTTATGAAGAAACTTCATATTTAGAAGCATGTACCATGATTTGTATATTATTTTCAGTATCTATTACTTGATTTATACCCATAAATATGTCCAAGGGTACTGTATAATTGAAACTTGAGAAATATGATTTATTGCCTATTTATGTTTATACTGTGAATTTATTAAAATTATCTGTAAAGTTTACAATTACCTATTTATGTTAAAAAATTATCTTTTCTGTAAAGTTCATAATCATCTGTTCATCTGTTATTTACAAAAAGGCATCTGTTGAAGTCCAAAGATTTAAATTCACAATAATATGAAAATATGTATATGTATCAAGCAATCTCGAACTCTACAATTTGTTATCTGTTATGAATATTTTCTCTTGGAATGAGAAAATCAAGAAAAAAGGACTAAATATATTTGTATAGAGTTTCCAACTGAAATATGAAAAGAAATCAAGAAATTTGACCAAGAATTTTATTCAGAGAATGATATTCCCTGGTATACCTTATAATATTACAGTAGTAGATTGAGGAATGTCCTTGGGCCACAGGAAAACTTTTGGTGGCACTAAGGACTATAACTCCGTATATCGGGTGAAAGATATACCACTCGTTATGGGGTGTTGAATTGTATAGGTAGTACCTTAGATTGTGTGGAATAATACAATCATTTTCTCATTTGGCCACTCCATTAATTGGTAAGGCCTACTAGCCCTAATATCTAAAAATAATAAATTTTTTACATGTTTTGAAGACTACCGGAATTAGAAAGAAAATGGGAAAAAATTAAATATGTTATGGAAATATTAATCGATCATATTTTATGCTTATATGTGCATTATGATCTTATTCCATTCTTTTGATTTTATTTTAAAGTCAACTGCATTTATCCTTATTTATATTTGTACATTGTTGAACATTCAATTCACTCACTTGCTATTTTTCTTATATTCAGATGAGCACAAATTGATATCTGATAAGGAAGAGTAGAGGTCATAGGTTGCCAGGCTGTGGATAATGATTTTGTGGATATATGTATATGTTGGGAAGTTAAATTTTTTATGTATAATGGCTATTTTGATGATACTTTTATAGTTTAGTTTCCGTTGTATATTGATAGTTATATAAATATTTATGTAGGTTATTAAGATTTGTTTTTTGAATCTAGTGGCATCTCTTAGATCCAATATTATATTCGGATATATGACGTTGGAGCCACGGATGTTATGGCAATATTTAAATCCGGTGCATGTTTGATTTCTATGTAAGATTGTATAATTGTGATTTGTATTTAGTTTTTGATAAACATTATGTTGAAATGGTATTTAGTTAATCCAGTCCATCACAACTGTGACTCCTTAACCTAATGGACGCGAGTGCCTATCGAGAGAGGGAGCTTATGTCTAGACTTTGCCCGGAGGAAGTGGCCCCATTGCTACGGGGGTGATTTCATGAGGCAGTCCGTTCCAGCCGGCGTATAGTCTCCCTAGCTGCTCCAAACTTCCCTGCTGGTTATCTTGACGTGAGGAATGCTGGAGCCAGACACTAGGAAGACCTCATTATTTTTCTGGAGAAGGGACCGCACTCTTCAGGGGGTGATGGATCTAGATAGCCTATAGAGTATGTAGTTCTCTCGTTTTGTTCCAAGTCCATCGGATGCCGTCATTATATAGTTGTAACTTTTAATAAAAGGATCTAGTAATGCTGATCGTTGTTACTCTATTTTTCTCGTGTGTTGAGCTCTTTCGTCAAACTTCGCTTTGATCATTGTTGTATGTCATGCACTGTCGGCCTAGACGTTGTCTCTTTGTTGCTCAGCCACCATCATCCGGACCATATGGGCAATCGAGGCTTGGGTGGAGAGATTGAGGTTGCTATTGGGGCTGTTGTGGGGTCCCACTCTAAGCCCTTGGCATTGGAGGCCTTTGGGGCCGAAGGAATCATCAGCTCTGCAGGGACCATTGGGGCATCGGCTTTTGTGCCTCCTCGAGATAGGGTCTCGACATTACGTCTGGTCCTACCTCCTTCGATTGGCAATCTAGATGGTCATGCCAAACCTTCCAGCTGCTATTTCCCTTCTGATAGCTGTTGGTGCCGATGGGTGCCGAAGACAAAGAGCTTCACCAGGAGGGTTGTCTAACCCTTGCCTCGTCTCATGGGGAGCCCCTGAGCCGAAGAGTGATCTTATTTCGAACTAGTAGGTGGTTTCTTCATCTCGGATGGGTAGCCATCCTTGCGTGTGTTTGTAATGGGGCAGGCAGGTGGCACTGCTGCTTCTTCAGATGATTCTTGCCTCCTTTCTTTTTTCCTCTGGGTGCCTTGACCCTCTCGTGCTCATCCTCATCAAAGAATGTCATGGCATGGCAATGGATGAGCCTCACTTAGGGTGACCGATTTTTAGGCCACATCCATCAGGCTCCAACGAAGTCTTAGGTTGTCACCCACATGCGGCCACTTTGGCATTCTTTCCTATCCAGAGGATATCTTTACTCGCATACGTCTGAGGCCTAACCCGCAACCATGGTTAGTTGATGGTGCTCGTCCCGTCGAGAGTCGTCACACTCATGCTTAGAGAAGCCCCTAAGGCTTTGACAACTACCTGATTGGGGGTCTGATTCTTGGTCTATGAGCCCCCTGGGCTGTGTGATTTTGACCACTTTTCGGCCTCTGGGCTGCCTAAGTTGGGATTCTCTAACTGTTCATAGATTGGTTTTATGAGCAAGCCGCAGTCGCTTCGACTTAGCGGCAACATAAGTCATTTGATTTTATGTCATGTCATGCAAGCATTCATGCAAATTCATGCGTGATCAACACAGCAGCTATTTTATTAATCCAAACGTAACACACATTACAAGCATGCTTTGTGATGAATATTAAGCATACCTGGACTTGACATGTGAAAGCAGGTGGCGCCTTCTACGATGGGTGGCGCCCAACATCTTGAGGACCATTCTTGCCCCAGGCGCGTAGCCCTTATGTGTCAAGCCAGAGAATTTCTGAGAGGAGGTACGGCCTTTCCCACTTTAAGGGGGAGGCCTATGCTTGATAGCAGTCTCACCGGTTGTCTCTCCTCTCCTCGAGGCTAGGTCTCCCAGCTCGGACTGTTGGTGCGGCACTCTTAGGTTGCAACATCGCGAGGTCCATCGTTGATGGTCCGTTGAGCGTCTCCTAGTCGCCTCCTGAGCATCCTTTGGACTTCTCAGTCGTTGGGGGCCGCTAAGTGGGCAAAGACTTTTAATTCTGAGGTTGGAGCGTCTTTTCCTTACTGGGACGAGGTCGTAGCATGGAGGAGACTTTCTGGATCCCTTGCAGATCCTTGGCGCCTTCCTTAGATCCACAAAGTTGCACTTTCTCTGGTTCCTCCCCCACTTGCGAGGAAGACGCAACCTTCAATATGCCGAAGGGGGTCCCTGCCTTCGATCGATTTGGCGAGAGCAGTGGACTCACATGATCGTTCACTCATGGTCATCGGACGTCGCAAGAACCTTATTTTGGTGGTTGAGGGACAGTTGGTTGCCGTAGATCTCGCATCAGTCTCTATTTCAATGCTTCGGTAGTGAGCTGAAACTTCCTCTAAGTGTGGGCCCCTTAGCTCGGATCCTTCTCAATGTCAAGGTGGATGTTCTGTTAATATAGTATTCAGCTAGCCACGCTTCCTTTAGATCAGTCTCCCTCTCCCTGAGTGTGAGAGTTGTATGAGGGTAGGAGGAGCCCCTAGCCCCTAGCCATGACAGGTCAAGTGTGAGCTATACGCCTCCCTGGCAACCTCTAGGAGGTCATCACCAAGGGAGGTGTCATTTCTAGTTGGGGTGTGCGTAGAAGTATTAGCGTTACATGTACTTGTTTGGTTGGTGAGTGGTGATCAGACTTTTAGTCATTTTTCATAGACGGTACTAATGATGTGTTCCTGGTATCCGGATTATAGAATGAATTATGGGATCGAATTGGAGCAAATCTGGTCTCCATCTCTATTAACCTAAAACCTACATACCACAAACTACAAATAAGAGGTCGAAGAATTTGCGAAACTCACTTTTCGATTTATCATCCAATACTTAAGTTAGAAATCTTTTCCAATAGATGGAAAGATATGATGGGGATATGAGAGAATGTATAATTGCATGTGAATAGGGGATATGAGATTTTATGAACCGGTTATAAATAAATTAATTTAAGTCAATTCCAAGTGCCTTACAAATTTATGAACCGGTTATAAATTTTGTATATGATGGTGAATCTGTTAGAATGATGAATCGAATGCAAAATCCGGGAAGAATTTATGAATCATCCAAATCGGTTGATGAATCGGTTAGTGAACCAATTGATGAATAGGAAATCTAACGATATATTATGCCAACACGTATAAAAAATTATAAGACTATTTTATTCATGATATGTATCGATATATATTTTTATACACGTATATGTCAATTTTTATGTATGAGTGGAAGCTAGTATGATACTATGAAAATAAATATTTTTTCTGAGATGAGAAAATTGAGAAGAAGAAATAAAAATAACTATAAGAGTTTTCACTAAGAAAATTTAAAAAGTAAAGAAATCAAACTAAGGATTTATTTTAGTAGGTAATATTTCCTAACATAACTTAGAATATGATAGTGAAAATCGAGGACTGCCTCTTGCCGTGGAGAAATAAGACAGCTGTTAGGCCCCATCCACTAGGATATAATAAATATGTACCGCCTACCTCTAGAAATTGAATAAGAGCTTATATCATTAGATTGTGCGGAAGTATACATAATCTTTTTCTCGATTGACCGTTCTGTTAGTTAGTAAAACCTACTAATCCTGATTTCTCAGGTTATATAAGATAAGATGTTTTCGCAAGTAAAAATAAATACGTACAAGAAAAAGGATAAAATATACATTATGACTGATTTATCAATAGACCAGCTATATATTTTTACATGCATTACGACTCCTATTCCTCCCTATGATGTATTTTAAATAAAATATACATGCCCTTGATTATACTATATTTTGCTGAGCACATGACTGATTCTCTTACAATTTTCCTTACTTTTTAGATGCTTCACAAGAGTTCATACCTGATGAACAAAAGTAAAGAATGAATATTAGTTATGTTATAAATAGTAATGATGTAACTAGTTTAGTTAAGTGTTAATGTATAAACTTATAATCTTATAAGCATCTCAGAAATATATATATTTTAGTAATGATAATTTAGAAGTATATTTGTAAATTTTATATGGTTATCTTGTAAATTTTGGCAAAATTTTATAATGTGAGTTTAAAATTTTAGTTGGCATCTTTCCTTATCATGAAGCTAACATCATATTATTGTTGAATGGATGTCAGAGCTACAAATGATATGGCATTATTTTTGGATCCTGTATATTATGATTTGTTATGATGTATAGATAATTGTAATATAAAAAAATAAGGTAAGTACACATTCTCTTTAATTATGACAAGCAAATTATTAAGCCGAAAGGATAATACATATAAATAAAGTTAATAACGGATATAAGAACATGGGACGTGAGATAAACTATTGGTGGTAAAAGCACAATGACAACTCTTACAGAACTGCAAAGTTGTAGCGTCTACAACCCACAACCGTAGGGCCGTAGTGTCGGCCACTCACGGTCAAAGAGTTGTGAAGCTTAGAATAGCTAATAGTGTTCATTCTATAAATACATCTTTCCTCCAAAGGAAAGAGGGATCGATAGATCAATGAATCAAAAACACGGACATTTAGGTGTCCTAATAATAACTCTCTCTCACAAGGAGCCTGTGATGGACGGACCATATTCCACCACGTAAGGCCATCGTCAAGCCTAATCTTTACATCATATAAAGAATAAATACCAACTAGGTGGACATGAAAATTTTTCTTTTATTTTATATATAACATTCACTTCGTATACAGGTCGCTTAAGGCCGAACTCCTTGAGTTGGCCATCACAGTGTTAAGTCTCACATCTGGCCGGCCAACACTCAGGTTGGTCGACTATAAAAATCTTGACATGACATGAGATGTTATTAAAAAGATCAGCTCCATTCATCCATATTATAATTACGGAAACATGCTAACATCCATAATTTCTTTTACAATGGAACTATTTTACAAATCCTTTTCAAAACATTAAAAGAAATACATCAATTCCTTCACAGATCAGCTCCAGCCTGCTATATCGTCTAGTTACTTTATATGACTTTACTCAATTTCATCACCCATAAGCTTTTCATTATCTGAAAAATGGCAAGAGTGAGCTACAAAGTCTAGCAATGTACCCACATGCAGAAAATATTAACATACATATCATCGGATCAAAGTAGAGGTTTATATACGAAAAGTCATCATATCAATTCCTCTTAAGTCCTAAAATCCTTATTCTTCTTTTTATTATCTTGTCTTCAGAAAATCCATAAAAATTGAATGAAATACTTATCATCTTTAGGGACCGAACGGGGGCGGACAGTATCGAGAAAGGGTTATGTGCTACCACACAACCTAGAGTCGTATCCTCTCATTATACTCTCCGAGGTGGGAGGTAATGCCTTTAACCCGGCATACGGGGCCGTAGTCCAAAAATATTGTGCCACCAAAAATTCTCCCGTGGCCTAGGGGCAGTCCTCGAGTGTCACTTCAGTATCCTTCATTCATCTTTAATAGCAAGCTTAATGGAAACTCGGTTCTTAATTCATATTTTTAATGGCCATATATCATAGTTCAAAAGTTGAAAGTCGTAGAGTTCCACTTGTTGTCCAAATTATATAATTTTTTCCTTATTCTTATAGCCTTTGTTCTTAATTTCAAACAATTGAAATCCTTATAGCATTTCCTTTAATATCTTAAAACCGAAGGTCTTTTGTCAAAAAATCAGAGGTCTTACTTATCAAACCCGAGGGTCTTTTCTCAAAAGCCGGTTTCAAATCCATGGGACAAATTCCGATTTCAAATCATGCTTTAAGGTCGGTTTCAATTTTTATGAGACAAATTTCGATTTCAAATTACATGCTCTTAAGGCCGATTTCAATTTTCATGGGACAAATTCCGATTTCAAAATACATGCTCTTAAGGCCGGTTCAATTTTCATGAATAATTTTCCGATTTTAAATGCTCTAAGGCTGGTTCAACTTTCATAGACAAGTTTCCGGTTTCGAATTACACTTTGGGGCCAGTTTCAATTTCACACTTTAGGGTCGGTTTGGAATCACACCTTAGGGCCGGTTTGGAATCACACCTTAGGGCCGATTTGGAATCACACCTTAGGGCCGGTTTCAATTTCCACTTTAGGGCTAGTTTGGAATCACACCTTAGGGCTGGTTTGATATCACACCTTAGGGCCGGTTTCAATTTCTCACTTTAGGGCTAGTTTGAAATCACACCTTAGGGCCGGTTTGGAATCATACCTTAGGGCCGGTTTGGAATCACACTTTAGGGCCGGTTTCAATTTCACACTTTAGGGCCGGTTTCCATCTCACACTTTAGGGTCGGTTTGGAATCACACCTTAGGACCGGTTTCAATCTCACACTTTAAGACCGGTTTCAATTTCACACTTTAGGGCCTGTTTGGAATCACACCTTAGGGTCGGTTTCAATCTCACACTTTAGGTCCGGTTTCAATTTCACACTTTAGGGCCGGTTTCCTTTCTTTTAACAAGCCGGAAGTCTTTTTCTTAAACATGCAATTATCAAAATTCATGCAGATCAACAAGTAACTATACTTCGTGCATAAAGAAACGAAACATCATGAATAACAAGGCTTCTTTTAAACATGCGGTTAACAAAGATTCTCCCTTAAATCAAACGATCAGAACAAATATCATACATACCGTAACATGAGTTCATAAAAAATCAGACACTTTGCGTCACAAACATGCATATGCTTGCATTAAACTTTTATGATCATAAAAAAAGTGAGTACTCTTACCTGAATTCCTTTACTTTGCCTTGAAATTCTGGTTTTTCCTTCACTAGAAAATTCTATTGAGAGCCTCTTCCTAACCTCTTTCCTTAAACTCTCACTTCCTATTTATAGGACTTTGGTCTGAAGGTAGTAGGTAGGACAAGTCAACCACTCGAGGGTGGTTTGGAGTTGGTGACCAACTCAGGCATGGTCATGCTGACTCTACTTTTTGTAAGTGCTTCTTTATTATTTTCGCTCAACTAGCCTTGACCAGATTTAGTTGTTCCTTCCTATACATTCCGATCAACTAGCGTTGACCGGATTTTACTTACCCATAACATTTTCGGTCAATTCGTGTTGACCGGATTACTTTCCTCTTTCCTTTTCTTCCGGTCAACGCTAGTTGACCGGATAAGACTTCCTTTGCATTTTTCGGTCAACAGACGTTGACCTGATTACTTCTTTTCCTCACGCTTTTCAGTCAGCACTTGTTGACCGGATTACTATCCTTATCTCATTTTCCGGTCAACTGGCGTTAACCAAATAGCCTTCGATTTCTCTCAACTCCTTGATTATATTGACTCGATTCGGAGATTTTCTATGTTTTAGGATCTGGGTCATTACAGAGCCACTCTCTCAGCAAGTACATATCTCTTTCTAAGCCACTCCCTCTATAAGTATACCGTAAAAAGCTACTCATTTCTCGAATGCTTCTACGAAGCCCAATCCTCAACTCAATCCCTGAATATCCTTGCACCTACACATTTCTTTTCTCATCCTCTTATCTTTCTCAACTAAGTGGAAAGATTATTAATTTGAGTATCGGAGAATATATCGGAAAGTAATCTTGTATCCTCTGACATCTCGTTTGTCTATTATAGTGTGTAGGATTTAGGTTTTTAGTAACAAAGATTAGACATGCTTCTGGTTGGATACTCAAATTCAGCAATTTTCTAATTTGTTAAATAATTCATATCTAGGAATATGTCAATTTTATGATATTTTTATAGATTATTTTCAAAAAGCTATTATTTTTAACAAATAGTTTTCAAAAAGCTATAACCAAAAAAGCATTGAGATAAAACAAATTAGTTTTCGTATTATTAATATTATTTGTGGGACAAAAATTTCCCACAAAATTAATTAAAATCCTATGAAATTGTCGTCACAAGCTAAACTTAGCACTGCGGGTTTGAACCAGTCCATGACGATCTGGCGTGAATATCAAACGGAGCTTCCAAAAAAAAGGGGAAAAAAAAAAGAGCTCATCTCGCCCGAATCAGATTCCGTAGATCCGCGAGATTAGGGTTTCAGGCAAAACCATATCTTCATTTCCATATAAAATGCCGGATTAGAAGTGCAGCGACAGAGAACCGTGCCACCTCGCTAGAAAGCTAACCGTCTTCGCTGTTCTGCTGTCAAGATGGGTAAGCCCCAGCGCTGTTCTTCTCTCTCGTTCTCTCTACCCCTGTTCCGTGTATTTGAGCATTTTGTCTGTGGAAACCCGTGAATGTTTTCATTGGTGATGGAATCAATCGGCAGGTATCTCACGAGATTCGATGCACAAGAGGCGTGCCACTGGAGGCAAGAAGAAAGCTTGGAGGAAGAAGAGAAAGTACGTTCTCTCGTATTTATGTCGTATTTTTTCAGTTGCTAAAATTTAAGGTGCTCTTGGTTGCCATGAAAAAGTGAAGAAAATGGTTGAACATGGAAGAGAAGCTGTGATAGATCTGGCGCTTCCAAGCTGTTAGCCTAAGTTTTTGCCTTGACTTGGTCATATGGATGCGTATAGTAGAGTGTCCCTGATCGCGTTGTAGTTTTAAATGCTCTTGTTCTGTCCATGAACTGTGTTGATGGTAAATGGAGTAGTGAATTTGGATGGTCAAGTGCAGTGATTTTGTTCCATCATCTCACATGCCAACCTATTTTTAAAATAACATTGGCATGTTCCGTTAGTCAAGTGTTCGTATCAGGTGGTGGGGAGAGAAATGGTTGTCATGCTGTTTTCTTCATCAGTGGTTGCATTGGTACCTTAACATGAGAAATTCTCAAGTTGGATGGAGATTTTCTGTGCAAAGTGTTTTGATGGAAGCACAGAATGAGAACAAAGAAATAAAAAGCACTAGTTAATATTCCAGAGATCTGGTTTACACTGTAACATTATAATATGAAGTTAGGTAAAGATCTTGTGCAGTTATATGCATGAATCACTATGCTAAATATTGAAAGCCCGGCTAGATGAAAGAGTGCAAGGCTGGGGAAATATCACTGCTCATCTTGTTTGTGAAATTTTTTTGTTGATGAAAATAGAAGGGGAAGAGAAAGAGAGGGCTGAACCCCTTATATGCCCTAGTTTGTTCACTCTCTTTCGTTCGTTGATGTGGAAGGGAATGGAAGTGATGGTAAATATTACAACTAACATTTTCAGGAGATTCTTTTTATCATAGGAGGGGGAGGGTCAATGATTTCTCCTCCCCCCTCTAATAGATTATTTTTTTTCCTTTCCAAATTTTGTTGTTCTGCAAGTGAGGTTGGGGTGCCTTGGGGTTCGGGTAATACTCATCATATGTACATAACGGCCGTGAATCTTTGTTTAACAAAGAGACCTTGTTAATTGGCATTTCAGCATTTCTCTTGGCCAAATATTTGAACATCAAAGCACAGGTAGATAGTGTTGCTTTCCCTTTGAAATCATTCAAACATGAGAATGTTGGAACCCTCCCTCATATCCCTCCCTCCCCCCCCCCCCTTCCCTTTCTTTCCGAATTCCCAAACAAAGAGGAATCCTTCCAATGTTACCAGCCATAGCATCATTGATTCCACACCAACATACTGTTATGAGATTCTTCTTTCGACGCTTCTTCTAAGAGTGTAAATGTAACCATGACAAGACATAGATTTCCAGCTCCTTCTATCGTGCTCAATGCTCTGCCTGAATAATATTCATATGCTTGTTTTATGCAATCAGACACTTTCATTTATCTACAATCTAATGACAATCAATTAGAAACCTGTGGTGTTTTCGGTAATTTTTGCTAGCTTTACAATAAAGTATTTGCTAAGCCTGTTATTCTGGTTTGCCATGACAGGTATGAACTTGGCCGTCAACCTGCAAATACCAAGTTATCCAGCAACAAGACTGTCAGGAGAGTCCGAGTGAGAGGAGGCAATGTCAAATGGAGAGCTCTTAGATTGGACACTGGAAACTACTCATGGGGTAGCGAAGCTGTTACTCGTAAAACACGTATCCTTGATGTGGTCTATAATGCCTCAAACAATGAACTTGTGAGAACACAAACCTTGGTGAAAAGTGCTATTGTTCAGGTTGATGCAGCACCATTCAAACAATGGTACCTTCAGCACTATGGTGTGGACATTGGGAGGAAGAAGAAGCCAGCTGCTAAGAAAGAAGTATCTGAGGTATTGAGCTGCTGAAGTATGTAATAAGGGCTAGGAACTTCTTTGAGTAGAGGGCCACCTGGAAAACACTATCAGGACATCTTTTTTGTGGCATTCATTTCTTTATGTGTGGTGTTTGTAGTGGTGATTGGGTGCTTATGTTCTTATGTGCATGCTAATCGCATCAAGAATTTGTCATGCTTTGCTTTGGGGCAAACTTCTCACTAGCTAGCAGGAAGTAGTTTGTAATAAGCTTGTATGGGGTCTAATATGTATTTGCAGGAGGGTGAGACTGCCACAGAAGAAACGAAGAAGAGTAATCATGTCCTAAGGAAGCTGGAGAAACACAAGCAAGGCCATCAGCTAGATACCCACATAGAAGAGCAGTTTGGTGGTGGAAGGCTTTTGGCTTGTATTTCTTCACGACCAGGCCAATGTGGGAGAGCCGATGGGTGAGTGGCTTTATTTTTCCTTATTATAATTCCAACGTGCTTGTATATTGATGACATGTATCATTGATTTCCAACTCACCAAATTGTTTTCTTCTTTCCAAAGTTATATTTTGGAAGGCAGGGAGTTGGAATTCTACATGAAGAAGATTCAGAGGAAGAAGGGCAAGGGAGCTGGTTCTGCTTGAAGATTTTAATCTAATTTACTGGTTCTATGCCGCCTTGCTGGCTAATTCTGCACTTCAAATAGAGCATGTTGTTTTTTATTTTGTTTATTTGGAAGACTGCTCTGGTTATGATTACTTATAAAAGTTTTGAACATTAGCGACCCAGTATTTGTCATGTGCATCCTGTTGATCTTAAATATGAATTGAGTATATCGCTCAACAGTGCTTCCGCTTTCACTGTCCAATGAATATGAGAACCGTTAACTGTGCATTGTGGCACTTATAATTGAGGGCCAATTTGACTGCTCTGTAGAAGACTAAGCTAATTGGGATATAGAACGAATTACTTGTGCTTCATGCTATAATTCTGGACTTATTTTTCCCACTGTTGCTGCACATATCAGTATATTTGGAGTACTTCTCTTAATAGACTTCTGGACCAAGAGACTGCATATTAGCTCAATACAAATATGATAACAGAAGCACAGGATATGCTTTTGATTTTACATTAATCACTTGGCTAAGTGAGAAGGCTGGGTTAGGTTAATCAATTTGGTTTGAGATGCATTTGTTGATATAACTGCCGTACAATAGAGCAAAGGCAAACTGATCAATGTGAAAGAGGCCCTACTCGCTATAAGATCTAATTCTACTCATGCATTTTCCACATCAAATTGACCCCTCACCCCCCCAATGTAATGATTTTATCAAAGTATGTAAGACCCTCCATTCTGATTGGTATATTATGAAAAAAGAAAGCCATTTGCATCAGGTGCACTGCACTTTCCTTTGTCCAGATATTTGCCTTTTTAAGTCAAGTAATGTTGACCCACTGAATGCTGGAGCCTTGCAACATGTTGACGAAGATTTTAGAACTGTGGGTTTGATCAATAGAGGGGATGATTTTGCCTCCCCGGAAGAAGAATAACCTCGCTTTCTAGCCTACTAATTTTGTTGATCATATAACTGGGAGGGCATGTGTTGAAAGAATAGCCCTGCATCCCCACATACCTTTGGTCATTGCTCAGCCAGCATGCAGAGAAAGAACTCAGGATGTGGAGTTTGTTATTTGGAGCTGGGTTAGCAATTGAAATGTTTGTTGGGTTATTAAGGCTGCTCTAGAATTTATTCCTGCTGGTCGGTCCAATTTGCCATTCGGCATTAGTATACAATCCATTACCCGAGCTCAGCCCAGCATTCCTACATACCTTCGGTCATTGCTTAGCCAGCATGCAGAGAAAGAAGTCAGGATATGGAGTTTGTTATTTGGAGCTGGGTGAGCAATTGAAGTGTTTGTTGGGTTATTAAGGGTGCTCTAGAATTTATTCCTGCAGGTCAGTCCAATTTGCCATTTGGCATTAGTGTACAATCCATTACCCGAGATTAGTGCATTGGTAACCGAGTATATAAGGATTTAAGTGGGTTACGCAGTCTTATGAATATATTTGTATAAAATATTATTTCCATGAATTGACCAACATCTAGATTGTAATATAGTGGACTTTACCATTATGCCAATGCTAATCACTTTGGGGTCAATGACCTGCCGCTTCAAAATTTTCACACCAAGTTCAGAAGTCATTATCAGATTTAGTGGGATTGCAAATTGAATTTTTCCTCTAGTAACAATGCTAATCTGTCTAATTCACACATGACCCCTCCTTTCAATAGGACACATGACCTCTCCTTTCAATAGGGTAATCGTTACACTAAAATGGTGGTAGCAAGGTTATACAAGCAATGCCCTGCAAACGTCTGCTTGTAAAAAGCATGTATGCCCTGCAATATACCAGGCTTCACTGTGTCCTTTGGGCATCGGAGGTAACGATCTAAGCCATAAGTCAGGGCCCCTGTTCCGCTAGCTATGTCTCAATGCTTTTCGTCTTGCACTTTTTGGTGGGGAGAGAAGATTTACTTTATAATTTAGCTTCTCTCAATTCGCACAAATTGCAACAATTGACAGGAAGTGTGGAACTCAACTGTACTTCGCTTGAACATATTAGTGCATTTACGCAGAACTGAAGAGAAACACAAGCACACTGAAACTGGCTCTGCTCCAACTACCTGCTCTGTCACCAAATGCATCTCTGGTTTTCCATGAAGCATTGCTGTCAGCTGCCATTGGCCTGGGCTTCTGCTCTGCTGCTGCATTCTGCATTCGAGTACGGCATAGCAGCCCCAAAGAGAACCTTGACTTTTTACAAACTTGCATTTGATTTCACCTACTCCCTTTGCATCTTTTCACTTACTCGATGCTGTAAGATTGTGCTTCCCTCTTCTTGTATTCCTTGGCTTTCTCCTTCTGGATCCTGCCCTCCATTTTCACTTCACTGCTCCATCTGGGCTATCACTGACTCGTTCTGCCAAAGTGAACAGAGTCAGCACAACTAATGACGGGAATTATTAACCTTGATTGTTAGATCCATGTACAGGATAGAAAGAAGCTGACATATCACCTATTTCAATGATTACAAAGCAACAGACATGGGGCATTGGTATGGGCGATGGTGTGGGTATGGGTACTAGTTCATGGTTATCAACTGAAAAGAGTCAGGTATAATGGAGAATCAACATGGACTACATCCCCATTACTTCAAGAGTCGTTTGAAGAATGGAGTTGGCTTGCCCGATTGGCACGTTCATCACCACCCTTCCCACTCTCCAGACGCATTTGCACCACACATGAGGCACCCTTCTTGGACAAATATGTTTTTATCTCCCGTTATTTTCCCATAAGGGATGCTTACGCATTCTTCGTTGGAATTACGTGTGTACTAATAAATTTTCTTACATTGAATAATTAAACGAAGTTGTATTGTTACATAAATGTGAGTTAGTTTATAATATATTAGCTTAGCCTTTTGGTTAAAGATGATGCCGAACACATATATGTAAGCTTTATAAGTGTGCGTTTGTATTTGTGTTTGCTGCATATGCCTATTTGCACGGGCAACGTGGTCCTGACTCTCTCATTAATGATTTTCGAGTACTAACTCTCTCTTTAATGGATCTTATATTATGGCCTTCCTTTTCTCCCTCATTTGGATAACAAAAAAAAAAGGTTTCCATTTTGATATTATTAACACTAGCATGAAATTGACATTATTAACTAGGTAAAATATAAAGTGATTTTTGACTCTTCAATATTTGCCTAAGCTTATACTTACATGATATTCGTTTAGATACAAATGTGTATGCTTGATTTTTTAAGTCACATAAAAAATGAATTGATCTTTTTTTTTTTTTTTTTTTTTTGTTAAGTATAAACGAATTGATCTTAGAAGATAACTTTTAACCATTCTAGGTCATTTTTATCATGTAACATTTTTTCTATTTATTTATTAATAGATTCACACAATATTAGATGGATAAAAAGATACTACATTATTTGATGGTGTATTAAGGATTGTTAAATAGTGATTCCAAAATATCTTTAAAGGTAATTCCTTACTACTGCATTAATTTATATCCAATTAAACTTATCATGGCAATAGGTTTTGATATGATCATTTAAAATAAAATATTCTTTGATATAAATGTGTTTTAACCTTAATAGGTTCTGATATCCAAGGCCTACTTTAGGATACATTTCCCTGCAGTTGGGCCCTGATGTAATGAAGACGTAATAATAGGCCCAAGAGGTCCAGACACGAGGTCGACTCATGTAGCACAATGGACTCAAAGTCTACTTAGGCCTGTGGATTCAAGATGGGTCTCAGACGCTGTCCCACCTGTAAAATTGGCGTGCCAGAGATTTGGTGGCTGACCCTATCAGATTATAAGGAGAATGATGGCCAACAGAATATGTGACCTTGTAGAAGAAACGTCATACCAGGCGGACCTGCAGACAACCTTTCTGACACAACAAAATGAATTTACAGAGTTGGTGGCAAGATCTCCTGCACACGCCAACCCCACATGGATTTCTCTCAATGGAAAGCTTACCACTGTAAATACATTAATTATTTATCAAACAAAAGATCCCAACATTTGCTCTTACTAGCCGTAATAGAGAAGAGAGAAAGAATTGAAAACCACATTGTGTCATAGTGAGGACTTGTGTAGCAAGAGTGACTCTTCTAAGTTTCCATATACTCGGTCCTTGGTCTATTGTATTTGAACCCTTAGATAGTGAAAGCAGTTTTCGGACTAAAATTTCGTAATTTTTTCTTCTCATTTAAGAGAAGGTTTTTCACATAAAACTCCACGTGTCATTCTCGCTCTCCTTCCCTTTCGCACAAAGCACTCTTTGGTATTGCTGTAGATCCTCGTATCTCCCGCAGAGTAAGTATTTGAGGATGCAACATTTGGCACCGTTTGTGAAAATCGCAATAAAAAGTCAGCTCAACGCATTCCTCAAGAAATTCAAAAAATGGTGAACACCCAAGGATAGACCAGCGCTCCTATCAGAGAAGCGTGCTCAGGCGGCAATGGCCTTGCACCCTGTGTCAGAGTAGAAGATCATCCTAATCCTTATGCGCGGGCGCTGGCACTGAGAATGGATGATATGTCTAAGGCCATCCAGAGCCTTTGTTCAAAGATCGATGCGCGAATGAAGGAGGCGCTATCTAAGGCCGCTCAAATCGTGACGTCCTAGAAGAAGGAAAACGAGAAGAAACACCCCAACAAACAAGCCACTCAACATGAGGCCCCTTAGATGCAGGTTGCCTTGACTAGCAGAGCCCCATCGCGTCTTCAAGAGCGCTTAGGCCCTCGGATACAGAAGGAAAGCACAGAAAGGCGAAAGCCTCGTTGTGTCCGCGATGGCCAGGAGTGCGTCGTTTAGGACGCAGCTCCTCTCAAAGAAGTCCCTTCGAGGACTAGGAGCCGTCTGGAGCAGCAAGTTGCGCAACACCTCTACGAATTGAGGACTTACCTCAACGAGAAAAAGATGACAGCATCGCCTCAAGTTGAAGAAAAGCTCAATAAGGTATTTCATCGAGTCTTTGGCGATGCTGAGAGAGGAGCTGCTGACCTCCGCAGATCTCCATTCACAATGGAGATTAGGACGAGGCCGGTTCCCCTAAAGTTCAAAATGCCAAATCTCAATACCTATGATGGAAGCATAGATTCTATGAACCATTTGGATCACTTCCATGAACATCTGAGCCTCTATGGCTTAGATGAGATGACAATGTGCCAGTACTTCTCCTTGACGTTCAAGGGTAACGCAAGGATCTGGTTCTATGGGTTGCCTGCGAACTTCATTCATTCGTTCAATGAGTTGGCAGAAGCTTTCCTCTCCCGGTTCGCTTCCAACTAGAGGATTGAGAAGTAATCATAGCACCTTGTTCGCATGAAGTAAGGGGCCTGGGAGAGTTTGAAGAGTTTTCTGTCCTACTTCATATCCAAGGCCAGGCAGATCTCAAAGTTGACCGATGGAATCAAGCTAACCGCTTTTCTGTCCGCACTGGAGGTAGGTAATTTCTTTAAGCACCTCGTGCACAAGGGTCCGTAGACATTCAGGGAGGCCGAGATTATAGCAAGAGCTTACGTTGCGGCCAAAGAAACGAACAATATGAAGAGATCCATTCAGGTAGAGAACCTCTCTCCGAGGGCAGTGGATGAAAAAAGATGGCACAAAGACCGACAAGTCTTCCGAATGCCCAAGAAGCACCAGAAGTCCGAGCAGAATGTCCATAGGGAGTACAGTCCCATTAACCTTACTTCCTTGAACGACTCACATACCAACATTCTAATGTAGATTCGGAATGAAAAGTTTTTTAAATGGCCCAAGATATTAAAGAACCCAAAAGGTGGTGATCAGTCTAAATATTGTCACTATCACTGTTGTGGAGGTCATGGTATTGAGAACTGCAGGACATTACAGAAGGAAATGGAGAAGTTGATCAAGAGAGGTCACCTTAACCGCTTCTTGCAAAGACCTGTGCAGTCATCCGAATAGTAGAAGCGGGTGAGGCTGACCAACCAAGAGGCAGAGTGGCCACCGGGGTGGTCAACATGATTTTCACCCGCCGGATCAGAGGTGGCACTCGAGAGGATTCAGTGGCGAAGAATAAGAAACCTAGGGTAGAATTTAGGAACGAGGTCATTAGTTTCTGTGACGAAGATATGGCCCATGTAACATCTCCTCATTCTGACCCTTTGGTTGTAACAACACTCGTTTTAGACGGTAGTTTAGACTATCAGATGAAACGAATATTTATTGATAATGGAAGCTTGTGCAATATTCTCTATCTTGAAATTTTTTAAAATTAGGACTCAAAAGAAGTTAGATGACTACAATTAAAGGACCCCTCTATGGGCTAGATAACAAGCCAGTGCCAGTGCAGGGAGTCGTCTAACTTGAGGTCACATTAGGGACCCATCCGAGGATATCGTCAAGGACCCTTTGCTTCTCTGTAGTAAACCTTCTCTCGGTCTATAACGCATTCCTCGGACGCCCTTGCCTGACGGCATTTGGAGCCGTGACCTCAATCCCACATTTAAAGATGAAGTTCCCAACGCCATGTGGGATTAGCAAGGTCATCGGAGACTAAGCTGCCAGACGGACATGCTATCTGTCCTAAATCACCCAGATGCCACTTCCTCATCCCATCGAAGACTTGGACTTCTATGATGAGGTAACGTTGCAACAGGCCGAATTTGGAGAAGTCATTGATCGAGTCCTTTTGAATCCCAGAGATCCAAAAAGACCATCCAGATAGTAAACTCTCTATCACAAGCTTTCCGAGGCCAGCTTATCAGCTTCCTAAGGGAGAACTTGGACGTTTTTACTTGGACACCAATTGACATTCCTAGGATACCGACTGGAGTAATGGCCCACAAGTTAGGCTTAGATCCTAGTCATAAGCCCGTTCGGTAGAAAAGGAAGAATTACTCAGTGGAAAAGGTGGTGGCTATCTAGGAAGAGGTGAAGAAGCTCTTGGACACTAGGTTCATCCGAGAGGTACAGTACCCTAACTGGCTGTCCAACGTGGTCATGATAAAAAAGAGTAATGGGAAGTGAAGGATATGTGTAGACTTCACAAATGTCAACAAAGCATGTATGAAAGACAACTTTCCCTTGCCAATGATCAATTCCCTTGTAGACTCGACGTCCGTATATGAACTTTTGAGTTTTATGGATGCGTTCGGGTTACAACCAAATAAGGATGAGTCCCAAAAATGAGGAGCATACCTCATTTATGATGGATCAAGGGACATATTGCTACAAGGTCATACCCTTTGACCTCAAAAATGCCTGTGCTACTTATCAATGGTTTGTAAATAAGATGTTCGAGGATCACATTGGGAGGAATGTGGAGGTCTATGTGGACAACATGCTCGTCAAAAGCAAGGTAACCAAAGACCACATACGAGATTTGTCTGAGATGTTTGATGTTCTAAGAGCGCACCAGATGAAACTCAACTCAACTAAATGTATATATTTGGGATGACGTTTGGAAAGTTCTTAGGTTACATCATATCATGTCGAGGGATCAAAACTAACACAGAAAAGATTAAAACCATCATAGATATGACGAGCCATCGGACTGTGAAAGATGTCCAAAGGCTCACTGGAAGGCTGGCGGCCCTGTCCCGCTTCTTGGCCAAATTAGTCGAGAAGTATTTGCCATTTTTTAAGGCTTTAAGGGGTACCAAGACAAATGATTTTCATTGGACGACTGATTGCGAAAAAGCTTTCCAAGGCCTCAAGAGGTATCTCCTAAACCCTCCGTTGTTGACTTCTCCACAACCAGGCGAGGAGTTGTACTTATACCTTGTAGTATCTGAGACCGTCTTGTGGTCAGCCTTGATTTGAGAACAGCATGGTAAACAATAGCCTGTATATTATGTCAGTAGATCCTGGTTGACACTGAGACAAGGTACTCTCACGCAGAAAAGATGGCTCTAGTGCTTGTGTACTCCGCAAAAAAAAATTCAGACCATATTTTTAGGTACACAAGATTATCATCCTGACCGACCAACACTTGAGAATGATCCTGCAGAAGCCAAAAACGTTGGGATGGTTGATCAAGTGGGCCATTGAATTGGGTTAGTTCGACATAGAGGTCCGTCCAAGGGCGACCTTGAAAGGCAAAGCCTTGACAGACTTCATTGTCGAGACGACGAATCCAACTTTGGAGACCTTGGACACTTGTGATGTTGAGGAAGAACACAGCCTAGCTGCCTGGACTCTGCATGTGGACAGCCCATCCATAAAGGACGGTTGTGGAGCTGGCATAGTGTTGAGGACACCTGAAGGGTCGAAAATCAAGTATTCAATGATCCTTGGATTCCCAACAACTAACAACGTTGCTGAATACGAGGCCCTACTTGCTGGACTTTGGTTAGCAAAGGAGTGCTAGGCCAAGGACTTTGTAGTTTATAGTGACTCTGAGTTAGTTATCAACCAAGTCCGAGGAAATTTTAAGGTCAACAACCCACTACTTTCCAGATACCAATCGAAGGTTCAAGGACTGATCACATCCTTTGGGAAGGTACAGATGATCCACATTCCGTGAGAGAAAAACTAGAAGACTGACCAGCTCACCAAGGTAGCAGCCTCAGGTGACCTCAAGCAATATGCCAGAGGAATGCGAGAGGTCCTTGCAAGACCCAATGTAGAAGATCTAGAATTAGAAGTAATGCAGATCTCAGAACTTACTTACTAAAAAAAAAAAAAGCAGATCTCAGAACTTGACAATTGAATGACCCCATACCTTAGGTATTTGACCAACGGACATTACCTTGAGTACGCGGACATAGCCAATAAGGTGAAGAAGACAGCAGGATGGTACACCATCATGGACGACCAGTTGTATAAGCGATGTTTCTCCGCCCCCACCTACGGTGCCTCTCTCTTGAAGAGGCTGACTACACTCTCGGAGAAGTGCACCTTAGGATTTATGGATCTCACATCGGGGGCAAGAACCACACATTCAAACTCATGAGACAAGAGTACTACTGGCTGACCACGAAACATTATGCCATGGACTTTGTGTGGAAATCTGAAAACTGCCAAGTCCACGGCAACTTGCCCCACCAGCCGCACACGAAACTCAAGACTTTGTGGTCTCCTTAGTCGTTCGCACAATGGGGGTTAGACATACTCAAGCCATTGTCGGCAGCATCTGGACAAAGGAAGTTCTTAATAGTGGGGATCGACTATTTCATTAAATGGGTAGAGGCCTTACCACTAGTGTTCATCACAAAGCAGAATGCAACAGATTTCGTCCAACAGAATATCGTCTGTAGGTTCAGGATTTTAGAGTGCATTGTGATTGATAATGGGACCCAATTCTTAGAAAAAAGGTTCACCAAGTATTACGCAAACCTAAGAATAAGGCGCGTACATACGTCGATCGCATACCCACAATACAACGGTCAAATGGAGGTCATGAACCGCACGATACTTCACGGACTGAAGATGAAACTAGATAACGCCGGGGGTTCATGGGTCGGCAAGCTGCCATCAGTGCTATGGTCATACAGGACGACTCCAAGAGAGCCTACTCGAGAAATACCCTTCAGCCTGTGCTACGGGGTAGAAGTGGTCATTCTAATGGAAGTCGGACTTCCAAGCTTAAAGGACGAGTGCTTCAATCCGAGCAACAATGACCAAAGACTTTGAGAAAATCTTGATACGTTTGAGGAAGCACGAGACCTTGTAAGGCTGAGAATAGCGACGTACCAGCAAAGGGTAGCCCGATATTACAATTGGAAGGTGAAGGTGTAACAATTTGAAATTGGAGACCTAGTACGAAAGAGTATAGAGGCCACGGGTAAAAATACCAGCTAGAATAAACTCTCCCCAAATTGAAAGGGCCATTCCTAGTCTCGATCATCATTCAAAATGGGGCGTATAAATTACATATCTAAGAAGGCAGACTAATCCCTCGGATATGGATTGCCATACACCTTAAGAAATACTACCAATAAATCTATATACAGATAGCCAAGTAAGGCGAAACACACCATCTAATGTAACACGTTTTACGAATATAATAAAATGACTTTAACCTGTTTATCATCTTGGATTTCATTGAATGTTTTTACGTCATCTCATTGATCAGTAAGACCTAGGCTACCCCTAAATTAAGTGAAGGAAACCCTTTCACTTACTCTAAAACTCAACAATATCTGAGCGGCCTAAAAAGTTATATTTAAAACTCGGCTATGTCCGAGCGGCCTAAGAGGTCGTACATAAAACTCGACTGTATCTGAACGGCTTAAGAGGCCATACTTAAAACTTGGCAGGATACCAAGCAACCTTTGAGGTTGAATTTAAAACTTATGGGGATTAAAACGGCAAGCATGCGATGAACCTTGAAGTAGTATCTTCGACTTAAGACAGTCAAAAGGTTTAGACATTAAGCTAGCATGAGACTAAGTCTCTTTGATAGCATGTCATAAAAGAACCAGACACTCAAGCAGTCCGAGTAAGACAAATGAGACATTTGCACTTAAACAATATGAATTTTATTAATGTATTCAACATATGTACAACAATATGCATACATAAAAAAATGTGTGTGCAACAAGAAACATTAGGGAGCTGAGGTTCTTGCCTGCTTCGGGGACCTTGACTGTCTAGAGAACTCCGGCTTGGTGGACGGCCCCGATCATGAAGGCTCAAGAGACCTCCAGCGTGATGGGAGACCAACCAAGTCGTTCTTGTGTTGGTTACTGGAGTTCTTCGAGTCAAAAAGAGAAGTAGGGAACCCCGGGACCAAAAGTTTTATGACCCGATAGCACATGTCAATGCGTCCCGGTACTTACGCTCTAGGGTCGGAGCAATGTCGTCAGGCTTCAACGAAGTCCGAAGCTCCTATTTCAGTAAGAGATTTCTCCCACGGAGGACGATGTGCAATATCTCCTGTTCCTTCAGCTGGCCCTCTAGGGAAAAAATGCGGCCCTCAGTTTCAGTGAGTTTGAGCTCTAAACTCTGCACGCATTCCCCCAGGGGCCTGGAAGTTTTGAGCTCTGGGTAAGCTTGAGCAGCCTTATTTATAATCGTGCCAAGGCCGCCGGCCATATCCTGAAGCTGTAAAGGCAAGACACGTGTGACGGAGTAGATTTTTTTTTTACACTTCAAAATCCTCCCATCAAAATTTGTCTAAAGCTAAGTCCAAAGATGAAATAGTCAAGGGAGACGGTCCAGACTGGACCACATATGCAAGCATACAAAATATAGATTTTTATACATATGTTCACAATACGTACACAGGATCATCCAACGCCATGTAATATTCATGGCTCCAATTCTTTTAACATTTCATTTTATTAAACCAAAATTTGTACAGAAATGTCATTCTAAAACTTGACTATAACCAAAAGTTAAAGGCGGAAGCAGATCTATTCCAAAATGTATACAAGTGACAACATAGTCATGCATTCATTCACAATTGGAGATAATCACATTTAAGACTATCAAAATTCTCAAAAATCTTCAACAGGCTTTCCGATTCCAAAATTCCTTCTTACTAGACTTTGTCTATTCCTACTCGTCCGGTATTAGTTTTATAGTCTCATATAGGGGAAAAATTATAATAGAGTGAGTCAAAATTCAATAAGGTACTAAAAATATGCAATATAAATTATGAATGCAATAACACAGAGTCATAGAAAATACTGGAGTTCATGATCAATACCGATTCCAAAGTTCTTGATTCGATACCATTTTTCGAAGGTCACAGTTCAAAATACAATATTCCATATTTTAATGTCAATTTTTCCGAAGTACAAAGTCCAATGTCAAAATCCAAAGTTCATAATGCAATATTAATTTTCGAAGTTCATGTGCAAGGCTAAATTTTTTAAGTCCATAATGCCGTGTTATTTCCATTGTTCAAAGGGACCCAAGCTAGCAGACCTTATTAGCCAAGGGGGAGAGTAATCAATGGTAAATTATATTCACTCCACACAATCAAAGGCCATAATTTCAATTTCATATCCATTTCCATTTAGAATCCAAAGTCCAAAATTTCAAATTTCTGTCCTCTCTTTACGTCTCGAGGAGGGGCGGACCACGTATCACTTTATGAATGGAGTTATCCTTGATTACCACCGTAACGTTTTAACTCATGTTGGAGAACCTTATCTGACTATATCATAGTTCTAGGTCCGAAGCACTTATTCAAAGTTTAAATAAAATTCATCATATTTCAAGGCTGATTCAAAGTTCACGTATTCCATGTTTCGGTCAATTTCAAAAAGGCCTTCATATTTTTAACATTCCAATTTCCATACAGGATTTCCATGCAAGGTAGTCCGGTCATAAAATAAACAGAAACATGGGCCAACAAATAAAAATTAAAGTGAAGAACTATTTTCATGCAACGCAATTCCAATTGTAATATGAACAATAAAATATGTGCTAAAGCACGAAATCAGAGTCAGGACTTGCAGGTTCTCAAAATATGGAACGTAGTTCAGAATCATAAAATTCATGCATGTTTCGTAATGGGATTTAGAACATAATTATCAAAGCAATGACATAGAAAACAAGCTCCAAAGTACTCTTGTATTAAAATCTAAACTTAAAATTGAAAGTACACTTGCCTGATTCTCCAAGTCATTACTTCAACCTAGCCTATGGCTCCCTTTTTTCCTCATTGTCTCTTCCCAATTCTTCTAACTCCCTTTTTCACTAACTAGCTCAGTTTATATAGAGAATGGATTAGGTAGGAGCAAATGGGGTAAGTTACTTACTTGATACTTTTTTCCTAAAAGGTCAGTGGAGTAGGTAGGGGCAGTTTACTTACTCTGAGTAGGTGAAAATCGTCAACGAAGTAGGTAATCTACTCCGGCTATCAACAAGGTCGGTTTTTATCAAATTTAATCGACTTCGGTCATCCTTAACTCATCAACTTCGACCTTCTTCATTTATCATCAACTTTGACCTCTATCATCAACATCAACTTTGGCCTCAACATCATTAACATCAACTTCTGTCTTCTTCACCTCACAATTCCACTCCGGCCTCCATCAATTCTTCAAATTTACTCCGGCCTCCCTTAAACCTTCAAATCACTCCGGCCTCCCTCATGCCTTCAAATCACTCCGGTTTTCAAGAGGCCACAAGGCTACTCCGGCCTTCAAGGGATTACAAGGCCAGTCCGGTCTCAAGAGTGCACAAGGCCACTCCGTCCTTCATGATGTTGCAAGGTCACTTTGGCCTTCAAAGGATCACACGGCCACTCCGGCCTCAAGAATGCACAAGGCCACTCTGGTCTCAAGAGTGCACAAGGCCACTCAAGCCTTTATGGTGTTGCAAGGTCACTTCGGCCTTCAAAGGATCACAAGGCCACTTCGACCTTCAAGGGGCACAATCAACTTCAGCCTTCATAAGGCCATAAGGCTACTTCGGCCACTTCCACACACACAAGGCATCAACTTCGGTTTTCATGAAGCAACAAGACCACTTCAACCTTCATGAGGCCACACACAACTTTGGCCTTCATGAGGCCATAAGGCTACTTCGGCCCTTAAGAAATCATGAGGCTACTTCGGCCTTCAAGAGCTCACAAATACTTTAGCTTTTATAAGTTCCTCACACCTTTTTTTAGCCTTATCAATTCATTACCATGTACTTCTTAATTCTTATATTTTTTGAATCAGGATCTCACAACACGTTAGTAGAATATGAACAAAAGAGGACAAAGCCAGGAGGGGATAGAGGGATACCTTGGTTACAAATGAACTCCCGGAAGTGCTCTCCCCTCTAAGAGCTTCCGGCTCCCCGAGTTCTGTGGCCGCAGCTTCCTGCACCACAGAAACTTCTGCTCTAGCATCGGGAGTTGAGGCAGCATCATCCAAGACAGGGGCTGAACCGCTTCGTAATGATCCTCAATAGCAACCTCGGCTTTAGCAACAAGGGACATCACTGTGTTGTCCTTGACCAAAGGATCCTTAGAGGCCGCGATCGGCATCACCATTGGACTATAAATTTGGATCGCAAGGCAAAGGAGCTCAGTAGACTCTGCAGTAGGCTCTGCAATAGGCAGCTCGACGGCACGACTCTCCTCGACCTCGACAGCATTAGCAGTTGACGTCATCGTCATCACTACTTCATCGGTCCAAGTCACCTCAACCTCCCTCACAGCTTGCTCCACAATAGTGTCCTCGGATGGATTATCTATCCAATTCGAGACCTCACCAAAAAACCCAGAAGGGATATCAGGAATTGGCTCGTCAGGGAAAGGCTGGGTGAAAGGTGGGTCCACAAGTTGGCACACAGGCTCAGAAGGCTACCTGGATGACTCGGTAGAGGCTAAAGGTCCAACACCTACACGTCTCGGATGGAGGCTGCCTGCAGAGGTCTCGACCGCCAGAAGAGAGGCGCTATCACAACATTTTCATTATCATAGGTGGAGTATTCAACGATGGCTGCTGGACTTTTCAAAATCTCAGTCCGGCAACTCTTCCTTGGACGCTCTGTTGGCTCCTCGATCCTTAGAGGCCTCTCCGCCTCCTTCTTCAACTTCTTCTTCTTTTTCTTTTGAGAAGCAGCAGTAGCGACACCAAAGTCCTTGGCCTGAGACCCCCACTTGGCTCTCTCCAAGTTCTCGGGTCTCAACCAAATATTCTTCTTATTCTCATTAAAGGTGCCAAGGTTGGCCATCGCCAAATCAACAACCCCCTTGGCACCTCCCTCTCCTTTTTGGAGGCGTTCGAATGGTGCTGGGCAACCACGTTTTCCCAGGTATTGTCAATGGCCCAGTTCTCTCGGACAAACAAAAAGAAAAACTTATTTTTTCACCTCTTAGTGAAATCAGGATTTCCACCACTCACAACTGCAAACTCGGGTCGTGGAATCACAATGATCCAGTCAAGTTATGGGTGAAACGAAACATTACCTTCACCATGGAAAGCTCAAGCACTTTCTTATGGCAACGTGCAAAAACGCAAAGAGAAACAAGGTACTTGATGGCGTTAGGTTGCAGCCTCGCAAATGTGATCTCGAGTGCCCGCATGATGACGTATAGCTCCATGGGGACAAGGAAATGACGCCCACCCTTGAGGTGGACTTCGTAAACAGTAATAAACCCATCAGACGGGCTACACACCCTATCATTGGGCTTAGGGACCACCATCGCCATTAAATTAGGGATGTTATACTCCGTGTGGATGGCGTCGAGACTGGCCAAGGACAAGGAAGACGTGATTTCTTTAACTCCAGGAGTTATAGAAATTGGAAAAAAGAGCACAGAAGAAATGGGGAGAAGAAGCTTGAGAGAACGACAGCAAAGAGTTTGAGAGAAAACCTTAGGGTCGCGTGGTGAAAAATGAAGGCTAGAATCATATTTGAAAACGGCTGAAAAGGCTCACAGGCATGACCCATCATTGCACTTGCCACGCGTAAGTCACCCGTACGTTGCTAGAGATACTGGACTTTGCGTTTCCAAGGCGACATCAATTTCATTTGTAACGTCCCCAGGCACCCGCATGTGGATATTATCCACTTTGGCCCCAACCCGTACGGTTTTGTTCTTGGTAAGCCCATGGCCCCCAAAATGCATCCACAAAGAGGAGGTATCCATGCCTCATGAAAGCACGCTTCAATCCCCTTCTCCAACCGATGTGGGACGTCACAGCCCACCCACTCTTTAGGGCCCAACGTCCTCATTGGCATACGGCCCGGAACCTGGGACTTGTGGGTTATGGACCCACCACGCTTCCACTATGCAACTCTGATACTCCGTATAAGTGCAATCATAAGTTTTGTAGGAGTCTTCTGAACTTGCATTTTGTATTCTTGACAATCCTGAAAATTAGAAAACTTAGAACCCTACTTATACTAATACTCTAGCCTAACAGTTTCTTCATGATCTAGAATATCCCAAACCCTAAACCCAAAATATATTATATATTTCATGACTCAGAATCACCGATGGTCTGGTAAGTCCTCAAGGACGTGCAAGATTCTCCTCGACCTAGAATAATCACAAATATATTAAGTCCTCGAGCCACTTAGCAAGTCACAACTTCAAAATACTAAGCCTTGTAAGTCCTCTAAAATATATACCATTCTCTACTCCGACTTGATTTATTAGAATTATATTTAAATCTTCAAATCTCATCGCCTAATATCCTCAAACATTATCAACTTAAATCCTCAAATATTTACACAGAATTTTAATTCTCTGATACCATTTAGTTGTGACGACCCGACCTCGGATCCCCGAACCTGACCTGGATCATCACGGTAAAAGCCTTGAATCATCCGAAACCATCAATTATACGTCATCAATTAATTCAATATCATTAAAAATATCATTAATGAACCTCATAAATACATCATTAATTCACTATCCATAACAGTAATAATGAATAACTTCAATAATATCGATATCCAAAATATCAATCATCATAATAAAAATCTAATAAACGTTGAATAGTAACAGAACCAATAAAACCTTAAATCTCTATCCTGGGAGCCTCGATCTCTGAGATCTCCTCTGCCTGGAATCTATACAATAACACGCGATCTCTTTTATCCATCTATCAATCTGTCTATTTTGGAGCCAATAAAACACAAGAGTGAGCCTAAGACCTAATAAGTAAATAGACAATAAAATAACAGAATGCAATAAAACGTCTCGGATATTAATAACATAATAAGTATATAAGATAAATCAACAATTATCCTAGATTCAATAACCTGTCGTATTCACGACTTAAAAGCCATATGAATAACTGGACATCAAGAAGCAACATGAATTCCATTGAATCCGATCATTAACTCAATACGAGGTCACAATTATATGAATGACAGAAGTCTCCATGGACCTTATTCTATCATAGTGAACCAAATGCTGCGTATTTACGCCCCCAACGGTTGGGTAATACAACGAGGTTATCCATGGTATCCAACTACCCCTACAGTGAGGTCCCACATCTGTTGGGGAAGGGAAACGAAGCGCGCTCTTATGAGGGTGGATACCTCCCCTTTTGTGGACGCGTTTTGGGGCCGTGGGCCTGCCAAGAGCAAAACCGTGCGGATTGGGCTCAAAGCAGACAATATCCACATGTGGGTGCTTGGGGACGTTACATCATTAATTTCACATTGAATGCGCTTCGATGACAGAAATGGTGGCGCAAGCCAAGCTCTTTGACTCTGGGGGAATTCTTGGACACCAACGCGCTTTAATGTACTCGGACGTGCCTTCATCAAAGCCTATATTATCCGAGGATATATTTGGATCTCGGGCAAATATGTGAAGACAGTTATCATTTATAAATGTCTAGCAGTGCGTAAAATCCAAATAGTCATCGAACGTTGTGGTTAGGCCGTAGGCCCTAAAATTTCCTAGACGTTTTAGGCAAAGTGCAAGCTTCAGCAAGCTCTTAGACATTTTACTCACGTGTCCCCAGGCTTTTGGTTCTGACCGTGTCCGCGGACATTTGCAAGGAGCAAAGGCGTGTTCTACTAGCCATAATTCCCCTTACAGTTCGAAAGGGTCAGGCACCAAATCTTTGGCATGTTGATTTTGTAGGCGGGGCGGCGTCTGAGACTTATCTTGAGTCCATGGGCCTAAGTGGACTTTGAGTCCATTATACTACATGGGCCGGCCCCGACGTTTGGACCTTTTAAGCCCCTTGGGCCTATTGGGTTTCTGTAGTATCAGAGCCCAACTCTAAAGAAATGGATCTTAAAGTAGTCTCGGGTATCAGTACCTATCACTAGTCCCCTATATCAAAGGGTCCAAGTACCTTGGCCCTTTGGTATGTCCAATGGTCGCGGATGAGTTTTACGTGAAGGTTCTCTCCATATATACTTTCACATAAAACTCATTCGCTATCATTGGACATACCAAAGGACCAAGGTACTTAGACCCTTTCACATGGGAGATTAGTGATGGATACTGATACTCGAGGTCTACTTTAGGATTCATTTCTTTAGAGTTGGACTCTGATACTATAGAAACTCAATAGGCCCAAGAGGCCTAATAGGTCCACGCGTCAAGGCCGGCTCATATAGTATAATGGACTCAAAGTCCACTTAGGCCCAAGATAGGTCACGAACGTCGCCCCGCCTGCAAAATTGATGTGCCAAAGATTTGGTGGCTGACCCTGTTAGACTGTAAGGGAAATGATGGCCAATAGAGCACGCGATTCTACAGAAAAAACGTCACACCAGGTGGATGTGCACACAACCTTCCTAACACAGCAAAATGGATTTGTAGAATTGGTGGTAGGATCCCCTCTATACGCCAACCCCACGTGAACTTCTCTCAAAGGAAAGCTCATCATTATAAATATATTAACTGTTTACCAAATAAAAGATCATAATATTTATTCTTACTAGCCGTAATAAAAAGGAGAGAGAACAGAAAACCACGTTGTGTCATAGTGAGGACTTGTGTAGCAACAGTGACTCTTCTAAATTTCCATACTCAGTCCTCGACCTCTTGTATTTGAACTCTCAGATAGTGAAATTATTTCTCAAAACCAAAATCCTGTAATTTTTCCTTCTCATTTAAAAGAAGGTTTTTCACGTAAAATTTCACGTATCATTCTTGCTTTCCTTCCCCTTCGCACAAAGCACTACTTGGTGGTGTTACTGTCGGATCCTTCTATCTCTCACATAGTAAGGATCTGAGGATACAGTAGACCTGAAGTAACATAATGGAATGACAACTCTTACTAGTACAATTAGGATTGGCTAGTGCAGGAGAGGACCGAATAAAAAAAATAACATAATTTAATAATCCATAATATTGTAATTTATTGCATTATATTATCTAAATTTTCCGATCTGTCCTCCTGCGGTGGCCCTCCTGTGCCCGACGACCATCTTCTTCCTCAGGTATCCCCAAGTTTCATAGCCCAACACAGCATAGCCCAAAACCCATACTAATAATAATTGAAGAAGATACAAAACCCCGAAAAGAAAAGACCTCTCGAAGCCAAGGACAGAGAAAAATGGCGATGGAGACGGCAAACGCAGATCCAGAAGGGATAGACGGAGTCCGGATGACGTGGAATGTTTGGCCTCGGACTAAAGTCGACGCGAGCAAGTGCGTGATCCCAATAGCAGCCTCCATATCTCCGATCCGATCCCACGCGGACATCCTCACGCTGCCTTACGCGCCGCTCCGATGCAAGACCTGCGTCTCCGTTCTCAATCCTTTCTGCAGTGTCGACTTCACTGCCAAGATTTGGATCTGCCCCTTCTGCTTCCAGCGCAACCACTTCCCTCCCCACTATGCCGCCATCTCCGAATCAAATGTTCCCGCCGAGCTCTATTCTCAATACACCACCATCCAGTACTCACTCCACTCCAATTCTCTCTCCTCACCCTCCGACGTGTCTTCTCTGCCGCCTGTTTACGTGTTCGTTCTCGACACCTGCATGATCGAGGAGGAAATGAGATTTGCGAAATCGGCGTTGACGCGTGCGATTGGGTTGCTACCTGATAACGCGCTTGTAGGATTTATTTCGTTTGGGACTCAGGTTCATGTCCATGAATTAGGGTTCTCAGAGATGTCCAGGGTTTATATTTTCAGGGGCTCGAAGGATATTTCCAAGGATCAGGCCTTGGATCAGCTTGGATTGGGCGTCTCCGGCAGGAGATCGGGCCCAGTGGCAGCAGGGTACACGAAGGGGGGCTCTGCGCCGAATGGGCTTCCTAATTCGGGCGTTAATCGATTCTTGTTGCCTGCTTCTGATTGCGAGTACGCTCTCAGTTCGGTGGGTATTGTGATTTTGGTTCCTCATTATGCTTTTTTGAGGTCCTTAATATACTTTTTAAGTTGAATGCGTCAGTTAGTGTTGAATCGTTCGCATTCACACAACATACAGTGCTGAATTATGAATCTCGCTTTGGTTTTGCTAATGCAGGGTTACTACTTACTAGCATTTGGTTTTTCCCATTTAATTTTAATTGAACTATGGGTGTGATATAGTATTAACCTTATGCATTATATTTTGCTGCGACTTGGGAAAGAAGTCAGGGCACTCGACCACAGTGTGAATCATTTTCATTTTACTTTAAGAGTTGAACTATGAATTGTTCTGGGTATTGCATATGCAAGGTTACTAATTACCAGCATTTGGTGTTTAACTATGTCACGTAAAATAAATTATTGCTTGTATACTATGATTCATATATATATAAATTGTGTTTTGTCAATTTTAGTTGCTGGACGAGCTACAAACGGATCAGTGGCCTGTTCCTCCTGGTAATAGGGCATTGCGGTGCACAGGTGTGGCATTGAGTGTTGCTGCAGGCTTACTTGGCGCTTGTTTGCCTGGAACGGCTGCTAGGATTATTGCTTTAGTAGGCGGTCCTTGCACAGAAGGACCAGATGCAGTATGCTTCTTTTGCTTTATGTTGAAGATCTGACTTTTTTGAACACTCATATCCAATATTCTTGTGACGGTCCTATAATAAGATGCTGTTTGTAACTGTTCTATAGTAAGATGCTGCCTTTATGCCTTTCTGGTTAGTGCTTGCATCACTATTGCGTAGTATTCCATGGATTGGAATAATGGAGCTTTGGTATATACAGGTTGAGTTTTATCTAACGAACTAACTTTGAGTTTTATTTTAGAGGTGTAAATTATCCATGTTGTAGTATGCTTTGTCAAGAGAGCATTCTTCGTACAGGGTGATAATTGGATAAATGTGATTTATATCATGGCATCCAATAATAGCCAAGTAAGTCTTGTGATAAGAGAATTGGCATAGATTATGTGTTTCTTTTTTGTTTTTTTTTTGGAGGGGTATGAAGTTCATCCCTGGAAACATATCTAATTTTTCTAGATTCCTTATTACTAGGATAGATCCATAATATGGAAAAAAATTAAGATTTAGATATGATTTCTGCTTATGATGAATTCTGTGGTTCTCTTTAGTTACATAGTATCTTTTTAACAGGGGTTATGGAGATTTTTTTTAACCTTTGCATGGTAGGCAGTGTGAGTTACATTTACGGTGGATTTAGTGCTTATTTGATATGGTCATCTCTCCAAAGTGAAATAGTAATGCAGGTAGAATGTGACAAATCCTGATTGTTTTTCATGTTCTATTTTGTTATCTTGTATTTTAATTGACAGATTGTATCAAAAGATTTATCTGAGCCTGTACGCTCTCATAAAGATCTTGATAAGGATGCAGCACCTTATTTTCAAAAAGCAGTAAAGTTTTATGATAACCTGTCAAAGCAGCTAGTCAGCCAGGGCCATGTGTTAGATCTCTTTGCCTCTGCACTTGATCAGGTCGGTATCATTTAGCCTTCATATACTGTCTTAATAAGATGAATTCATTAGTGGGGGTTGTGCCCTTTACAGGGTACAGCATTTTTGACCCCATCTCTGGGATGCTGTAGCTTATGAGGAGATGTTGCTAGTTATCTGAGTCTTCAAGAGTAGAGGAAATGTTATATTGTAGGCCCCCTCTTCTGCCTCTGGCTATGTTTCTCTCCTCTGTCTCTCTATCTTAGTTTTATTTTGCTGTAAGAATGAAAATAGACCTTAGGTCATCACAACTATTCACTAATTGTATAGTCATATGTGCTAAGATTCAATGATTGACTTGAGTGTCTTACATTTTTGAAGGTTGGAGTAGCAGAGATGAAGGTTGCTGTTGAAAGAACTGGTGGCCTTGTTGTGCTAGCTGAGAGTTTTGGCCATTCTGTATTTAAAAATTCATTCAAACGTCTTTTTGAAGGAGGGGAACAATCTCTCGGTCTGTGCTTCAAGTACGTAACTTGTTGTGTACAGGCAAGAGTTTTTGTTGCTCATTTCTGTTTTGCATATTACTGTGTAGGTTTAGATGATTCACTTTCATTGTTTTAGATAAAATGGGCAAGATTTCCAGTAGCATACGCATAATCCTACAATTAACATTTATGCTTCTTTTTTCAGTGAATTTCATTCTTGTGATCTAGAAGCAGTTGAGCTTTTTTCTAGGGCCCTTTCTCTCTCTCTTTTTTTTCCTTAATTTTTTTTATGCCTAATATGGCTCACTAATTTGATCACTCAGCAGAACGTTTCTTTTATTGGGCAGTGTGCCATGCCATAGCTATTCTTCTCTTTTTTGCAAGTAATGGTAATTTGATTTTTTGAATATGAAAGACCAATGCCCTTAAAACACAGGTCTTGGGGCTCGAGATTTGTCACCTCAAGTTTGCTAACTTTGTTCCCTTGTTCTTGAAACTGAAAGGAGGTTGAAGCAACCTTTCTGTGGCTCTCTTTTCTATTCTAGATTTTTTGAGTTTGTCTTTCAGACCATGGTCGATACCAATATGACTTCGACCCCTATACCGATACCACTATTTTCATCCATGCTTCAAAGTAACACCTCTAGTATGCTCTTGAAATTCGATTGCCTCAATCTGTAGATATACATTCTTTTTCTGCACTTCTAAATCTTCTTCCTTTGCTACGTGTATTTCCTAATGGAAGTGAATCCAGGTGTCAACCAATATGTTTGAACATTCATCAATAACCAAAACAGTTGGATACTAACCAGTAAACATCATCCAACAGATGTCAACGTTCAAACCAGATCAAATGATCATATAACGAAGGACCAATAGTGAATTTGCCACCCCTAGACTATCTTTCAAAGCAAGTCCATTGGATTGTAGTTTGCAAGTTGGATCGCAGATGCAATCTTTCAGATGAAAGCTGAACTAATTAAAAGTCTCCTCCAAATTAATTGTCCATGTCATTTAGTATATGTCATGAACCACAACACTACTACCTTAATCCCCGGATTAAGATGCTGCAAATCATATTTCTAAACTACTCAATGTAAGTATCTTAGAATGTCCTGAAAATACTCCACAACTTATATTTCTTTCGATGTTTAACATTTCATGATTCCCACAATCATGGTATAAAATCCATCAAAAGGTAATTTAAACAAGGAGTTAATGGATACAAAGATAATCATGAAAACTAAAACAATGAGGTCTTCAATCTCCCAAGTCTCAGAGAGGAACATCACTCCTGCTACTTGGGAGAAGGAACAAAAAGATTGAGTTGAGTACCCAACAAGTATAATCATGATCTAGGAATGAAATTAACGACTTAATATAGTTGCATATGATGAGATTTAATCATGATGCAATTGAGTAAAGGATCTTATGTTATATTATAGCAACGTCGGCCCATTTCCATCAATCCACCCGTTAGTGGGGACTAAATATATACAATCACACGTGTATGCTCACGATTGGACATGTCTTGAAACTGTCAACTCCCATATGATGGCTTATGCTAGGAATAAAATCTATGACAGCATAGTAACATTCCCACAATTGAACCATTGTTCGAATGAATTTGGCCTTGTCCGATGTAATCTACAATAAGGACCCCCAGGTTTCATATTTCTGAATTTCTTAGTTTCTACACACTCTTAGTCTATCCATAATGAATAACACAATGATAGAAATATTAAGGAAGTCAAAGACAAGAATAATATTGGAAGCATAAATAATTTCAAGAAGGAAAATTATATAAGTCAAACATTTCCAACACTTCCATATTTGAACTTCTAACTTGACTTTTGGACTTTATGTACCTCATATTAATATATAGAGTTTGATTGTGACAAAGATCAATTCTTTGTCACCCTTCCATCGCACATATATTTTTCTTCAAATTAGTTCAACAACCACCAAAGCGATGAATTTTAAAACTTAGCCAAAACTCATGGTAGTTACTTTAAATTTACAACACTAGCTAACCTTGTGGTCATAATTAAGTTCTTAATTTTTGCCTTTTGCCAAATCATCAACATAGTCAATTTAATCATCAATTTACTTGTTGATGCACCTTTAGATCCGGGTTATTGAACAAATTAGAAAGCCATTTGGTCTTCCTGATAGGACGAGCTGAAGTGGGTTTGGTCTTTGTTGCTCTAAACTTGGGTTCTGCACATCATAACCGGCAAACAAGAGGTCAGAGGATGTAGGACTTATTCCCCTATATATTCTTTGACGCTTAAGTCAAAAATTTTTCCCAGGTAGATAGAGATAGGAGGATAAATAAATAATGTATGGATACTTTATTCAGGGGATTGAGTGTTTACGAAGGATTGAGCTTTGGTGAGTGTGTTCGGCTAGGGAGCTGCTTGGAGATAGAGGATTGAGTTCCTATGAGTGTGTTCAATTAGAGTGCGGCTTGAAGATGGAGGTCTTGCGAGAGGGTGGCTCGGAGGAAGGGGTTTCTTCGTCTTAGACCCTAGGGGGTTTAAGGTTATCTTTCGCGGGCTAGATCTGGTTGCCTTCATTTCTTCTGGAGGTCTCCTTTGGGTGTAGGGATATTGCGGGGCTTTGCCCGGGGGCCCTCTAACCAGGTTGTCTCTCCCCCTCTTTTAGATGGAGAAAGGATGCCTTTTTTGGCAGAAGGGTGCTCACTGGCTGCCCATAGGGGTGTTGATTCCGCTGTAATCTCTGACCCTCTGAGGGAGATTGTTCCCTGTTTCTTTGTTAGGCTGCACTTTTCCAAACGGTTAGGGTGCAAAAAACTGGGAGTCACGTAGGCTTGCTTACTGAACTAGGATTGCTTAGAGGGTATCCCTGGCTGCGTCTATGGGCCTGCCAAAAGGGGCGACCCTCAAGGCCCGTATTTTGCTGGTTGGATATGGCCGCACCGTCCGTGCCTTGGGCCATGAGGATCTTTCGCTAGACTGCTATCTCTAGGGTAGTTTTCCTTATGTGCTAGATTATGGGTTGGCGTACTGACTACTGAACCCATTACTAGCCCCTCATGTTGGGAGGTTCAAAATTTCAACCTCGACATGTTCCTGATGGGATGTTGCCGTGCAGGTCCTCATGCATGATTTCCTTCTCGAGGTGCGCTCCTTTCCTATGCATTTTGCAGAATTGGTCAGATTCAATGTCAAATTGATTTTTCGCTGCTGGCGATTTTTTGGGGCTAGTGCAGTTTGCTCGGTTTAACGTAGGTTGGTCTTCGCTTCCGGCTATAAATGGAGGGGCTCTTTATGTTTCACTTGACAAATCGTCTTCATTAGTCAATTGGTGTGAGAGTTCGAAGCTAGCATGGAGCCTTCACAATCACGAGCTAGGATTGGTGGGGACTCTTGACCGCCATTTGAAGCTGAAGCCGAGGATGCGTCTACTGTCTACCTTGGTTCCAATACTATCTCATGATGTGAATAATTGAAGCGCTTGAATGTTATTTTTCATCTCTTGTCGTCTTACATGCTGACAATTTGGGCCACTGGTGACTCGGTCTTTTGGCGATCCTGACTCGTGGCAATCTGTCCTGAGCAATAGGTTGGGACGTGAGCCAGTCGGATCAGCCTCAAGCTTGCCAGGGTTGTATGTCGACAATTGTGACCTTGGAAAATGAGGTGCCATGTCATCATTTCCTTTTGTCATGTGGCCTAGGAACCAAGGGTGTCTACTATTCGTAGGCTGCATTCGGAGGTGTCGCATTGATCGTCATAATGAGTCTAGCAAAAAGACACGTCGCAGCACCTTACGGTGAGGGCACATGTTGCGGTCATTATGGGGGTGCGCCTCTTCAGTATTTCGGAATGATGCTATTGTGGGTCGAGGCATTGGCTTTTTAAGTGCCGATGCTCAGCCGTTCCTGCATCTCTTTGTTTTCAGAACATCTCTGCCCTTAGTGTGCCGTCCTCTTTGTTGGTTTGCACGGTCTTTCGAATGGCTTCTCAAGGCGTCGTTGATATTTCGTCCACTCTGTTCATCGGAGAGATAGATTCTCTGTGGAGTTGGTATCGCATCCCGAGCATCATGTGGTACGCTATGCTTGGCGCTAACGATATTGCTTGCTTTCCTTGTCCAGGGTTCATAATCATCTACGAAGAGTATCTGAGGGCTGGTCTTTGCATAAGGGCTTTGGAGATACTTGTGGCTTGCCTTCACCCGAATATCATCCGGTATTTGGTGACCCCGTGCGCCTTCTTCCGAACCAAAGGGCTCACGCTGGATGCCTAGGACCTAAAGCTGATCTTTCGAATTGACCAAGAGGCTAATCAGGTTTCCTTTGCTCCCTGTGCTAGGTTTGAGATTGGGGGGGGGGGGAACCCAAATCTGCCGTGGGGTTGGAGGATGCGCTTCTTCTTCATGGCAGTTGATGCTGATTGGGAGGTCGCAAATCAATGGGGTAGGGCCATTGGTTCCTACGCCGGGGACATCCTGCTTGGCGAGGAACTAATGGCGTGGCTATTGATGATGCTAGTCGAGGAGTGTGCCGGCATCCTGCGCTGCATCGATTATTGGGTTTCCCAGAGGGCGCCAGATGAAGTGCATTGAGAGGCTCAGATGGAGGAAGGTGATGCCTTTGCCGCGCCAGGTCGTCGTCCTAAGCGGAAGTACGGGGTTTTGCTCTCCTGGGACTCTCCTAAGCGGGCTTCTAATGAGGTGGCTCCTCTGCCACCTACTCCGTCTGAGGAGTGTTGAAGGATTGACTTGGCCTACGCGAGGGTGCCTGTTTTGGTTGCTAGTAAGCCATCTAGGAGGCCATGATTGGATCAGTCTTCCTTGAACGATTTGGCCTTTAGAGACTCTTTTGAAGGGTTCGAGGGCAAGGAGTCCTCGATGGGCTCCGGTGATGGAGCGGGGATTCCCTCGGCCAGTGGGTCGGGTGAATTGACCAATGCCGCGGCCACATCAGATGGAAGAATCCCGATCTTGGTGGCTTCTTCTCTGGAAGCATCTGCGTCAGCCTCTCCTGTTTCTTCTATCGTGGAGGGTGCTGGAAGCATCTAGGTTGAGGAAGAAGCGGTCGGTGATGGCTTAGAGGCAAAGGCGGCTGCTGAGGGGGCATCCTGCCCCGAAGAGTTGGGGTCTGAGCCCCTAAGAGTTTTGGGTGGTCTCAGTCCTCCCCAGGCTTCAAGGTGCCCCTTCCTCATGGTGTGCAGCCTCCGTGATCCTCACTGATTCCTGGTGGAGTTGAGGGTCCTTCCACCCCATCTCACGGGGGAGGGTGGTCTCATCATGAGATACTATGTGATGGGCTTCTTCGGTCAGTTATCATTGCGCTTTCTTGTCGCCATTCCCGGCTGACTATCGTCTGTTGTTTGGCAGGTTTAGGAAGTGCTCCGAGTGGTGGAGAGGGCGGTGCATTGGAGGGACGCTGAGATCTCGCGGCTATCCCGAGGGCGTGCAGATCCTGCCACACTTGAAGATGCGGAGCGCCAGATGAGTTTTGTTGTTGCCGAGGCTTTGCGGAGCGAAAAGCGGGTAGCCTGCCTTGACAGGGAGCTATCTAGGTCAGGGGCAAGATACCAAGAACTCTTAGAGGCAAATGTTTGAGCTTTAAATCGGATCGCCTTGCTTGAGGACAAGCTCTGGGAGACGCAGCAATCTCGAGGGGTTATGCCCGGCTTGAAAGAAAGCTAAGGTCTCAGCTCAAACCTGACGAAGTTAGCTGCACCATGGATGAATGATTTCAGGAAGGCGTTCGTTTTAGTCGGCGGACCATATCCTTGGTGGTTATGGGCTTCCTTGTCGGCTTCATTGATCCGAGGAACGTTGAAGCCCCACGTCGCGCTAACTTGGAGGACTTCCTAGAGATAGGAGGGGGGCCTGCATCTCATTCGCTAGAGGGCCCCAGACCATAGGATTGTCGTTTGGTCGAGGCATAAGTGTAGGCCGCTCTCTTGTTTGAAGGCATTCGGATGCCCTAGTTGTACATTTTAAATCTTTAATGTATCAACTTGATAGTCTTAATCGTCGTTGATGTCATTGATCATATTTTGATTCGCCTTTGTACCACATTGGATCTACTTTGCCGATTAAACGTTATCATTATTGCTGCCAGGCTTGACTATACACCCCTGCCGAGCATGCCTCGCTCCTATGAGGAGGTCGTGGCACTGAGAAAATGTAGTTTTTGGCTAAGCCTTGTTGCTATCATTGCTGAACTTGACCGGACTCGTTTGTCCGTTTGTGCTCTTTCCTCTAGGATGTTGCGGCATGGGTATAGTTGAGCCTCACAAGGGCTGACTAGATTTTATGATTGCAGTCGTTGAGCTCTGGCGAAGTCTAGGCTATCTCCCACACGTAACCATTGGTGCTTGGTCTTGTTAGAGGACGTCATAACTTTCGTGTGTCTAGTCCTAATCTGCTAACCATTGTCAACTGATGGTGTTCGTCTTCACAGGAGGGAGCTGTTACATGCATGTTGAAAAGCCTCATAAGGTTTTAATAGCTACTTGATGGGGAAGTTTGACTCTTGGTCCGCGAGCCCCCCGGGCAGTAATGTTCGACCTTATTTGGGCTGCTTGGTCGTTGGGACTGACTTTTAATTTTGACCTACTTTGAGCCACTTGGTTCTCAAGACTGAGGTTTTGTGATCTGGTCAAAGTTGGTCGAGGCGCAAGCGAAGGAGTTTGCTTGACTTAGGGGCAGCTTAGGTCTTAAAATTGAGGCATGCACACAAGCAGTCAAATGATTGGCATAATAAATGGAACAAGCAATAATGATGTGCAAGTGTTCCGTATGGTTGTATTTGACTTGTGCTTGGCGGGAAATCATTCGTGACTCCTCTCGAGGCGGAGGGTGCTCTAAGCCCGTGGGACCAGGCTTCTGCTCTGGGAGCATCATACTTATGCCCCATTTTGGAGGGTTGTCGAGGCTAGGAATGGTCTCCGTCAGCAGGGGATTGCCTGTTCCGGTCGACAACCTCTGCCCGCAGCCTCTATGCTCTGAAGAATTGGGTTCGCCATGCTGAACGGTGTGCCTTTGTCTTCTCGCCACCGTACTCGTCAAGGCATTTTCTAGGGGACTGGGCTTTGTCGCAGACAACCATGGCCTTGAGAGTCCGATTCCGTGCTCGACACGCTGCTTGAGGGATTTGTGCCGGTAGGTCGGCTTCTACTCGTCTTTGGTGCTGCCAATGACGATGCTCACGATCGTCCTCTAGCTTGAAAGGGTTGGGCACCAGGTCTGAGATGTTGAGCCCCCATTGTAAGACTAGTCATGGCAGTCGACGTGAGGTGTGGCCGTGACCTCGACAACTCTCGAACTTCATGACGGATCACGCAGCCTCCTTCTCGGTTGTCCGGTAGATGCCTAGTGCGCACATATTGGGTGGCGCCTCACCTAATGCATAGCTTCTTCTGGCATGAAACATTGCATGTGAGGGGCTGAGGATTTCGACGCCCCCTGAGGGCATTCCAACCTGCTGTCGATATTGCGCCGAGTGTTCGCACCCCTGGGAGTCTGGCGAAGTGCAAAAGTTATCCAAGTGAGCACCGGATTAGAAATTTGAGTGTAGGGCTCCAGACTAGGGCTCCCTGATCTTGCGAAGAGACGATAATGACTGGGTCTCTCTCATTGGCAGTGACCTTTTTATGCTGGTAGAGAACCTGCGGGCACTGCATAGAGCTTCTTCCTGTGCAAGGAACCTCCTGTCGTCATGGGAGCGGTGTAGATCACATTGCTCTGGGCTTTCGTCCCACATCTCATGACTTGGTTGGCTCTTCACCCGTGCTAGGCCTTGTCGCTCATGGTTGCTTGGACCCCGAAGTTGTTAGGCCATTGGGTCTTTTGGGGAAGCTGCCTTCAATTCGTCCCGGGCGTTGAGGTCTGGGAGTTGGAGGGTGGAGCCCCCAGTGTTGCATCTCTGGTGGGCACTAACAGTCTAGAGCTGCTAAGGACTCATCTCTGGGAGGTGAGCATCTACACCTCAAGGACCAAGCGTTCGTCCTCATAACTACCCGCAGAGGGGTCGTGGCCACAAGAGATGATGTTTATGGCGGGTGCGCTAGATTTTGCCTTGGCGTTGGCCATATCTACTCTCGCAGGAGCAGTGGTTAGACTTTTTAATCGTTTCCATAGACGATGCCAATGAAGCGTCCCTGAATCCGGGTTATTGAATGAATTAGAATGCCACTTAATTTTCCCAATAGGACGAGATGAAGCGAGTCCGGTCTTTATTGCTCCGAATCTATACCCTTCATACCACAACATGCAAATAAAATGTCAGAGGATGACGAGACTCGCTCCCTAATATGTCCTACAATGCTCAAGTCGAAATCTTTCTCAGGTAGATAGAAAGATAGGATGATAAATGAATAATGTACGGATGTATATTTCGGGGGATTGGGTATTTATGGAAGGTTAAGTTTCAGTGAGTGCGCTTGGTTGGGGAGCTCGGTTGGTGAGCAGTTTGGAGATGGAGGATTGAGTTTCCCTATGTGTGCTCGGTCAAGGAGCGGCTTAAAGATAGAGAACTGAGCTACGATAGTGCGCTTGATCAGGGAGCGGCTTGGATATGGAGCACTGAGCTTCGCTATGTACGCTCGGTTGGGAAGCGGCTAGGAGATGGAGGATTGAGCTTTGACGAGTGCGCTCGGTTGGGGAGCGGTTTGGAGATTAAGGATTGAGCTCCGATAAGTGTGCTTGACCGAGGAGTAGCCTGGAGATGGAGGTCTCACGAGAGGGTGGCTCAGAGGAAGGGGTTCCTTTGTCTCAGACCCCCGGGGGCTCAAGGTTATCTTTCGCAGGGTAGACATGGTTGACATCGTTTCCTCTAGAGGTCTCCTTTGGCCATAGGGATGTTGCGGGGCTTCACCCGGGGCCCTCCTCGTTAGGCTCTCTCTTCCCCCCTTTTAGATGGAGAGAAGATGTCTTTTTTTTTTTTTTGCAGAGAGGGTGTTCGCTAGCTGTCCATAAGGATGTTGATTGTGCTGCGATCTTTGACCCTCCGAGGGAGATCATTCCTTGTTTCTCTGTCAGGCTGCATTTTTTCAGATCGTTAGGGCGTGACATATTGACAGTCATGCGGACTTGCTTGCTAAACTGAGATTGCTTAGAGGGTATCTCTGGGCTGCGTCTACGGGCTTGTCAAAATTGGCGACCCTCAAGGCCAGTATATTGCTGGGCAGATATGGGCTGCGCCGTCCAAGCCTTGGGCCGCACAGACTTTTTGTTGGGTTACTACCTCCAGGGTGGTCTTCCTTGTGTGCCGGATTATGGGCCGGCCCATGGATTTCCAGACCCATCACTTATAAAGTAAGCTTTCTTCTCATTTGACCAGTAATTGTATCACTATTTTTTCTATTACATTTAAGTATACAATTTAAGGTGTTTATCTTGGATATAATTTTCCAAACAAATTTGTATTATCAAGTACTTTTTCATAAACTCTCAAATATCAACTTAAAAATCAAATTTGCCTCCATCCCTTGACTTTAATTGTATCAACACTTACATCATCATTTTAACAATAATTCATCATGACATTGACATTATTTTCTTGCATGCAATTAGGTCTATAAGCATGCAATTTCCACTTAAAATCTTTGGAAAACACTTAAATTCAATTTCCAACACTTTATCTACAAAGATCTTATCAAAACTCCATCGTTAATCATAATATTGAAATCTTTAAAATCCAGATTGCTCAATGATATTTTTAAGCAACTTAACTTATTAAAACATGCTCTGTTTGGCTCTTTTTTTTTTTTTTACAAAATCTCAACAAAATCATTGAATTTATCATTGGTACATCATTCGGCCACCTATTATTTTGGCATGTAAACTTGGATTATTTTTCACATATACTTGGATTATTTCTCTCATGAATTTCTTATGACTCAAGCATGATTTTCTTTATTTCAATGTACTAAATCATCTTCAAAATTCCACTAAAACTTCTTCAAACCTTTACTATAAACTTATAAAAATTTCTAGAGATCTTGAATGAATCCACAATTTTATCACCTCATACAACACTCAGAGAATTGATAGTATGCACCAAGGGCACCTTTCAAGCATGCATATTCCACCTCTACTACGACCTCTGCTAACTCTATGCATGAAGAAACCTAGCAATGTGGAACTTCTTATTGTTTCACCCACTCTCCCACCCTATATTGACTTGACAACACAATTCCCACTAAAGTATGAAACTTTCCCATATGTTTTCACAAACTCACTAGTTTTGATTAAGCTCCCAAGATTTCTCCATTTTAGAAGTATTTGTGTCAAAAAAAAAACGAAAAAAAAGAAGGATGAAAATTTTCCAAGCCATGGTGGCAAAATCCAACTATAACAGCCCATTATGCCATAGTCTAAACCAATTGGCCCATATTTGAGAACATCTATTAGATTATGCAAATTAAGTCCACTTATGTTGATCATGCATAAGCCATGTTAACTCCTAAGATATCTTTGATGTTCCTTTGCATATAGCATATAAATAACAAAATCTACTTAAAATATAAAACTTGATTTTCAATTGATTCAATAAGCTTGATGTAGTGCTTGACTAAATCGCTACTGGACCAACTCTATGCTTCTGTTTTTGTCAGGTTACAAGTGACATCTGTTCCAATGCTTTCTATTTCTGTTTCTTGTAAGGCTGTATGAATTCCATTTTTCCCTTTTAAATCAATTCCCTTCTTTTCTTTCCAGTTTGTCTGGGTTTTAATGTGTTAATTGTTGCGAGGCTGGCCTTAAGGATTTTATCCATCAACATGTTTATTTGATTAAAAGATATGTAGAACATCAAGGAACTAATGAATTTGATTTCATCACTTTCTCTGTCTATCTTCCTTTTAAGGTGCCTGTGAATCTTCCATGCATTCTGTTCTATGATCTTATTATTATTTAATTTTTCATTCAGTGGCACACTTGAGATCAATTGTTCAAAGGACATCAAACTTCAGGGCATCATTGGGCCTTGCACATCATTGGAGAAGGTTTATCTTTAAAAATTTCCTCTTTTTGAGTATGACATGTTTGTCCCTGTAATTGTGCATTCTGTTCATTTTTTATTTTTATTTTGTGAGGTTCTTTTATGGAGAAGTGTGGTTTTCTATTTCAAGGTTAGGGAATATTAATAGAAGTACGTTTTAGTTGCCGAATTTGACACAGATTTGGTCATTCCTTGCAGAAAGGGGCTGCTGTGGCTGACACAGTCATTGGACAGGGTAATACCACATCATGGAAGATGTGTAGCCTTGATAAAAATAGTTGTTTTACTGTTTATTTCGATATTTCATCAAGTGATCGCCCCAACCTTCCTGGAACTTCAAATCCACATCTGTACTTGCAATTTCTTACAAGGTATATTATGGTGGGTTTTGCTGGTTTAATGCCTTTATGAATAACTAAATGTACTTGCTTCCCTCTTTAGCTAGCTTGCAATTGCGTGTATTTCAATTTTAATGGTTCAGTCGTTTGATTCAGTTATCAGAATCCTGAAGGTCAATCTTTTCTTCGTGTCACAACTGTCAGCAGAAGATGGATAGATAGTGCTGTTGGTTCAGAGGTATGCTATTTGTAATTTTCAAAATTTAATTCCTTCTGTATCTTTGGAGCTTTCAAGAGTTATATATGGGCCTTTTCTCTTGCTGGAAAAAAGAAAGCACATCGTGTTCTTATATCTTAGTAGAAATTTTTTGGGTTTGGTCTTCTTATGTTTGATTCATTCTGGTTAAATTTTCTAATCGTTGTGGAAGAAAGTGTTTGCTGAGTGTAATTCTGTTCTCTTCTCATGTTTGGAAAGGTAAAAGTTGATAAATGGACAAAAATTTTTTGGGTTTGGTCTTCTTATGTTTGATTCATTCTGGTTAAATTTTCTAATCGTTGTGGAAGAAAGTGTTTGCTGAGTGTAATTCTGTTCTCTTCTCATGTTTGGAAAGGTAAAAGTTGATAAATGGACAAACTCAAATCCTTTGGCAGCAGGGTTTTTTTTTTATCATGATTTTCCTATTAGGTAAAGTTGGTTTAGGATGGGGTTTGGGAATTTATAAAATGCTTTTTTCTACTAGTGTCCCATTTTTTTGGCAAATTTAATTGACTATGGAGGGATTGGGAAAGGACAGCCTATTTGCTTTTGATTTTTGTTAAAGATTTGATTTCTGTTAAAACAGTAGAGAGTAAAGGGTACAAATCTGCTGGAATGAACTTATATGAGTATGCTTATATTTCAAATATGCTATACTGATAAACAAATGCAAGGATATCATAGTTGTAGAGAAAAAAAAACCATCCTTAATTAATTTGTAGTTTGATGGGTTTAAGATGAAAGTATTACTGAAACATCAAATGAAGGTTTTATATTATCCTTTTCTTATGGCTAAAGTCATTGTATATGTTTTTTTTTTTTTTGGTAAGTAAGTGGTCATTGTATATGTTACCCAGTTGACATAAATTTTTGATAATTTCACATGGCTGGCTTGTCTTTCCCCACTTTTTGTTCCATTTTTAAACATCATCAGCTGAATTTGCATTTAAGTGGACTGAATGCCTAATTGAATGGGATTGTTTCCACTGGAATAATATTATTTCCAGGAATTGGTACAAGGATTTGATCAGGAAACTGCAGCTGTAGTAATGGCTAGATTATGTTCTCACAAGATGGAATTGGAGGTATGCTTTGTTTCACGTATCTGTTTCGACCTGTCTTCTGTCAGTTTAAATGATCACTAGTTCTCTGTTCAGACATCTCTTTCATCTACTACCTGAATTGATGACCAATGGTACCTAGTGGTCATATCTCCCCTCCCCACTATTGCAAAAAAAGTACAGAAATAATGTGCCACATTATGGATAATATGATGCTCTACAGAAGAATTGTGATCTTTTGAATGCTGGCAATATGATAGTTTCCTAAAACAATGAAGATAAGCTGACAGTTTCCTACTTATCTCAGAGTAACTGTCAAATTATCTTTCTAGATTGAGATTCTGACATTTGCTACTTATCTTCAAGCAACTGTAGCAATTTAATCTTCTGTGACCCATTTTATAACTTCTATTGTCATGTTTTTTTCCCTCTTATTTCTTCCATTGTATCTCTTTAATAAGCTTCATTATATTTTCCTTGAGTTCATGTCCTTTTAGCTGACAAATCACTGAGTGTGGCTGGTTGATGATGGAATTACTAATTGCAGGAAGGTTTTGATGCAACTCGGTGGTTGGATCGGAATCTGATACGTTTTTGTTCCAAGTTTGGGGACTATCGGAAAGAAGATCCAGCATCGTTTACACTAAACCCTTTTTTTTCCTTGCTTCCTCAATTCATGTTTAATTTAAGGAGGTCACAATTTGTTCAGGTGATGAGTTGTGGGGCTCTATTCATTTGAAGAACATCTATGTAGGCTCTACTTTCTGATTCTTATGTTATGTGTGTGCCTTAAGCCAGGTTTTTAACAATAGCCCTGATGAAACTGCCTATTTCCGCATGTTGTTGAACCGGGAGAACATTAGCAATGCAGCTGTCATGATTCAGCCTTCGCTTATATCATATTCTTTCAATTCTCCACCTTCTCCAGCATTACTAGACGTGGCTTCTATTGCAGCTGACCGCATACTCTTGCTGGATTCATATTTTAGTTTAGTTATTTTCCATGGAATGACAATTGCGCAGTGGCGTAACATGGGCTATCAAAATGATCCACAGCACCAGGTTTGGTTGCCGTTTCATTTGGTCTGTTGACTTGTTCTTTCTAAACATTTGGTGTATTTGTTCCAGGATGACCAACTTGCTATTTTCTTCTCAAACATACTTTGGTCTTAGTATATTATGGTTAATGAATGGTCAAATAAAAGCCTTGTTTTTAAGAAATCATGCACATCAAACAAAATATGCACTTAGCTTAGTGGTGAATACTTTAGTTAGTCATGATTGAGAATGAATGTCATGCTGGATGTCTCTCCTGTTTGTTTGGATAGTCCAAGGTCCGTAAATAGTCTCTTGATTTAGGTTGTTAATTGTGATATGTAACCCCTGATGCCTTTCCCCTTTTTCCTTCCACTTTCTCTCAATGGATATGAACAAACTAAAGTACCTGACAACTGCGGCTATTTCCTCCTTGTCTCTCCCTTCACTTAATAATCATAACACTTCGCACTGCATCCCACTTGCTCCCTAAAATCTTTTGTATGCACCATGTACTTAGCCTGATGGGATTTTCAACATATTCTTCTTTCTGTTTGAAGCAAAATTGTATCACAAATGTCAAGCTGCCGAGGTGTCCTCTTTCTCTTCTATTTGCTGCATATATTTTATCTTAATCTTAGTGTCTATAATCTCAATTAAATCACACATTCCACCATGTACTAGCAAATAAACATGTTCTCTCTCCTTTTCTGTTCTTTTTGTATAAGTTTTTATATCCCTCTTTTGGGTAATGTTTCCGTTAAAAGGTGCATATTATCAGTCCTTTCCTTTGTTGTGTATTTTTATTGCTAGGGTGTTTTTAAAGCATCAAGGTACATGTTTGGTTGTGATCTTGTTTTATTCTTGAAATTTGTTTTATCCGTAGGATGAAAATATTGATATTGGTTCCCTTGATACTGATATTTTTCGATACTGTGACAAAATTATAATATGTTGCTATATATTTATTGGCCGATATTTAAAATATCAGTTAATATACCAAATGTTTGGCTGATATCTGCCTTCCAACTTACCTTTTTTAGAATTTTTTCTCGATATATTAGATATTGATTCTATTATTCGATACTAATATGATTACGATCAATATTGATACTGATATTTTCATCCATGAGTTGTTGGCAGCTGGTTTCTCTGTTATTCAGCAAATATCAATAGGACTTTTTGCTCATTTTACATAATGTGCTTTTGTTATGTATTTTCATTTATGTAAAATCAGTTACAGTGGTTATTATTGAGCTGATTTGAGATCTAGGACTATTTCATTCACATGCTCATGCACTTAATTTACAATTGCACTGTGCTCATCAGGAAGTAAATGTTTCTTTTTTTGTGTTAGAGGAAAAAGATAATTTCAAATATCTTTTATCTGAAATCCTTATCCTATCTATATATTATGATTTGATTTCTTTTAATCTTATCACAACCATATCTTTATTTTCTAACAACTACTGAAGTTTAGGGTTATCCTTGATGCATTGGTAAACTTACTCCACTGTGATATGGAGGTCATGGGTTTAAAAATAGATAAACGAATTCTCTACAATGTAGGGGTAAGATTGCACACATTTTACCATCCCCAAACACCATGACGTGGAAGGCCGTGCACTGGGCTGGGTTTATTGAAGTTTTGAGAGCTGGCCCCAGGTTGTAACTCTCTTTTATTGTCAATGCGTGTACACTTGTGTTTTCAGCTATTTGCACAACTATTGCAAGCCCCACATGACGATGCCCAGATAATCATTCGAGAACGCTTTCCCGTCCCCAGACTGGTGGTGTGCGATCAGCACGGCTCTCAGGTAAGTAGATTTATGCATTGTCGGTTTGTAAAGCTTCTAAAGATCCAACTGTCCTAAATTGTTGCGGACTGTTTCTCATGTTTTTAAAATTTTATTAAACAAATAATTTAATGCGTTTCAATTCAGTGCATTGATTTTTAAAAAAGTAAAGTACTTGTGTGTATAAGCCCTTTCAATGCTTTCATTTTGCTCTTTTCCCAACTGGGAGTGGGAGGTTGATTTAAGAAAATCATGCTGTGTGGTGGTCCCTTCGGCAATTTATTGTTGCAAATCCCAAGATGCATTGGCATCTATTTGCTTGTGCCTGATATCCTCCTTCCACCTTTGTGCTCAAAATTTCTTTCCATGGACTCTTTTGATTGTGTCTGTTGTTAGCATGGGTTCTACCAAATAAAGATCTTTAGGTGTTGTAATGGCACTCATTAACATTTTCCAGCTCTTTTTATGTCATGCTACATTAAGATAATTTGCTTATGTGTATGTGCTTCTCTGATATGATCTCTCTCTTGATTATGTGGCTGGTCTTATTTTTATTTTTATCTTTGATTCTACCGGTGGAGCTTTGGCAGACATGCCAGAACCTTTTATTCTGTCCTTTGGTGGAACTCTGCCCCTTCTCAATGTTCTCTTTGCTGAACAGGCAAGGTTTTTGTTGGCCAAGTTGAACCCTTCAGCAACGTACAATAATGCCAGCGACCTGGCAGCTGGGTCAGATGTGATATTCACGGATGACGTCAGCCTTCAGGTGTTCTTCGAACATCTTCAGAGATTGGCAGTGCAGCCCTGAGAGCATGACAAAATTGAGGCCGTTCCGTGTGTCACAATCCAGGCGTTCTCTTCCCTGATGACCTGCCGGGTCGTATTGATTCTGTTGACGGAGGCAGTGGGATTGAATGCCCCTGGAATAGCTACGATTGCTTGATGAATCAGGAGGTGTGTGCTCGGACTAATAATCCAAATGGTGTACAAAAGACAAAAGAACTTTAGTTACACAGGAAAGATGGGCATGGGCCGAGGAAATGTATTTACAAGAGCTTCCCATGCTTAAGCTACAGGTTCATTTTTCTCTCTCTGTATGTCGCAGGTTAAACATGTGTTTTGTCTGAATGTTATGCATCCGGGATTAAGGTTATTCTGTTTGGAACTCGGATATTATTATTATTTTCATTCTTCTTCGTAGAGTATGCCAAAGTTCCCCGTTTCTGAGCGTGCCTCTCGATTGAACCGTCTTTCTTTCTGGAGTTTTGGATGAATGAATTTTAACGTAAAGAGTTTTTTAAAATTTATGTTGGGATGTAGATGTATTTTAGTCGCTTATTAAAATATTTGGCCTTGCATTTTCTTAAAATAATACCTACATATTTCTAAAAAATAAATTAAAAATAAAATCACGCTGAATCGATCTCTACCCGCCTGTTCGGAGCAACTGAAACGTCCTATCAGCTGGTTTTTATTGCGTTCGTTTAATTTTATTAATGCTTAATCGATAGATTACTTTTAATTTCGGAACTATAATTTTTTATTTTATCTTTAAAATTTACGCAAGAACTGTTGCCCACTTTCTAAATTCTAATGAATTAACACACGAAATCAAAATATCAGTTTATTCCAATTTCGTCAGACGTCATAACAGCAAAATTGAAATTTTGCGTAAGACTTGACTCCAAAATTGGATTTAAGGTTCTAATTCCTACATCCAAACCGAGCCGAACAGTAAATGTAAAAACCACCCGAGCTAAATCAACATGCTAGTCTGTGGGACATAAAGCAGATCATACCAGTATAAACGGAAATGGCACAAACAAACATTATACACCAACACGATCAAGGTATAGTTTTCATCTCTATACAGAGAAACTCATCGCCAGTGTTACACCGCTACTTCCACCACTAGCACTGCATCAGAGAACTTAACCACAGAGTACCACACAGACGAGATTTCAGTAGTATGTCCGGGATTTAAACAACACTACCACATATCTACATCTCTATGCAACACGAATGTGAGACTAGTCTTGTAGATTATTACAGTAAGCAGCATAAAATGAGGGCCAAATTTGATCACGCAGAACCGTCCTCTTCATTATCTTCGCTGTGTCCCTCCCCTACACGAGCTCAAGCAGCCGTCGAGAACCCTAACTTGAATGTGAAGATGAGCAGCAAATAAAAGGTGCCCAGTATGGCCTGTTCTTGACTTTCCCCTTCTCTCTCTTAATGTTAGCTGGATACCTTGCTGGAGAATTCCATTCCTTCTCTGCATCTCTCATGGCAGCTTCAGCAGCGGACTTTGTGAAACTCACACTTTCTTCCTCCCTTTTTGCCGTGGTGGAGCCATTATTCATCATCACTGTGCTTTCATCTTTCTGAGGAACGATGCCAGGGTTCTCTTTTGCATTGGGTCGTTTTGGTTCACTGTCATCTTGGGCTTCGCCCAAGAGGCTTTTCAACAGAGCATGCTGCTGCTTACTAGTACTCCAATTAGTTACCTTAGCAATAATCTCCTCCTTCCTTTGCCTTCCTGGTGACTCATTTGCCATAGAAGTAGGGGTTGTTAACCAAGCAGGCTGCATGGGCACCAAGACCTCCCCTTCTGGGTTCTGTGATTCTTGGGTTTCATATGCATCTTCCTTTTTGTCATCGCCAACACTAGGGTCAACGAGTGTCGTAAAGGAGGGTGGCTTAAGGAAATCAGACTTATCAGACCGCTGACCCTCAGCTGCAGCTTCTGGCTTCAGACTGCTTTTCTCTGTCTTTGCGGATGCCTGAGAGTCATTTGATGCGACAACTGTTGCAACAACAAAAAACAGCAGCATAGACCATGTCATCTGCAGCATGATTTCTTCTCATTCTAGACCAACAGTCGAATGGAAGTGTACAAGTCAATTGGAAGGGTACTATGCACAAAATTAACACAGAAAGCATCATTATCCATTATCAACTCAATCACGCTCTATGTAACAAATTCGTTGTATTCCAGATGCCCCTAGACAACCTGAGCTTCATCGTATTGTAACTCTTTCCATCTAAAAGGGAATGGAATTGGACTCATGACAGCTCAGTTCAACCACATAATAGCAAAAACAAATTTCAACCTGCTCATTAACGAGATGCAAAGAAATGCACGTCTTCTAAAATTGAGAAATATCTGCATTTAAAATATCCATTTAAAATGTTTCACATCTTTTCTTTACTGAGTTTTATGGGTGAGAGGGCAGAGACAAAACAGAGAAAGGACATCTCAGCGTATGAGGTTCCTACATTGTGGAGTCTGAAATGGGCAAATGTATGCAACTTTTACCCTTATATTTGCAAAGAAACTTTTTTAAGGTTTAAAGCCCTGACATTTAGATTGCAGTGGTGCAGCTTTATTGTAACACTAGGGCTTATTCTTACAAAAATACAAGAGATCTTCTGAAATCAAACTAGACTAGAAGTCAAACATCATCCATCCCCACTTCCACAACAACGAAAGTTCTCCATCAATGCGTACATAATCGAGAAAGAAAAAGGTTCATGCCAATTTGGTTATAAAGAGAGTCCGGAAAAGACAACAGTAAAGATTTAATAGCATTCAGTTAACTCCTTTAATGAACAACTTGTACCTGAAATTGATCCCCAATTGGCTTCCAGGCTATCAGTTTGGCTACTTGAATCAGCCAAAACATCAATTGCTGAACTGGCAAGTTGCTGCTGGACAAGATTGTTATCGACTTCCACTAGCACGGACTTGTCATGAATGCTCATGGAATTGACCTTTACCTCTTTGTTGCAGTTGTCTTCAACAACAGCAGCAGAACTTTGAACAGAATCTACCGCATCTCCATGCACTTCCATAGCAGCAAGACTTCCTGCTGCCTTTTGAGCTAAATCCACATTAGCATTGTCATTCAACATCAGACTCATATCAACTGCAGCATTTGTGTGATTATTCAACATACCACGCATATCAGGTGGACAAATGCTTCCTACTCCAATCGTTTTCTCACCAGAGCTTTGCACTTCTTTTACACCAGATTGAGAATAATTTCCTGTCACATTGCTGGCATTGACAGAGTTTGAAATCCTATTCATATGGAAGTGTTCATGTTTTGTCTCAAGCTCCATTCCCCTGTGCACCATGTCATCAGATTCAGGGGTAATGAATTCAGAATCAGATGACTTTTTAGCAGGCATAGCAACAATGCTCCCTTCCTCTTCATCCTTGGCTTCCTGTCTATTCGAGCAAATATTCTCAACTCTTGTCTTCTCAGAGTCCCCCACGTCACTCTCTCCAATCAAACTGATTGTTTGATTAACTTGCGGTGCAGCATAAGCTGATTCAGGTGATGAAGCATTTCTTGTAGGCATTTTATACAAAGGAACTTCACAGCAGTCATTATCAACTGCATCACAATTTCTGATGCCTTTATCATTGTAAACTTCAAGGTCAACTGTGACTAAGCAAGTTTCTAGATAATCACAGCCTACCAATTCAGCACCTACTGGCACACCATTCTGGGATGAATCATCGCATGGCACAAGAGGCTTCTGCCCTTCAAGCAGTCTAACTGTTTGACCTTGCCCACTATCACTTTTTCTTAAGTCTGGATGGATTTCTACACTTCTAGCTGGCCAGATATGAACTTCACCTGCCTTAGTTTCATCGATTTCCACTGGTACTTCTACAGGCACACCTTCAACCATAAGCTTGCTTTCCTCAACTTCTTGCTTCTGTTGATCATCCATTGCATGAACATTCTCAGACAGGTCATCTTTTGCACTAAAGTAAGTACTTTCACCAGTTTCAGTAGATTGGATAGCAGAATGACTCTCCTGCATGACACAATCACTATTGTGTTGTACACTGTAAACTGTATGGGAGGAGTTAAGGACAGGAGAAATGCTAAATTTCTCTCCTTTGTGGTCCTTGAAATCATCAAGCATACTCTCAGGATGTTCTTCCGGCAAATCCTTAGGAACCTTTAGGACATAAAAGCCTTGATCCCCTTCAATCTTTGTATTATGAGGCTCACCAAAATCAGTAGGGCTGCCAACTATTTCGTTCCCATTATCCATGGCATCAGTCGATTTTACAAAGGAAAACTTTTTCCCAATGGAATCAATTTCAGCAGAGGAATCAACTTGAGTCTCCAAACAATCACTTTTTTTTCCTGTCATCTCTGCAGTTGTATCTGCTGACACAGAGCTTGAAGTTTCTCCATTTAATTCTTCTAAAAAGACAACTGCTTCAGATGCTTCCACAGCAATGTCAGAGGACAAGGTTTCGAGTTTGGAAAGGCTCTTATTAGGCATCTTCTCTTCACTTTTGTTTGCATCAGCATTAAGCAGGTTGGATGCTGTTGAAGATTGCATCATAGTCTTGTCAAGAACTAGCTCTTCTGTTTCAGTATGTAACATCAAACCTGCATCTTGATTATTGATCAATCTGGAGATGTGATCTTGTGATGCCATGCTACTTTCCAGCAGGTCATTCTGACCTTCCAAGTCTTTGACAATTTGCATCTGGTTGCCATCCACTGCAATGGCTGTCAAAAATAAGTTACCCAAATCAAAATATGTGAAGTTGGAAATTCTTGCACCTATGAATTATCACCAGATAGATAAGAACCAGAGAGGACTACTAGAGACCAAAAAGAAAAAAAAAAAAACACAAAAAAACCTCAAAAAGAAGCTTGGTGCATGAGCCTCCCGCATGATAGGGTCCAGAAATGATTAGATGTATACAGTCTCATCTATATATTACAAAAACGTTGTGTTTGTTGTTTAAATCATTGTGTATCGTTACAGTAAGGCTTATTTCTGACAAATAACCACTTCAGTCAATCATAAATATCAGACAAAAATTAAGCTATGACAGAAGCTCATGTTAAAGTTCCTGTCACATGAATGAAAACTAGAATAACAAAATCAAAAGCATTGATGTGCAAATCATTGCCTTCCCCCTAAAAACAGGCAATCTATGATTAAAACAGTTATCCAAGTATTTAAGGTCAGTAACATTAGCTTAGGAGCCAAAACTTAGGCCTACTTCACGTCCAAAATAGAAAGCTCTATTAGATGCGCAAATCCAACCCAAGCAACACTGAATTAAACAAATACCAGGTTTAAATCCAGCAGCGGAACGACCACCCAAATAATTCTTCACATATGAAAACATAATAAACAAAAAACTCATGTGACAACCAAATCCATAGAGCAGTAATGTAATTTTGCAAAAAAGGCTTACCAGCAACAGCATTTTCACCGGTAACTTGAGCATTATCAGTGCCCAGACCGTCAGCGAAATCGGTGACGGCATCAGAAAACGCATCATCTTCCGATCTAGTTGATCTGTTTGACCGACTACCAATCCCACCGCTACTCCTCCTACTTATAGCGCTCTCCACTATTCTTGCACCTTTCAAAACCGATTTTCATAACTTCAGTGCCACCATTCAATAAGCAAACATAAGAGTAGAGGAAGGCCGGTGGGGTGGGGAGCGAAGAAGTCTTACCGGCGGTTTTGTGGTCCTCGTCGGAGAGATGCTCATCGTCGGAATTATCCAAGTGGGTGGTCTTTTCTCCAGAGTTAATGATCTTATAACCTTCAATGGTTCCACAAATCCTTTTGTGCGCCCTTCTGTGCTTGGCGCTTGGGTGTGGATTTGGGAATGGCCATCCGCAGTTATGGCAGACATGAACTCCATGCCCCCTTTGCCCTAAAACAATCCAAAGAAAACCCACCCCATTACTTAAAAATTTACTTCAGAACAACGTAAAGAAGTTTAAATTAAAATACCCAAGAAAAACTCGTCCCAAGATTTTAAGAAGCAAGCAAATAAGTGTCAAAAGAAACTCAAATTTCAGAGAGAGACATGAACTTCGAGCAAGAGAGAGCAAACCAGATGGATTGGCCTTCGTATGATCTTGATTTTCCATTTTTCAGCGGGAGAGAGACGAGTTGGAAGGAAGAAGATTAAAGGCAACAGCAAAGAGAAGGAAGGAAGAAAATGGCTATGGGTGGTGGGTTGGGGACTTTGGGAGTGATGAGGGTAGAGGAAAGAATTTTCTTTAAAAAATAATTACTCGAAATGATTTATATTTGTATCTTCCAAAAATTTTGTGTTCTAATGTCTCATTATATGTTTTTATTAATGAACTTTTTGTTGGAGTAGATATCTCATAAATATTTACAAACGAATCATGTATTAATATTAATATTAATATTAATAATTGTTTTTCAAAAAGAAAGACTGAGAGAAAGTGTTCCCAATGCTTCTTGTTAAATGGCTTCTGTTTGTCGCAGTTTACTTTCTGTTTTATTTGTGTGGAATAATTTTCCCAAACTACAATAGTCTGTCTTTAAGCTTAATAAATAAATAAAATAAAATAAAATAAAATACAAGCTATTTTGAGCTGATTTTGAGATTAAGGAATGATATTGATGCATTTTTAGATCCAAATTACCGAACAAGTTAGGGTGCCACTTGATCTTTTTCGGAGAGCAAGTTCCGCCATCTTATGACCTTTTGTTTATCAGTTATGTTATACAGGATCCAAATTTAAAGTAATGAGGATCAGGCCCTGACAAGGACCATTCGTCTCTGCCTGGAGGAAGAAGAAATTGGCCACCGAAACTCAGACCTTGCTCAGTGCGATATGAGGCCGAATCAGGTTTGGCTCAAAAGAGAAAAATTACGGCAGACTTCAGGCGTATCCCCGGCTTCTGCTTTGAACATTAGTGAAAAATCCCCACCGATCCCGACTTGTGGTTATATAGGCTCCATGCCATTTCCGAACTCTCATACCATTCAATTGGTGAAGACGATTTTGATGCAAGGTATTGAGAGCTCCTCTACTTATAGTTAGAGGAGGAGATTATCTCGCATTAAGACGAATGAAATTCCATTGATGTTAAGAGATCGCCCTCATCAGAGAATCACTTGTGGTAGAAGACCAAATCGGTAGTTTAAGCAAATCACCTCGAAATCTTGCCAAATAGAGTATTGAATCAATACTCTTCTTTGAAGAAAAGCTACCAAATGCCTAGAAAAGAAATGCGTGTGTAAGGACTTTGTCTCAAATCCATAATTAATACTCAAACCAGTTCACATAGAAAAAATTATAAGTCTCCAACCAATATATATGTATGTACTCATAACATGTCCACAACTAATAAAATACAACTATAATGATATAAATATCCTCATAACAAACATAAATTCAAAAAAGTATATAGTCTCAAAAATTCTAACAAAATAAAGCAAAATATCAAAATATTTCTAGAGCATAAATTCAATACTATTTCCAATTGGATCTCAATCTTTTTCGCCGCAATTCTTTATTTAACTTTACAGTCATTATTGTCTAAACCTGTTACTCCGAAGGAAAGAAAAAAATAGTAAGAATAAGCCAAATACCAAATAAGTAATGGCAAATCTAAAACAAATAGGAATGATAGTAGCAAAACAAAAGATATGACAAAATTTATGAATAATAATACAATATCCAATAGATAAATATGTCAAACAAAGTTTATCGCATTTACGATACCAATATATATAAGCGGATTACTCTAACTCTGATGTGACAAAGATCATTAGATTTCACTAACAAAAGGTGAAGATCCCTCGGAATCCGATCTTACAAGAAAATAAAAAGGGATCCCCTGGTCCGAATATCAGCGTGAACGACTTGAAAATCGAATAACAATAAAAAACATGGATTTCACTGAATTCGGATATCGTAAAATCTGACATATGGATTCTACCAAATACAACCTATGGATTCAACTGAATCCCAAAACAAAATGTCAAAATGAATCTCCTTAGACCTTATTCTGCCACCGTAAATCAAAGGCAGCATATTTATATCCACGATGATTGGGAAAGTATAACGAGGTTATCCATAGTATCCTCACTATCCCTACAGTTCTCCTAGAGGTTGTATCCATAGCATGCCCATACCATCCATGATACCATTTGCCAAATGATATCCCTGATATCATCTCCTACGATGATTACATTACCATAAGCATCTCTCTACAACAAACAATATACCTTATTATCACCATGATACAAAAATCAGTATTGGATAAGTTTAGACCACGCTAAGGTGTCGTAACCTCCCAATTCGATTGATACTTTAGTGTTTTTTTACACTTTCCTTAACCTTAACCGTAGGAAGCCAATAATTTAACTATTCATGCAATCAAATATAACATAAAAAAGGCTTTACAATTTTAATGAAAAAATTATCGTTCGATACTAATAAAGACCATACACATACCATTCAAAGATGACACAAATAATATTATTATCGGAAGAAAAGTAACGGTATCAATGATAAATTAAATATTCGATCGAATGTCCTAATATTTTATTTAATCATTTTCTAACTCATTCATGGTCCTAATATTACCTCTAAGGTTACAAAATTTCTTTTATTCTGATGTCACCGAGAGATATCCACAATCTTTCAATATTATCCAACTATTATGTTAAATCTATGTAAGTCCAATAATAAAAATTTCTTTACATTTTCTCATTTATCTAACTTATACTTTGGTATATTTATACCCATATTTATAAATATTCAATATCTAACAATACATGTGCAATATTCTTCACTTACATATAAATCAAAATATCCACATAACTTGTATATGCCATCCCACGGTGCACGTATACATATTATACATACCCTACATATATATATACCCTACATATATATATATATATATATCCATGTATACCCTTCATATAATATATATATCTGTATGTCTAACATATTGCAGCAATTCGACAATGACTCCAAACTCATGTCAGTAATTACTTTAATCTAGGAAATTTTGCAAGCGATCAATGAAACACAGCATAGCCCCAAATAGCAACTAACTTCATCAAAGTGACGTCCGACACTGTGACCTCAAGATTTTCCTTACAGTCTCAAACAAATTGAAATTTATGGACGATTAAGTATACGTCTTATCCTTGAGACATTAAAATATATGGTTGAACTAACCATTGATTACCGTATCAAATTCATGGCACTAAATAGGGCATTGTGCTCTATTTTTTTCCCAACCCTCTCAATTCTCATAGTAGGAAGGAAAAATCCTAACTTTCGTGTTTTATCCTACAAAAATATTGATTATGTGTCATGAACACAAAATCTTTAAGCCTCAATGTATCGTAAACTCCTCAAAAATTATTTCCTCACTATCCAGAGCCGAAGGCTCTATTTCCCTTCAATTTCTCACTTCACTTCCGAAACACAACCGATTTTAGCAAAATCAGGGCATGTAAACAAGAAATTAACATCAACAGGAATAAAGGAAGAATTTACTTGTAAAGAAATTGAGAATATCTTGCTAAGGAATCTCAAATCAATTTGCAAAATAAGAATATTACAACCGAAATCTCAAATCAACTTACCTGATAAATGAGGAATACTAACGGCAGCAACTTCGACAAATTTCGGTGACAGCAACGGCAACTACGGTGGCGATGGTCACAGCCGTGGAATCCCAAATCCTCTTTGCTAGTTTCGTCCGTTCACGAGACTCCCAAATAAAAACATGAAAGCAACCTTTGCTTTTAAAGCAAATGAGGCAAATGATTGAGAGAAAGAAGGAAAATGGCTACTCCAATAAATCGGCAGTAATCATCGTTGCAGTTTCGGCCATCAGCTTCTCCCTCTTTCCTCTCCTTCGTTCATTTGCTCTCCTATTTTTCAAATTTATTATTATTATTATTATTATTATATTTAATATTTATTTTCTAATTTTATATTAAATTTAAAAATATTCAGAAAGTCATAATCTACCCCCCTAAAAAAAGGTTTTCGTCCTAAAAAATATACCTTAATCCTTGAAGAGCTCGGGATACTTTTCTCTCATTTCAGCCTCCATTTCTCAGGTTGCATCTCTTTCTTCGTGATGGTTCCATACTACTTTAACGAGTGGTATTACCTTTGAATGTATGATTTTATTTCTTCAATCAGTAATCTGCACCGGCTCCTCTAGGTAAGTCAAGTCTCCTTGAATCTTTAGCTGCTCATGACCAATAATGTGAGACTCATTGTGGATATACTTCCTCAGCATAGACACGTAAAAAACGTCATGTACTCCTGATAAAGAGGGTGGTAGAGCTATCGGTAGGCCACCTTGCTAATTCGCCCCAGTATTTCAAATGGTTTGATGAATCTCGGATTCAGTTTGCTCTGCTTTCCAAATCGAATGAAACCTCTCATGGGGGATACTTTAAGAAAAACGGTATCTCCAACGTTGAAACTAAGGTCATGTCACATTTTGTTAGCATAACTCTTCTGTCGACTTTAGGCTACTCGCGTTCATTCACATATCAACTGAATTCTTTCTGTCTTCTCCTGAACGAGATCAGGACCAAAAATTTGACGATCTCCAACCTCTTCCCAACTTATCAATGATCGACATTTTCTTTCGTATAAGGCTTCGAATGGTGCCATCCTAATACTAACTTGGAAGGTATTGATGTATGCGAACTCTGCAAGTGATAAGTATGTGTCCCAATAGCCTTCTAACTCTAAAACTGAACTCTTGAGCATGTCCTTGACTGTTTGAATAGTTCTTTCCATCTAGCCATTAGTCTGAGGGTGAAAGGTAGTGCTGAAATTCAATCTCGTCCCTAACTCTTTGTGAAGACTCCTCCAAAACTGTGAGACAAATCTTGGGTCTCTATCTGAGACGGTACTAGCTAGTATCCCATGTAGTCTGACTATCTTGTCAATATAAAGTCTGGCAAGTCGATCCATAGAGTGTGTCAACTTTATGGCAAGGAAATGTGCCGACTTAGTTAATCGATCCACTACGACCCATATAGCGTCATTGCCTCTAACGGTTCTTGGTAGCCCAACAATGAAATCCACAGAGACATGTTCCCATTTCCAACTAGAAATTGGCATTGATTGAAGCTTTCCTGCTAGTCTTTGATGTTCTGTCTTGACTTGCTGACAAATTAGGCATCCAGAAATAAAATCTGCTATCTCTCTTTTCATACCTTTCCACCAAAAAGTCTTCCTTAAGTCACGATACATCTTTGTAGATCTTAGATGCATCATATACTTAAAACGATGTGCCTCTTGCATTATTTCCTTTCTCAATCCAGTCAAGCTAGGAATGCAAATTCGGTCCCAAAAAATCAATATACTCTGCTCGGGACTGACAAGGTAGTTCCTTAATAATGGCCAAAAGTTTCGGATCATCCCTCTGAGCAACACAAATTTGTTCCAATAAGTCTGGTTGAACCTTAAGGTACCATACTATCATTTGAGGATCGCTCGAGTGAAGCTGAATGTCACAATCCTTGACCTCCTCTAACATTTTCTATTCTCTCATCATTAAGTGAGCTAAAAGACCAGTTGACATCCTACTGAGCACGTCAGCCACTACATTTGCCTTGCTTGGTTGATATAATATCTGACAGTCATAATCTTTAAGAAGAATCATCCACCATCTTTGACGAATATTCAACTCTTTCTATAAGAAGAGGTATTTCAAACTTTTATTATCGGTATAGATAATGAACTCCTCCCCATATAGATAATGTCTCCAAGATTTTAGTGCAAAGACAATTGCGGCTAACTCTAGATCATGAGTCAGATATCTCTTCTCATAGGGCTTTAACTGACGAGACCCACAAGCAATTACCTTCCATGTTGCATTAATACACAGCCTAGACCTTTCTGCGAAGCATCACAATATACTACAAATCTACCTGATTCATGCGGAATCATCAAAATGGGTCCAATGGTCAATTTCTTCTTTAATTCTTGAAAACTTTGTTCACACTCATCCGACCAAATAAATTTCTCATTTTTTTGTGTCAATTTTATCATCGACATGGCAATACTAGAAAATCCTTCCACAAACCTCCTGTAATACCTTGCTAAGCCAAGAAAGCTTCTCACCTCAGATGGAGTGGTAGGATGAGCCCAATTTGTTATTGCCTCAGTTTTAGATGGATCCATAGATACTCTGACCCCTGAAATAACATGGCCCAAAAATGTGATTCTTTTTGCTAAAACTCAAACTTCTTGAACTTAGCATACAAACGCTCTTCATGCAACTTCTGAAGTACCATTCTTAGATGCTTTCCATGCTCAACAATTCCTTTAGAGTAGATCAGAATATCGTCAATAAAGGCTATCACAAAACTATCCAAAAAGGGTCTAAATACCCTATTCATTAGGTCCATAAATACAGCTGGTATATTTGTTAGGCCGAAGGGCATCACTAGAAACTCATAGTGCCCATATCTGGATCGAAAGGCGGTCTTTGAGGCGTCACTCTCCTTAATCTTTAATTGATGGTAACCCAATCTTAGGTTGATTTTTGAAAACACGCTTGCTCCCTGCAACTGGTTGAAGAGGTCATCTATTTGGGTCAATGGATATTTATTCTTAATGGTCAATTTGTTGAGCTCCCTGTAGTCAATATACAATCGCATCGAACCATCTTTCTTTTTAACAAATAGCACAGGTGCTCCCCATGATGAAACACTAGTTCTAATGAACCACTGATCTAAAAGTTCCTGTAACTAAACCTTTAACTCCTTTAACTCAGCTGGAGCCATTCAATATGGTGCTCTAGAGATTGGTGCAGCTATTGGTAACAAGTCGATCACGAATTTAATTTTGCGGTCAGGGGGTAAGCCAGGCAACTCATAAGGGAAGACGTCTACAAACTCTTGAACTACATCAATGTCCTCAATTTGTCATTTCCCCGATGTGGTTGAAGATACAAAAGCTAAGAACCCAGGCACCCACTATGAAGTAGATGGCAAGAGTGTAAAACTGAAGTCATAGGAGTCACAATACAGTTCCCAAAGCCACAAAACTCAAACTCCTTAATTCCATCAATAGAAAAGGTCACAATCTTTCGAAAACAATCCACCCGGGCATGGTAGGTAGCTAATCAGTCCATCCCTAAAATCACATCAAAACTCACCATCCCTAATGGAATGAGATCAACTGGTAACTCATAATCACCAACATGAACTATGCATCGAGGGTACATCTTAGTGAGTAGGATAGACTCGCCAACCGGCGTCGAAACCGAAAAAATAAAGTCTAAGGGTGACACTTTTACCCCAAGTCTTGTAGCGAAAGCCGGTGCCACAAAAGAATGGGTGGAACCAGAATCGATCAACACATGAGCAAGTATAGAAAAGATAGGAAGAATACCTTCCACAACTATCGAGGAAGCTTCGGCATCTTGTTCTATCAATGCAAACACTTTTCCTGAAATTGGAGCCTTTGACTTTGATGCGTCTTAGGGATCTTGATTCATGATGTGTCTCAAAAACACCTTCTCTACTGGATCTCCACTCCATTCTTGACAATCTAAGACCTGCACACCACAACTAAAACTAAGAATCATAGTACAATCGGGGCTTACTCCCCCTGACAGATACTATTTTTTGGTAAGTAAGTGAGTGATTTGGATTAATGGGAGAAAAAATTTACAAGTAATGATTTATTTTCAAGTGTTCCGACTTGGGAATAAACCATATTCGCTAGGGCATGCCCCGAGCACAACGCATGAAACCAACAGAAAAATAAAATTGCTGGTATTCATACAACACAAACAAACCACTCTAACATCAATAAAGTGGTTCCAAAACAAAAAAAAAAACATGCCATTCCAAGGCAGTCTATACAGTCCAGCACACGAAGGAGATTTTCCAGCCTTCATCATTCCATGAAAAGCAGTAGGACAATCCATGCTAATTTACATCAGCAGCTGCCATTTCATTACTGCAATCAGAAATCCACCCCAATCCACCATCAACAGCTACGGGTGATTTAGGCAAGACCATTGGCAGCATGGATCAAGAGGATGCAGACCGGTCAACTCAAAATTTAGCATCACAGCCCACATCCCATCATCAATGCCAGCCCAAACCAGCAAAGCAGCCTCCAGACCACAGCCAAAACCGGCAAACCAAGCATCTGCTTCAATACATCACAACCAAAATTCAAGAAATGAATAGCATTTTGGGTACTAAGAAGCACCGCAGCTCCTCCCGGCTATAAATTCCTTTCTCTCGGTACTACCGCACCGGTACCACAAAACATAGCATGCCTCGGAGCAAACAGAGGATCCATTGATACAAGAAAAACATCAAAGGGAAAAAGCCTGTCCAAATCGCACAGAACAAGATAAGCCCGCTAAGCCGTCCAACAAATAGGGCCAAACAGGTCTAACAAAAGGCCCCGAGAAAAAGGCAAGAAAACACAATGAAGACAACTTGCGGCAAAGATACTACATATCCACAAAAGGTATGCAACAACAAAATCAGGACAGCCCCGCCACAATCCATCATTGCGTAACCAAAGGCTGAGTTCAAAGAGTATGTACAGAGGCAACAGGATCAACCAGATCAAGACCTCATACAACTAACACCGGCTTCAACTCCAAGGGCTAAGCCACATCATCTTCAAAGAAGAATAAATTTGGCAATCCAAACTTGAAAGAACTAATAGCCGAAAGGGCAAAATTTAGCCCAACATGCCGCATCCAAACTCATTACTCGGGGTATGACCACAGCTTGTCAACTAAACTAATCTCCCCAAAGGGGCGACATATGGTAGGATCTTCACCGCAAAGAAAGGGTCACTAGCAAATCAGAATAAGTCCACCGACACTCATCGGACCCACGGCCCCGGAAGGCCCTAAGCCAAAGACTAGACGGGTAACCCCCAACCCGTCCAAAGGGGAGGAAGCACATTGGCTAAGGATCCTCAAAGCCATCAACGCCGGACAGATTACAGTGTCAGAACCAGAAAGGCAGCTTCAGAAAATTTCAACGAACTACAAATAAGTGCAATCAAAATGGATGCGGCATCAATGCTCGCAAACATAAGAGGCGAGAAAGGCACAACTAGCTGATTTCGCATGCGACCTGTGAGAACTCAGCAAATCGAATCTCAAAGCGACAGCCCAATCCAAAGCCAAGAAAACAGAAGGATCTCACCACAACAGGAGGGACAAGAGCAACCAGCCGGATCCTCGGCCGGCTCTTCAAGACCCACCGCCTAATAGAACCAATCCAGAGCTGCACGGGGTCCCCCAACCCATACAACAGGATTGAAACACAGGTAGCGGAACATCAGAGCTGGCAGCAGAGACATTCGACTGCGCCAGGTCCATCGAGCAGCAGAGAGCCAACAAATGCTACAGACAACATCAAAATCGAAAAGGTAAGAAGCACTGAAATCTCAGCCATACCTTAGCGCACAGCCAAGGGGAGAACCGAGAAGAAGGAAGAGATAGTCCAGAGCAAGCTATCGAGCCTCAGAGGAGTCGTTCTTAACGGGCAGAGGTGGGGGCTTCGGACCGAGTTCACAGCCACTGACGAAGCCTCAGAGTGCCGACGAAACCAGATCTAGGATCCGGGAAGGAAGAGAGCAGGAGGCGGAAGACGAGATGCAACCGGGCGGAGCAACCAGGAGACCGGCCGTGGCCGGCTCTGGCGCCGCCTAGCCAGAGGAGAAACGCCACTGAAGACGCGTTCCCCCCGACAGATACTTCAATGCTCAAATCAATTCCTTTTTTAAATAAAGAATAAATTTTTAAAAGAATGAGAGGAAATTTTTAGTCCAAGTGTTTAGTCTAGTATCTTATCCCAGTATCAGTCCAAATCATGAAATGAATATTTGAGAAGTCCGGGTTTGTTTTTTTAGGATCCCCCTTTCATCATTGGTTTCCCTTTTCTTTTATATGATGCTTAAACGGTCTCTGCTTGTTCGTTTCTTCATGACTTCCGACATCACGCTGGATGAGGACAACCAGTTAAGGTCTCCGATTGTGGGATCGTGTGCAACGGTTTATAGAATAGGACTTTGTTGGGCTATGTTCGTGGGGCTCGATGTTAGTCTAGCCCATTTCACATCATAGCCTAGACAGCCTTTCTGATGGTGGGCCCAACTACATTCGTACTCATCACTAGCCCCCATTGCTAGAGGTTTTTAATTTTAAACCTCTGGTATGTTCATTGATGATGTACTTCTCCTTTCCCATCTGCTCTTTATTTTTACTTTGGTACTTGTAGCTAAATTTCTTGAAGTCAATAAGGGACGAAACTGAGCGAAAGTGATCCAACCCTAGGAATGGATGAAATTCGGAGTGGGATGAAAGCTCCAAAATAATAAACTCCTAGAGAGGATGAAGGTATTCGGAGTGACAAGATCACTAGAGAAGATGAAGGTCTTCAGAGAAGATGAACATTTTTGGAGATGAAGGTCTCTAGAGTGATAAGATATTCTAAGAAGATGAGGGTTTTCAAAGGGATAAGATCTCCGGAGAAGATGAAAGTCTCTGGAGTGATGAGGTATCTGGAGAAGATGAAGGTTTCCGGAGTGACAAGATCTTCAGAGAAAATGAAGGTCTATGGAGAAGATGAAGGTTTCTGGAGCGACAAGATCTTTGGAGAAGATGAAGGTATTCAAAGTGATGAAGTCTCCGTAGAGGATGAAGGTCTCCGGAGTGACTACGTCTCTGGAGTGGATCCATCAGCAAGTAACCGGTTTGTTTTTTGAAGTTTATCTTGGTGCTGTCAGCCGTGTCATTAATGATGACGATTTTCCAAATGACACATGGATTGGTAATCATGTCATTCACCGAAACCACGCGTACTTTCAATTCAAAAGTAGCGCGTTTACAACTCTGAAATATCTACTATAAATTCGGCACTGTTTTGGGTTAGTTTTCTTCATTGTCTTCAATCTGCAAACCCTAACTTTTCCTTTTCTGGTCATTTCCTCCTTACTCTTCAAAGTTTTGCTCTCATGACTCTTAGAGTTGCTGATACTTGCTCATTTCTTTCTGTGGATGACATTGAGAGGTTGAACTCCCAGTTCAACATTCCTAGGGAGATTTCGTTTGTGGTGCCTGGTGAGAACGACAGGGCCTGCGCTCCCCCTGCTAACTCCATCACCATGTTGAGATTCATCTAAGGAATGGCCTTCACATTCCTATAGTGCGCGAATTGCTCCAAATGTTCAAAAAATTTGGCATTCCTAGTGCTAGGTTTTATGCCAACGCCGTAAGGTATATTTGCAATCTCTGTATCTTCTTTCGTTTTCATGGGTTAGAACTTAACTCCACCATTGTCAAGGTCATATTCCGATTTGTCCAAAGTGGCGATTGGATTTCATTATCCCCTAGAGAACTGAGCATCTCTGGGTTAATTCACGAGTCTGTGAAAGACTGGAAAGATCGATTTTTCTTTATGAGGTTATCTGTGGTTGTTCCTTGTGGTTAGGGAAGAGTTTCCAACTCACTCACTGGTAGGGTTACTCCTCGAGATGTGGAATTAGAGAAACCGTTTGTTGATATAATTCGGGAGAAGATGGATTCTTTTAGTGATAAGAATAGAGATTGTCTTCTTTTACCGAAAATTATAGCATTTGCTGAGTGGGTGACCGGCGTAGAAGATATAGTGGCTGTTGTCGTGTCACCACTAAAAGCACGTAAAAGAAAAATTGGTGCCACCAAAGGTTAAGCCATGACGGAACGGGTTTTTTTTGTGTCCTCAGATAATTCCGTCATTTCAGATATAGGAATAGAAGCTCAAATCCCAACATAAGGTTTTAGAGACTGTCAAAGAACAAAAACATATACGAAAAGCATGAGAAAAGTATAATTCAATATGAACAGGTCTCGGTAATCATTATTTATACTTTTATGTAAAACAGATATTTATGAGAGTAGAAAACCATGATAACATCAGGAAAACAGAAGCATTCATGGAATAAAGATAAAGCATAATGCTATTTAAACATGCGTCGAAAATCATGAATCGGTATAATCACGCTTCGATAATCATAAATCTGTAAAACATACTTCAGAAATCAAAAAATAGTATCAACTCTATAAATTCTAGAAAATTTCATTTTACTATCAGGAGGACCACATTACTAGACCATACTAGTCAAGGGGATAAATAATCGAGGATAGATTGTGTTCACTTCACACAATCTAAGGCCAGTAATGGTTATCCCTTCTCGTGGGATATATACCTTCTCGTGGGATTTTGGAATGGTGATGTTGGTCGGTAATAGTAACTACCCTCTAGGTTGTCGCTCTGGAGAAAGGCGGACCACGTATAACTCCATGGACAGAGTTATCATCGATTACCACCATAATATTCTAAGGTATGTCGGTGAACCTTACCTGACCATATATCAGTCCTAGGTCCTAAATTACAACATCGAAAAGCTTATAATCTATCGTTCTTCAGAAAATCAATCAAAATCTCATGGTTATCTCTTCAGTATGTTTCAGTAATTCTTTATAACTCAACAGTGCAGTCCTATCTAAAATTTTCAGTTACAATTCGTAACATGGGCAATACTCTTTTACAAATTAACCTTCACATATCAGAATTTATGGATTAAAACCGTTAAATCCCTTCAATTTCGTGCTTAGGGTTTCGTTAAAACTTTTGGACGTAAAACGGACACCGAATACAGATTTACACATGAAATCAGGGCTATATATTGTCATACATGTAGATAAACATGAAATCTATCCGAATAGTTTACAGAAACATGCATTATTTACATGAAACATGCAGAAACATGTATTTAGAGTATAAACATAATATTTGAGATATTAAAACGCTATAAAAACGGCAAATAAGGTCCAAAGTACACTTGCTTAAGCTCGATTTACTGTTATTTTTCTCGGATTGAATCGGAACTAATTTCTCCCCTTTCCTTCTCTTTTCTCTCCTTCCTTCCTCTCCTCTTCGCTACTGTCGTACGTTCTACTGATCCCCACCCTAATTTTCCCATTTTAAAAATGGAGGAAGAAGGATCACGTGCTTGGCCCATGACTAGCGCTCAAGCGCCAGTCGAGCAGCCTTCAAGAGCAGCCTTGCGCATTTTTCCGCCTCGGTTGGTGCTTGAGCAGCAGCCTCGTAGGCTGCCACGCCCCCGTTCCGCTTGAGGCACCACTCGGGCGGTGCTTTTGCACTTTTTTGCGTAGCTTGGCGCTCGAGCGGTAGTCGAGTGCCGAGCTTATTTTGTCCCTTTTTCACTCGTTTTTGATTTGGTATTAAATTTTTTACCATACTTAAGCTCGAACATTATTTTTATTTACATACTTATTCCATAATTATCATGTTTTGGGGTCGGGATCTTACACTCTCTTTCATTTATAAAAATTTCGTCCTCAAAATTTAATGATTATTAAATTTTCATAATCAAGGAACTTTCTTAATATCTCCAATTCATTTCTAAATCATGATAGTTATCCTAGAAAACCATAAATATCATAATTGCCTTATTCCTCATTATTTGACGTGTCTTTTCCAGATCCAAATTCACTAAGTCTGAAGGTCGATCATCTATTTCATTAGCCACTTTTCTGACTTAGTTCCAAACCTTACACAGACAAAATGCCTCAAATTTGGAGCATTCTCCCCGACTTTCAAAATTCTGATCTTAATACATGGACTAATCATTCAATTATTTCTGCTGCGCACTTTGGTCAAATCATCCAACTTTTCAATCATCTGATTACCTTTAATATCACAATTTCAACCTAACATCCCAATTCCTTTACCAAGTTCGGTTAAGATTTTGATATAAATTTCAAACCAAAATCAAATATCTAAAACAGGATACTTTATATCATCCACATTTCGTTGGTATGTCATCAAATCGATATTTTCATCAGATACATATTCCATTTCGAACACCTAATTTACGCAGTAACCTTAATTAAAACCGATTTTAGGATAGCCATAATACCAAAACTAATCCTCACAGATCCTCAATTTACCACAGAACAAAAATCCTAACTATAATAGTAATCATAATTTCGATACAATTTAGATCATTACCTAAAATTTCAAGGCCTTAACAATTTGTAACATCAGAATCTCAAAACTTCTACACTGAGCAATTTCAGATCTTGTTGGTATACCGATAGCCCACTGATTAAACCTAAACACGTCATCCATAATCATAATTAGTGAGTTGTTCTAACACAAACCCACCAGGGTTTTTCTCATCTCAAAATTCCATAATCCCAACAATCTAAATACAGTTTTACTTCTCAACTTAGGAATGTGGTATTCCTAAGTTGGTATACCGATAAGATGGCATTTTGATACAATTTTAGATTATTACCTAAAATTTCAAGGCCTTAACAATTTGTAACCTCAGAATCTCAAAACTTCTATACTGAGCAATTTCAGATCTTGTTGGTATACAGATAAGCCCACTGATTAAACCTAAACACGTCATCCATAATCATAATTAGTGAGTTGTTCTAACACAAACCCACCGGGGTTTTTCTCATCTCAAAATTCCATAATCCCAACAATCTAAACACAATTTTACTTCTCAACTTAGGAAAGTAGTATTCTATTTTCCAAACAACTGAGTTTACCAAAAATTTTCATTTCTCATATCCTTTAAGGCACCAAAGCATATCAAGCCTATAGACCCTTGATATTTACTTTTAGTACTGATGCTCGTTTTCTCTCGAGATATCGAAGTTCATCTACATAATTCTCAGACAAATCTATCCACTTGTAAAATCCTAAGGTTAGCTTCCATCATAACATAGTTATTCTGACCCTTAATTTATTAGACAAAACCATCTCCCATGACAGAATCCACAATTTTCTAAACAGAAATTTCTAATGGCTGGATTCAAACCATGGAAGGGTAACTCTAACCAGGGATTTCTTTTTCCCACTTAACCCAAGGACATCTATCTACAAGCGATACAGGAAAACATAATCCTAGAATTTCTTTAACAGTATTAGAGCACTTAGAATTTCTTAAGGTTACTTTTCTATCGTAACATAACTATTTTAATCCTTAAATTATTAGAACAGAGCTATCTCCGAGGCAATTCTGTATATTCCTGAATGAAAACTGCTGATATCAACTATCGATCTTAACATTTACCTCCTCCGAATCACACCGAGATCCACCTGTCACAACCTTTAACCTTTAGGTTCACAAGACATTAATTTCTTCCAGAAGTATTAACCGCAAATCCTTAAGGTAAGAACCTCATCACAAAATTTCAGTTATGGGTGAAATAATTTCAACAACAGCTTCTCCCCCACTTTACTTGTGGGTGGATACCTATTGATATATAATGATAAAATTCTAATATTTTTTAGGAACATTACCACCCGTGCTAACTTACTTTGCAACTTACTTGGCCCATTAGTTAATTCCTACTTTCCAAAAGCCTTGAAGTTCCTTCAACAGCTTCTAACCGATACTCTTCCGATTCTATACAAATCCTGAGAGATTAATGTCAATTTCAATTGCCTCTAAACCGTCCATTAAAACAAATTGGGTTGATCTATTCCTCTAAATACATACATTCTCAAGATTTTCATAACTAGAGTCTCGAACAGTCACCTACCGACTTCAAAAGGGGCGGTCTCATTTTCTAATTAGACTCAACGTCTATTTCCTAAGTTGATTAACATTGTCTCTCATTCAGAATGCATAACCTAATCGCAGGACATCGTATCCTTTCGATGTAAATTACACAATACCTCGAGTATCTTTTCAACACTAAAAGGATTCCTATCACTGAAAGATCAATTTCAGATTATTAGTTCTACTTATTCACCATATCAACCAAACAACATAAATATTCCTCCTTCCAGTCGAATACTCATCTAACTATTTGTCACAATCCCCAGTTACTGACAAAACTTTAACATTTAGCAACTTAATATTCAATCGTCAAGCCAAGTTATTCTTCCTAATTAGACCACTCAATCTTTCATAATAATCTAACTAAAACCCAGGGGCCTTTCCGTTGGATTATCCTCAAGCAAAATCACAAGGATTTTCCTTTCAGGCTTTTATAACTATACATGTTTCGATAAGGGACCGGTTCATGGTGATTCTTCACCTGTCTTATGAATATCTTAATTTCAAAGACTCTCAATCATCAAATCATTGACTTCTGATTGTTCAAAGTTTACCAAATATCCTCATCGGTTACACTTGAATCCTCAAGATCATTTCTAATCTCGGCACAACCTCAACAACACATAACCAATCACTTTTTCAATTAAGAGTTCAGTCATCTTCCCTCCACAATCCACAGAATTTACAGAAGAACACACAAATATAATCACTCAATAATTAAGAATCTTCAAGATGAAGGGAAACATATCATGTAAATCTTGGAAGAAACAAAAGAACATATAAATCCCAAATCAATTAAAATATAAATCAAATTCCACAATCAAGGGAATACCTCCATCCACCTCTGGGGGTACTTCAGCGTCTTGAATTGTCGTTGCAAGTATTTTAGCAAGGACAATGGACTTCTTTGCTTCTCGTCTTTTAGGATGGGGACAGTTTTTAACCTGGTGGCTCTGCTGTCCACATCTAAAGTAAGCTCCTGTCACCCTGCGACAGGGATATCCTGTGTGCTTCTTCTCACAGAAAGGACGGTTAGCTGCTAGTGCCTGAAAGCTCGTCATTGACTAAACTGGAGTGACGCTCCCCCCTTTATTTGCTATTTTTGCCTTCTTAGACAGCCCCGAGGGCTCTACATTCGATCTTAAGCCGCAACTTATGTGGTTAGCCACCCTTTTACCCAAAGACTTTTAAATCTCAAGCTCTTTCTCATGTATCAAAGCCTTATCCAGGACCCCAATATAAGTCTAAAACTCCTGAATTACTAGCTGACTCCTGATCTCATCCTTTAACCCTTGTAAGAATTTCTAGGCCATCCTCAATTCACCCCCTAGTGAAAGGCGCATAGCCAGATAATTCAATAAATCTCGCACCATACTCTTCCATAGTGTGATCTCCTTGCCTAAGCTATATGAAAGCTCTTTCCCTCCAATCTCGAAGGCCAGAGGAAATATATCTCTCCCAAAAAGCTTCCTCAAATGTTTCACAAGAAATCTCCTCGTCATGCAAACCCATTGCCCTTTTCTTATTCGCCCACCAATCATCGGCTTCTTCTTCTAGTTTATAAGTTGCAAAAGCAACCTTTTCACTATTTGAACATTGAATAATTGCAAACATTTTCTTTAATTTCCTAATCTAATTCTCCGCCCTCATCGGATTTGTTTTTCCCAGAAATTCATGCATCTTCTCTGCTTTAAACCTCTTGTATATCGTTGGAATCGACTTTAGTGCAGGAACCGGAACCATATGACATTGCTCCATCTTTTCTACAACATTTGTCATCCTTTTCAACAAATTTACATATTCAGTTTCTCGATCATGGGGAGTACTAGCACTTCCACTATTGCTGCTTCTACCCCTTTTACTTGCCATTTAATAACCTATAACAAAAAACATGGCAATGTTAATAAATTTGGTAATATCGACCAAGACACTTTAACATAAATCCTAATTCCAATCCTTAAACATTTCATTCGATCCCATCTAGCCTTTATCTTTCCTTGACCCTAAGACAGATAATAACCGGAACCTAGAACCCAATTCAGTTAGCCTAGGTTTGAGATCAATATCAATCTGCTTAATTACTAAATCTCGATCTGTTTCTAAGAATCATTTTTTAAGCTTCCGCTTACAATTCAAATCATTCTTAAGGCATATCATTTTCTCTGATACCAATTATGATGGGATGGGTTTTTTTTTATATCCTAAGATAATTTCGTCATTTCAGATACAGGAACAGAAGTCCAAATCCCAACATAAGGTCCTAGAGATTGTCAAAGAACAGAAACATATACAAAAAGCATGAGAAAAGTATAATTCAACATGAATAGGTCTCGGTAATTACTATTTATACTTTCATGTAAAACAGATATTCATTAGAGTAGAAAACCATGATAATATCAGGAAAACAGAAGCATTCATAGAATAAAGATAAAGCATAATGCTATTTAAACATGCGTCGGAAATCATGAATTAGTATAATCATGCTTCGATAATCATAAATCGGTAAAACACACTTCAAAAATTGAAAAATAATATTAATTCTATAAATTCTAGAAAATCCCATTTTATTATCAGAAGGACCACACTAGTAGACCCTACTAGTCAAGGGGGTGAGTAATCGATGATAGATTGTGTTCACTTTACACAATCTAAGGTTAGTAACGGTTATCCCATCTCGTGGGATATATACATTCTCGTGGGATTTTAGAACGGTGATGTTGGCAGGTAATAGTAACTACCCTCTAGGTTGTCACCCTGGGGAAGGGAGGACCACGTATAACTCCATGAATAGAGTTATCCTCGATTACCACCATAATATTTTAAGATATGCCGATGAACCTTACCTGACTGTGTATCAGTCCTAGGTCCTAAATTACAACAACGGAAAGCTTATAATATATCATTCTTTAGAAAATCAGTCAAAATCTCACGGTTAACTCTTCAGTATATTTCGGTAATTCTTTATAACTCAACAGTGCAGTCCCATGTAAACTTTTCAGTTACAATTTGTAACATGGGCAATAGTTTTTTACAAATTAACCTTCACATATCAGAAATTACGAATTAAAACCATTAAATCCCTTCAATTTCGTGCTTAGGGTTTCGCCAAAACTTTCGGATATAAAACGGACACTGAATACAGATTTACACATGAAATCAGGGCTATATATTGTCATACATGTAGATAAAGATGAAATCTATCCTAATAGTTTATAGAAACATGCATTATTTACATGAAACGTGCAGAAATATGTATTTAGAGTATAAACATAATATCTAAGATATTAAAATGCTGTAAAAACGGTAAATAAGGTTCGAAGTACACTTGCTTGAGCTCGATCTACTATTATTTTTACTCAGATAGGATCAGAACGGATGATTTCTCCCCTTTCCTTCTCTTTTCTATCCTTCCTCCCTCTCCTCTTCACTGTTGTCATGCGTTCTGTGGATCCCCTCCCTAATTTTCCCCTTTTAAAAACAGAGGAAGAAGGATCACATGGCTGGCCCATGACAAGCGCTCAAGCGCCAGTCGAGCGCCCTTCAAGCGTAGCCTTGCGTATTTTTCCGCCTTTGTTGGCACTTGAGCGCCAGCCTCGTAGGCTACTACGCCCTCGCTCCACTTGAGGCGCCACTCAGGCGGTGCTTTCACACTTTTTTGCCTAGCTTGGCGCTCGAGCGGTAGTTGAGTGCCGAGCTTATTCTTCCCCCTTTTCACTCCTTTTTACTATGTTATCAAATTTTCCTCCGTACTTAAGCCTGAACATAATTTTCATCTACATACTTATTCCATAATTATCACGTTTCGAGATCAGGATCTCACAAAGCCGCTTCATCACGGTGTCGAGTTACCTCCTCTCTTTCTCTTGACGCAAATCCTACTGAGTCTGAAACTGTACAACCCGAAAGCCCAACTTCGGGCCCTACTGTTCAAATGGGTCTAGAGTTTGAGTTCACCACTGGTGAGGATCCCCCTGTAACATCAACAGAGCCCCCGAGTGCTCATGAAACTATGCACCAGTTTATTGATGTTGGGCAGCCCGGTGAGTGTGGCACTCAAATCGAGGCCGAAGATGCTTGGGTAGAAGAAGTGCTACTGCCTTCTTCTTTGCATATGCAAGCAGTGTCCTCTACTTGTCCGGCTGTTACAGAGGAAGTTGCTAGAGTGGCAGATGTTGAGGAGACTTCTCATCAGGAGCCTCCGGTGTCTAATCCAGCAGCCTCCTCATTCCAACTAGAGGTTGGTGAACATCATCCTTCGTGGGCATTCACTCCTGGCTCATGGACTTCAATGCCCCATCCAAGCCCAGTTGGAAGACGGCCAGCTTCTACTCCAGGAGCAAGGGTTCCCTTGGCTGAGGCAGCTCTCAGAGTGCCATTTCTTATGGTAAGAATTTAGTTAATTCTTCCAATTGAGTTTTATTGGTCTTGATGTCATGTACTTACTTTGTGTCCTCTTAGGAGGAAAAAATGTTCGATACCTTGAAGATAGGCTTTCAACAAAGAAAACTTTGGATTCGTCAACTCCAAGATGAGATCAACCATTTGCGGCGAAGCCAAGTTGATCCAAGTTCCCTACAACAATGCCAAGACCAAATTTGCAATCTTTAAGTCGAGTTGCAGGGTGCCAAGGATGCGCTAGGGCTAGCTAACCAACAAAATGTAGAGCTCCGGAGTGAAAATGCCCACTTACACTTTGAGCTGAGGGTGTGCTTTAGGCCAAAGGAAGTTGGACCTGTGATGAACACCCACTTTCTGGATGGCGTTAAAATTTGCTAGTAGATCGTATTGCTGGTTGATCCGTAATTTTTGGTCAGCTTTTTTGATGAGAGAAATAGAAGTGCATGTCGCTTCTCTAACTTGTTGGATTTTTCTGACTCCTGAGAGCCAAGTTCTCGCCATCCAGGGAGTTCGCAATGATAGCTTATTTTATTGGTTGTTTAATCTTGATATTGTACAGAATACGTTAGCTTATTAATATATACGTTCTTCATTGTCTATTTTATTCTGTAACTAATCTTTTTCCGGCTAAGCACTTTGTCTAGATGCTTTATTGGTGCCGGGCTTTAGCAAAATTAGGATCGTTAACAATTTTGATTCTAGTTCGCAGGCCATAGTTGATTAAAGGTGCTTATCCCTGAGGAAGGGAATCGAAGTATGCATGCTAAACAGCCTCCCAAGGTTTAATTGTTTGACCATACTTGGTCGGTTGGAATGGATTTGCAATTGGAATTTTCAATCGCTTATGGATCGCTCGATAATTGGATCGAGGTTCTTTCCGCTTATGGGTCATGTAACAGGTGAGGTGAAAAACTTACCTGACTTAGGGGTAATCTAGGCCAGTTTAATTAGATATATTGTTACATGTGCAAACATATATATTCAAATAAAACAATCATAAAAAGGAATAAACAAAAAGGAAAATGATTCCATTAAAGATAAAACACAATACATGATACAGGCACATGAAGATGCACGCATTACCTACATTACCTGCCTATACCTTGAATGAAACTATTGATAAAATTTCTTTAAATGAACAGCATTCCATATTCTTGGTATTAATTTACCGTTCTGGCTGCGCAATTTGTATGTACCATCCTGGAGGATGGTTGACACAATGAATGGCCCCTCCTAATTTGGGGATAGCTTATTTCTGTTGATAATTTTTCCGGTGGCCTCTATGCTATGTAGGACCAAGTCTTCAACATCAAACTTTCGAGCCATCACCCTTTTATTATAATACCGTGCAACCCATTGTTGATACACAATTGTATGCACCTTGGCTATTTTCAAGACTTCGTGGAGTAGGTTAAGATGTTGCCTGAGTTTTTGCGCATTGCTTAGGGGATCAAAATTCTCAACTCTGAGATTGGGTAGCCCGATCTCTATGGGGATTGCTGCCTCTGTTCCAAAGTATAAATTGAAAGGAGTTTCCCAAGTTGGCTTTTTGGGTGTAGTACGATAAGACCACAGTATGAAAGGCAATTTGTTCGCCCAAGAGCCCCCAGCGTCCGCCATTTTTGTCTTCAACCAATGCAAGAGAGTTCTGTTAGTTACTTCCACTTATCCATTAGCTTGAGGGTAAGCTACTGAAGTATGAACCAGCTTGACACTTAAACTTGTGCAGTATTTGGTGAAACGCTTTCTCGTAAATTGGGTCCCATTGTCGATTATTATAACCTCTGGGATCCCAAACCGACAGATAATACTTTGTCGCACAAACTCCAGGTATTGTGCTTAGTAATTTTTGCTAAAGGAGTAGCCTCCACCCATTTAGTAAAATAATCAATGCCCACAATTACGAATTTTCTTTGACCGGATGCGATTGAAAATAGGGCAAGGATATCAAGTCCCCACTAAGCAAAGGGCCATGGTGTTTGCAAGGTCCTCAACTCAATTGGTGGTTAGTGAAGCATATTTCTGTGCAATTGACAGTTTTCGCACCTTTTAACGAAATTCATTGCATCTTTCTTCATTGTCGACTAGCAATAACCTTGTCTCATAACTTTGAAGGCTAAATTTTTACCTCCTATATGAGATCCGCAGATGCCAAGATAAACTTCACTCATGACATAATCTACCTCTTTCGGAGTGAGGCATCTACGGTATGGGGTTGAGTATACTCAGTGGTACGTTTTTCTATCCACGATAGCATACCAACCTGCTGTTCTTTTCACACATTTAGCATCTTCTGGACTCTCCGGTAACACTCCATCAGTTAGGTATCTCCAATATGGAGACATCCAATTTTCCTGATCGATGACCTGAAGAACTTCTTACTCTGGTTCCTCAATACTTGGAGTCCGCAGAACATCCTGTGGGCATCTCAAATATTGTTCAGGGTTTTCAGTGGCTATAGCCTTTGCAAGTTGGTCTGCCTTTCCATTGTCTACTCTTGCGACATGAAGTATCTCCATTTTGTCAAAGTTTTTCACCATGTCTTTCACTTTTGCAAGGTATTTCTTTAGCAAAGGACTGGTTACTTCAAAACTTCACTGAACTTGGTTAACGATTAGTTCGAAATCGCTGTATACAATTATGTGCTTTGCCGAATACTCTCTGGCCAGCTTGACTTGACCTAACAAGGCTTTATACTCAGACACGTTGTTAGTGGCTAGAAATCTAAGCCTCAAAGAATAGCTAATTTTTTTCCTATCAGGAGTCCTCATAACTACTTCGGCCACACTGTCGAACTGTGTTGATGACCCATCAATGTGCAAAGTCCAATTGGGCAGGTTATCTGTCCGATAGATGTCTTCATTACCAACGGTAGTACTCGGAGTTGGGGTCGTGGTTTTAACAATTAAGTCTGCCAATGCCTAACTCTTGATTGCCGGCCTTGGTTTAAACTCAATGTGAAACTCACCCAACTTTGTAGCCCACTTTATTAATCTTTCAGACATATTAGGCTTTTGCAGCACAACTTTCAAAGGTTGATCAGTGAGGACTATTATCCTATGAGCTTAGAAATAATGTCACAATTTTCGGGCTGAATGAACAAGTGTTAAGGCTATTTTTTCCGTGTGTGAGTAACAAGTTTCAGCGTCTGCCAATATTTTACTAACATAGTATATTGGCCATTACACTTCTGATTGTTCTAAGATTAACACCGAACTTAACGCTGTTTTTGACACTATCAGGTATAGATATAAATCTTCATCTTACATTGGTAAAGCCAATAGAGGAGGATTAGACAAATAGTCCTTTAACTTTTGAAAAGTGGCCTGATAGTCCATTGTCCAAATGAAACCATTTGCTTTTGTTCCCCTTAAAGCATTAAAGAAGGGAAAGTATTTTTTGGCCGACTTGGCCAAGAACCTGGACAAAGCTGTTAGCCTCCCAATTAATCTCTGGACGTCCTTTACTATTCCAGGTGGTGCCATATCCATTATGGCTTTTATCTTCTCCGAATTTGCTTCAATTCCGCATTGTGAGACTATAAAGTCCAAGAACTTTTCAGATGTAGCTCCGAAAATACACTTAGTTAGGTTCAACTTGATCTAATGTTTTCGGAGTACTTCAAAGGTTTCGTTCAAATATTGGATGTGGTCACAAGTTGCCTTACTCTTTTTGAGCAAATCATCTATGAAGACCTTCATGTTTCGATCGATTTGAGTCTCAAATATTTTGTTTACAAGCCGTTGATAAGTGGCTCCTACATTTTTAAGACTAAAAGGCATAATCTTATAACAATATGTACCTTAATCAGTCATGAAGGAAGTATGCTCATCATCTTCTGGGCTCATCCTAATTTGATTGTATCTGAAATAAATATCCATGAAGCTTAGCAGTTTGTATCCTGCCGTGGAATCCACCAATGTGTCTATCCTGGGCAGTGGATAACTGTCCTTGGGACATGCTTTCTTCAAATTGGTGAAGTCTACACACATTCTCCATTTTCTATTATTTTTTCTTATGAGCACCATGTTAGAGAGCACCATGAATCTAGCGTCGATCAACTTTTTCACTTCCTTACGGATTACAATAAGTTTTTCAATTGAGTAGTTTCTTTATTTTTGCCTAACTGACTTGTGATTGATATCAAGTCCAAGTTTGTGGACCATCAAATCTACCGGGATTCCAAGCATGTCAACGGGTGACCACACAAACACATCTGCATTCTTCTTGACGAAGGAGATAAGGTGATCTCACAGCTTTCCGGAAAGAAAGCCTCCAACTTGAATATATTTCTCCAGATCATTTGGGTCGAGAGGGATGTGTTCTGTTGTTTATCCGGACTGGGCTTGTTGCAACGTCATCTCATCTCGGTACTCCAAATCTTCAACTTGCCGTTCTGGAACTGCTTGAGTGACTTGTGATAGGTAGCAAGTTCGTCCGGTGATTTGTTCTCCCAAGACTTCACCAACACCTGAAGGTGTTAGAGACTTCATCTTCAGGTGTAAAATAGATGTTACTGCCCTGAAGGCTGTTAAATAGGGTCTGCCTAAAATGGTGTTGTAAATCGAAGGCAGATCTACAACTAAGAAGGCGTGTATGTGAGCCGCGATTCTGGGATACGTCCCCAACGTAACTTCCAATTGTATGGTTCCTCGAACGGGCACAGGTTTGTTGTCCAAACTATAAAGGGGTCCATTAGCCAGTTTAAGTTGACTTTTCTTTAAACCCAATTTAAAGTAAGCATCCAAGTAAAGCAAATTATTGTTACTTTCATTATCAATAAAGACTCATTTTAGTTGATAATCAACTGCACCATTTGAAACGAGCGTGGTTACTACAATAGGGTTAGAGTAAGGAATTTATACATGAGATATATACTTTTCGTCAAAACAAATTACATCATTCCTATCATCTACCCTTGCATTTTTGTTTTCTACAGCAGCTTCTACCCGGTTTGAAGTACGCTTTTTGGGTGGTCTGGTTGATACCATGTTAATCACTCCTGCTGCAACTCTATTCCTCGGGCGTTGTTGCTCGTCTTGCTCTTCTTCTCCTTCTCCTTCGGTAGCCTACTCTGGGTTCTTCGCAAACTTCTTGAGGTACCCTTTCTTGATGAGCTCTTCAATTTCCCTTTGCAAGGTCCTACACTCCACAGTGATATGTCCCGGAGATCGATGGTAATCACAATATTTTGATTGATTACCTCCTTTCGGGTTCTTGATTGGCTTGGGCCATTTATAAAACTTTTATCCTTGTATCTCCATAAGAATGCTGGCTCTGGAGTCGTTCAGTAGTGTCAGGTTTAAGGGTTTGAATTCTCTTCAAGCCCCCGGTTCAAACCTGGACTGCTTCTTTGAATTTCATGAGTCAATGCGATCTCCATACCTTTTCCTTCCATCTGGTCCATTCTGTGAGCGATCTTCATGTCCAGGCTTATTTGCCTCGTTCGCTTCCTCCGTGGCTATGTAGGCGCAAGTTATAGCTTCTGCCTCAAGAAAGGTCCTAGGATTCTTATGAACCAGATGCTTTAAAAATTCACCAGATTCCAAAGTATTCATAAAGGTATTCAATTTTACTTCATCGGTAAGCCTGGGAATTCGCCGGGCTTCCGTAGTGAATGTTTCCAAAAAAACTTTTCAAACTTCCCCTTAACCCTTACTTGATACGAACCAGGTGCTAAGGTTGTTTTTCGATCCTCCTATTGGAGGCAAACTGTGTTAAGAAACGATCGGCCAATTCCTCGAATGACTGGATCGAATTTGGTGGTAAACGGTGAAACCAAATTTGAGCATCTCCTTGAAGTGTTAGAAAAAAATACTAACACATAGTCATTTCGTCCAGACCTTGGAAACTCAAGTGAGTGCGGAAGTGGTCCAAGTTATCCATAGGGTCACTATTTCCATCATAGATGTCCAACATTACCATTTTAAATTTAAGTAGGAGTGGGCAAGTTCTAATATTCATTGTAAAAGGAGATCTTCTCAAATCTATATAATGCTTTTCTGCACTATCATCGAACACGCGTTGCCAAACGTTCTCTAATTTTTCCTCCACATAAGGGGCAGCAGTTGCGGCGAATCTTTTCTCATTGAGGTAGTCCCTCAACTCCGAATGCTTTGGTCGGTTGGGACGACTACTCCCTTCCGCAGGCTGCATGTTGCAAGAGGCTCTATCGTGATCCGGGGGCCTTCGATCATTTATGGAATAACGAGGATTTCGCCGCTCAGGGCTTTTCTCCTCAGATCTTGGGCCTAACCATCCTTCCAGTCACGAAAGGCCTCCTTCTTTATTGTTTGAGGGCTCCTTTCCTTGGTTAACAGGTTGTTCCACATTTCTCATCGGGCGTCTCCTCCTTTGGCTCCTTCTCGAGGCAGGAGTGCCTACAGTTGAAGCAGGAACTGCTTGCCTTTGCTGTCTTAACTGCGTGTAAAGGGTGTTGATCGCCACCGCCATGTTTTCCATTCGATCGTTCATGGCTTGCATTAAGACCATCTGTCGATCTTCCCCACGACTACCTACTGGAGGGTCATTGTCGGGGGAAGTCACGTCTCCAGGAGCATGTGTTTGAGTTCTGATGGTAACCATGTTTGGATGAGTGTGGTGGTAAAGCTAGCTTTTCGCTCAGGTTTTCCACAGACGGTGCCAATGATGTGTCTCGGGGATCTTAATTCGTGATGGGTCTGAGAATGCCTTCTCTATTGGATGTCCACTTCATCTTTGACAATCCAAGACCTGCGCACCACAACTAAAACCAAGAATTAGAGTACAATTGGGGCTTGCTTCTCGATAGGTACTCCGATGCTCAAGCCAGTTTCTTTTTCAAATAAATAATAAATTTTTAAGAGAAAGAATGAGAGGAAATTTTTAGTCCAAGTGTTTAGTCTAGTATCTTATCCCAATATCAATCCAAGTCATGAAATGAATATTTGAGAAGTCTGGGTTTGTTTTTTCTAGATCCCCCTTTCATCATTGGCTGCCTTTTTCTTTTATACGTGCTCAAATGGTTCTCTACTTGTCTGTTTCTTGATGACCTCTGAAGTCACGCTGGATGAGGACACCCAGTTCAAGTCTCCAATTGTGGGATCATGTGTAGCGGTTTATAGAATGGGACTTTGTTGGGCTACGTTTGTGGGCCTCGATGTTAGTCTAGCCCATTTCACATCATGGCCTAGACGACCTTTCATCAGATGGGCCCAACTGCAGCCGTACTCATCAGACTTTGTGGTGCAGATTTCCCCAATGCCTGACAATCCCGAGAATAATGTCTGGCCTCTCCACAGCTATAGCAAATAAGTGATCGAGACTATTTACCCGTTGTAGGTCCAACTGGCTGTGTCTCTGATGTCTGAGAAACAGTAACAGTCTTCAGTGGCATCGAAGGGGTTGATTGCTTAACTCGGCAGTCCCTAGAGACATGTCCCCACTTCTCACATTTGAAAAAGTCTTGTGCTTCTTCGATTGATGTGTTGGCAGTCTTGCAGCTTCATTGGTAGTTGGCAAGGTATCGGAGCCTTGCTGCCCAACTCCTCCTCCACAATCAGAGCCTTCCGAAAGATTGCTCCAAAGTCCTAAAGCTCAAAGGGTGCAATAAGATAATGAATAGGGTTTGCTAATCCCTACTGGAACCTCTCTACCTTCTTAACCTTATCAGCAACAAAGTGTGGAGCATAACGTGATAGCTCCGTAAACTTGGCCTCATACTAGGAAACCGTCATTGTGCCTCGTTCTAAATGAAGAAACTCCTTTTCCTTTCTGGTTCGTACATTCTTGGAAAAGTACTTGTCATTAAACATTTCTAGAAATGCATCCCAAGTGATAGAGTCAGTCTCAGGTCCAAGCTCTCGCAATCTCACTTTTCACCAATGCTCTGGCTCACTGCTAAGCTTATACATAGCAAAGCGAACCCGATCAATAGAAGGACACTTAATCATGCAAAAGTCTTTTCTAGTCTTCACATCCAATAGTCAACTTTAGCATGGTTTGGCTCCCCCATAAACTCTGGAAGCCTCTGATCCATGAAATCTCTGAATAGATTCCTCTTCTTCTTCTTCTTCTTCTTTGTTAGTGCATGTCCCATAACCTGTGCCCCAATAGCCTAAGTTATTAGTCTAGTGAGCTTGTGTAGAGCATCAACGACTCCAACCATATCGGCGGGTGTCGCTAACGGTCTGGGCCTTTTTGCTGAACTCCTCGAGTGGATACTAGCCTCGTCAGATATTGCTGCAATAAAATAATTCAGAATTTTAAAATTTTTTTATCCATATAGTCCTTTATCTCACCCGGAAGCTATAAAAATATGACCTTGAATCCTCCAACATAATCGAATCGCCTAATATTCCCAAATATCAAAATTTCTAAAATCCTCAACACTCTCACAAAACCTTAACTTTTTGATACCATAAAGTTGTAACGACCTTATCCCAAATCCATAATTAATACCCAAACCTATTCACATAGAAAAAATTCTAAGTCTCCAACCAATATATATGTATATACTCATAGCATGTCCACAACTAATAAAACACAACTATAATGATATAAATATCCTCATACCAAGCATAAATCTAGGGAAGTACATAGTCTCAAAAATTCTAACAAAATAAAGCAAAATATCAAAATATTTCTAGAGCATAAGTTTACTACTATCTCCAGTTGGGCCTCAATCTCTCTTGCTACTACTCTTTATCCAACTCTAGAGTTATCATCGTCTAAACCTAATACTCTAGAGGAAAGAAAAAAAATAGTAAGAGTGAACCAAATATCCAACAAGCGATAGTAAATCCAAAACAAACAAGAAGGATAGTAACCAAACATAAGATATGACAAAATTCATGAATAATAATACAACATCTAATAAATAAATATGTCTAAAAAAGTTCATTGTATTTACGATACCAATATATACAAGCGGATCACTCTAAATCTGATATGACAAAGATCATCAGATTTCACCAATAAAAGGTAAAGATCCATCGGAGTCCAATCTTACAAGAAAATAAAAAGGGATCCCCTGATCCAAATATCAGCATAAATGACCTGAAAATCGAATAACAATAAATAATATGGATTTCACTAATTTTTGCGAAATCAAGGCATGTAAACAAATAATTAATATCAACAAGAATAAAGGAAGAATTTTCTTGTAAAGAAATTGAAGATTTCTTGCTAAGGGATCTCAAATCAATTTGCAAAATAAGAATATTACAACTGAAATCTCAAATCAACTTGCTTGATACATCAGGAATACTAACGGCGGCAGCTTCTATGAATTCTGACGACAACCTAAAGGCGACAGTAGCAGCAACTATGGTGGCGACGGTCATAGCCATGGAATCCCAAATCCTCTTTGCTGGTTTCGTTCATTCACGAGGCTTCCAAAGAGAAATACGAAAGCAACCCTTACTTTTAAAGAAAATGAGGCAACACCCATGGAGAAAATGAAGCTAACGACCGAGAGAAAGAAGGAAAATGGCTACTCCAATTGATCGGCAGCAATTTTCACCATCAGTTTTCTCCTCTTTCCTCTCCTTCTTCTTCGTTCATTTGCCCTCCTATTTTCCAAAATTTATATTATTATTATTATTATTATTATTATTATTATCATTATTATTATTATATTCAATATTTATTTTCTAATTTTACATTAAATTTAAAAATATTAGGGATGTCACAGTATGAGTCAGCCGTTGCAAGAAACATCCCATTAGTAGACATGCAGGGAGTTGGCGAAATTTAGTCTCCTAGTATAGAGGGCTATTGATGAGTTTGGTAATTCTATGGGCTGACCTAAAATCTAGCTTGTCAATTTGCGTGCCCGAGAAGTGAAAACCCAGCAAGATTCTTTGAAACTTAGAGCCCAGACGGCACTATCGTAGGCTCAATCACCAGTCCGCGTAACTCGACCTAGAGACAACCCAGCAGCACCAGCCTAGTAGGTGAACCCATGTGCCGCCAGCAGTGCATGGTTTCCAACATCCATGGAAAAACTATCAGTAGATGATTACCACCAGTCTGCCATACCAATCGCAACCAATCATGGCGCATATTATTCCTTCAACTCATCAGCTAACAAACAGGGTAGCGTCCCACCAACATGCGAGCGAAACTTACCATAATTATGGGAACAACTTAGCAATTCCCTCAGGAAGGACGCCGGCAATTGTGCATGACATCCGATAATTGAGCAACAATGTCGTCCACTCATGCAAGGCTAGCCATAAGCCCCAAGGCAGCAAAAAGCAGCTCTTTCTATTTATGTGTTCTTCTCACTCCAGAGAAGAAAATGAAGAAAAGGGAGAAGAAGGGGATAAAAGAAGGAGCGTATACAGAAGAAGACTCGAAAGGATATCCACTCTTTTCTTGTCTCTCATGAGATCTCATTCTCCTGCTCCAGCTAATGGATGTGAAGGCCTCTCACACTAGCTCCGAGTCCTTGCGCTGCAAAACTGGTGAAGGTGACTCATAGAGTTTGGTAGTAGAGAGCCCCTCCATCTATAACCAAAGAGGAGATCGATAGGTGTTCCTCTCCTCATTATTAGCACCCAAGAATCTTTACTTCCTCTGATTAGCCCTTCGCCTGCGAATGCATTCATCACTCAATCATTTCTCGATGAGTGCATAACTTTTTTTTATCTACTAAGCCGCCTCTCAATCAAACGCACTCATCCGAATTTAGTCTTCTGCTTCTAAAACCACCCTCCAATCAGATACATTTATTGGAGCTTAATCCTCTGCTTCTAAGCCGCCCATTAGGCGGGCCCACTCCTTTCAGCTCTGCCTTCCATCTCCTAAAGTAACTTCTTAGTCGAGCGCACTCAAATACTCAATCCCCCATACTCATCCTATCTTTTTGTTTATTTAAGAAAGATTTCTAATTTGAGTGTTGGAAGATATATCGAAAAGTGAGTTCTCACCATCTTCTGACCTCTTATTTATTAGTTATAATGTGTAAGACTCAGATTCAAAATAATGGAAATCAGACTTACTTTAATTCGACCCACTAGGGAAGATCAAGATGTTTCCTAATTTGTACAATAATTTAGATTTAGGAATGCATCAAATATATTTTCTACCTCCCTCTCTTTTATTATTTGAAAAATGAATCTTTTTTTTTTTTTTTTGTAATTTAAATCGAGGCACTCTCCTTGTCGAGAATATTATCCTAAATGCAAGGTTTCAGATAATTTACTTTAAAATTTTCTGGTTTTGGGTTTTCCATATAAATATCCCAAAATTTTTTAAAAAATTAGCTAGCGGAGAAGAAAAATACATTAATTATAACATGTGAGTGGGTGGGTGTATAAGAGAATGATTATTTCCTTCTCTATAAATTCTCTAAAGTAAACCCATAATTAGATCCATCTTTTTATTTTATTTTATTTTATTTTATTTTTTTACATGATCTAGCTAACAATCTTTTAATATATACATAGCCCTAGCCAATTTTTTTTTTTTTTTTTAAAAAGATTGAATGTAAGTGTATGCTTTGAATCTACTTAATTTGATTTTTAAAAAAACGCAAATTAAAAAAATTCTTAAAGATTATTTTTACCTTGTTTTTATTCTTATGTGAAAAATTAAATATGACACATCTGATAGGTATTGGGCCTAAATTTAGAATTTATATTCTCTCAAAATGACATAAATATAATGTGCTTCAAAGATGAATTGTCTGCTCAAATTTTAAATAATTTTTTGCCGACCCAATTTTAAGCTAAAGAATTATCTGTCTCTACATCATAATATGTTATCATTGATAAAAAAAAAATACTTCACCAATCCTTGATAAAAAAAAAAGATCATTTCATCCCCCAAAAAAAAAAAAAAAAAATACAAGATGCTTCCGAAAACTATATATGCATGTTAAATCACCAATCCTTGTATAAAAATGCGAATCCACTGCATAAGACAGTTGCTTAAGCTGGGGATGTTAAATCAGAAAAGAAGTTTTCTGAAAATCAAATATTAACATTATTGTTATTTGGTAGCGAAAGGTCTATGTCATATTACTTCATCCTCAACCAACAATGTAAATATGTTGGCCCACATAATTAAAAAAATAAAAAATGTAGCAATTTCTAACCACGAGATTCGAAGGCCTTCAGTTGAACTTAAATAGAGCATTGTGATAATTCGTGACACTGTAACTTGTGAGCCAAACCATCCCCCGAAAGAAAAATTAGGGTATAATTCAAGTACCCATTATTGCACTCGGCCCCCACGGATTTAAACATGTGGACCCGATCATTCAAAATCATCCAAGCCAACATGTTAACAACGATCTGGACTTAATTCTTTTGGCAGCAAAAATCACAAAATAAAAGATATATTATGCTGATAATTGAATAAAACTTTTAGTTTTTGAACATATTTTAACTCACTTCAAATAATATGTCACATTGCTTTATGGCTTTCTTCTACTTCATCCCCCCGGCCCCGGGCCTTAAAAAAAAATTAAATTAAATTAAATTAAATGGATCCGAGGGAACATAATCCAAGTAGTAAAATCAGGGATTAGGTAAAACTCTTAAATCAGTTTGGAGTAAAGAAAGACACCCAAAGTGAACCGCCACAGGATATTGCCAATAGATTAATTTGCGTTATTATAGTGGTCACAGTGTCCCCCCAAGTCTTCCCCATTGCGTAATCAATTTGATATTTTTATAAGATTTCTAATCAACTTGATATTTTTATAAGATTACTAATCAACTTGATAAGATTTATTATCAATTTGATATTTTTATAAGATTTTTGGCCCACCTAAAATAATAGGATTGACAAATGCTCCCACAGTGTAGGCAGGGATGCTTTCCATCTGACGCAAAATAAAATAAAATAAAATAAAATAAAATAAATAGACAAATAAAAAGTAAATTGCGAGCTAAGTATTAGTTGGCTAAACTAAAATAATGGAAGCCGTACTTGATACTAGTGGGACATTACAACGGGCAGTCACCCCTAATTCACCCAATTATTATAATTTAATAATTAATAAGACAATAATAATGATAATAATGACACAATATTTCTCAAAAGAGTTATTGTTTTGGAAGGGGTCACGAGTACCATGTGCATGCCTTTAATGATCATTCTTTGGCATCGCCCCCTACCGTCAATCATGCCAGAGATAGTGATCACTCTGACAATGGGGCCGGGCTTGTTACAACCGTAATAAAAATCTGAGCGTCCTGTGATTTAAAAATATATAAAAGTAGGCCAATTATTTGTTACAGAAAAATAGGTTTATTGAGACATTTTTTTCATATATATAAATGATCTTGTGTTGATCTAAAATAAAACAACTGAAATTTACAAGATTATTTTACATAAAAGTTCTGACAACATGATGCCGATCCTGCATCGAACTCTAAATACAATCTCTTAAACCCAAATCCCAATCAATCTAACATGCGGTAGGAATTGGTCGTTTTCAAATTTTAGAAAATTATGCGGTCCTGGAAGAAGAAAACGGCACTTAATATTGCCGCTTCTCCTGATACAATGAGTTAAACTGTAAAATCTGAGGAAGCGTAAATAATTTGAGCCTTTTCCGAATGCCAAGGGAAAGAACGAATATGGAGTTAAACTGGAAAATCTGAAGGCTCGATGAAATAATAGATTACAAGTTCGAAACACAGTAATTTTTAAATTATTGTTTCGGAAAAATGGCAAATTTCTATAGATAGAGCGCAAAATTTGTGATAGAAATGCACTCATTGGTATTAGGTGTGTTCATTCGCATTCTCGGATTATTAAAATTTCACGAATTTATCATACCAACAGGTCCGGCTTTTGAGCTGCGACCTCTCTCCACCACCATTTCGCCCCTATCCCTCTATTCAACAACTTGGATACCACTTTTCAGACCCATCAAGCCCTCTTCACAAATCCACTTCATCCCTCATCTATAACCCGAATTTGGACCCCATTTCTCTTCCCCAATAAGGCCCCAGGGTTTTAGAAGGAAAGGGTTTTCAATGTTGATGAGCAGCTGGCGGGTGGTGTGCCCGACACACAAACAATGCGTTTGGGTTTACTGTAGAGGTAGCTTTGAACAGGGTTAACTATCCTATCATGTGGATGGTCCTATCCCATCTTTTTACTCACCTATCTAACCATCCTGACAAGGTCAAGGCAGGTATAGTAGGTTGAATGTTCATGTCAAAGCAAGTATCAATGTAACACTCACCATTTACACATCCAGAAGTATGCTCATTGCAGCACATCTTTGATCTGCGTACTATATACCATTTCCCCGTAATAGTCTTCTCCCTCAGCATCTGACTGACTGAGAAAATATTGCCAAATAAATCCCGGCAGGTATGAAGATGCGTGAGAAAAGAAAACATTTCGAGGTGTCCTTTTTTTGCAACATGAAATTTCAAAGTACCTACAAAAACTTGGCACAAAAGTTCAATCTTGACATGGTCATCTGCCTCTAGATGTTCAATTCTCTTATTTCATCCCAAGATCCACTCTTTTAGTGATCCACCACCTTTCATTAGACAGAAATATTAAATGGGTACCAGGGATTTGAATCTACCCACATGAAAGCTTCCAAACCTCTCGAACATTTGATGATCCATCGACTACTTCAGTAATAAGGCTAGTTGCCATCATGCCTGTGGAAAAACAGGCCTTGAGTTAAAAGTCATTCATTAATACCTGGAAACTCTCCACATGAAAATAATGCACGCAGATATCCAGGAGTAGTGTCTGAGAGTAGTCATGGCATGCACTGACGTGTAAGTTATCTGTCTAGTGAATTAAAACTCACCGTCTTTCTCCACAATAGACAAGAATCGTCTTGTTCCCCCACCTACTCCAAAATAGTGCTTCTTTGCTGCCATGTACACAATGCCATGAGGACGGCTGATACACTGTAAAAGCAAAATTCAAGCACAAGAAATGGTGACTATGATCTGAAAAGCAAATAAGCAACAAAGCATCTGGAAGACATACCATTTTGACAAGTCTGTATAGATTATGTAGGGAAGAGATGGAATAAACTGTCTCAGCCATTAAAATTATATCATAGCCAGCTTTTGTATCATCGTTGGATATAGATGAATCCTTGTCGTTATTATGGGCATAAGGAAGCAAATGATTGATTTCACTCCAATCACCAGCAAAGAAACGAAGTTCTGTCCCCACATTCGTATTTGGTCCATCAATATATAAAGGCTGAAATTGCTTGAATACATTTGCATTCACATTAGGAATAGTTAGACATTGTAAGACCTCAGCATTGAAGTCCTGAAAATGCATCACAGCTGCACCCTGACATAACAAACGAAAATATCAGTTCAACAACAACTGATGCAGTCTTAGAAGCAGGGGCGTTGTTATGGGGAAGAAAAAATAAGGAACAAGAAAAGGAATAATTCTTAACGACAAACAAGACAGTTACCTTCAGGCATGCAAAGATCCCTGGTAGTCCATGACCACATCCAAGCTACAGACAGATAGAGGGTAATTTAGTCAGTCATAGCAATTCCAAAATATGATCCATTCTAAAAGGGAGAAACCACAGAAACACTATATGAAGGCTGCACTAGAAAAGAAGACAAGAAGAATCCTAAAGATCAATAATACATGCCAACATGCATACCAGCAACACAATAAAGATCATACAAATATGGATATCCACTTACAACTTTCTGTCGAAATTCCATCAAATTGATTGTCTCTACCCCTCAACCCCATTACTAGCAACCACTAAAAGTAGGTCTGTGGGCTCAAAGGAAAATGCACCACTGTTAATAAGTTTGAAATATGCAATAAATACAGAAAGAAAAGATAAAGATAAACAAGATTCCTTGAAATACATGAACACCATTGGATAATGACACTAAAAGCTAATATCGCGACCTCAAATTAGAAGGTTGTTTGAGTCTGCCAATTTTTCATATATTTTACAAGCATAACAAAATTCAAGATTAAAAAAACTTCACTGCATCATGTAAGAAAACTCTTCAAGAAACCAACAGCCATGTTGCCTGAGATCCCGCAATGACTATCTACAAATTGTTCCTTTTCTGGGTTGTGCTGGGGGGCAACATGGAAAAGTGGGGATGGACAAGTGGCTATCCCACCACCATGTTACCACTATGGCGCTATTGATGACCACCACCCCAGTGGAAAAAAAAAAAATCTGCTCTACAAAACTAGGATATTCTCATCCGTGAAAGAGTTGCACATAAGGTGTCAGCTCAGCAAATGTTAGTTATACTGAGGAAACTGTGAGACTATCTGTTCCAATCCTCCAGCAAATCCACGCCTCCTTTGCGCAATTACTTCACACGGCCACCAGATTTGGCCACAAATCAGAAGAAAACGGAAGGGGAATTCAGGCAGAGGGGAGGGGAAACATACGAGAAAGAAAACAGAAAGTAAAGTATCAGAGAAGTCAGATCAGAGAAGAGGCTTCGAGAAAGAGTGAGTGAGAGAGAGTACCGAAGTAATTTCTGATGCCTTCATTTACTCTAGTAAGTGGGTTAATAAACAGGAACTGTTGAGCCAACAGCCCAGCAGCCCACGTTCTAATAACAGAACAATACGAGAATATATAACAAATAACAGAATCAATTAAAGAAAATAAAGGACATGGGGACCAGTTAACAGCACACTGGAAAAAATAGAAATATTGTGTTATATGTAATCACGAAATTTCCGAGGCGAGAGGATTATTCTGGCGCTTTTCCTTGGTCCCGGTTGATGTGGTGGTGTAGCTCGTCAGCGGCAACAAGGCTGGTAACATTACCAGCCTCATCAAATAGCACCTTGCCCTCAAGGTTGGAGGATGGAAAATCTTGGATAAATTCGGTCGCGGACTCCCATGTGGCCTCTCCAGCTGACTGGGACTGCCATTGAACAAAGAATTGAGGCACAAATATGCCTTGTAGGAGGATTTTCCGGAAGCCAATAATCTAGAAAGGGAAAAGAATGGGCTGTGATCCCATTGCTTCCTGCGGTAGTTCAATTGGTTGACTAGGAGCACCAGTGTGGCATTTTTTAAGCAGACACGTGGAAGACATTATGAATGCGTGAATACTCGGGAAGACACAACTAGTATGCGATAGGGCCAATGCGTTCCAAAATGCAGAAGGGCCCGTAGTAACGCTTGGCTAGTTTATTAGATTGCAGGTGTGACATCCCACGTACTGATTTTTTTTTTTTTTTATACCATAATGGGGATGTGAGCTTTTCTTGTATCCATTCATTTATGGATAATAATCTTATCGTACACAGGACCCAAACGTCAGCCAAAATCATAATGGCTCTAACATCGCATTACCAAACTGCAGTGTTAGTCTTATAAGGGAAGATGCCTTCTAAACATTCATAAGCCATTTTTTTTTCCTCAAACTTGGCAGAAACATATATGATTTACCAAAATAACGGAAGTAACTTCTAAGATCATCAAAACAACATATTATAACTTTAAAGTTTACAACATTATTAGGTACACGTTCTTTTCTTCTATGCTAAATTCAAATTGTACATAATTCCAAAGTACCACAAAATGTAAGGAGTCTCTAAGCTTTCATCTTACTTTGCTCATCAATCATCAATTTCTGTGATCCATCTGAAGGGAAGGAAAATCGTAAGGAGTGAGCCAAATGCTCAGCAGTGTACATATTATGCAAGAACATGCAATGTTTATACAGAACATACTTTAATATACATATAAGGGTCGAATACATGAAATGCAATGCCTTTATCTTTCTTTCATTACTGAACTTTATTCATAACTTTCTTATCTTAAGAAGCCTTTACTGAACTTTATTAACTTCCCCTTATCTTAAGGGACTAAGGCTAGTAAGCCTTACCTCCATATTACCCTCCGAGGTGAGTGATACTACCTACATTATCCATAGACAAGACCAAAAGCCAACATCCTGCAACTACATTCAAGGATAGATTGTATTTAATCCACACAATCAAAGGCCGATATTCCTCCTTGTACAACGTCCTGAGGACGGCAGTCATATCATATTATTTCCTCCTTGTACAACGCCCCGAGGACGGCAGTCATTTCCTCCTTGTATAATGCCGCGAGGACAACAGTCATATCATATCATTTCCTTTTTGTAAAACGCCCGAGGACGGCAAGTTATTTCCTCCTTGTACAATGCCCCGAGGACGGCGGTCATTTCCTCCTTGTACAACGCCCCGAGGAAGGCGGACCACGTATCCCTCCGCGGACGGAGTTATCCTCGGTTACTTTCTAAGGCGTGCTAAGAATTATTACCCACTACAATATGCGGCTAGGATAGTTCCTTGAGTTTCTACTATAATATTCCGGCAAGTCAAGGGATATTACCCGCTGAGAAATTACCTTAACATTATATTAACATTTTTATGTTTAATCAGATGCAGGTTGGGCCAATTTAGGGGCCGGTTTGGCTGGTCTAAACCAAAAGGGTAAACCGGTTCATTTAGCTTATCCTCAAGCAGCATATGGGTGTTGACACCCAGTTCTTCAAGGGGCCGGTTCACTATTCAATTTAAGGTAGTTTTGGACTCAATTTTGTGTGTTGGTAGCTTGACTCTTGTACTGAATACCTTGTCCAGGGCAGCTCCTGAATCTTCCATTCAGGGCCGGTTCAATCCGTTTTCCTTGGACTGCCAGAACTGGTTTTCAAGGTACTGGCTAGTTCAGGCCCAATAGAAAGGGCCGGTTTAGTGCCATTTCAAATCATATTGGCCGGCCCGTTCACATGTGCGTAGGTCTGCCTTAGTACATTATACAGTAATTGGGCTGGCTTTCGGTTCATCCGAATTATGGCCAGTTCAGTCGTCTGTTCCCAGACTGCAATATCCTACTCCAATAGGAAGGTCCAGTGACTAGTTCTGTTTGGGAGGCCTTTAGGGCCGGTTCAAGGCCGGTTCTTGGTTGGTCCATGGAGTCTCATAATAGCTAAAAGAGTCAAGTTTAATAATTGGTTGGGCTCGTGGCCGGTTCTAGCCGTTTCAGGCCTGGGAAGTGGCCACAGAATCTGCATCAGCAGTGTTCTGATGCAGCCAGTTTTCTATCGCTATTTTCGGCGCCCGTTCGTGACCGGTTCGGGCTCAAATTTTACAGAGAGCCACTCTAACTTTATCGTAATAAAGTCACGTCATCCTGGCTTCCGGTGCAGCCCGTTTGGGAACCAGTTCGTGGGCCAAAAGTTCATATATTAGTAGGGTTGCTGAAACTGAACCGGTTACTGATATGGAGGCCGGTTCAGTGACTTATTCAACTCGAATTTATGAGCCATTTGGTCACGACTTAGGTAAGATATTGAGCATATTGTATACCAAATTTGAACTTAATTGGAAATCGTTTGGTTGGCTGTTTGGCAGAAGTTCAGAAACATAAAACTGCAGATTCTGGAATTCCAGCTTTAGCCAAATATCCCATGTTTTCATCATAAGATGTGCATGAATTAATCACAAGACAAGTATTAGAACAATAATACTTTGAAAAATTAACAATAAACAACACCAACAGAAGAAAGGGTTCAAGTACACTTGCCAATTTCCAATCAAACGCTTGCTGTTTTCATGTTCTGTTTTTAGTTCCCATACGCTGTTTTTCTTTCTCTGTTTTTCTTTTGTTTCCTTCCCTTTTTCCCTCACGTTTTCTTCTCCTTTTTTTTTCTCTATCTATTTGCCAGACACTGCCTTAAATAATTTGGAAAACAAAGGCTGAATCAGCCCCTTGATGGAAGGAGCTGCTGCTACCGAGTTCCCCTGCAGCTACTGCTGGCTTCAGCAGCTCGTTAGGTGTTGTGGTCGTGTGTGGGCAGCTGGATTAATTTGCTGCTGTAGAGTGCCGTGTTTGGTTACTATATCCGCTGAATTTTCAATATTCTACTGATGTCGTGGAGCGCTACGTGCGTGTTTCCTTGTTTGTTGCTGAATTCATGCGGAATTCAGCTTCAATTTGGGGTTTCCACGTGTGTTGAGACATTGTGCCAGGTGTATATTAAATTCTTGTGCCATGTAAGGATTGAATGGTTTATTAAATTATTAGAATTTTGGCTGCCAATGTAGTTACTGAAGCCGTAGTCCCTCTTTGCTGAATTTTACTGAAATTCGGCTTGTGTGTGAGTTTGTGTGTTGATATATATATATATATATAATTGTCCCAAGGAGTTCCTTGCCGATCGAATTAAATTTGATTACTAATTTGGTACCTGAGCTAACATCTTAATACCCCATAATTAATTCGGTTGCCAATCGGGTCAATTTCGGTGACTAAATTGTCCTTTTATTAACCGAAATCAAATTGGCTATTATCTGGGTCCATCGGATGGTTTTTCAGGTTACTGTTATGTTTCGTGACAAATTTTCGGTTTCCGGGGTTTAAACGCTAATCTCCATAATATATCTCGATTCGAAATCCTTAAACCGGTGAAAATCTCCAAATTCATGCATTTTATTTTTAGTAATTTCTTTAATGTCGAACTTCTTTGCGCCCTTTGACTTCAATTAATTATGATTTGCTTGATCGGAAGATCTCGAGCCTTACAACTGGTGTGCCACTGTGGATTGTCAATAGGGTTGAAGTTTGACAAAAACCCAGTCTCCCACTTGAAATTCTTTATCTATCTAGTGGGCATCCACCTGATTTTTTATACACAGCTGGGCCCTTTGGAGATTATTCTTGAGGTTCCCAAGCAGGTCGGTGTGCTTACCCAGCAGTTCGTCAACCGAGGCAATAGGTGAAGTGCCCTGGGTGCAGTTGATTAAGGCAAGTGGTGACCTATTGTACACAGCATCAAATGGGCTCATTTTTATAGAAGATTGTCACACCGTATTGTAGCTCCACTCAACCCAAGGTAAAAACTGTACCTAGATCGATGGGTTCTCGGCTGTGAAGCAGCGTAAATAATCCTCCAAGCATCGGTTGACCCTTTTAGTTTGCCCATCTGTTTGTGGGTGGTAGAAGCTACTATTGGACAGAGTAATGCCTTGCAACTTGGAAAGCTCCTTCCAGAGTCAGCTCATAAAAATGGGATCCCGATATAATATAATCTCAGTCGGAAATCCATGCAGCCGGCACACCTCCTTAGTGAACAGTTCTGCCAGCTCTTCGGTAGTGAAGTGGGTGTGGAGGGCAGTGAAATAGGCATATTTAGACAGCCGGTCAGCCACCACAAATATTACAGTCTTTCCTCGCGAAACCGGCAAGTGAGTAATAAAGTCCATAGAAAGGGACTCCCAAATTTTTCCTAGAATCGGGAGAGACTGCAACACTCCTTGAGGGGCAATATTGAGTGGTTTCACATGTTGGCAGATTGAGCAGCGAGAGACGTAGTCATGGACGTCCTTATACATTTGAGGCCAATAAAAAGTTGTAGAAATCCTGAAGAGAGTCCGCTGGAAGCCTGCATAACCCCCAAGTGGCGAGTTATGGTACTCGTGCAAAATTAGGTCCTGTAAGGCTGAGTCCCTGGGCACCAAAATTCTTCCCTTATAGAAGACCAATCCATCCCACACCGTGTAGTATTTAAAGTCCCCTGGCCGATCCTGGATGGAAGAAATCAGGTTGGCTAAAGCAGGGTGTTTAACATAAAAATTGTGGAGAGAGGATAGTAGAGCCACCATTGGCTTTGAAACGGCACATAGAGCTAGATAGGAACCATTCGGAAGCGGTGACAAGGCATCAGCCGGACCGTTTTCCCAGCCTGGTGTATAGTCAATATCAAAATCATAGCCCAGTAATTTAGTGATCTATCATTGTTGATCTGGAGTGTGTACAGCCTGGTTTAATAGTACTTTGAGGGGTTGGTGATTGGTAAGGATGGTAAATTTAGTTCCCAAGAGGTATTGTCACCATTTCTTTATAGCTTCAAAAATGACACAAAGTGCACGGAGATATGTGGAGGAAGATTGCAGCTTGGGACAGAGCTATTTACTGAAGAAGGCGATGGGGTGTCCAGCTTGCATTAACACAGTGCCAATACCATTTCCCGATGCATCTGTTTGGATAACAAACGGTTTGGAGAAATTAGGTAAGGCCATGACTGAGGTGGAAGTGAGGGCAGCCTTGAGGGAATTAAAAGCTGTTGTCACTTCAGGGGTCCACACGAAGGCATCCTTCCATAATAATTGGAAGAGGGGTGCTGAAATTTAGGCATAGCAGGCCACGAATTGCTAGTAGTATCCGGCTAACCAAGAAACCCTGCAGTTGCTTGACATTGGCAGGTGTGGGCCAACATTGCACGGCTTCAATTTTGGTTGGGTCCATTGCTATCCTCAGTTCTAAGACAATGTGCCCCAAGTAAGTTATAGAGGTTCTCCAGAACTCACATTTGGACAACTTAGCATAAAAGGAATGTTCCCACAAAACTTGCACGACCCGAGCAAGGTGATGGCCATATTGCTCCCAGGAAGGGCTATAAACCAATATATCATCAAAGAAAACCAGTACGCACTTCTGGAGAATGGGTCCGAAGATAGTATTCATTTCGGACTGAAAAATAGAGGGGCGTTAGAAAGGCTGAAGGGCATTACAAGGAATTCGTAATGTTCCCACAAAACTCACATTTGGACAACTTAGCATAAAAGGAATGTTCCCACAAAACTTGCACGACCCGAGCAAGGTGATGGCCATATTGCTCCCAGGAAGGGCTATAAACCAATATATCATCAAAGAAAACCAGTACGAACTTTTGGAGAATGGGTCTGAAGATAGTATTCATTTCGGACTGAAAAGTAGAGGGGCGTTAGAAAGGCTGAAGGGCATTACAAGGAATTCGTAATGTCCTTCGTGTGTTCGAAAAGCTGTTTTACATATTGCCAGCATGAACCCGCATTTGAAAATATACAGCTCGCAAGTTTAGTTTCGAGAACACGTGAGCCCCATGCAGTTCATCCAAGAGTTCATCCACAGTTGGTATAGAGAACCGATCCTTTATGGTCATAGCATTGAGAGCCCGATAATGAATGCAAAATTGCCAACTGTCATCTTTTTTTTTGTTTTTTAACCAGCAGCACTGGGGAAGATAAAGGGCTTGTGCTAGCCTAGATGATGCCTTCGTTGAGCATTTCCTGAATGAGGCACTCCATCTCTGCCTTTTGGAAATGTGGGCACCCGTATGGTTTAACATTGACCAACACAGAGTTGGGTTCCAAGGAAATTCGATGGTTTGTGAAACGTTGTGGCGGTAACCTATAGGGAATTATAAAAACAACGGCAAATGAAGAGAGGATATTGCAGAGGGTATTGGTAATTTGAGGACTGACATTCGGAGGGAATTGGTTGGGGGAAAAAAGGATGGTTGAATGAGTGGCCAGGGTGATTTCCTCAGCCGACAAGAATGTTAACAGGAAGTAGGAAGCCAAAGACTGGGTAAGGTCACCTCTCTTTAGTTGGCCTAGTGACATGGTGGACACTGAAGCTATGGGCATGCCATGTAGAGTGAGTTTGTGGCCGGCATAATCGAAGCTCATCCATAAAGCCTGATAATCAAAGAGCATGGGACCAATTGATGCAAGCCATTGTACTCTAAATACTAGATCAGCTCCTTATATGGATAGGAGATAGAGATCAACATGGAAGTTGGCCTGTCCAAGGATAATTGGAACTCCGATACACAGCCCTTCACATCTCAGGGAATCCCCGCTGCCTACTGCAATATTAAGGTGATGAGAAGGCTCAATCAAGAGGCTAAAATATTTGGCCATGCGTGTCTGCAGAAAGTTATGAGTGGATCCACTGTCCACGAGTATAACAACTGACTGATCCAAGATGGTTCCTTGCAATCCCAAGGCGGAAGGTACACAATGACCTTCCAAGAATCTACCGCCTGAATTTGTTCGTCTGGGAATTCCGGTTCGGCAGAATCCTCTTTTGAAACTTGGACTTGTGGCAGGGAAGAACTATCATCCTCAGCCATTGTGTATAAAAATTGTGTGGGTCTGCATCCATGCCCCAATGTAAATTTCTCATCACAATTAAAGCATAGGCCCTGTTCTCGACAGGAGGCCATTTCATCTGGTGTCAGGCGCTTTATTGGTAATTTAGGAGGAGGAGGTTTTATCAGAATAGACCCAGTGTTTCCAAAGGGCTTTGGAGACGGCGATCTATATGAACTCACTCGGCTGGCATCTAGTTTTTCCTCCAACAGTTTTGTCATGCCTATAGCTTCTGGCAAGGACATGGGTTTTAATAACAACAACTCCTATTGGATGTCATCTCTGAGCCCCGAAATAAAGCAGTTTAATAGATTAGTAGGTGACAAACCTGGCGTCTGAGTAGAGATGGACTCAAACTCGGTCATGTAAGCAGCGACCGTTGTAGTCTAACTAAACTTATACGGGTTGGCTTCGTGATTCAAATAAGAGGACGGCCCAAAGCATAGTTCAAGAGCTTTGGTGAAAACTTCCCATGAGGAAAGCTGATGGGCTGCATGCATCCACTGGTACCATTGAAGTGCTGCACCAGAAATATAGAAGGCAGCTATGGTTAGTTTCTAATCTGGTGCGGTGTTATGGTATAGAAAGAAACGCTCGATTTGGAACAACCAGCTGATAACATTGTCTCCAGTGAAAGAGGGAATTTCGAGTTTACGTAAGAGAATTTGGGATGAGAGATGTACATCGGGTTGCGATGCGAGGACGATGGATAGGGTTTGAGCTGAGAAGTGAGAAATGACTAAAGGTGAAGCAGAAAACATTGTAGGTGTGGGTAATAAAGGGGGATTTGAAAACGACAAAGAGTGTCGTTCGAATCAAGTGAGAGATTGTCTGATTTCAGTGAGGGATTGTTGGACTTCAGTGAAGGACTGTTGGAATTGCTTGGTGGTGGACGAAATGGTGGTGATACGGTCTACATGTTGGTGAACGGTAATGACGATGTCCTTCAACTATTGTGCCATGCTGGCGATGACTCCTCGAGCGCTTTATACCTTGTTGTGATGCCCTCTGCCATTGTCTCAATGAGAGCACCAAAATGTTGCAATCCTCCAGCAAATCCACACCTCCTTTGCATGATTACTTCGCACGGCCACCAGATTTGGCCACAAATTAGAAGAAAATGGAAGGGGAATTCAGGCAGAGGGGAGGGGAAACATACGAGAGAGAAAACAGAAAGTAAAGTAGCAGAGAAGTCAGAGAAGAGGCTTCGAGAAAGAGTGAGTGAGTGTGAGAGAGAGAGAGAGAGTGCCGTAAGAATTTCTGATGCCTTCATTTATTGTAGTAAGTGGGTTAATAAACAGGAACCCGTTGAGCCAATGGCCTAGCCGCCCACGTTCTAATAATAGAACAATACCAGAGCATATTACTAACAACATAATCAATTAAAGAAAATAAAAGAGATGGGGACCAGTTAACACAGCACACTGAAAAAATTAGAAAAATTGTATTATATGTAATCACGGAATTTCCAAGGTGGGTGGATTATTCTGGTGCTTTTCCTTGGTCCCAGTTGACATGGTGGTGCAGCTACGTCAGCGGCGATAAGGCCGGTAACACTATCCATCCATTTTTGTTAATGGAGAAAAAAAAAAATTAGCAAGGGAAAACAAAAACAAGTTATTTACAAGAGGGAGCATGTCTTGCAAGTATGTGGCACAGCCAATTGAGTGATTCACTGGTCAGAGATTTTTTATGCCTTCAGATAATGATAGTTGCTACATATAGATGAAACCTCATGGAAGAAAAAGAATCACCTCGAAGTAGAATCACACCTCTAAGACTCTCTTCCCTTCAAATGACACATGGCCACTTTGCAACTCAGAGTCAAGAGATTTGACAAGATCAAGTGAGCCTTCCCATAGCTTGAGGCCCCCTGCCCTCAAGTACAAATGATAGACATCCACATTAACAAGAATTACATAAGCACCAGACATCATTACTAGGTAAAAGAACCTGAACAAAATAGATCCATAACAAACCTTCATATTTCCCTGGAACTAAATCTGAGTTTGATAATGCAAAGACTTCATGAGTACTAACTCGACCCTGCCAAAAAAATGCTAAAATATTTACCCAACTCAAGAAAAATATGAATGCAGATAAAATAAATAAAAAGACTCTGCTGCACGATAAAACTTAATAAAACATTTTTCAGAATATTTTAACTAGAGAACACAAGAAACTACTTAACATCTTAACTATTTTCCAACTGATGAAGCATTTTTGTGTCAGAAATGCTCTCACGCAAAGAAGAAAAACACCAAACAGGATCAAATTTCTAATACAAGCAATTTTGAAAGGTAGTTACTCATTGCTTCTTTTTGGGTACTGGCTTGAATTCGATTTGAATCTCAGAAAACACAATACAGAGGAAAGCAAACTCCTTAAATCATGTCATCATAAGATAAAGATTCACAGAATTTTCTTGTTTATATGCTCTTCCCATACCTTTTTCCAACTATGAAATGGAGCATTAAGTAGGATCACTAAACTAACCAGGCTACTTGGACCTTGGTTCAGATCACTTGGTTACAGCTCATATGAGCTTAGCTCAAAGAGCTTAATGAGTAGAGCTCGAATCTACATTAGGAGCTCACGTAATCACCACGTCGAACTTGAGTAAGTCACTACTTTGAGCATTCCTTTCAATGAACTAAACCACTTCAACTCAGATTTGCAATAACTCGGTCAGACTCTTAGCTCAACCAGCTCGAGCTTGTTTATAGTAAGCTTCCATAAATTAAATAGTGAGTTTAAGATCATTAATATTCCACCAGACGCAGCTCATTTAGACCCATAGCTCAAATCGCAAATACCACTAGAAGAAAGAGAGATCCATTAATTAACATAATCCTTCCATGAATATTTTAATTTCTCTAAGAAAAAAAAAAAAACAGAAATCGGAATAGATGATATACCTTGAGAAAAGTAACAACCCCTATATTGATATTTTCTACGGCACACTTCATGAACGTCGAAGCCTAATCGGAATAAGCACCATTTACACATCAGAGAGCCAGGAAAAAGAATAATCAACAGAACAAAAATAAGTGAAGCCAATTACCTCTGATGGAAGTACTTCTACGCAAGGTGGTGGAGGAGGCAGTGGGTTTTCCGCAGAGTTGAGAAACCCTAAACCTGAACTTGAAGTCTCGTCAGATGATTGGAATAAGCAAAACGAATCGAATCCAGAGTTCTGAGGAGGAATTTCGTTCACATGGTATTAGAGCAGGCACACAAAAATGTACAATCATGTGAAAGAAACTTAAAAAGGATGTCCATTTCAAGGTTACCTCGCAGTTCGTTGCCATTGCCGAGTTTTGCTTCTGGTGCTTCAATCATAAAAGCGAACGTCAGAGGGCAAAGTCGACGTCGTTCAGGAGTCCCGTAGGGACCGCATGTGACTTGAACCGGGAAGAGTAGTGACGAGGATGGGGCACGACCAAGAACTTAACCGATCTGCCGGGTCCGAATATGAGAAAAATTATCTGCCTTAACTAGCGCTTCTTTCTATTAATAAGTTGAACCAATCGTTTGGCAAATGACAAGGTTGAAGACTCGAGACGTGCCTCCGTGAAGGATGGAACGTCCACAAAATATTATTATCCAACTAATAAAGACCGCCGATTATTCGTTTAATTACAGATGACGAGCCTTATGCACAAGAGAAGGCGGTGCTTGCCGCTGAAAAGGTGAACTTAGGATGGCAGCTGATTAGATATAGCAACACTGCTTAGTGTGAATTACAGAGCAGGTGTGCCAACTGTTGACTGTCAAATACTCAACCACTTACCCTTGCTTACATTGCCCAATGGCTCTCTAATCGTGCCTAATAGTACAACCCATCCCGCTTCGTCTGGAGAGAATTCAAATTTGATTTTTGAAATCTAATTTGCAAAATAGGTGAATTAAAAACTCTATTAAATCTCCGACCCTCCAAATATTTAAACGAATCTCCTCATCATCCTACAGTCGAATGGCCATCTTAAGAAGTGTATTGTATTTTATTTTGAGTAGCCAACCGGACCGAGTGCCAAGTAAAATAAAAAAAATCTTGTGTAAGCTATCACTAGCACTGTACCAGCCTTACTTCATGCGATGACTTGGATTTGAATTACTCGACTAGGTTTGAACTTGTCACGTGAAAAAACTCAAATCACAAATACTCGTCATAAGTCTATCATTGATAAAATATCCATCATAAAATCAACTCATCGAAATGAAAGTTAATATAAATATCTATAATAATAATATAAGTTAAGTGAATATGATCCCGACAAAATATTCAATATCTATTAAAAAGTAAACAAAATTTCTCATTTGTCATAATAAATGCTACTAGACCCTAGATTTGTCTCCACTTGAAAATTTTCCAAGCAATGCGGGATCCTCACTAGCTTGCAATTGACCTCATCTACTCCAGAGCTATAAAAATATAAGCATGAGGTAAAAACTCATCAAGTGATATGACCAATAATATCATTAATCAATAAAATATTTTGAATAATAATACCAAATATACAAAAGTAATAACAATATTGGTGCATCCTTAGATCTGGAATGTTGAACAGGTTAGAGAGCCACTCGTCTTTCCTGTGGGTTAAATTGAAGTCGGTCTGGTCCCCATTATTTTAAATCTGGATATTGTATAATACAACAAACAAACAAAAGTTTAGAGGATAGCGGGAACTCACTCTTCGGTATATCATCCGATACTCAAATTAGAAATCTTTCTACGATGAGAGAAAGATAGGAGTATGCAAGCTATATATACGTAGATGCATATAATGGGGGATTGAGTATTTGGGTACACTCGACTGGGAGCTTCTTATCGATGCGCTTGATGAGGAGCTTCTTACTAGTGCGCTCGGTTGATGGACGACTTAGAAATATGTTCGATTGATAGGTGTCTTAGAGAAACGGAGGACTTGGCTCCTAAGAGTGTGCCTGGCTTGGGGGTGACTTGGAGATCTAGAGGACAGTGCTCAACTAGGAAGTATCTTGGAGATGTGGAGGACTAAACTCCTGTGGAGTGCTTCCGGCTAGAGGACTACTTAGAGAGATAGAGGACTGACCTCTCGTTGAGTGTGCCAGGCTGAGGGGCAGCCTAGGGAGATGGAAGATTGAGCTCCTGTTGAGTGTGCTCGGCTGGGGCAGCTTAGAAAAGTGGAGGATTGAGCTCTGGCTCAATGAGCTTAACTAGGGGCGGCTTAGGAAAGTGGAGGATTGAGCTCCTGTTCAGTGAGCTTGGTTAGGGATAGCTTAGAGAGGTAGAGGACTGAACTCTTGCTGAGTGAGCTCAACCAAGGGGTGGCTTAGAGATTTGGAGGAGAAAGCTCCTATTGAGCACACGACCAAGGGCAGCGTAGATAAACAAAGGACTTGGCTCCTGAGAGTGTGCCCGGGCTAGGGGCGGCTTGGAGGTTTGGAGGACTGGGCTTTGGAGAGTACACCCGGTCAGGAGGCGGCTTTGGCATGTGAATGCACTCGTGAGAGAGTGGCTATTTGGAGGAGGAAGGAACTCCTAGGCAAAGACGATGGAGGAAGGAGTGCCCGCTGAACTCCTCTCCTGCTACTAGCTAGGGGGGCTACCTTTTCCTTGCTACTACAAACCATCTTCGCCGTCCTAGTGGTATAAGAGGCTGGAGAAGACGCAGTGCCTACACAGTCGCGAGCTAGGATCAGAGGGCTGCTCCAAAGTCAATGGTGCTCTAGCTCTGCTGGGGTTGCCTTTCGAGCTGAGCGAGGAGATGCAAGGGTGATGATGCTTCGTTTCCCTCTTTCTCTGTCGAGTACCTTCTCTTGAGGCTTGGGCATGGCCTGCGCCATTGTCGGGGGGTTAGCTCCTGTTTGAAGGAGCTAGTGGTCTCACCTCTCTTAGCTTTTCCTGTGCTCTTGTGGATGTGTGTCCTTCTTTTTCTTCTCTGGGCCTAGAGCTCCCTTTTTCTCCTCTATGTGCTCCTGGGCACATCCAGGTCCCCCTTTCTCATGCAAAGGGAAGGCAATTTATAGGCTGAAGCCAACTCCCACGGGTTTGCTGTGCTGGCCTGTGATTGGGGGTGCCTGACAGGGAAACTATGGCTATCAGTGAATATTCTTTTCTTGTCTGGATGACTCCTTAACCGTAGTTATGCTAGCTGCCTTTTGGGGAAGATTCATTGAGCTACATCTACCATTCTGGGTGGTGAGCAATCTTTAAGAGTAGATTTGCTAGGCTAGCACTAACAAGCCAAGTTGTCAAGCGGCTGCTGCAGCCCGTGCGTCGGTAGAGGCACGTAGGCTATTTGCTGAGTTGGTGCTGATAGGCAGGGACGCATGGGTTGGCCTACTAGACTGAGCTGCATGGGTTGAGTTGTGCGAGCTGCTTGGTGGGCCTCCCGTGGCCTTGCGCTGGGCTTAGATGAATCTTTGACGGGTTGTCCATCTGCTGTGATTTGGACTCTGGACTGGCCCATGGTATTAGACCATCACTAGCCTCTCATACCAGAAGGTTTGAAATTTCAACCCCCAGCATTGTATTGACGGACGTTATCATGCAAGTTCATAGGCGTGTTCCTTTCTCATATGTCTTGCATACTTTTGCTTTTCTTGGCAAAATTTGGTGGCGATTCGGTTCTCTGAATCTGCCGATTCTCTGTAGACAGTGCCGACGGGCGCAGTCTTCTACAATACTTTCTTGTTGACCTCCTCTCTCGGCTCTCGACGGAGGGCCTTCTAGCACTTTGCTTCACAAACTATTCTCCCATGAGCTAAGTGATGTGAGAGATCGAAGCCGGCCTAGAGCTCACGTTGTCATTGGCGGAGATAGAAGGAAGTTCTAAGAGGCTTGAAGATGCGTTCGAAGTTTGCCTTGATTCCCTTACTTTGATTGATCTCAAGTGGTGACAGGGTTGTCCCAAGTATAGGGCCACTGTTGCATGCTTCTCCTAGCTGGCATCGCATTGTCCTCGCTAGGGCAGCTTAGTGGAGTGGTGGTTTGGCCTCATTCCCATTTGGGTAGGCGGGCACTCCATTTATGGCCCTCATGGGACTGTTGGGCGCCTGTTGGCTGTTGGAGTAGGAGCTCTCTAGGTCCACCTTGAGTCTGGGCCATCATCGTCGCGCTGGGTCTAGTGTAAACTCCAATTTGTGCAGCTACGATCTGCCTTGGTGGACGATCTCTGGTGGCTGCCTCCCAAGTGTGTGATGTCCCGATCCCAAAAATATGATAATTCCTAATTATTAAATAGATATAAATATATTTGAGGTGAATAGATTAAGAAAAAAATGTGGGAGAAATTCGGTTTAGAGGCGGATTAAGTCCCTAGGGTATCGGCGCCCAAGTGGCGCCTGAGGTGCCACTGGGGCTGGCTTAACAGAACGCACCGCTGAGGCTCCACCCGAGTGGATTAGCAGAACCGGCGCTCGAGCGCGGCCATCAATTTACATGGGGCGCCTACTTGGCGCTTGAGCGGTGCTTGAGCGCTACTCATGGGCTCCCTCACGTGACTTCTTCCCTTTGTGTTTTAATTGGGATTTGGGGGAATTTGGGGCTCATTTTGCAGCAGGCCTCGACAGCAACGAAGGAGAGAAGAAAGGGAAGGAGAGGGAAGAGAAGAAAAGGGGGAAATATTTCGATCCACTCCAATCAGAGTCACGGTAACTGTAAACCGAGCTCAGGTAAGTGTACCTCGGATGCTATTTTCTATTTTTACTACCTTTCTGTATCTCAAAAATGGTATTTATGCTCTAAAGGTATATTTCACCATGTTCTGTATAAATAAAGCCTGTTTCTGCAAATTGTTCAGACAGATTTTATGTTTATATATATATATATACTGCAATATCTGACTTCGATTTCATGAAAATGCATGTATTTGGTGTCCGTTTATCATCCGAAAATTTTAGCAAAACCCTAATCACGAAATTGAAGGGATTTAACTGTTTTTGTCCAAAATCTCTGTTATATAAAAGTTAATCTGTACTGAGATAAAACTTATGGTATAATCTGTTTCTAAAAATTTTATACGGATTTATACTGATAAATTACTGTGGACTTCTGAAGCAAAACTAAAGAGTTTTAGACTGTAACTGTATATTCTGAAATAAATTTAAAGGGTTTCAAACTATTTTTGTATATTCTGAAGTAAAATTGAAGGGTTTTAGACCGTTACGTATATTCTTGAAATTGACTAAAGAGTTATTGTGAAACTCTGACTGATTTTTAAAACTGAAGAGGGTTTTCAGTTATGAAATTAAAAGGAAAAATATTTTTAATACTGTTAATTAGAACCCGTGACTGATATACAGTTAGGTTAGATTCTCCAACAAGCCTTGGAACGTTATGATGGTAATCGATGATAACTCTATCCATAGAGTTATATGTGGTTTGCCCTTCCTTAGTGCGTTAACTTAGTGGGCAGATTACTGTTACTAGTTGGCGTACTGTACTGAATCCCGTGAGAAGGGATATCCCACAAGACGGGACGATTGTTACTGGCTTTGATTGTGTGTAAACACAATCTATCCTCGATTATTCGCTCTCTCCGCTAGTAGGGTCTACTAGTGGGTCCTTTACTGATAGGAAAGGGATTTTCTATAATTTATAGAATCGAAACCAATTTCTACTTTGTGAAGCTTTTCTTATCAATTTACTATTAACGAAGTATGATTACACTGACTTCTGCTTTTTGGAACTTGAGTTTTTTTGTTTTCTGACAGTTCTGTAATCTTCTGCATCATGTTCTGCTATAATTTTTATAAATCACTACTTTGTGGCATTTATGCTTCAACATGCATTTGTATCTATTTTACTACATTCTGTTCTGCATAAAAGTTTTACTACATGCCTACATGTACCTTGCTGGGCCTCAACTTACTATTTTACTATTTTCTCCCCTCTAGATGAGACTGTAGAGTTAGTACCGAATGAGAAGGAATGGTCTAAAGCTTAGCTTGAAGATTTTGAAGACCTGAAGTATTTTTGGATATCTTGAAAGAAAAATAGTTAGATGTAAAGACCTGATTTTGACATATGATTTTGTATATGGATCTTATACCTATGGTTTCTTGTATATAAAATGTTTGTGATGAAATAAAAAATTGTACTTTCACAGGTTTATAGTTTATCTTCTGCTATATATCTTTTGGTTTTTATATAGGTCCTAATTGGTATCTCTCGTCTGAATTCTGATATAATAGATAGGATTGTTGAATTAATACCATGGATGGTATCTCTGGTCTTGTGAACGCGTGTTGTAAGAAAATTATGGTATAAATGGATAGTTGTGTGCATGTATTGGTTTGTTATATTGGTTTTTGTATAGTTTTATATTTTTTTTTTGGCCAAATTTTAGGAAAAACTCTACCTATTTTTTTCCTAGAACTTTGAGTAAGATTTGGGTTTCTGTTCCTACTCTAAATGACAGAATTACTTGAGGATAAAAAAAATCCATTCCATCACAATTGGTGTTAGAGAAATGAGATGCCTTAGGAATTGATCGATAAAAAAAAACGGAAACGTAGGCTTGAATTTCTGTACTGAATTTCTGTGGGAATAGGTCGGGGTAGCTAAGGCAACTAGGACTTTTAGGAATTGGTCCTTAGGCTAGGTTTAAATTTTATTAAGTTATTGAATATCTCTTCCTTTAACTGATTTCTTGAGGTTATAATGCTATGTTTACCTTGATTATAGGATGGCTAGTAGAAGGAATAGAAGAAATAACCGCGGTGGTGCCAATACTCCCCATGATCGGGAGGCTACATATGTGAACTTGTTGGAAAGAATGACAAATGTAGTGGAATCTGTTGAGTAGAGGCATATAGCTCCGGTCCTTGCACCAAAGCTAGCCTTGACATTTCTTACTCCTATGACTTATGAAATATTTACAGCGGAGCGAGCATCAAGATTCTTGGGTAAGCCTGATCCGGTGAAAGTGGATGTTTAGCTAAATAGAATGAAGAAGATTTTTACTGTGATCCAATGTATTAATTAGGAGAAGGTCACCTTCGCAGTATACAAGTTGGAAGGTGAAGCTGATAGCTAGTGGAGTATGAAGAAGAGGGCATTAGGAGTACCCGATGATGAAATCACATGGAAATTGTTTGAGGATGCATTTATGGAGAAATATTGTCCATCTAGCCTCCAAGATCAGAAGAAGCAAGAGTTTATGAGGTTGAAACAGTGAAATATAATGGTAACAGAATATGATATAAAATTTACTGAGTTGTCCCGATTTTTGCTCTATTACGTAGAGGATGAGTTAAGGAAAGCAAAAAAGTTCCAATAAGGGCTACGAGACGATATTAGGAAGTCACTGTCAATCTTGAAGCTCTAAATTTATACTAAAATTCTGGAAAGGGTGGTAATTTACGAGAAGGAAGTAGAGACAGGGAGATTTTATGCAAAGAGGACTGTTAGCCGGGCAGGATTTAGTGTTGGATCTAATGTGAGATCTTCTGACTGTCCCAAGAAGGTTAGGACAGCTGACAAGGGAAAGAGTATCGTTCCGGCTCAGTCAATAATTGGTTCTAGAGTATCAGCCACTGAGTACACTTTCTGTGGGAGAAAATATTTGGGGCAAGCGTGTTGCAAGGTATCGAGAATATGTTTTAGATGTGGATAGTAGGGCCACGTGGTGAAAGACTGTCTATTACCTCCGAGACTAGAAGGAAAGAAGCCTACTGTTTCTGCTAAGGCCTTTGCGGTGGTTGTTCAGGACCCGAAGGCATCTCCAAACATTATGGAAGGTACCCTCTCTATTTGTGGAGTTTCTGCTTCTATATTATTTGATTTAGGGTCTATCTACTTCATTATTTCTCTACAATTTGCATGTTGCATTGTATCTGCCCCATATATTTTAGATTATGAATTATCTGTGTTAACTCCCACTGACTTCCTTGTGATTACCGATGTTGTGTATCCTGGATGTATGGTTGAGGTGAATGAGAAATATTTGCTTGCGGATTTGATGTTGTTGAACATGGGTGATTTTAATGTGATTTTGGGGATGGATTGGCAGGCTAAATAGCATGCAAGTATTGATTGTTTTCTGAAGAGGGTTTGTTTTGATATTCCTGGGATGAAATTCTTTTTCTTTCAAGATATTAGGAAGAAGGAGGTGCCTGTATTAATTTTTGCTTTACATGCTAAGTATTTAATGAAAAGTGAGTGTAAGCTTACCGGCATATGCCTGCACCACTGGGAATCATAGTGTGCTGGCTAAGGACATCCTAATTATTTGTGATTTTGAAGATGTATTTTTGGAGGAGTTACTTGGATTGCCCCCACATCGACAGATTAAATTTGAAATTGCTATTGTTTCTGGTGTTAGTTCGATTTCTAATGCCCTTTATCGTATGGCTCTGGCTGAATTGAAGAAGTTGAAATTACAATTACAGGAACTGTTAGGTAAGGGCTTTATTAGACCTAGTATATCTCCTTGGGAGCACCAGTATTGTTTGTGAAGAAGAAAGATGGGTCTTTGCGGCTATGTGTTGATTATTATGAGTTAAATAAAATCATGATTAGGAATAAGTATTCTCTACAATATATTGATGATTTATTTGATCAATTATAAGGATCTTGGGTGTTCTCGAAGATCGATCTAAGGTTCGGTTTTTATCAGTTGAGGATTAAGCCAGAAGATGTGGCTAAGACTGTTTTTCGGACATATTGTGGCTACTATGAGTTCCTTGTTATGCTTTTTGACCTTACGAATGCCCCAACTGCTTTTATGGATCTGATGAATAGGGTGTTCAGGCTATATCTAGATAAACTTATGGTGGTGTTTATTAATGATATCCTGATATATTCAAAGGATTATGAAGAATACGAGACTCATTTGAGGATGATACTTTAAGTGTTCCGTGAGAAAAAATTGTATGCTAAGCTGAGTAAATGTGAATTCTAGCTAGAGAATATGATATTTTTAGGGCATGTAATTTCTTATGGTGGTATTTCTGTAGATCCAAAGAAGGTGGAGACTGTTAGAAATTAGAGTAGGCCAATTTCTATGACTGAGGTTAGGAGCTTTCTAGGCATGGTAGGCTATTACAGGCATTTTGTAGAGAATTTCTCACAGATTGCTATGCCTCTAACTCAATTGCTGAAGGAGGATAAATTTGAGTGGACTGAAGAATACGATTAGAGTTTTTCGAAGCTGAATGATTGTTTGACTATCGCTCCGGTATTGGTTATCCGAGAGGGTTCAAGAGGTTTTGAGGTATACTGTGACGCTTCTAAGGCAGGTTTGGGATGTGTATTGATGCAGCATGGTAAGGTAGTAGCTTATGGGTCTAGGCAGCTGAAGGTGCACGAAAAGAACTACCCGACCCACGATCTGGGGGCTAGCTACTGTGGTGTTTATCTTGAAAATTTAGAGACATTATTTGTATGATGAAAAGTTCTTTGTATATTATGATCATAAAAGCTTGAAGTATCTGTTTTCATAAAAGTAACTAAATATGAGGCAAAGAAGGTGGCTTGATTTCTTAAAGGACTATGACTGTGAAATACAGTATAAGCCAGAGAGGGCAAATGTAGTTGCAGATGTATTGAGTCGTCGATCAGGGTATGTGGCTATGTTACAAATTAAGCAGATAGAAATGTTGGGTTATCTGAAATAGTGTGATATCCAACGTTATGCTAAGGGTGATAGGATGCTTCTGTCTTATCTTCAAATCCAACCGGAGGTAATTAATGAGGTAAAGAAGAAACAAGTTAATGATCCGTTCCTTATGGATATTTTAAGTGATCTGAATAGAGATTCTCGAGTTAATTTTAATGTCCGGACTAATAGAGTGTTGAGGTTTAAAGACCGATCATGTATACCGGACAATAGAGAATCGAAGGAGAATATTTTTGAAAGAGGCTCATAGGTCTCGGTATACAATTCACCCGAGGACAAATAAAATGTATTAGGATCTGAAGAAAACGTTTTGGTAGAGGAATATGAAAAGGGATATTATGGCTTATGTGGAGAAATGTCTTTTATGTCAGCAACAGAAAGTTTAAGGGAGGAAGCCTTCTAGGTTGTTGCAACCAATGCCGATTCCGAGCTGAAAATTGAAAGATATTACTATGGATTTATCAGGACTGCCGAGGACACCTAGGAACCATGATGCCATTTGGGTTATAGTTGATTGGCTCATAAAATCAGCCCACTTCTTGACAATCAGGATGACGTATTCTCGTGACAGACTGGCCCAATTATATATGAATAAAATTGTGAGGCTTCATGGAGTTCTTACCTTTATTGTGTCTGATAGGGGTCCCCGTTTTATCTCGAGTTTTTGGGAGAGTTTGTATAATGAGTTGGGGACGGAATTGAAGTTCAGTATTGCATATCACCCCCAGACTGATGGCCGATTGGAGTGCACCATTCAGATTCTTGAGAATATGTTGAGGGCCTCGGTGTTAGAAATGAAAGGGACTTAGGATAGTTATCTGGCACTGGCTGAGTTTGCATATAGTACAGTTATCAGGCTAGTACTGGCATGACGTCTTTTGAGGATCTGTATGGGAGAAAATATAGGTCGTCGATTCATTTGGAGGAGATCGGAGATAAAAGGATTTTAAATCCTGAAATTGTGAAAGAAATTGCGAAAAAAATAAAACTGATACATGATAATTTGAGAATTGTTCAAAGTAGACAGAAAAAGTTCTGAGACCAGAGGAGGAAAGAATTGAGCTTTGAGGTAGGAGATTTTATTTTTTAAAAAGTTTTACCATCCAAGGGAACGTTCAGGTTCGAGGTAAAAGTAAAACTAAAGCCGCGGTTCATTGGTCCTTTTGAGATACTGGAGATGATCGAGGAGGTAGCTTATAGGTTAGCGCCACCACCTAGTCTAACGAACGTACACGATGTATTTCATGTATGGATACTTCGAAAGTATGTCCACGATCCTACACACATGATTGAGTACGAGCCCTTGACTATTGATAAGGATTTATCCTATGTCGGGAAGCCGATACAAATTCTGGATCGCAAGGATCAGAGATTGCATGCTAAGACCATTCCCCTAGTGAAAGTACTCTGGAAGATTCATTCACCGGATGACACCACCTGGGAGCGCAAAGAGGAAATCCGAAGCCAATATCCCCGCTTGTTTTCTTGAGGTATGTAGCTCTATTTAATTTTGAGGATAAATTTCTTTAAGTGGGGGAGAATGTGAGGTCCCGATCCCGAAAATATGATAATTCCTAGTTAATAAATTGATATAAATGTGTTTGAGGTGAATGGACTAAAGAAAAATATAGGACAAATTCGGTTCAGAGGAGGGATAAGCCCCCAGGGCATCGGTACCCAAGTGACGCCTGAGGCACCATTGGGACCGGTTTAACAGAACGCACAGCTCGAGTGGCGCTTGAGGAGCCACTCGAGTGGATTTAGTAGAACTGGGCACTCGAAGCGCTCAAGCATGGCCATCAATTTACACAGGGCGCCTACTTGGCGCTCGAGTGGTGTTCGAGTGCCAGTCACAGGCTCCCTCACGTAACTTCTTCCCTTCATGCTTTAATTGAGATTTGGGGGAATTCGGGGCTCATTTTGTAGTAGCCCTCAACAGCAACAAAGGAGAGAAGAAAGGGAAGGAGAGGGAACAAAAGAGAAGGGGTAAATCTTCTGATCCACTCTGATCAGAGTCATGGTAACTGTAAACCGAGCTCAGGTAAGTGTACCTCGGATGTTATTTTCTATTTTTACTGCTTTTCTATATCTCAAAAATAGTATTTATCCTCTAAAAGCATGTTTCACTTGTTCCGTATAAATAAAACCTGTTTCTGTAAATTGTTCGGACAGATTTCATATTTATATATATATATTGCAATATCTGGCTCTGATTTCATGAAAATGCATGTGTTTGGTGTCCGTTTATCGTTCAAAAATTTTGACGAAACCCTAAGCACGAAATTGAAGGGATTTAACTATTTTTGTCCAAAATCTTTGTTATATAAAAGTTAATTTGTACTGAGATAAAACTCTTGGTGTAATCTGTTTTTGAAAATTTTACACGGACTTATACTGCTAAATCACTGTGGACTTCTGAAGCAAAATTGAAGGGTTTTAGACCGTTACTATATATTCTGAAATAAATCTGAAGGGCTTTAATCTGTTTCTATATATTTTGAAGTGAAACTAATGGATTTTAGACCGTTACTGTATATTCTGAAAATAACTGAAGAGTTATTGTGAAACTTCGACTGATTTCTGAAACTGAAGAGGGTTTTTAGTTATGAAATAAGAAGGAAAAATATTTTTGATACTGTTAATTAGGACTCGTGACTGATATACAGTCAAGTTAGGTTCTTCGGCATGCCTTAGAACGTTATGGTGGTAATCGAGGATAACTTTGTCCGTGAAATTATATGTGGTCCACCCTTTTTCAAGACGTTAACCTAAAGGGTAGTTTACTGTTATCGGCTGGCGTACTGTACTGAAGCTTGCGAGAAGGGATGTCCCGCAAGACGGGACAATTGTTGCTGGATTTAATTGTGTGCAAACACGATCTATTCTCGATTATTTGTCCCCTTCGCTAGTAGGGTCTACTGGTTAGGTTCTTTACTGATAGGAAAGTGATTTTCTATAATCTATAGAATTGAAACCGATTTCTGCTTTCTAAAGCCTATCTTATTAATTTAGTATTAACGAAGTATGATTACATTGACTTCTGCTTTTCGAAACTTGAGTGTTTTTATTTTCTGATAGTTCTATAATCTTCTGTATCATGTTCTATTATAATTTTTATAAATCACTGCTTTATGGTATTTATGCTTCAATATATATTTGTATCGATTTTACTGTATTTTATTCTACATAAAAGTTTTACTACATGCCTGCATATACCTTGTTGGGTCTTGGCTCACTGTTTTACTATTTTTTTTGCCTCTAGATGAGACTGTAGAGTTAGTACCAGATGAGAAGGAGTGATCTAAAGCTTAGCTTGAAGACTTTGGAGACCTGAAATATTTTTGGATATTTTGAAAGGAAAATAGTTGGATGTAAAGACCTAATTTTGACATATGGTTTTGTATATGGATTTATGCCTATGGATTATTGTATATAAAATGTATGTGATGTATGTGATGAAATAGGAAATTGTGTTTCTGCAGGTTTATTGTTTTGCTTCCGCTATATACCTTTTGGTTTCTGTATAGGTCCTAGTTGGCATTTCTCGTCTGAATTCTGATATAGTAGATAGGATTATTGATTTAATGCCATGGATGACATCTTTGGTCCTGTGAACATGTGTTATTGGACAATTGTGGTATAAATGGATAGTTGTGTGCATGTACTGGCTTGTTATACTGGTTTTTGTACAGGTTTATATTTTTGTCTAGCCTAATTTTAGGAAAAACTCTACCTGTTTTTTTCCTAGAATATTGAGTGAGATTTGGGCTTCTGTTCTTGTTCTGAATGATGAAATTAATTGAGGATAAAAAAAAATCCATTCTATCACAAGGTGAGGGCAGGTGAATAACCCCCTACACTTGCTAGGGAGGGTTTAGACATGCGCTTCTTGCTTCAGCGGCTTGTGGGAGGCAGCGCGCATAAGCCTAATATTCTTGACTGTCTAGAACGTGATGCTCTTTGCCGCTGAGATCCGTTCTAGGGTCATGAGCCTGCTTACTATTCGGGTGCCTGACTTAGCAAAGTAGGGCTTCGGAAGTCGGATCGTCGTTCCATGTATTCTTTTTCTTTTTTTGAGGTGTATGTCCACCACTGCAGGCATTGTACTATGTAAAAGGAATCAAGGGATGGAACTATCGAGCACTCTTCGACTTTGTTGTATGGCTTCAATATCCTTGCATGGTGTAAATAGTTAAAATATTCGAATGATGCCTTTGACAGCTTGGGTTATGTGATAGACTGGCCACATTTCACCACATGTGGCTGCTCGTCGATCTAAACCGATCATATACTCTGGTTAGAAAGGTGGACTTAAAATTTTTCTTTTCTTTTATATATATATTACATCGTGTGCACAGGATCGCGTAAGGCCCAACTTCGTAAGTTGGCGGCGAGGGGTGTTGTGGTTTCTCTTTTAACCGGCCAAGACGAGGTCTATCGAACATGAAGGTCCTGAAAACAAACTGAGATGCTATTAGAAATCATAAATCACTCAAACTATAACAGCATATGGAAGCATACTAATATTCATTAACTTTTAGCAGCAGAGGTATTTTACAAATCTTTTCCAAAACATCAAAAATGAAAGCATCAATTTTGCTTCTTTGCTGCTTAAATTCCAGCTAGCTATCCTGCCTATCTAGTCCATCGGACCTCATTCTTTTTCGTCCGGCATAAACTCGTCATCACCGTCATCTAAAAAATAGAAGGGGTGAGCTAGAGAGCCCAACAAGGTACTCATGCATAAATCATGCATATTCATGAACAGCAAACAGACAGAATGCAATAAAGGCGTATATGCAGGCAGTTTTCCAAACATGGCTGGAGTCAATGCAACAGATTCCAAAGTCATTTTTATACAATTTGCTTTCCAAAAACATGCTTTTGTTTTCAAATTTATTTCCGTGAAAAACTGGCTATATTTAAGGTCTGCAGCTCTCGACCATCATATCTCAATAACGGCTACATTTAAGGTCTGTAGTCTCGACCCTCTAAATCATCAAATTTCATAACGCTACATTTAAGGTCTGTAGTCATGACCAAATCAAACGACTACATTTAAGGTCCGCAGTATTGACCAATCAAACGACTACATTTAAGGTCTGCAGCTCTTGACCATCATATCTCAATAACAACTACATTTAAGGCCTACAGCTACTCGGCCATCAAACACTTAGTTCCACAAATCATGCTTTTTCAAAATCAAAGTCAAATATGCAATTAACAAGACACCATGAGGTCTTCCTTTCAATGTCTTAAAACCGGGGGTCATTTCCATCAGAATGCCGGAGGTCTCTTATCATAAGGGCGGAGGTCTTATTCATCAAAAGCCAGAGGTCATTTTACACATGTAATAACTGAACATCTTAAAACATGGCCAGACTTCATACAATTAAGTAAGACGTCCAAATATTATGAAATAACCGGTACTTTTTCATAAACAAATAACTGGTCATCATCTAAATCATGCAATAATCAAACTTTATGTGTGCGAACATCATGAAATAATTAAACATCATTAGAAAACATGAACTTAAAAACAGGGAGTACGCTTGTATTAAACACATGATCAACAAAAGGTGAGTACTCTTGCCTGGATTGGATCTATGAACCCCTTACTTGGGTTCTGGCCCGAAGTTCTTAGCGCTTTCACTTGGTCAATTGTCCCGCTTCCTACTCTAATTCCCGGGGCCATTACTTATAGACGTTGCGATTTGTGGTAGTGGGTAGGGCAGGTCAACTGCTTGTACTTCTTCGCTTGTTTCCCCTTACCTTCCTGGAAGGTCAGCGGGGTGGTTGGGAGTAGGTTACCTACTCAAGTATGGTCATCCAGACCTTAATTTGTCATCACCAATCAATCGGGCGGTCAACTCTTCCCTGGCTTCTCTTCACTTTTTTCGGTCAACGGGTGTTGACCAGATTAACTCCCCTCTTTCTAACTCCTTCGGAATTTCTCCTAAGGACGTTTCCGAATTCGCGTTCATTGTCTCCGGCATCGTCTTCGGAAGTTGCGTTTTGCGTTTTTGGAGAGCTAATCAATCTTCTCCGGAAAACCGCCTTCGGAGACTCCTCAATGGCCTTCAGAAAATTCTCCCTTTACTACCTCCGGAGATCATCTTCATTGCCTCCGGAAGTCTTTTCCTTTGCAGTTTCCAGAGATCGAGGTCTCCGAAACTTTAGCCTTTAATATCATCGTCTTCGAAAATCAAGGTCTCCGGAAACTTCATTCTCCAAACATCCCTGGAATTCACTATTTTCTCTTTTCTTCAGGGGATCAAGGTTTCCGGAATTATCGTTTTCGGAAACAAGGCCTCCGGAAAGGTCTCCGGGAAAACTCCTTAATCGTCTCCGGAATGGTCTCTGAAAATAAGGCCTCCGGAATCGGGGTCTCAAGAAGAACCCCTCAATTGTCTCCAGAATGGCCTCCGGAAGAACATCTCCCTTCATTGTCTCCGGAGATCGAGGTTTCCAGAAATTACTATTCACAGTCTCCAGGAAAATCACGCCTATTGAAACTTGGTCGGCTGGCCTTCATGGCTTTAACATCTCCGGCCTCCTTACACCCTTCCGGTCAACGAGTGTTGACTGAATAACCTTCCTCCACATTTTCGGCCAACTTGCGTTGACCGGTTAAAATTTTCCTCACCCTTTCTGGTCAACAGGCATTGATTGGATTAATTTTTCTCATTACATCTTCTGGTCAACTGGTGTTGACCGGATAGCCTTCAATTTCCCTTAATTCCTTGATTATTTTAAGTTAATGACTGAGACTTTCTATGTTTTAGAATCTGGGTCGTTACAGGTTATATCGATCTGGTTGTCCTATATTTAAAAACCTCATTCTTCTGACAGATCAGCTCACGGCAACTCATCCATATGCTTAGTAGGGACCGGGGTCCGGCCGGGCTGCCTTGAGCCTGTCAGGGTCAAGCACCTTCTGCCGCTTGACTTCTTGATGACTTGATACTTGGGTTGGCCAGCACCTCAGTCTTCTGGTGGTCTAACTCGTGGTGGTTTGCCCTAATGCTTAGTTAGGGCATTGGCTGGTTGAATTAGTCTTGAGTTTGCCAGTGCTAGGTACTGTCAGCTTGCCACCTTTGGAAATAGTGCGCCAAGGTATCATTAATTGACCCGTACAGCCATTGTGTCAGTCAAAGTGCATTGGTAACCAGCGAGACACGTGGGAAGGTGGCACGTCACGTGCCATAATGGTGCCAGCAAAAAGATGTGTCACTGCATGCCAGGGTGAGGTCACGTGTCATGGCCATTATGGGGACGCACTATTCCATCCTCTTCAAATGACACTGTTTCTTGGTTGGGGTGTTTGGCTATTTAAGCGCTGATCCCTCGCTTGTTTTGGAATTCTTTGGCCTTGCGGATTTCTCTGCCCTTTGCTCTTAGTTCCTTCTTCTTACAGCTACACCTGGAATGTCTTATCAGGATGTCAATGATATTCTGGCTTTGTTTGCTTGATCTTCTAAAGCTTCGTCTTTCACTGCCTCGGTGCCTTCGACTGAGGGGGAAAGCGACGAGCAACACATGATAGAGGATGCTAGTGGAGGCAACTCGGGGGGTGCAGTTGTTGCTGAGGAAGGGCATCATCTGAATGCTTCAATTCTTGAGCCCCTAGAGGCCTTTGAGGGCACCTCTTGGCTTCGAGTCTATTGGGTCCTCTCACCGGGTCCATTTGCCTTCCTATGAGGTAGGGCTTTGTAGATTTTGGTGTCTTGTGCTTTTTTCACAGTACCCTATCTAATCACCCTTTTTTGCTTGGCTACCATAGGGGTGCCTCACTTGGTGTTGGAGGCCATGCATTGGCACGAGTTTGAGATAGCTCGCATGCGATGGGCGTGCGCTAATTGGGCCACCGAGGAGATGGAGAATTAGGTCAATGTTGCTATTACTGAGGTGCAGCAGGGTCTTGAGTTGGTCAACCATTTGAACCAAGCTCTATTTGAGATTGAGGCGAGATCGCAAGAGCTCATTGAGGCCAATGCTTGAGCTATGGATCAAATCGCATCACTCGAGAATGAACTTTGGAGGACATGGTTGTAGCTCATGGTGCTTGGAGAGAGAATGATCGGCTTAGAGGTAAGCTTTGATTCATAGTGGATCTGGGTGCCAGCCAGGTGCTTGCGCCACACAGACCAGGAGGTCCCTGGTGCTAGGAAGGTCTTCCGGTTAGGCAAGAGGCATAGGTAGCACTTTGTATCTTGTGGGGCCACTAGATGCCTTTGGATGTACATCTTAATCTTTCAATGAGACAGCTAGATCATTTTGATCATTGTTGCCGATATTTTTATTGCTTATGATGAGCTTCTTTTAATGCTTTGTTGCTCATTGACTAAGCATCAGTGCTGTTGGGGATGATTTGGGATTGTACATCGGATTGTGCTAGCTCATGCTAGAGGAGGTCGTGGCATAGGGGAGATGTGGTTGCCGGCCAAGCCTTACGGCTATTGTTGTTGGGATTTCATGAATGCATCTAGCTGGTTGTGCTCACCCCTACCAAGAGGAGGTCGTGGAGTTGAAAAAATGTGGTTGCCAGTTAAGCCTTAAGGCCATCATTGCTCGGCTTTGGCGTAGCCTAGACGTTGCTCGCAAGAACTCGTCGGTGCTGGGTCCTATTAAAGGACGTCGTGGCTTTCATGTGTTTGCTCCTAGTCCATCGACCGTCATCGACTGATGGTGCTTTCGCCTTCGAGAGGAGGTCGCCACACGCTTGTTATTAAAGACCCCTAAGGTTTTATCGCTTGGCCGCATAGGGACCGAGTTTCAAATCTGGCCGCGTATAGGCCACTTAGTGTGGGATCGAGGTTCAAAATCCACCATGTATGGGCCAATTGTTACGGGACTGAGGTTCAAATTCGATCATGTATGGGCCACTCAATATGGGACCAAGATTCTTTGACCGTTCGTAGGTCAAGTTACAAGCAAACGAGTGTTCATCTGACTTAGGGGTAATTTAGGTTGTCTGAAGTTATGAAATGATTTGCAGCCACTCGCATGAGCAGATAAAATGACTATTTCATTAATAACAGCATGATTCAAGTAAGCAGTATGATGCATGGAAGACTTACCTGGATTCAGTGCGGAATCATCGTAGGTGCTTGCGATGGATGGCATGCTATGCCCTTGGGACCAATTCACCGTCCTGGGTGCACAGCTGGTGTGCACCGCTTTAGAGGGTCATCAAGTCACTTTGGCGGCGCTCTGGGGCTATAGCCTCTATGTTCCATGGGACTTGGTCTTCCACCATGGATTGGTTGGGTGGCACCTTACTGCTACACTTGATGGTCCAACGGCCCATGGCTTGGGTTTCATTATCGATCAATAGGGCCTCGGGCAACCCAAGCTAGTATGGCACTTGGCTAGGTGATGCTTGTTGTGATGCGATGGGTAGTAGGTTGAGCATATCGAGCCCTCCACTACGAGAATCACGATAGCTCCTGTGGGATCAGTTGTTATGCCATGGGTTGATGAGAGGCATTGTCGCGAGGGTTGCCTTACTGAGCCCCCAGGTCGGGGCTCTCTCCCCAGCAAGGGATTGATATGGTGCTTGTCGGCACTGCAATAGTCTTTTTTATGGGTGGTATGTTCGTCGATTGTTTTCAAGAACAGTGCAGGCATCACTGCTCTAGGCCTATGGATTAGCCTTTTGACCTAGGGTCGTAGCAAGCACGCTTTGCTCTGGAGGATTGCAGAGGCCAGGAATGGTCCCTATCAGCAGTGTAACAACTATTCACATCGGTGGTCTCATGTCTGTGCCCTCTACACTTTGAAAGGCAGGATTCACTTGATTGAGCTGATGCAGCATGAAGCAAGCGTCTTTTGGCTAGGAATGCCATCTTTAGGGAACTGAGTGCTCCGTTGCCCTCAAGGACATTCTAGCCTGCTGCCTATTGCACTTGGCGCACTGGTAGTATCTTCTAGCATGGCGCATTGCATGCAAGGGGCTGGGTCTCTTCCACACCTGGGGGCATTCCAACCTATTGACTGATTACTGTTTGGCTTAGAGGTGTGTCCGATTAATGGGTGACTTTAAGGTGTGTCCGATTGAGGGGTGGCTTTGAGATGCACTCAACTAGGGGCGGATTCGAGATATGCTCGACTAAGGGGCAGTTTAGAGATACGCTTGATTGAGGGGTGTCTTGATTTCCAATGTTGGGCCCACGCTGTTGATACGCAGCCTGTAGGTTTTGTGTGGACTTTGGTCGGTGTGAAGGAAGCATCTTCTGGCGGAGGATGCTGCATATAGGGGTTGAGTGCTCTGCTGCCCTCAAGGACATTCCAACCTTTTGCTTGCTATACTTGGTGCACTGGCGGTATCTTCTAACGTAGGACACTACATGCAAGGGGCTGAGGGCACTACTGCCATTGTGGGTGTCCTAGCCTACTTCCAACACTGTTCTATGAACTTGCGAGGCCCTGGGGGTTTAGCCAAGTGTAGGAGTGATCCAAGTGGAACACTAAATTAGAGCTTCGAATGCAAGACTCTTGGATCAATTTTTGGATACCGCAAGGAGAAAGTGGGAACTGCATCCCCGTCATGATTGGTGACCTTGTCAAGTTGGTGGAGTGCCAATTGGCATTATGCGAAGCTTCTTCTTAGGCAGGGGATTCTTATCGTCATGAGAGTAGCATGGATCACGCCATTGTAGGCTTTCATTCCATATTTCGTGACTTGGTTGGCCCTTCAACTGCAGCAAGGACTTGTCACTCGTGCCCGCTTGAGCCCTTAGGTCATCAAGCCACTAGATCTTCTAAGGATGCAAACTCTCTCCGATCGCTTAGAGGTCGAAGGGTGAGCCCCCAGCGTTGCTTCTTCGAACGGGTGCTGATGGCCTGGGGTCCATATGGTTAGGATAACCGGTTAGGCATTTGGCGGTTGCATGCTTAGGGCTAGTCATCCGTCCACATGGCTACTTGATAGGGGGTCATCGCCTTTGGCGGCGATGTCTTCGGCTGGTGCATTGGCTCGTACCCAAGATGCTAACCATGTTTATTCTTGTAGGTATAGTGGTAGACTTTTTAGTCATTCTCACAGTGGCACCAATGATGTGTCCTTGGATCGAGAATGTTGAACGGGTTAGATAGCTACTCGATTTTTCTTGGCGAGTGAAACTGTCACGTCCCATGTTCTTATATCCTTTATTAACCTTATTAATATATATTATCCTTTTTACTCAACAATAATATTTGTTATAATCAAAAGGACATGTGCTTACCTTTTTAATCATCTATATATCACAACAACCATAATACACAGGATCTAAAATAATGCCACATCATCAATAGCTCTGACATCCATTCAATTATAATATAATATCAGTTTCGTGATAAGAAAAAATGCCAACTAAAATCCCAAACTGATCTTATAAAATTCTATCAAAACTTACATGACAATCATATAAAATTAGTGAACACTTCTAAACTATTATTACTGAAGATATACATTCATGAGATGCTTATAAAATTGCAAGTTCATACATCATCACCAAAATTAAACTAGTTACAGCATTACTAATTACCGTATAACTAATGGTTTTTCTTTACTTTTGGTCACTAGGCATGAACTCTTGCGAAGCATTTGAAGGGAAAGAAAATAGTAACAGAGTGAGCCAAATGCTCAGTAAGATTATAATAATCAAGGACATACATATTTTTATCGAAAAATATAATAGAAAGGAATGGAAGTCGTGATACATGTAAAAATACATATATACTTTCAAAGCAATTTTCATGATGCAATTAACTTTTCTTGTTTTTCTTATACATTTTTCTTCTTATTTTTCAATACATTCTTACCTTACATATCTTGAGGAATTAGGGCTAGTAGACCTTACCAACTAATAAAGTGTTTGATCGATATTTGGATTGCGTTCAGTCTACATAATCAAAGGCCTTATTCATTCTCCTTATTTACATTCCGAAAACAGGATAGATTGTATTCACTCTACACAAATCAAAAGTCTTAACTTCCTTATTTACATCCTGAAGAAAGGATGGTATTACCTATTGTCTCCCGGTAGATGGGGCCTAAATTGCTTAGCAATACTTATTAAGATAATGATTTACACTATAATATTTTAAAGCAAACTAGGGCATACTATCATCTGAATAAAAATCTTTGATTTGGTTTCTTTACTTCTTTAAAATTTCTTAGTGGAGGCTTCTTATTCTTCTTACTTCTTCTTCTCAGTTTTCTATCTCAGAGAAAATTCATATTTCCATGGTATCATATTAACTTCTACTCATGCATAACATATCATATACATTTATAATAAAATTATGATAAAGCATAACGTATATGTCCATAATAAAATCATATCAATGCATAATATAAAAATAATTTTATATAAATTTTGACATGTATTGGACTTATTTTTAGACAACATATTATTTGAATTTCGGTCCATCAATTCCATAATTTTACCGGTTTACTAACTGGTTAGTTTCCTTATAATTTTCCTTAACCGGTTTGATTACAAAGTCGGTTCATAGAATAGTTTGGCCTTTTATAATATTTTTTTGATTTTATCACGTAAGCCAATTCACTATTATCCATAAAATAAGTAGCCAGCTTATCATTTTAAATAATCATAAATAAACTGGTTCACTTAAAATTATATGCTAAATTTAGACTGGCTGTTGAAATCGGTTCAGTTTACTATCTTAAAATGTCATATATGATCGGTTATCACTTATTTTTTGACCGATTCACCCATTTTTAGCAAAACTGTCAAACTGGTGCAGTGGCTTGTTCAGTGGCAGTGTCCGGTTCTGGGGTTAGTTCCATGACCAATTCAATCCAATTTCATGAGCCATTTTGTTACAATATCACTAAGAGGTTTAACTTGGTGGTCACTAAATTTGGTCGGGTTTGGAAATCATTTGGTCACCAGTTCAGCCAGATAACAGGAGCTAATTCTGCTACTAATTCTGGCTTCAGGATTTTAGATGGTGTGTTACTAAACTTAGGCCTGACTCAGTGGTCAAATCACCATTAAAAATTATTTTATTTGCATTTTCAGAATAAGCACATAATTTTGGACCGGTTCATATAAATTTTTTAATTTTTTCTTACCCAATTCAAACTTAGACACTAATCTTGGTGCTGAAATCAGCATCCTGTTACATTCTGGCCGATTCAGTGGTAGTTATCTTTCTATGGGCCGAACCTGTTAGATTTTTAAAAGCAATTTTAGCATCAATTTTATGACATATTGCCTATTCATTAAAGTGTCATAATTAAATTTTGTGGAGTTTGAGCTGGTCAAAAACTTAGTGAAAACAACAGCTGAAAATTAGTGGCAACAACTGCTCTGTTTCCAGCTGGCTCAATCTACTAGTCATCTTTGTTTTTATTGAACCGGTCGATTTTAAGGGGAATTATTTTTCTACAAAAATATGATGATTTAGTTAACATCTTAAAGTATTTTCACTATAAATTTCATGAGATGAATCGATCATATATAGTATGTAAAAATTGAAACAGCAGCAAAGTTCAGCAAAGTTCAGTAATAGATTTTGTATATGGTATGATTCTGATTTTTGCCTAATCTAACATGGTTATGGCATGAATTTTGAGTATTGAAATAACAATACTCAAAGATAACATCAAGAATTTAATAACAAATCAAAGAGGTAGGAGTATTCTTACCTGATTTAAAGTAGAATACTTTTTAAAACTCCTTCACCAAACTCCTGAGTAGCTTCTCTTGGTTCAGTTTCTCAACCCGGTTTGGCCTATCTTTTCTCCCTTTTCTCTCTTTGATTTTCCCCAATTATTTTTGTGGATTTTTTTTGTTTTATTAGTTCCCTAAAATGATGAGTAATTGGCTGGAATTTTTGGTGTTGCCCTCTGTCCCATAATGTTGCAAATTCTCAGCTGCCCAAGCCATGCAAAAGTACTAATATATTGCTCCCTCCTTAAGCCACTTGTTGGTATTTCATTGGTGGTTAATTTTGACTATAATAATAGGTGTTTTAATCCTCAAAGTGCCATATGTCCCTCCCAATTTTTGGCCAAGCAAATTATTTTTTATTCAACTAAAATTAGTGGGGTGTACTGAAATCAACACTTGCTGATTTCCTTGGCTGCCGTGGGTATGTGGGTGTTTCTTGCTTGATTTCTTTTGAATTTGTTACTCATTATGATGCTACCATATGTGTGTGGAGGTTCTTATGCCATCTGTGTGTTGAAAATTATTGGAAATTCGGAAGAAAAGTGGGGCTGCCGAGGAGTTGCTGTCTTGTCAGGTCCTCTTTGCTAAATTTTGAGGATTTTATCTAAGCGTGAGTGAGTTTGTGTGTTGGAATATATATAATTTTACTTGATTAATCTAATTTATATTATATTCAATCAATAGTCTAAATTCGATTATTAATCGGGTACAATTTCGGTGACCGGGCCATCTTATTGTCAACTGAAATTAATTTAATTGTTAATCGATTGAGTATTCGTTAATCGAATTACTTCCCTATCATTGGTTTTATTTTTTATTAATCAAAATTAAAGTTGGTTTCATCAAATAAATTTGTATTACATTTGGGGGTAAGTTCCTAGATTCTAGATTTTTATTATTCATTGATCTTAATTTTTTACATATTAGTTTAGCTTATCGAATTATGAGAAATCTTAATCCTTACACAAATTGGAGTCGATCAAGTCCTCGTTGCTTTGAATTTGGATCCTACATAATACAACTAACAAACAAGAGGTCAAAGGATGGTGGAAACTCACTCCCTGATATATTTTTCGATACTCAAGTTAGAAATCTTTTTATAACGATGAAAACATAGGAGAATGCAAGCTATGTATGCATAGATACATATAATCGAGAATTGAATGTTTAGGTGTGCTCTACTGGGAGTAGCTTACCGATGCGCTCGACTAAGGATGACTTTGAAATGTGCCTAGCTGAGAGGTGACTTAGAGAAACAAAGGAATTGGCTCCTCAGAGTACACCTAGCTTGGGGGCGGCTTGGAGATCTAGAGGACTGTACTTGACTAGGAAGTAGCTCAGAGATGTGGAGGACTGATCTCCTGTTGAGTTCACCCGGCCAGGGGGCGGCTTAGAGAGATGGAGGATTGAGCTCTCGCTAAGTGTGCTCAATTGAGGGGCGGTTTAGGGAGATGAAGGATTGAGCTCCTATTGAATGTACTTGGCTAGGGGTGGCTTAGAGAGGTAGAGGACTAAACTCTTATTGAGTGAGTCCCGGCTAGGAATGGTGTGACGAAACGGATTATTTTTTTCTCATAATCTCCGTCAATAAATAAATAAAATTAATACGCAAAATTTTAAAATATTGAATTTTATAGAAATTTTAGTGGAGTTTTCTTTATAATTGGACCAATAATCATTTATACAACCTACATAATTAAAACTTGTACAAGCATATAAATCCTCAAACTTCAACATTCAACACAATACGTACACAGGACCGATAAATGTCATATAATCCATAACTCCAATAAAGTATTCACAATTACCATATTGGATCTAAATAGATATGCCACCTAGGCCTAAATAAATCTATAATCAAATAATAGTGGAAGCAAAATTAGATACATCTACCACCTACGGAAGTATAACAAAATCTACAATAATACATAACATATCATGCCACATTCTATTATACAATATAAATCTAATTTAACTATTTTCATTCTATTACATTAAACAGATACAAAATTATAAGTCCTCAAAATCTAGTTAATCTCTTTAGCTTATCTCCCGCCTTACTTTAACTAATCGGGCGTCAACTCGTAACTCTCATCTAGAAGGAAGAAAAGTAAGAGTGAGCTAATAGCTCAATAAGTACATCAAGTTAAGACAATAATTAATGATAACATAATTTAACAGAAAAGGTACATGTAAATAGGAAAGGAATGAATATACAGAATTTGATTAGGTATGCTTGGGTGTAATTTACTTCCCTTTTTCATTCTTATTTTCTTTAAGACATTACATAAGTATAATCATTTATCTTTGCGGATCCGGGCTAGTGGACCCTACTAACCAAATGGAGCGAATAATTGAGGATAGATTGTATTACGCACACAATTAAGGCCAGAAACAGAACAGAAACATCTCTTCTTGCGAAATCAGTACAGGATTACCTCCCGAAGGTAGGTCAGACACAGTTGTTCTACTCTCTAGGTTAATGCCCTGAGGAAGGACGGATCACGTATAATTTCATGGATGGAATTATTCTCGATTACCATCATAACACTCCAAGGCATGTCCCTAATATCACCCGTTACAATAAGCGGTTAGGATAATTCCCTTAAGCTTCCACTGTTATACTAGTAACATGCCTGAGGGCGTTACCCATCAGAAATATCAATGCGGATCTTAGTTTTATAATTATTTATTCCTTTTGAGGGAGGTTCTATCAGATTCTTTTCACATATATCTCCATCTGGGAGATCATAGCAGATTCTTTTCATAGATGTCTCTATCTGGGAGATCATATTCATCAAATTTTCCTCCAATTGTTCATGTACTTATTTTCTTGCTTGCGGATTTTAGTCTTTTTATTATTTTACTTTTATAAGAATATCATAAACAGAAGAGAGATTTGGAATTCTTACCATTGAAGAGCAGATTAACTTTGAAAGCTTTCAGATGCGGATTTCTTTCACCAACGCATATATCGGAGCTTCCAGATTATTCGATTGAACTTATACAAACATACATACCATTTGATTAGCAGTTAAACATAGAAAAATTATGCAATATATTGTCCAAAATCCTCGAGTGAACAGTACCCGTGAATAGTGTATATGAATAGTGCACCGATGTATATATTGATTTATTCTCAAAATTTGGACATCCAACAAGTAATTTGTTGAAGTCAAGACAGGGGTAACTATAATCCCAAGTCAATTTGTATATTAAACTCCAAATCAAAGCTCTAACAGTGTCCGGACACAAGTTAGGGGCTTCGCTAACGAAAATTCATACATAACCACAAACTTGGATGCCCAATCGACGAATTAACTTACCCAACTATGGATAATCATATTCTAATCCAAAATTAAGCAAAAGACCCCAAAATCCGTGGGTTACATGACCGGGCATGGGGGTTAGGGTTTACGTCTTCTGAATCCTTATCAATACTACAAATTTGGAAACCAATTTAACATATATGCATGTTTAGGAATTGAGAATCATAAAATATAAACTTAATCAGTATTGAAATGAGGATACTCGAAGAAAATAAGACAAAAGTATAAGAAAATAAAAGAGGAGGGTATAAGTGTACTTGCCTCGACTCGATCTATCACCTTTCTAATTGGCTCTTGGACAGAATTGGACACGCGGGCCTCCATCTCCCCTTCTCTTTCTTCCTCTTCCTTCTCTCTCTCTCTTTTTTTCTTCTGGAAATGAAAACTGGCTGAGAGAATAGCGCACGTAGCGCTTTTATTCGATGAACCGGCGCTCGAGCGCGCAGCGAGTGTGCATCGGGTGCGCTTGGTTCTGGAAATGGAGCTCGAGCACATAGCAAGGGTGCCTCGGGCACCCCTTTTCTGGAATCAATGTTCGAGCCTATCTTGAGCACGCGTTGGGTGTGGGTCAGGCCTGATGCCGACCGGCAGCGTGCCAGCTTTGCGTTTTAGTCGTCCAGAAACCTGTTTCGACTTCTCTAACCTAATTTTTCACATCCTTTTTAATGATATAATCTTAATAAGCCATGATCATCACAATTTAAAGCTCAAAATCTTATTTATAGCTTAACTTTTTCACGGTTTACAATTTTGGTTTCTGATTTACCAGTTCTGGATCTTTGGGCCTTTCAGACCGATTCCTCCCATACCCTTTTGACCACAATTCACCTATTTTAACTTAATTACCTCCCAATTACCATATTTTAAATATGCAAAACCTCACCATCCATATTAACCATATTTTGAAAACCGATACCTTATAGGGTCCAACTACCTCTTCTTACTTTCAAACTCAATTTTTCACATTTTAAACCTAATCCTTGATCATTATTAATTCAATTATATCCTAATTATCATATTTTAGAACTCAGGTCATCACAGATGGCTTAGAGAGGTGGAGGACTGAGCTCCTACTGAATGAGCCTAATTAGGGGGCTTCTTAGAGAAGTGGACTAAGCTTCTACTAAGTGAGCTCGGCTAAGGGGCAGCTTAGAGATCTGAAGGATGAAGCTCTTACTAAGTGTGCCCGACTAGGGGCAGCTTAGATAAATAGAGGACTTGGTTACTAAGAGTGCACCCGACCTTAGGGTGGCTTGGAGATTTAGACGACCGGACTCTGAAGAGTGCACTCGGCTAGGGGGCAACTTTGGGATGTGAATGCGCTTTTGGGAGAGCAGCTATCTAGAGGAGGAAGGAACTTCTGGGTGTTGATGATGGAGGGAGGAACACCCTCTGAACTCCTCTTTGCTTGCCTTTGCCTCGTTACTACGAACCATCTTCACTATCTTGGCGACGTAAGAGGTTGGAGCTGAAGTGGTGCCTTCACAGTCACGAGCTAGGATCGGAGGGCTGCTCTGAAGTTGGTGGTGCTCTAGCTTTGCCAGGGTTGCCCTTTGAGCTGAGCGAGGAGATGCGAGGGTGAGGATGCTTTATTTCTCTCTTTCTCTGTCGAGTTCCTTCTCTTGAGGCTTGGGCATGGCTTGTGCCATTGTCAGGGGGTAGCTCCTGTTTGAAGGAGCCAGTGGTCTCATCTCTCTTGGCTTTTTTTGAGCTCTGTCGTGGGATGTGTGTCCTCCTTCTTTTTCTTCTTTGGGCTCAGAGCTCCCTTTTTCTCCTTTGTATGCTCTTGGGCATGTCAGGGTCCCGCTTTCTCTTGTAAAGGGAAGGCAATTTATAGGCCGGAGCTAGCTCACGTGGGTTTCTGCGCTAGCCTACGATCATGGGCACTTGACAAGGTAACCATGGCTGTCGGCGAATATTATTTCCTTCTTTAGGTGATTCCCTAACTGCAGTTATGGTAATTGTCTTTTGGGGATGATTCGTTGAGTTGTGCCTGCTATTCTGGGTGGCACGTAATTTCTAGGAGCAAATTTTCGTGGTTGGCACTGATAGGTCAGGTTGTCGAGCGGCCGCTGCAACGTGTGCATTGGCAGGGGCTCGTGGGCTGTTTGCTGAGTTGGAGCCGATGGGCAGTGGCACATGGGCGGGCCTCCCAGACTTAGGTTGCTGAGCCATGTGGGCTGAGTTGCACAGGCTGCTTGGTGGGTCTCCCATGGCCTTACTTGGGTTTGGATGAATTTCTGATGGATTGTCCATCTGCTACAATTCAGACTTTGAGCTGGCTCATGGTATCAGATACATTAAATATATAATCAATTATCAACTATTCAATACTTAGCTCCATGTCTTATGCACGAATTAAGAGCTACGAGGGTTTCGATTGAAACCGAACAATATGAACTAAATCTAAATTTTATTAAATCCAAATACTAATAAGGATATAGATTCCGTTGAACCTATTTTAATAGAGGTCATAATTATATGAAATATTGTAATAATATCATTCAATGTTATTTTATCATCAAGAACTAATGACTACGTGCCTGCCACTAACATCAGGTAACATCTATCTGGCAGTTGAATTTGCAAGTTTGATAAACGACTAACTTTATAATATCATAATATATTACCATCTTTTATATATAAGAATTAAACTCAACTCATATGATCAACGTATGGTATGATCCCAAAAGGATTATTTTAATAATAATTAATTAAATTAAATTAATATATTTTTGAGGTTAATTAAGATCTTGGGCTAAAAAATTAAGTTAAAAATTAAAATAAATTAGACTGAGTGGTACTTGATGTATATTTGATCCACGCATAAGTATATTTTAGATAAAATGATTGCATTTGATATGCTCTTTAGTAGCACACATGCATACCTAGACCAAAATATTGGCTTCTGAAATTTTTATATCTTACGTGCGCTTAAATTTTTACATAACTGTTCATACATTTTTATATTTAAAAAAAAGTTGATGAAATTAGGTAAATTGTTCTTGGTTTTTTGAGATTTCAACACAATTGGCTTTGCTTGTCTTCAAATTATGCATTAAAATTTCTACCTATTCATAACTTTTACTTTATTATATATGCATGTTATATATTTGAAGAAAAATAAATAAATGAAGACTCTACAATACTTTTGATAAAGGAAATTATTTTCTTTGATATGAAAAAAATAAAATATATTTTGACCAAATAAGAATTATTGTATAGAATTGATGGAATATATTTGGATATATTTTAATATATAATTAGTAAATCGAATGTTAAACTTAATATCCCCGAGTTAGAAAAGCGGTAATTAACCTTAATTATAGGGAATAATATACAGTGGACCTATTCATGGTCGTGAGTAATGGTGAATGGTTTTTGGTTATGTAGAAATAATCATCACCTAAATTTCAATATTCGTCCTTTGTTAATAAGATCCTCATCGATCATTGATCTTTATATATTAGTATGATTTTTGCATGAACATATATAATTTTACCATATTTGAATATTAATATACAAGTTTTACATGCTTATTCGAAAAAATAATGTTATTGATTATTAGTATATTTGATTTTTGCATGAACATGTACTTTTACATGCTTATTTGAAAAAATAATGTTATTGATATTTTAGAATTTTGATTTTGTCATTATCCTAATATATTTTGTTCGGTATAATCTCCATGTGAATATATATATATATATATCATATTGAGAATTAAGTTCATTTTTACTTTCGTTTTTAATAACCTTCTAGATCGGAGGGTTAGTAACTTGTAGGAGTATTAAACCAGGAGTAGGTTGTTCAAAAATTAGTTTAGATGCTGAATGTTTTAATATTATTTTGTGACCTAATTGCTCAAGATATTAACTTTTAATTTTTAATTATTTCAATTAATGTTGTATTGGGCCTCCACTAAAGATGATGGACACGTTTAAGTTTTATTAGTACTTTTGGAATTATTTAAGTTTGATGTTCTATTATTAGTTAAAATATTTTTTTCTTACTTATAATTTAAGGTGAAATAGTTGATGAAATTCAAAGCCATATTTGGGTGTAGCTTTTGAGTTTTGTGATTGGATTTTTTTTATTATATTGTTATTTATGCTGTTTAACAATACTTTATATAGGTTCGATTCTCAATGTCGATGTAAGTTTAAGTTACTGGAATAGACAATTGATTTTTGGGTTATAGTAAAAAAAAAGCCGAATAAGATACTAATGGATTATAGAATTGCATAATTTGGATATTTTGGGCCGAGGTGCAGGATTGTGATGAACAATGTTCCTGTTACCTCATCAAGGTAAACTCATAATATATTATTAACCGAACCTCAATAGGTATGGTTCTTTTTAACCTTGTACGCACATGAGAGTTCGGTGTAATTTCTTTGATAAGTCGGATCGTATCCACGGGGTGTCAATTTTTATACATGAAACTAATTTTGTAACTATTTTATATTAATAGAAGATTAAAATGTTGAATTGGTGAGAATTAGAATGCTGTAACAACTATCGTTCAACCACAAATTAGTTACAAGATATGAAATATTAAATAAAAAAATTAGAAATTGTGGAAAATTAACATGTTTATGATGGCTATACTGTTTGATAGTTATGGCGGAACGGATATTTTTTTTTATTCCGTCATTCATAACACAGAATAAATAGCCAGGTACCGTAACTTAGTACGTGCACACAGCTGGTCTAGCTACATCACAATATGTAAACACAGGATCACAGATGTCATCTAGAGCCTACACATGTTATCCATAAAATATGTAGCGGAAGTAAATCTAACAGCCTGTCGAAGCATTCAAACTCATTCCCATAAAATTCATTCATGCGCACATAGGCACAAGGATCCAATTTCAGAAATACATCTATTTAGATCATTACATCAACTGCTTCTTCCGTGGTAACTTCAAAAGTATGCTTCGGAATTCTTAAAATCTCTTAAACGGAGCTCTAGTCACTCCTTCTCATCAGGCACGAATTCTATAGTCTCATTTAGAGAGGGAAAATAAAAAATAGTGAGTCGAGGCCCAGTAAGGTACATGCAGGTATGTAGTAAAACATGTATATAGAATATAACTCAACAAAACAGATACTATTTCACATGGAGATACCTATGCCATAAGGAAGTGATTTATAACAGAAACAGGATGCAGACGTATACAGAACTATCAGAAAATAGAAACGGTTTTTGAAAATCAGAAATCAATGTACTCATATTTCAAAAAGTAGAAATCGGTCTTACTTCCACAATTTATAGAAAACTTATCTATTATCAGTAAAGGACCCTACCAGTAGACCCTACTAGGGGAGGGGGCGAATAATCGAGGATAGATTGTATACATCTCCTACAATCAACGGCAATAACAGAACAGAATGATCCCATCTCACGAGATCCTTCCCCTATCTAAGGGGGTGCCGGTCAGAACAAAACAGAAACTACCCTCCTATTATAACGCCCTGAGGAGGGGCGGACCACATATAACTCCATAGATAGAGTTATCCTCGATTACCACCATAACGTTCTAAGGCATATCGGAGAACCTAACTTAATTGCATATCAGTTTTGGATCCATAGTAACAGAAACATTTTCTTCTTATCGTTTACTGAAAGCTATTTTCAGTATCAGAAACATCATATTTTACCCTTCAAAAATTATGCACAGATATCACAGTTCGAGTCTTAAGAAGGCCGATTCAAAATCTCTTCTGTCCAAGTAAGAAGGACTTTACAATTCGTGTCATAAGGCCGGTTTTATTTTCTTTCAAAGGAAGGCTGGATTCATTTTCTTACACAGGAAAGATGAATTCATTTTTTTACAAAGAAAAGCAGGTTTAGATTTCATACTTAAAGTGGCCGGTTCATATTTTCATCAAGGAATGGCCGGTGCTCTTTTCACATCAAGGGAGCAGGTTTCATTTTCATGATATAAGGTTGGCCGGTTGTGATTTCATCTCACACAAGGCCGGTTTGTGGTTTCATGCTTTAAGGGCTGGTCTTGTTTGTATCATAAGGAAAGGCTGGTTGCGATTTCATCTCACAGAAGGCCGAACTTGATTCAATGCTTAAGGGAGGGCCAGTCTTGATTTAAAAAAGGGTGGCCGGTCTTGATTCTCTTCTCACACAAAAGCCGGTTGTGATTCTTAAGGTGGCCGGACTTGTTTCATCACTCAGGGGAGGGCCGGTTTGGATTTATCCAAGGGTGGAGGCCGGACCTCTTTTTATATTAAGGGAAGGCCGATCTTGTTTTAGGCTTAAGGGGACCGGTTGTGATTTCATGAAGTGGAGGCTGGTTTCATTTTCAACAAGAGGGGAGGCCGATCTTGTTTTCATGCAAAGGGGACCGATTTCGTTGTTATCATGCAAAATGGGCCGATTTTGATGTTAAACATACAAAGGCCGATTTCAATTTTAACATGCAAAGGCCGATTTCAATTTTTATCATGCAAGGGGCCGATTTCGATTTTAACATGCAAAGGGGCCGATTTCGATTTTATCAAGGATAAGCCGATTCAGATTTAGCATGCAAGTAAGACGATTCTGATTTTCACAAGGGTAAGCCGATTTAGATTTATCATACAAGCAGGCCGATTCTGATTTTCACAAGGGTAGGCCGATTCAGATTTAGCATGCAAGCAGGCCGATTCTGATTTTCACAAGGATAAGCCGGTTCAGATTGTGCAGGCAGGCCGATTCTGATTTTATCATGCAATGATGCTTACAATGTCGATTTCATTTTTAGTCAGAATTTTATACAATTTCGGTTTAAGCAGGAAACAGAAGGTAGAAAACAGAGAACATGAACTAACCATGAAATTCATCATACCGTAAATACAACTTAAGCAGTAACTTTAAAACGGTAAGCATTTTGAATCGGAAGGAGAAACACTAGCAGTTTTTCTTAAAACTGGACTTAGAAACGGGAGTTCTTAAAGCATGAACTTTTAAAATTGGGGTACACTTAGCAATATTCTTAAAAACAGAACTTAAAGAGTAACGTTCGAAATACACTTGCCTGATTGTCCACTCTAGCTGCCTCAAAGTTCTTCCCTCCTTCTTCGCTCCTTATTCTTCCTTCGTGCCAAAAACTCATACTCATCCCTCAACTGGAGCCTGGTATATAAAGAGGAGGGAGTAGGTGGAGTAAGTGAGGGTAAGTCACTTGTTCGGTACTTCTTTTCAGAGGGTAGGTGGGAGTAACTAGGTTAGTTTACTTATTCCATTTGGTCGTCGCCCAATTGGATTTTAACTAAATAATAAAGTTTGCTTTTGTCTTTAGTTGCCATTAGTTTATTCAGGCTAACTGCTTCTTATTAAGCCATTTTCTTGCCAACGTTTCACTCCTTGCCGGTCAACTTTTTCTTAAAACTGGTCAACTTCTTCAAAATTCGGTCAATATCTTCGCTCAAACCGACCAACATTTCCTTTCTTTTATTCAAGGCCGGTCAACATCTTTCAAAATCCGGTCAACATTACAAATTCTGGTCAACCTTACGCAAAATCCAGTCACCTTTACTCCAAGTCGGCTAACCGGTCATCATCATCCGATTAAATTTCTCTCATTATTTACTCCGGCCTCTTGTACTCCTATGAAGTGGTTCGGCCTTCTAGTGGCACAAGGCCACTCCGATTTTCAGTAATAATATTTTATTCCGATTTTAAGCCTTTTTGATTTTGAGATCTCACAACAGCAGCAGAAATTAAAATATAAAAATTACAGTGTGGAAATATAAAAATAAAAGAGTAACGGTGATTCAATCATTCAAATCTCAGAATAAAAAATGACAATAAATAAAATACAAGAACTAAATAATAGAAATATAAAATTGTAATAGCGGCGGTGGTTTTACAATCCAATGCTTAGAAAACTAAAAGACAAAAAATAAAGTGTAAAAAATTAAATAACAGAAATATAAAAATATTAGCAGTTTGTAAAGGTTAGTCGTAACGTGTTGATTTTTACAGTGCAACGTAAAATTCCGATACTCAGATATCAACCCAAAACTAAACTAATTGATGAAAATAAAAGACAAACGGTATGATATTGACTGAGTCGAGCTAATTTGGAAATGAACTTCATATTAAACCAGGATTCGTAGGTACTAAATGATGGATATTGATCAAACCTATTATACTAAAATATTAAATTTGTTGAACCAAGAAAAAAACTAATGCCTTAAATATTAACCAAACTTTTTCTCCTCTATTTTTCTCTCTCTTCCCTGCCTCTTTCCCTCTCTCTCTCTTTTTCCTTCTATTTTTCCTTCCTTTCTTCTTTTGTTGCTTTGCTTTTCTATCTGTTTTTTTTTCTCTCTCTCTCTCTCTCTCTCTCTCTCTCTCAATCTCTCTCCGTTTTTTCTTCTCTTTTTCATTCCTTTCTTCTTCTACCTTTCGGCAGATTCACCTCATGCTTCTTCCACCTTACAACAAACCCACCACCATATCTCTCTCTCCTCACTACTTACTCGACAGACCACTCTCCAAATCCCGCTTCTGCCTTATGGCAGACTCGCTTTCTTTTTTAAGCTGCGCCTACTTCTGTTTTTATAGAAGAGAGGGGGAGATGACGATAATCATTTTTTTCCTTTTTTTACTCCCTCTGCCCTGCTTCTCTTTTAGATGCTTCGCATGCCTCTACTTTTCTTGCATTTTGTCTGCCAGACACTACCCCACCTGCAATCTCCTTCTTTTCCTTTTTTTTTTCTTTTTTTTTCTTTTCTTCTACTTTGATCCGACGCTTTCTTCCCCATTTTTCTTTTTCTGTTTTTCTTTTTCTTTTTTAATATATATATATATATCCTTTTTTTTTTTTTTTTTTTTTTGAAGATATACATATATTTTAATTTTTTAAAAATTTGACTTTACTTATCTTCTCCGTACTTCTTCAATTGGCTGAATAGATTGATGACATGAAAACTCCATATGGTCCATTTGAATACTTTTATTTCAAAATTTCTTCTTTAAAAAATAAAACTTATATAATTAAAATATATATTTTAATTATGTAATATAAATTAAAATTATTACAAAATAATAATAAATAAATATAAATATAAATGTAAAATTTAGTGTTCATCACACCCCACCCCATTCTTTGCTAGTCCCTTAGCAATGTGGAGAAAAAATAGATGATATTAAAAATAAATAAAATACCACTTTTGTAGGTTTCATGATTGAATTTAGTGGATGTAACAAGCCTTTAAACCCCTATGTGGTCTTAGTGGAAGAGTTAAGTCTCGTGAGGATTTCTAATGATGATACCCATAAATATCTATGAATATCTTAAAACACATGTCAATCATACTGGTATTAAAAAAATTAATAGGATGAATATAAATATTAAATATTATTAATTTTGTTGTCTTAAATCTATCATAAAGAGAGTTCAAGTGTGTGTGTTTATTCCATCCAAACCCATTAAGTATAGATATGCATGTTTCGCATTTCTAGCCTTGATTTCAAAATTTTACCAGATATACACTCATGAAAAATTTGTTAAACTCATAGGCTGCACTCAAGAGTTGTGTAAATAAGAGTAAGTGTAGTGAAAAATCAAGTTATTCAACTCTTATAACGAAAGACATAATTTATATGGAGACTTGATAAAATTTCATGAAAAGAAATTTATTTTCAAGACTAATCAATGTAATTAGGAAAATCCTTAATTTATATTATGAGTTATGTTCACTAAGGTCCTTTTAGGTTTTCACCGATTATAATAGAGTTAAATATTTATAGTTATAAGAAAGTGATAAAAATTTTACAAAGAAATGCCTTAATCAACAAAGACTTATCCTCTCTTTCCAATATAAACATTCCCCATTTTATTTGTTTTTTTTCAAAAACCACATCAAACAAGAAATTTTGTTTTTCTTCCTTATTTCACTTGATTTTCTTGAGTATTTTTTAAATAATCATATTTTCAAATTAAGAAGAATACAAGAAATGAAAAATAAATTAACAATCAACTTTTGGATTATATGACGTCTCTTTTTCTATTTTTTTATTTTTGAATACAAAATAAAATAAAGTTCAAATCTGTCACCATTTTTGTTATGGATTGCCTTTCTCCAACTTATATCCATGAATACTTATGCTGTATTATATGCAAGTATAAATAATATATATATTCATAATACACATGATCCACTTTATCGCCACATCATAAGTGGCTCCAATACTACATAAATAAAATATAGTGTCGGATTATTCTGAGATGCTTACTAAGAATCCAATTTATTATCATAAAGTTTCATAGAAGTATAAATAATAACTGTAATAACAAATCACGGAAGTATAAATCCATGTTAATTTCATTACAAAATCCATTACATGGTTTATACATTCACTACTTTTTCAACAAAATACATTAAATACATAAGCCTAAACTATTCTGGCATTTACTCCTGCTCATCGAGTACCAACTCTTGATTGCCATCTGAAGGGTTAGAAAAAATAGTAAGAAAATGTGTCAAATATTTAATAAGGTATATATAAGTAAAGACATGCATATTTATACTTAAAATAAATATATAATTCAGAGGAATGAAATCATATGAAACATACATGAACTTTTATCTTTTTTTAACTTTTTCTTCTCTGAGCCTGAATTTTCATTTATTTTTAAGGATTAAGGTTGGTAGGCCTTACCAGCTAACGAAGCGATCAATTGAGGAAAGAATTGTGTATACTTCTATACAATTTAAGGCCCGACCCTCCTATTTAGAATCCAAAGGTGGACGGTATGCTTTTAACCTAATATACGGGGCATAACTTATGCCATCAAAAGTTTCCCCATGACAAGGGGTAATCTTTGAATTTTCATTGTAATATCCTAAGGCATTTCAGAGAATATTACTATTAAAAATGATTCATTAGTCCAGTTTCTTAACCAATTTTCAAAACTTTATATGGAAGCTTTTGGCTTATTCTCAATATTTTTTTCTTAATTTTCTCCACTTTAAAAGGAAATACTTCTCATTCTTGGAACTTACAAAGTTTCGATATAATTTTCCATAATATCGAACATATGACCACAAAAATGAGATAACTCAAAACAAATCGTAAATATAACAAAAATAAATATATTTTTCGGCTTCGTAGCTTTAACCTTAAGCTTTTACATATATTAAAATTTAGATTTAACATGTGATATATTCGGCTAATTCGGTTACCGGTTCAGTAGTTTGTTTGGGGCTAACTCGTGTTAATTCCATCAATTATTTTTTTATACAATTTTTTAAGGACACGATTATCAGTTCATGACTGATTCAATGGTTGGTTCAAGGGTTGGTTCATACTGATTTTTTACTATCAATTTTCATCATTTTATAAACCGACTTGATAAATTGGTTCAATGGTTCATCACATATTTGTGAGCTGGTTTAAGGCTCAGTTCAGGGGCCAGTTCGAGTCTTTCTTTTACCGGTTAATACTTTAAGATTACCCCATAATATCCTAGTAAATTTTGGGTGCTGGTTTGACTTATTTGGGAACCGGAATTGAACCGGTTTAGTGGCCATAATTTCAGCATCCACTGGGAAGCTGGTAGCCTGTTGAAGCACCATCTAGGGTCCGGTTCAGTAATCTTTTCAAGGCATTTTGGGTGGCTGATTCACTGGTAGAGAGGTTAGCCTCAGTATATTATACTTTGGTTGGGCCAGCTGCCGGTTTAGCCGAATTGAGTTAGGTTCGGTTAATTTTTTCCAATCTACTAGATTTAATATCAACATGGATGCTAAAGGGCTAGTTTTATTATTATTGGTTTTATGGCCGATTTGAGACCGGTTCTTGACCAGTTTTGGGAGTCCTCTTACAGTTAAGAGAGTCATTTTTAAGAATTTGTCCAGTTCATGGCCGGTTCAAGCTAATATTTCAGCCTCTTTGGGTTAATTTTGTAACTGGAGATTCTGCATCAGTACTTTCTAATGCGGCCCATTTCTGTTTCTGTTTTGGTGACCAATTCATGACCGGTTTAGGGCCAATTTTTGCAATGTGATACTTTAATATCACCATAAGGTGTATAAGTCACTATGGCTGCTGGTTCAGCCAACTTGTGGCTTGGTTCATAGGCTGTAATTTTAGATATCAGCCTGACTACTGAGGTTAGCCCAGTTGCTGATGAGAGACTCGGTTTAGTGACTGGTTCAATCCATTTTCTTGAGCCGATTTGTCATAGCATAAATAAGAGGTTTAGCTCATTGGTCACCAAATTTGGGCCGGTTTGGAGACCATTTGGTTGCCGGTTCAGCCGAACTATAGAAGTTGGTTTAGCTACTGATTTTAACTCAAGAATTCATTCGTGCATACCTCATGTTAAAATGATAATATGATAAAAAAATATTAGACAAATTAAGTATTAGAATAATAATATTTAAGGATTTAATAATAAGCAGTAGCAATTAAAGAAAGAAATTTGAATACACTTGCCAAAATATTTAGCTAAACTCCCTTCCTTCTATTTCCTTCGGTTTTGCCCCTCAACTTCCCCTCTGTTTCTTTCTGTTTTTTTCTTTCTTGTCTCTCGGTTTCCTTCTCTTATTTCTTCCTCTCTTCCTCACACGCCTATTATACAAATTTAGAGGCATGGAGCTGATTCACCAAACTTGTCAGCACCTCCTAAAACTGCTTCCTAATTTCAGCCGAGTGTCCCTAATCAGCATGTTGAATATTCCCTCACTTTGCTGGTTTGTTGGCTTAGCATTTTTCCTAGTGGAGGGCTTTCATTGGTGGCTAAATTTTGGTGATTTAGGCTGCTTATACTGGTTGTGGTAAGTTGCTCCTTTTGCTAAAATTTTGGAGCTGTTGTGGCCGTGGAGAGCTACTGCTACGTGGGAAAGTTGCTGCTGCCGTGGGAAAATTTGCTTCAGCTGCTGGAATTGTAGAAGTTTGCTGAAGTAAGCAGCCGTGAGCTGCTTTTACTTCCTCTGGATTTTTGCTAAGTGTTGTGGAGTTGCCGCCCATTTTGTATATTGGCTGGAGAAGTCCTAAATTTTAGTGTTGTAGCTGCTTCCGGGTTGTACATGCTGGAGCAATTCTTGATTTTTGCTGTTGCCATGCCACCCTTACTGAATTTGGCCGCGCCCTTTGCTGCATTTTTAATTACATTGCTGCCCGAGTCCTTCCTCCTCAACTGGATTTTAATTCGGTTGCTAATCGAATCAATTTTAGTGGCTGAATTATCTTCTCATCCTTTGGAATTTATTCGATTGTTATTCGGGTCCATTAATTATGTTTAGTCTAGTCTGTTTGATTTAATTTGTGTCGTAACTATATCCTGAGATAAATATTAATATAATCAAATTCAATTCTTACAATCTTACCATCTTTATAAAAGTTTTGTCCTCGAAATTTAGGAAACTTACATACCTCGGGAGAACAAATGAGGTTACTTATTACGGATTTCCTCCTCCCGTTCCCATGTGGCTTTCTCATAAGACTGATTACACCACAGGATTTTAACCAAGGGAATAGTCTTGGTACGAAGCGCTTGGTCTCTTTGTCCCAGGATTTGCACGGGTTCTTCTGCTTATGACAAGTCTTCTTCGATTGTCAGTGGTGCATAATCAATGACATGGGTTGGATGGTGCACATATCTTTGAAGTATCGACACACAAAACACGTTATGGACCTCTGATAAATTTAGCGGTAAAGCTAATCGGTAAGATATCTCTCCGATCTTTTCCAAAATCTCGAATGGACCAATAAACCTTGGCTTTAACTTTTCTTTCATGCCGAATCTAGTTGTCTCCTTGGTCAATGATATCTTTAGAAAAACATAATCACCAACGTTAAAATGTAATTCCGACCTTCTCTGATCAGCATAGCTCTTTTGCCTATTTTAAGCTACCTTTAGATTTTCATGAACTAGTTTGATTTTCTTAAACGTTTCTGTAATGATGTCTGGTCCTAAGAATCGTCTATATCAAATTTCTTCCCAATGGATTGGAGACCGACATTTTCTCCCATAAAGAGCCTTAAATGGAGCATCCCGATACTTGATTGATAACTATTGTTATAGACAAATTAAGCTAACACGAAATAGTCATCCCAGTTGCCTCTCATTTTCAAGACCGAAACTCTCAACATATCTTCTAAAATTTAAATAGTCTGCTTTAATTGTCCATCAGTTTGCGGATGATAAGTGGTACTAAATTTTAGTTATGTTCCCAACTCCCGTTGAAGGCTTTCCCAAAATTTAGAAGCAAAACGTGGATCTCGGTTTGATAAAATGTACGTAGGTATACCATATAATCTAACAACTTCATTAATATAAATTCGAGCTAATTGCTCCTGTGAGTAAGTTGTTCAGATAGCTAAGAAGTGTGCCGATTTTGTGAGCCTGTTGACAATTACCTAAATAGTATTATGATTCTTGGATGTCCTCGGCAAACCCATTACGAAATCCATTATTATGTCCTCCTACTTCCAGCTTGGAATTGGCAATGGTTGCAGTAATCCAGATGGCTTCCTTCTCTCCACTTTGAGCCGTTGGCAAATTAGACATCTCCCTATATAGCTTACAATTTCTTTCTTCATGTTTCTCCATCAAAACATCCTCCTTATATCTTGGTACATTTTGTTAATTTCTGGATGAATGGTGTATCGAGATCGATAGGCCTCCTTCATAATTTCCTCCTTTAATCCTGATCATTCGGTACACATAACCTATCCCAGAATCTCAAGACTCTATCAGCACGAATACTAAAATCAGCCCGGGAGTCCTAAGTCAAATCTCCGACAATATTTGCTAAAAATGGATTCTTCATTTGGCCATCCTTAATCTTTTCCAATATCTCTGGTTGAAATTGAAGATATGTTAATATCATCCGATTACTCTTAACATACTGTTGAATATCACATTGCTTCATATTCTTTAACATTTTCATCTCTTTTATTTGCAACCTTGCTACAAAGCTCGTTCGACAGCTTAGGGTATTTGCTATTACATTGGCCTTCCCTGGTTGATACTGGATCTCACAGTCGTAATCTTTTAGAAAATCGACCCATCGCCTCTGCCTAATGTTCAGTTCCTTCTACGAAAACAAGTACTTCAGACTTTTATGGTCTAAATATATGTGAGGTCCCGGAATCGAAAATATGATAATTGGGAGTAATTAAAATGATAATAATCATTAAGAGGCCAAGCATGCATTGAAAAATGAGAGTGGAAAGTAAAAAAGTTGAAAAATATCCGAGTTCAGCAAATAGCAGGGTTGCGCCTATCGTGCGCTCGAGGTGCGGCAGTGAGCACAAAATGAAGTGCCTAGCCGCTCGCCATGCACCAGGGGCGCTTGAGTGGGCCCCTGACAGAAACCCCGCACTCGCCGTATGCTCGCTGGGAGCTCGAAGAGGGCGCTGAATATAGCACACTCACCGCGTACTTGAGCACGGTCCCGATTTTTGCTCCCATCCTGATTTCTTTTTTGCTATAAATAGAAGAGGGAAAAGGAAAAAGAGAGAGCAGTTGAGGCATGAACAAAGAGGAGGGAGAAGAGAAGACGAAAAAGAGGAAATCACTCGTTCCGATCCGCTCTGGATAAACATAACTGTAGACCAAGCTCAGACAAGTGTATTTTGGATGTTGTTTTTCATTTTTACCTCTTTCTCTTATTTCAAAATTGATAAAAATTCTCTAAAACTTTATTGTTGGATGTTTAAAGCAAACGAAGTATGTTTCCCTCGATTGTTCAGTTAGATTTTACGTTTACTCATGTGTATTGCAAGATTTGGCTTTGATTTCATGAACGAGCATGTATTTTGTAATATCTTAGATTTTTATTCAAATTAATTTAATATTAATTTTAATTTTGGGCAAATTGGGCGTGATAAATTTAATTAAATATTGAGAAATTCTGGGAGGATGTTTGGATCGGTTGTGTTGTTGCCTGGGGTGCACCCGTGTTGTCGTCCAAATATTAATTCAGATTTTAGAAATAAAAGGAAATAAAAATATAAAATATAAAATATATATATATATATATATATATATATATATATATATATATATATAAAAAAATAAAATGAAAAAAAAATGAAAGAAAAGAAGGATAAGGATGAAGTGGATCGGGGGAGAGAGAGAGAGAGTGAAGAGAGGGTTTTGGGTTTTGCAGCGGAGGAGGAAGGAGGAGGAGGAGGAGGAGGAGGAGAAGGGAGATGAAGGAGGTGGCGGCGATGGCGGTGCACTAGTGGTCAACGGTGGTGTGCGGCGGCGTGGTGTGGGCTGAGGCGATGGTGGCGTGCGGTGTGGTGCGGCAAAGCCGCAGGAGGAGAGAGGAGACGGTGGCCGCATAATGGCGCCAGTGCCGGCTGGGTGTTGCTGGGGAGGCCGTCGACGGCCAGACAAGCGGAGCGGCGACAGCGGAGTGGTCGGTAGTGGTCGGCAGAGGGCCGTGTGTGGAGGAGAGCGGAGGAGAGAGGAAGGGGCGCACGGAGGAGAGAGGGAGGACGTAGCAGAGGAGAGAGAAAGGCTCGATTGGAACACTTCGGGACATCCTTTTTTCAGATCTGCAAAGTATAAGGTGCAGACAAGTATCTGTAAACTCACTCTTTAGTCTAATTTAATTTCTGATATATTTTGGATACTGTTTGAAATTTTTACTAATATGCATGTATTTTTATACACCTGAATTATTTATTCTGGACATGCATGCGTAGTTCATTGGATGTTTTGATGATTGTTGGACTGGGTTTTATGATTTTGGAGAATTTAATATTTTTCTAAAAGTTTGAATAATTTATTGGATACTGTATATTTTTATATTAATATATTTATATAAAAATAAGTATGAAATTTTGCATAGACCGTACAGTCACATGTATGTGCCAGGTTGTGGTCACTACATTTGGATTTGAATTACATTTGCATCCGAAAGCCCTTTAAATCAACCTGCGTTTTGGTAGTAAGAATTTCCACCTCCCCTTTTGTTATGCGGTAATTTTTGTATGAAAGTAAATCATGAAAAGATGTATATTTGAAAGAAAGAGAAGAAATTCGTGCAAGAATTCGGAGGAAGATCCCACAATTTTGATCTTCCTTCAAAAGAGAAAGAATAAGTAATCATAAAATTAGGACCCAGATTTATGTTTCGATAGGTAATGTTCCTAGGTATGTAATTAGTATGACAGTAGATATTTAAGGAATTGTCTTGGCCATGTGTTATGATGCGTAATACTATGGATATGCCTTAGGATATTACGGTGGTAATTGAGGATAGATCTGTCCATGGAGTGATATGTGGTTCACCCTCCCTCAGGGCGTTAACTTTGGAGGATAGAAATTTTTGATGATCTTGCCCTTGGGGTGGAGATTTCGAAAAATGAGAAATTGATGAGAACTTTTAAACTTTTAGCCTTTGATTGTGTAGAGTGAATACAATCTATCCTCGATTACTTGCTCCACTGGCTGGTAGGGTCTACTGGCTCGGGGTCTGCAAAGATAAATAAATATGCTCGAAACCTTATCCTAACGAAAAGAGGAATGAACGAAATAAGTAAATTGCATCCCAAGTATATTTGATTCATGTTTATGTTCATGCAACTCATTCATACTTATATATTCTCATTCTGCTAATCTTTGCTTATAATAATTGTTGCTTTGTTTATGATGTACTTGTTAAGTTGTTAACTCACTCTTGCTTCCCTTTTCTTCTAAATAAGAGCCACAAGCTGATACCCAATTAGTTAGAGGAATGAGGGGGATTTGCCTAAGGAGATTTGCTGAACTTCGAAGGCTTAGAGTTTTGGATATGTTTAATATATCAAAATATAAATAGTCAAATTAGATCAACACTATGTATTAATTGTGGCATGATATTTATTATTATGGTTATTGTTATGCTTCTGCAAGTTGTTTATGAATCTTCTTTTGCTTTCGCATTCATTTGTATTTTTAGATTTGTTTAGACATAGATGTCATCTCTATTTAGATCCAATGTAGTAGTTAAGGAGTATTGTATTGGAGCCATGAATGATATGACATTTTTTTTGGTCCTGTGTGTGTATTATGAAGTAAACATTAAAATTTGGATATTTATATGCTTGTACAGGTTTAATTAAGCAGGTTGTATATATGATTTTTATCCAATTACAGATGAAAATCTGTCCTATTTTTTGTAGAAATTTCTGTTCTTTTTTTTTTTTAAAATAATTGTGTTTAGTTCAATCTATTTAAGTAAGATTATTGATGGAGGCCATCAAAGGGTGGGGGCTGTTTCGTCACACCGATGCTCTGCATCCTCCAGCGTAGCAGGATCTGCACGCACCCGGGATAGCTATAAGATCTTGGTATCCCTTTAGTGTAGTGCCCTCTCTCCACCACCCGAAGAGCTTCTTGGACCTGCTAGACAACGGACGATGGCTAGTCAAAGAGCAGCGATGGGAAAGCATGATGATATCAAAGTAAAGAGGCCCATGGCATAGTACCTCATAATGAGAAGGGCCTTCATGGCGTGATAGGCTGGGAGATTCCTTGGATCTAGTTCTAATAGGGATCGACAAAGAGTAAAGGGGTCATACATCCTAGGGAAGAGGTGCCTCGAAGCTTTGAAGAGAGCCGAGCCTACCCTACCCAAAACATCAGGGGGCTTGCGTATCAACTCTTTGGTATGAGATGGCCCCTTAGTAGCCACATCAGCCTCCGGATCATCCCCAACTGTCTCTTCATCTTCCCACACCCTTCCGGTGCTTTTTTCAACAAGGATAGTGGGAAAAGTAGGCATAGACTCTTTTAGAGAAGAAGCCACCAAAATCAAGGTTCTTCCTCCTAGCGTAACTGTGGCAACGACTGGCTCTCTGGGTCCACCAGCCGAAGGAACCCTTGCTTCATTAGCAAAGCCGATCGAGGACTCCTCGACCTTGAATTCATTAGACTAGCCAATGAGGCACAGATCATTTGAAAAAGCCTAATCCAAGCTCGGCCCCCTAGATGGCCCACTAATAGCTAGAGGTGATGCCCTTGTGTAGGCCACTTCAATCCTCCAGCATTCCTTAGACAATGTAGGAGGTGGAGGAGCCACCTCATCAGAGACCCACTCGGGAGAGTACCAAAAAAGTAGTGCCCCGGACTTTCTCTTGTGATGATCACCTCGCATTGTAGAGGTGCAACCTTCGTCCGATGAAGCCTCTCCTGGCTTTCTCTCTAGAGCCCCTTGGGAGACCTAATCTTCAACATGGCGTAGGGTCCTGCGTGTTCCTCTACCAGTGCCCATCAAAGGACACGCCATTTGCTCCTTATGCAGTAGGATGTCACCAACATAGGTGTTGTTGACCCTACCCCAATTATTCGGCACCCTTCAATCGGTGTTGATCGCTAAGAAGAAGAAGCGTGACCTCTAGCCTTCTATTGAGCCTAGGTTTCCCCAGCTTATCTCAAACCTTGTGTGGGGGGCGAAGGAAACCTAGTCATCCTCTTGGTAGATATGGAGAAGCACCTTCAAAGCCTAAGCATCCAAAGTAAGCTCCTTGGTATGAAAAAAGGTGCACAGAGTTACCAGATAGTGAACGACATCCAAAAGGAGGCAAGCCATAGGGATCTCTAGGGCCCCTAGAATCTCATGCAACTCCCTTGCAAGTAGGATATGGAGATCGACCCATAGATGCTCCTTGTAAATAGTTGTAAATCCTGGAGGAGGGGAGCAAGTGACATCCTTTGTGCTGGGCTCAATGTGTGAGATGAAGCTTGAAATGTGATACCCACTATACAAAAATTCTATATCCTTGCCAGACAGTATTGACTAAATATTAGTGATGCATTGGGAAGTCATTCGAAAACTATGCTAGTTAGGAAGGGAAGTGGCAACCTAGGGTAGAGATGTTCTAAAAAGCAAAGAGGGGCAACAGTGGCAATCCACCACCGCTTAAATAGCCAGTGTCTCGGCTCAGTGACAACGTCATTTTAAGGCATAAAAAAGGCACGTCCCCGTGACGGCCGCAACATATGCCCTAACCTTAGAGTGCTACGGCGCATTTGTTCGCTGACTGCATCATGATGATTGATGCAATGCCTCTCTACACAGTGCGTTGATAGCTTGCTTCCCAACACTTAGATAAGCAAGTCAATGACACAGGTATTGATGGCCTGATGCCGCAATTTCTCAAGACTATAGACTAACGATACACAACCCTAGTAGGTTTGAGGCTGATCTGCTCAGCTTGTATCCCAACCAAGAATCTAAGGTGACTGGTCGTGGGATGGATTGCTAGAAGATCGAATTGCCAGCCACCTAGACCGTCAGATTGTCTGACCTTAAGCAACACAAAATAGCATTCAAACGCTTCAATTATTCAGACTATGCAAGAGTATTGGAGCCATGCAATATGAAGGCAAATAATGTTTGATAGTTTCATTCATTGATTCATTTTGCAAAGTACAGGATTGCAATAGCGGCCGTACAATTCAGAAGAAAATAAAAAATACATAAAGTAGCGACCCGACTATATTTTGCCTGACCTAGCCTTCGGGAACATAGCTGCAAGAGGAAAATACTCAGGCTAGCCGTGGTGGCATCCGACCCATGGCAGGAAAGCATACAAAATCCCTCCCTTGCAAGAACGAGGCATAAAGTGCCAGTTCTCACCCGGGGAGGCAATCGCCAAGAATCATCCACTAAAATCGACTGTAGCCGCTCAATCTGTGAATCTCTGCACCTAACGCCATACCCAACATGGCAACAATGACCTAAGTTTTGATGTTGACACGAGGATGTTCCTCATCTAGCAGTCTCAAGATCGGTCCACCCATGACTAGCTTAAGATTGAGTCACTCATCCTCTCCCATCAGAAGGGCTGAGCCGTCACTCCTTGAAGGTCGCCATGGCAAGGACCTTCAAGATCCATCCGAGAAGAGCAAAAATTGGCCACCAAAACCTAAACCTCGTTTAGTGCAATACGAGGCTGGTTTGGATTGAGCCCAAAAGAGGGAAATGAAGGAAGACTTTTAGCTGCATCCTCATCTTCAACTTTGAACAATGGTGAAGAATCTCCACCAATCTCGGCTTGTGGTTGTATAGGCTCCATGTCATCTCTAAACTCTCACACCACTTAGCTAGTAAAGATAATTCGTGATGCAAGGCATCAAGAGCCCCTCTACTTATAGACGGAGGAGGAGATCATCTAGCATTAAACCGAGGAGATTGCATTGACGCTAGAAGATCGCCATTTGCAAAGGATCACTAGCAGTAGGGAATCAAATTAGCACCAAATCTTGCCAAGTAGAGTAAAAATCTGCAAAATTGCTTGGGAAAGGAGAGTGCGCAGACTTGCAGGTGACATCCCATCAGAGCCATACTGGGCATTAAAATTTCAAACCTCCTAACATGGGGGGCTAGTGATGGGTCTAGTAGTCCATGGGTTGACCTGGAATGAGGCTTGTAGAGGGAGAGCACCCAAAAAGTCGCAGTCAAGGAGAAGTCTCTCGTGGCCCAAGGTCCACATTGGGTGACCCAGATCCACCTAGTGAGATGTGGGCCCTTAGAGTCGCCCGTCGAATGAAGCTCAGTGGCACATGACTCAGTAGCCCCAGCTAAGCAGGCAATCTTATGTGGCCACACCCTTGATTATCTGGTACAACGTTGGTTGTCGGCGGGCCACGACCCAGGCACACTCAGCAGGTCAGGGCGATAGAGTCGAGTTGTCAGCCACTTATTGCAACAATCGCAGCACCCCAGCAGTGGCGAGCGAGCATGCGCACTCTCACTTTACAAACACCTCCCTTCCTCCTCAGGAGAAAGGGGGCTTATCCATTCCTCAGGAGAAGGGGGCTGTGATGGACTATATTCTAAAACCTGTCATTTAATTTAGTCATATTTCATTATCCTTTAACGAACAATTTTACCAATGATAAGTCATTAACCCAATGGACATGAACTTATCCTGTTAAAACATCTAATTAATATGTACATAAATAATAAGTCAACATACACACGATCCAAATATATTATCACATTATCTATGACTCTAACATTAGTATAATAATATGATGCCAGTTTCATGTTAAAAAAAGATTCCTGCTAAATTATACACAAACCAACTTGAAAAAGTAATAATATCCGCAATAATTACCCATTTGATACAGAATCATCATTGAGATATATTGTTATTTATACCATCATCAAAATTGGTCAAAATTTTACATCAACTATAAAATAAAACTAAATAAAGTACATACTATTCTAAAAATGTAAGTCGACAAAATAATATCTCCAAAGGCATATACTAAATTCTTCAATTCTCACTCCTACTCATCAGGTAAGAACTCATGCGAATTATCTGAAGGGTTAGTAAAATAGTAAAAGAATGAGCCAAAAATTTAATAAGGTACACTATATAACAAAGATCATGCAATTCTTTTACTTAAACAGAATAATATGAATAGATATCATCATCGAATATAATAACTTAAAACATAGTCATGATACTCACGAAATTTTCTTCTTGGCTTCTTATGTAGTTCTTTTCTTGTTTTTTCTTTCAAAATGTTCTGAAAACTTACATTTCTTATTTTTCTTTAGGGACCAGGGTGTAAGGACTGAGATTTTATTTTTATAATTCGATAAGTTAAATTAAATTATATAAAATTAAGATCAATAAATAGTAAAAACTCAGAAGTCAACAACTCAAACTAAAATGCGATAAAAATTTATTTGATGAAATCGACTTCAATTATGGTTAATAAATGATAGAATGAATGATACGAAAGTAATTTTGTTAAGAAATTCTCCATCGATTAATAATTAAATTAATTTCAATTGACGACAAGATAACCCTATCATCAAAATTACACCCAATTAGTAACCAAACATAGTCCGATTGATTAAATATAGCATGAAGTAAATTAATTAAGTAAAATTATATATATTTCAACTCACAAACCCCCAAACATTGAGCTGAATTCTTCAAAATTCTGCAAGAGGACCCGTTTACTTTGGCAGTTCAAATTTCCATCCAAATTTCCAATAATTCGATAAGAAATTCAACTTATACATGGCATAAGAGTCTTCACACATGGCACACTTAAAGAATTAAGAAACACTTAACAAAATATTAAGGAAAAGAAAAGAAAGGCACATGGCACCAGCAGAAGGAAAAATCAGCATATGTTGATTTCATGCTCCCCCCACTAATTTAATTGAATAAAAATAATTTGCATGCCCAAAAATTGGGAGGGATACACGGCACATTGAGGATTAAAACACTTATTTTTATAGCCAAAATTAACCACCAATAGAATTCCATTGAGTGACTTAATGAGGGATCAACAACTCAGCTCCATGCATGTGATGAGTCACCCTTAGGCAGCTGAGAATTTGCCACCTTATAGGGCAGGTGGAAAGCTCTAAATTAACCATGATTTTTACAGAAAATAATAGATTAGTAAGGATAATTATTCACCAAGAGAGAGAGGAAAATCAGAGAGAAGCTGAATGAAAAGAGGAGCAAAACAGAGAAGGAAAGTAGAACTAGGAGAAGTGGAACCCAGTTGGATGCTAAGGTTGAAAATTAAATCTAAAATTATTCCAAGGAAGAACTCCTCTCCCTTTTTGATTTGTTGCTAAATGATTGATCTTATCTTGAAGTATTTTCAGTCCAATACTTAAAATTCTTACCGAATCCATGTTAGAATGAGCAAAATTTAGCACCATGTCAAAATGCAATTATGTTGCTGAACTTTACTGCACCTTACTGATATCCAAATTTTTTCATACTTTATTTGGTCGATTCATACCATGAAATTTTTATTAAATATACTTTAAGATATTAGCTAAATCATCATATTTTTTTTCTGGAATAAGCCTTGCTGTTACCATGCTAGAATAGCTAAAATTCAGAAACATATATCTTGAAGTTGATTCTACAGCCTACTGTTATACTTGTTGATATACTAATTTTTATATACTATAAATGGCTGATTTATTCCATAAATATTTTAGTGAAGAAACTTTAATATGTTGGATAAATCACCATATTTTTATTTTGGAATAAGTCTTCATGAAATCAACTGGTTCAATGTGTTTAATACCAACTAGCAGTTTGAACCGAGAATAATCAGGGGTTTGCTATTAATGCTGATTTTCTTCACATTTTTTATTAGTTCAAGCTCTATAAAAATTAGTATAGGAACTCTAATGAACCCTATAAGATGTCATGAAGTTGGAGTAAAAAAATCTCTTAAAAATCTTACCAGTTTAGCCTTGGAAAAATTGAATATTACTGAACCGGCAAGATTGCACCAAAATGTTGAATTTGGCACTAAAATCAGTATATAATTTTGAACCGGGTAAGGATAAAATTGAAAACTTCATATGAACAGGTCTGAAATTATGTGATGATTCTAGAAATATATGGAAAGTAATTTTTTATGGTGATTTAATCACTGAACAGGACCCAAAATAATAGCTGAACCAACCCGTATATACTGATGCTAAAATTGACAGTTTGGAAAAATCAAACCTAACTGGCCTCCATCTGACCAAAAAACCGGCTCAAAATCGATCACCAGTTAGTTAAGAGCCTTATTAAGATTGTGTAAAATCTGTTCACGAAAATGGGTTGAATGGACCACTGAATCAGATCCCTAAATGAGCAGCAGAACCCTGCATCCATGTTGATGCTTAATTTGGCAGTCCATTTGATGGACTGAACTGGCCATGAACCAGTTGAACTAGCAGCCAACCTGGTTATATTATTTAGTACTAGGGTTGATCTATTACATGTAAAATGGTTTCCAAAAATATCTCGATTTGGTAGTTGAACTGGCCCCATAACGAAAATTGCCACTAAACTGGTCGATTTGCACTTAATTGCCTATTTTGCTAATTTAATGTGAACCAACTAGGAAATAAACAATAAACCAGCCATATATGGTATGTTAAATTAGTAAACAAGCTATACATATTTTAAATCGGTTGGTCATTATAAGAACAGGATGTTAAAGATTAGAAATGAACCAGTTTCTGATGAACCGACTAATTTGATAAATGAACCGGTTTATATATAATTCTTTAAAATGATGAACCTGCCACTTATTATATGGATAATCGTGAATCGAATCATGTAATATAATTGACAAAATATTATAAAAGTCCAAACTGATTCATAAATTGGATTTGTGATCAAACCAATTATAAAAATAAAATGGAACCGAACCAGTTAGTGTATCGGTAAATTATAAAATTTATGGACTAAAAATCGAATAATATGTTGTCTAAAAGTAAGTCCAGCACATATTAAAATGTATATGAACTTACGTTATGTATTGATATGATTTTATTATGGATATATACGATATGCTTTATTGTGATTTTGTTATGAACATATATGATATGTTATGCATGAGTGGAAACCAATATGATACCAAAAAAATATAAATTTTCTCTAAGATGAGAAAATTAAGAAGAAGAAGTAAGATTATAAATAAGGGCTTCCACTATAAAATTTTAAGAAGTAAGAAAACTGAACAAAGAATTTTTATTTCAGTGGATAGTATCTCTTGGCATGCCTTAGGATATTATAGTATAGATCATTGTCTAAATAATTATCACTGTATAATTTTGGCCCCATTTACTAGGAGATAATAGGTAATACCATCTTGTCTTTGGAATGTAAATAAGGAAGATAAGGTCTTTGATTTGTATGGACTGAACATAATTCATTCTGTCTTCGGAATGTAAATAAGAAAGAATGTATTAATGTGTTATGCGATTTTGGCCTTTGATTGTGTGGATTAACACAATTCAAATATCGATCAAATACTCTGTTAGCTGGTAAGGCCTACTAGCCCTGATTCCTCAAGATATGTAAGGTAAAAATATACTAGTAAGTAATAAGAATTAAATATAAGAAAAAGAAAAGTCAATTGTATTATGAAAATGTTCTAAAAGTATATATGTAATTTTATATATATCACAACTCCCATTCCTATATATGATGTATTTTTGTATAAGAATGGACATGCCTTTGACTATTATGTTCTTACTGAGTATTTGGCTTACTCTTATTATTTTCTTTTCCTTCAAATGCTTCGCAGCAGTTCAATCGTCGTGAATAAAATGTAAATAAAAATCATTAGATATACGGTAATCAGTAATGATATAACTATTTTAGTTTGAGTGGTGGTGGAAGAACTTATAAATTTATAAACATCTCAAAAATATAAATTTTAGTATTGGTAGTTTAGAAATATGTTCGTAAATGTCTTATAGTTATCTTATAAATTTCAGTGTAATTTTTTATAAAATAAGTTTGGGATTTTAATTGATATCTTTGCTTATTACAAGCTGACATTATATTATTATTGAATGAATGTTAGAGCAATTGATGATTAGTATTGTATTTTGGATCCTATATATTATGGTTTGTTATGATTTATAGATTGTTAAAGTAAACACACGTTTTCTATAATTAAAATGGATATAAGAATGTAGGACGTGACATCGGGCCAATAGGCCTTACTAGCTAAAACAGCAATTGATCGAAACCCGGATTATATTTGTTCTCCACACAATCAAAGGCCTGCCCTCCTATTTAAGTATCCAAAGGTAGACCAACTACACCTTTCTCCTGGTAGACTAAGCCAAAATTACATTGCGATACTTACTTATCAAATAACGATCTTTTACTATAACATACCAAGGCATGACTGAATATACTATCTGTTGATCGATTGGTCTAGTTTTTAATTCCTTTTAAAATTTCTCATGGAAACTCTAGATTTATTCTTGATACTTATTATGAATTTTCTTTATTTTGAAAAAAAAATAATCTTACTTTTTCTGAATTTTTTCCACTTGGAAAAAAATAATTATATTTCTTATCGTTATGTAGAGTTTTCATTTACTTTCCATAAATATGGCTGAAACTTAGCAGTCAAATATTAAAATGCAGCAAATCATCAAAGTCATTCATATGCTGAAATAATAGTTTGTAATATATTACATGCAATAGCAAATCATCAAAGTCATTCATACGCTAAAATAATATATTGTAGTATATTACATGCTAAAAATTTAGGGCTTGTACATGGTGCATTTAGCTGGTTCGGCTGCTGGACCAGGGCTGGTTTAATGGCCGGGTTAGTGGTTGATCTTGGATGATTTTTATGGACTAAAATTCCAGCATCAGAGCTCGATATTTCAGCCGGTTTGCTACTGGTTCGATGGATAATTCGGTGGCTGGTTTGGACTGGTTTTTATAGCTTAAAATTCAGCAACATCATTGTTGCTTTGACCGGTTCAGGGCACCAGTCCAGATTAATTTTATAACTTAAAATTCAGCATCAATAATTAATAATTTATCCGGTTCAGGGGATTGATTCAGGGGACGGTTCGGGGTGAATTTTATAGCATCAATATTAATGCATCAGCTGGTTTAGAGAGGGCCAATTCAGGGCCAATTTTGTTTGATTAAAATTCTACATTATCAAGGGTTGTTCTAGTTGATTCGGTGGCCGGTTCAGGTCTAATCTTGCAAGTTGACAAATCAACATCACCACTTGATGCCTTGGTTGATTTGGCTGCTGGTTTAGCTAGTTTAGGGCCCATTTTAACTTATTTTCCTATGCTGCAAATTTTAGCATGCTTCATCCGATTCAGTTACTGGTTTAAGGTTTGGTTCAGTGGCTAGTTCGGATCTAATTTTATAGGTTGATACTTCAATCTCACCACATGATTTCATTGTTGATTTGGTTGCTGGTTCAGCCGGTTTAGAGGCCAATTCATGGCCGATTCAGTGGTTGTAATTTCAGCATCAGCATGAATGCTATTCAGTTGGTTCTATTGCTATTTATGAGCCCAATTTAGTGGCCGATTTAGAGTGTTTTGGGCAGCCAGTTCCTAGGTTGACAGTTCAGCCTTAGCACATGATGATTTGGTTGGTTTGACTACCGATTCAGTCTGTTTAGGGGCCGGTTCCGTCTATTTTTCTAGGCTACTAGATTCAGCATCGGCATGGATGTTGGGCTGATTTTGTTGTTGATTTAAGGGCTGGCTCAAGGCAAGTTCAGCATATATTCCACAACTAAAATTCAGCATCAGCTTGTGATGCTTTGGCTGGTTCAATTTCTGAATTAATGGCCGGTTCAAGTTGTCTCCTATAGCTGAAGAATTCAACATCTGCACCTACTGGTTCAACAACCTCCACTAATTTATTTCCTATTCTAAAATGATGATATGATAAAAATAGTATAGTAGAGTAAGGTATTTACGTATTGGAGCAACAGCACTTACGAAAATTCAACAAAATTCAACAATAATTGAAGGAATAGCATAGCCGTAGCGCGCGAACCCCTCTTTTTGATGCTTTCCACTCTTCCTCAAGTCAAGGTGATTCGAAGCAACCCCTTTCGAGAGGATTCAGTTATTGAGTCGGTGTGGAAGTGAGCGGATCTCGCCTTTGATCTGGGCATTGTGAGTTCTCCCGATCATGACGACGAAGCGAGTGAAGGTTGCCCTAAAGGAAGGGTTGCACTGAACTGGCAAAGAGAATGAATGAGATTCTGGGGCGGAGGTTCCATCGATTTATACTTAATAGAAAGAGGTTGAAAAAAAAAAGGAATAGAATGGATCCACTCAAACAACAGTGTGCACTTGCCCAAATTTTTCTGCTGCAACTGGCTTACTTATTTTCTCCTTCTCCTTCTGCCTTTCGATTCTTCCTTCTACATTTCTTTTGTTTTTCCTTCCACTTCTACTCTTCATGTGGCCTAATATAAGTTTTTGAGGCCCTTCTTGAGTCATTCCATATGGAATGAGCTGCTGCCAGCAAGCTCATCTAAATTAGCTTAGTTGTCTCCTATAAATATAGTTGATTCATCCCTTAAATTTATTTAATTACATTTGTAAATTTTGATGAGTCATTATGCTATGTAGTGGCCTTAGGAAGCTGTCATGTGGCAAGATAAAATTGTTGAATTTTTATCAGCTCCATGCACTTTTGCTATGGTGTGCTACTGTCAGCCAGTTGCTGACTTACTACTACTGTCGTGCCACTGATGTGGTCGAAGCATGATCCTCACATGCTGCTTTGATGAAGCTGATGTGCTGAATTTTGCCACTGAAACTGCTACCCCTTGCTGAATTATTATACACACACACACACACACACACACACACACATATATATATATATATATGCTACTGCCTGGTGCCCTACTGATTATAATATATATAGCTGCCTGAATTGCTACTGTTGAATTATCATATATATATACAACTGCCTGGGTTGTATTTAGCCCATCGAATTTTAATTCGGTTTCTAATTGATTGAAAATTTGGTAATTGGGTTGTCTTCTTATTGAGAGTGTTGCCCTTTTATCAACCAGAACAAATTCGATTGCTAACCAGTTCCATCAGATAATTTTCATGTCACTGCTGCGTCCTGGGGTGAGCTTTTGATTTCTGAGTTTTCAATATAATTAGCATAATTAGTATAATCATGAAATTCGGAACTTGATCCTTACAAGGGCCTTTTCTGGAGGTCAAAAATTTGAAAGGAAGGAACGATCACAAGATACGACTCCTGATCCTAGAGCCACTATCCAATGTAGGCATTCCTTCCTCTAAGCCCCCTCCCGTCTGGGTGCAACAACAAAGCCGGTCCCTAACCAAGCATACCACTGGAGCTCAGTCCTCTGTCTTAGAGCCGCTCTCCAACTGAGTGTACCATCGAAACTTAGTCCACAGTCTCAAAGTTACTCCCTAGCCGAGCACACCACCGAAGTTCAATCCTCTATGTACACGCAATCCCCCAAATGCATGCATCTACGCATCATTTTTTTCCCATCCTCCTATCTTTCTATCCATCTAAGAAAGATTTCTAATTTGTGCGTCGGAGATTATACTGGGGAGCGAGTCCCACTGTCTTACAACCTCTTATTTGTCAGTTGTGTTACGTATGATCTAAATTCAAAGTAATGAGGATCCGACCTACTTTAACTCCCCAGGGAAGATCAAGTACTACCCTAACTTGTTCGGTAATCTGGATCATGGGATATCGATTAATTAGTATGAATGAATAGAAAAGACGTGATGACATTGGAATTATTTTAACTATGGCTAGAAAGTGTACTCATACCATTATTTATTAATCCTAAGTTGATGAATTAAATCTAGGAGGATAGTTTCCTCTTTGTTTGATTGCCTCATCAGTGTATTCCTACCATAAAAACAGAAGTGTTTCTTGATTTAGATTATCAAACGAATTAGAAAATTGTCTTATTTGGGAGTTTGATTTGAAATGGGTCCAGTCTTTGTTACTCTAAACCTGAGTCTTGCATACCACACCTAACAAACAAGTGGTAAGAGGAATACAGAACTAGTTCTCAGGTATATTTTTTGACGCTTAAATCAGTAATCTTTCTAACTGGTCGGGAAATTTAGGGGGAGAAAATTCGTAGAATGCAAATGGATGGAAATTGAGTATTCTGTGGAGGATTGAGCTCCGATAGGTAAAATTGAAGGAATGAGCAGCTTTTTGGTGCTGCACTCGTGGGTAGAGTGACTTTGTGAGAGAGTTGCACTCGAGTATAAGAGTAGCTTTCCCTGTCTGTATCTTTTTCTGATTCCGTTCCTCCTTTTCTATGGAGGAATGGGTGTATTTATAGTGTGGATCTTAGTTTGGCTGCTCCCTAGCGTTATGCCTCTACAGTTATGAGGAGTGTTACAAATATAACCGCCACATGCGTTTAATATCTTAGTAATCATGATTGGTGTTACTTGTGTAACCGCTGCCTATATTTATTGGCTAGGCTGTCACGGTTCATTGCCATTGATTTAGAGTGGTAACTGTTGGTAATAGTCCATTGATTATCCATTATACCCAATAATTGTAAAACAATTTTGGGTCTAACAGCTTGGGTCAACCGCCTCGCCCTCTGGGCCTAGAGGGTCTTCTGTTGGGCTATCACTATTTGAGCCCTCCTTCCTACGAGCCTGGTTCTGGGTTGGCCAGTGTAGTACCGTACCCATTACTAGCCCCCATGCTGAGTTATTTGAATTTTCAAGTCCTAGCATGTTCATGATGGGGTGTCGGTTTCTGATCTTCATGTGTGCTTCTTCCTAGATATTCTTGCAAATTTGTTATTCTATTTGGTAGGATTTGGTTTGATTTTCTACCATCAATATAGGGATGCATAATCATCTTGAATTAATATTGGTTGATCTTCCTTTTAGGTTACAAATAGAGGGGCTCTCTGTGCTTTATTCTATATAACTTTTCTCATCTACTAATGAGTAAGACTGTTCGGAGTATGAAGCCTTCACTGCCAGAAGTCAGAATTAGAGGAAGTTCTTCTCTAGTGTCTGAAGAAAAGATTCAACGATGTGCCTAAAATTTGACTTGGTTACTCTCTTTTACGTAGAAATCCACATTAATTTTTCACTATTATACCTGACCCAAAACCAAGCCTTTATCATTAGAGTAAGGTCTCGGGTTTTGGGCGATGGTTATTCCCCCTCCTGTCCATGTTGGGCAATCCTCTTTGATTCAATTCTAAAGAGGAGGTGCCTTAGACTCTGATTGGGGGAAGGTTCTTCCTCTCCTCGTCTATTTCGAGGACTTTGCTCTTCTGCAACTCTGTTCTTGGCTCTGGTTGGGGAGAAATTTTTTCTATTTGCCTCTCCATTAAGGAAAGGCACAAATCTTAAGGGAACTACTCCCCAATCTTGTAGGGAGGGCTTTCCTTGTCACGTCCCCAAGACATAATACACAAGTCTATAAATAAAAATCCACAATATAAAATCTAATAAATGCATCAATAACGATAAAATTTAATCCAAGCGTGACAATCCATATATACGCAGGATCCAACCCAAAACAACCCGCATAGGACCTTATCAGATAAAATCCATATAATAAAAGACTTGATCTACTATATATAAGTCAATATTTAGAACACAGATTCTATCCCAAAAATGAAGAAATCCATCAGCCTGCACATTAAAATCCACCCAAGCTTCATTATTAAATTCTTCAGCAATCTCCATCAAATATGGGTTATTGATCTAATTCTCATTGATTTTCTTCAAAATCACCGGTTATACTTGGAGATACGACAACATCATTCTCGACCCTTGGGAATGCAATCAGACAATGTAGCTATTCATTACACCCAACATCTCCTACTCTTTAATCATCAAATGAGCTACCAACCCAGAAGGCTTCTGACTCAAAGTATCGGCGACCACATTAATTTTTTTTGATTGATACTGAATTTTACAGTCATAATCCTTCAATAAATCCATTCATCTTCGTTGTTGCATATTTAGCTATTTTTGGGAAAACAAATACTTTAGACTCTTATTGTAACACCCCGATTATTTAGCACAGATTATATAGTTATGGACTTAATATAGTAATAAATAATGTGATATATTGATATTAATAAATAATAATAATAATAATAATGGGTATTAAATAATTAATAATAAATGAAAAATGATATTAATAATAAATGGGAGTAATAACAGATATTAATAAATATTAATAATAATTAGTAATAAATAATAGTATTACTAATGAATAATAATATTAAATGATATTATAATAAAGTAAATAGAATATAATAATAATAATAATAATAATAATAATAATAATAATAATAATAAGTAAGCAGGGAGGGAAATGAACGAAAAAGAAGGAGAGGGAAAGAGGGAGAAACTGTAGGGCGATTTGTGTAGCGACAACTTCTCCTTCTCCTATCATTCTATTGGAAAAGCTACTTTCCTCTTTTCCTCTCAATCACTAGCCTCATTTCTTTCCTTTCAGTTTCTCTTATTATCTTTTTAATCGTTATATTCGTCTTCTTCTTACGGGTCGCTGGCAAAATTAGAGAGAGGGAGAGAGTGAGAATGGGGTAGTTGGAAGTCTACCGCTGGTACTTGCCATCTCTGCCAGAGTCGATGCTAGAGACATTGTTGTCAAGCCACCATTGGAAGCCATTTCAGACATGTTGAGGAAAAAATTGAAAGCATTAGACAAGTGAAATCTTCTCATCTTGAGAAATATTTGAAATTTCTTCTTGAATTTGATTTATGCATTACTTCTTCCTAGTTTCCCTTGAAAATGCCCATTGTATCCAAATGAAATAAAATAAAAGAAAATAGAGAGAGAGAGAATGAGTGAGGAAGATGACCAAAATTGGGGGATATACCATGGTTTCCTAGGAAATTTTGTTAACAATGAAAACAAATTAAAATTACTGAACCGCTGGTGTGGTTGTGGCTCACCGATTGCCATCAGACTCTTGCATCCAGGGAAAGATTAGGGCAGCATCAGGAATGAAGAAAGGAAGGTAAAGAAGAAAGAAAAGGAGGAAAAGATGGTTCGGGAAGGAGAAAAATGAGGAGAGAGAAGGTTTCTTTTATATATAAACATATATTATATTAAATGAGAGAAGGATTTCTTTTATTATCTTATATATATATTATATAGTAAATAAATATGTATTAAACGAGGAAAGAGAAGTATTGTCTGTGTGTATATATATATAGAGGTGTGTGCTATATATGATCACGAATAATGGGGGGAGAAAATATTAACGTTTTATGGTAATGATAAATATATGTGTGCATATTTTAGAATATAAGTTGATTTATAAAATATGGTTAAAGTTATTATATAGTTTCATTGAAAATTACTAGATAAATTTGGGACGATTGAATTAAATTTGGTGATAATAGGCTTGTACACAGGTGATAATTAAGATATGATTCTAGTGATAAGATTGTACATCGGAATAGAATGGGAGATTAGATAAATATTTAAATTAGTCAAAATATATATTTCTTGGTTCTCTTTCGTTCTTTCACCGTTCTATGATAAATTCCTTTGTGTTAATCTTGATGGTGTGAGTACGATTCTTGTTAATACTGAATGACATTTTAATCGTTGTACTTATAAAGTCTCTTTTGCATTATATTCAATTGTTTGACTATTTCGACTATTGGCTTCATACAATCAATATTGAGGAGAGTTCATGAAAATACTAAGGTATATAATCGAATGAGAGGTTACGGTACCTTAAAGTGACCTACACTTATTCAGTACTGCTTTTTATATCATGGTGGTGATGAGGTATTGTCTAGTGTGGCAGGATACTTATGGCGATGTGACTATTATAAGAGATGATATTAGGGATATTATTGACAAGAGTTATCATAAGATGGTATGAGCATGCTACGGGTACAGTGTCTAGGATGACTATAGGGGTATTGAAGATACATGGATAATCTCGTGGAACTTACCCAACTATTGGAGGTATAAATACGTGGCCTTTGGTTCACAGTGGCAGAATAAGATCAAGAAGTTTTCTTGTGATAACTTATTATTGATACCTCATGAGTTTGGGATTTGATAAAATCCACGAGTTGCATTCGGTAGAATCCATATGTCGGATTTTATGATATCTGAATTTAGTGGAATTCATATTGTTCATTATTATTTGATATTTAGGTTATTTATGTTGACATTCAAACCACGAAATCCCTACTTATCTTTTGATGTCGGATTTTGAAGAGTTTTTGTTTGTTATTGATAAATCTTATTATTTTTATCATATGAGGGTCCAAGGTGACCTATCTTGCTTTTACTTTGAGTCGTGTTTACGACGTGTTATGGTTTCTTGGATACAGTTCGATTTTTATATTATGGTTGCGGTCTTTATGTTTTGATATTTGGGATATTTATTGTTTATCACGTGCTTTTGATTATTATCACTCATTAGGTTTTAGCTCACCATTGTGTTTTTCTTAACTCCAGATTGAGTTGATTGCATTGTATGGACCATAGGATCCTACTTTTGTTATAGAACTTTGAGATGGAGATGATACTGGGGATAGAGGCTCGTGAGGAGAAGCTCTAGAATTAGTTTAATTGATCGAGATTTTATTTAGATATATTATCGGGACTGTGTTCCCAAGATAATAATATTGTAGACATTTACTATCTCGAATGAATTTATTATGAGAATTAAAGTTATTATGTTGAATTTAATGATGTTATGAGGTTGATTGTAATTTTGGGTTTCCTCGTGGTCGATCTGAACTAGGTCGAGTGACTTACGTTTGAGTCGCCACAATTATGGTATCAGAGAAATCAAGATTCTGTGGGAACACTTGGGTATTCTAGGAATTGATAATATTTGAGGATATTAGGTGATTCAATCGAATATGTGTATTTAAATTAATTCTAATAGTTCTAAAATTGTATTAAGGATTGTAGGTCTTCTAGGGGACTCAAAGGATTTGGTATCACACAGACTTGCTATACGTCAAATGATTCAAGGACTTAGGAATCATAGATGCTTGAGGAAATTTTTGGGTTCCTTAAATGAGTGTTTAGGATATTAGGGATTACTTTAAGAGTATCAAAGAATTTTATTAGGAGTATTGAGTAATAGAAGTATTTTATTAGGAGTATTTGTGAAAACATTTGCTATGTGGTTTGAGGATTCAGGATATCATTCACTATTCTAGGTTGAGAAAATTTTATTCCACATTCTTGAGGACTTGGAAGATCGTTAATAATTCTAAGTCGTAAAATTTTGATGTGTTTTGGGATTTAGGACCAGTGATATCCTAAATTAGGAGAAAATTGGTAAGCAAAATATTAGAATAGGTTAGGTTTTAAGTTTTGTTATTTTACGGGTTTCGAGGTAGCAAAATACAAGCACGAAGGACCTCTACAGAACTTGTGATGTCATCCACAACGATTTATGAAGTTTCAAGAGCAATAACTAGTCGCTTAACTCATAACACAAATGATTCATTTCTTGACTCGCAACTTGTGGATCTCAAGCAGCGAACATGCCAACTCCTACCGTTCACATGTTCAAGAGAAGAGGATAGTCAAAGTCTATTGCAAAAAAAATCTCAAGATTGGACCATCATTTTTTATCAATGTATGTGCGAACAGAATCTAGTAGGTTCCGTGGTAGATGACATTGCTATAATTATTAGAAAATAGATTAATTATTAAAGATTACGAAACATTAACACTTGAAGTTAGTACAGTGGCACCCCCTTTCAAGTGAAGCAAAACCAAGTTGTTGTTTTAAATTGTGACAGCTTAGAACCATACCCCATGCATTGTCATACACCAAAGAAGAACATATTGACCACGATCGATCGATGATAATTGTAAAACCAAGTAGAACTTCTACTATTTTTGATTAGGAGGGCTTCATCCCGACTGTTGAAGCATTGCACGCCCACCCTCTATTCAGAATAATTGTATATGATTCAGAACATTTGTAATAACGATGGAGTGGGATAATTATTAATCAAAGACATTATTATCAACTCAGACAATTTTCAAATACATTACAGGCATGTTACAGTTATAAATACCATGTGGGAGATCGACTTTCCTATTGAGTTAACTCGAGGATCGCCCTAAAATCCAATGATCTGATGGCATCGGCAGAACATAAAAAGATAAAGCTACAAAAGCAAAAGTGATTGTAATTAGTTGTCGTCAAGCTTGTCAATCTACCGTGAAGCAACGAGAATTATAAAAAGGATTACTCCATTCGACTTTGCAGTAATTTCTGATAATTTTACAATGTGACAATCAAGAACAAATATTTGGTGCTAAGGACTTGAAGACCAGCTACAGGAATATAATTATCTTGCAAGATCAATGTGTGATTAAGGATTATCGACCGTTAAATAAATAAATAAATAAGATAAAATAAAATTAATTTAATGGCAAGTGTAAACAATATTAATTGGAGATCAAGCACACTAGTGAGTTTCTTGATGGTCAAAATAGTTGTTGATTGGGCTAGATTACGGTGTAAATATATATTGAAGTTTCGTAAGATTTTAGCAATTATTTTGAATGATGTGAATAAGTTAGTGACCCTTGTGTTGTACTCAATCGCTAATTGGGGCAATAATTTATGAGTTTAAGTAGTTTGATCAAATAAATTAACCAGTACATGATCTGGACCATCGATGATTTTAATTATCTTAAGATCTTTGGGTCTCAATATTAGATTATATATATATATATATTAAAGTGATCAAGTCATGATCTATATCTGTGATAATTATAATTATTTTCCTGCTTCGTATTTTCTCATTTCCCACGAACCAAACCCTTCTAGAGAGAGAGACTGCCGATTCTAGAGAGAGAAAGGAGGAGATTGTGCCCGTGGAGTCCGAATCCATCCGAGAGTTAGTTATAAAGGTGATAGCACGCGCCGAGGCAGGTGTTCTCATACTCACTTCTCGTTCTCTTTCGGTATTTTGCTTGATTTTATTGGGTATTTTTGTGTCGATACCCTCTATGAATGTTAGAATCATGCAACCTAAGACTAATGACCAAGGAATATGTAGTTATTTGTTCGAATTGTTGTCTGATTCACCGGTCTTGTTTCACCAAAACCTTAACACATGAAATTGGAAATTTCCCGTTTCCCTTCCGCGTATCGTGAAATTGAACCGAAAATGTGAATCCCCACATCCCAATGATGCACGTATGTTGACCGCCGGTTCGATCTCCCACGTTTTGACCTGTTTGCGGTGTCCGAACCCTCTAAATGAACCCTGACACTGTTCATCCGAAAAGGAATGGAAAAATTGCATGATTCCACCTCCATATTTTGTTGAATCAAGCTCAAAATATGAATCATCATGTTCCAATTGTGCATATGTATCAACTGGATGCCCGATCTCACAAGTACCGGACCGTTTGTGGCATCCGGATGCTCTAAAAGAGGCCTAACACTGTTCACCCAGAATGAAATGGGAAAGTTACATGCCTTGCAATCATTTAATTATGATGAAAGTGATGTCTAATTGCTTAAATGTAATGTAAGCTCCGAAAATGTGTATCCATGTGCCGGAAGTAAGGGGAAAGAGTCCCGAAGGCTTCTAAGTCGATATTTAACTAATGAATGTAAGAAATTCTAAACTCCCTCGTGAACTTAGTTTGAATTGCAAAAAGGGATTGAGTCCCATAGGAAGATGAGGACCGAGCAAGTAAGTGGATGGGAATCCACAAAGTGTTATGTGGTGAAATGATCTCCTAGATGGAGATATGAGTGGATTTGGTCTCCCGGATGGAGACATGTGATGGGAATATGATTTTTCGGTTTGAGAATGTATATGGCAAATGGTGGATTCCCCTCCAAAGTATTAAGACTAATCTTAAAATTAGGACCATGGATCATAGGGGTAGCAGCCTCTAGCTTACCATATACATCACGGTGGGAACCCAAGGAATACTCCGGCCGCTCCTGTGAACGAGTGATGTTCGGGGTAAGCTTTAGAATGCTATTGTGAAAGAACAAGGATTTCCCTGGTCCCCGGGGGATATGGGGCAATTGACATGGCTGAGTGCTGTAGGCCTACAATGTAGCTGATGATCGAGTACTGCAGACCTAAAATGTAGCTGATGGTCGAGTGCTGCATACTTAAAATGTATCCGGCCTTAGAATGTGTGGCAGACACATTCCTTTCCTCGTCCTCTCACATTGTTGGTTAGTACGACCGACTAGCCTGAGTCTGCAAAGGTAATGTGAATGATGAAAATGAATAATGTGTAATCAACGCAACATGGTGAATCTAATGATCCTAGATGTCCCCTATTTCCTTTCATGATTCATGATTGTGAGAATACATGTTTCCTCCCCTTCCAATTATTACTTTTACTATAACCTATGATAGTTAGTGATATGATTATATTTGCTGAGCTGTATGCTCACTCTTGCTGTTTCTCCTTCCAGATAAGAACATTAAGCCGGCACCCGATTATTTAGAGCAAGGAGAGAGACTTGCTTAAGGAGATTAGTTGGATGTTGAAGGCTTGAAGTTTTGGATACGTTGTTGTAATAGAATATAAATGGTCTTGTTGGATTAATGTGATTTGTTATTATTTTATAGTTATTGTTATGCTTCCGCAGATTTCTAGATTTAACTATGCTTTCGCATTTATGTTGATGTTTTGGATTTCGTTTAATCCTGGACGGCATCTCTTTAGACCCAACATGGTGGACAGGAGTACTGTGTTGGAGCCATGGATGGTATAACAATTGTGGTCCTATGTATTGTGTTGTAGGTCAAAATATTGATTATTGGATAGTTGTGTGCTTGTATAGACTATTTTAAGCAGGTTGTATTTTTGGTATTTCTGCCAGTTGTAGAGGAAACTTTGCTGAAATTTCTACGAAATCCATAAAGATAAATTATGGGCATAAGTTTATGTTACCATTGACGGAGGTTATTTAAGGAGAATAATTCGATCCGTCACATGCATAGTTTCACAACTGTTCTACATAACTGATTTACTGCATATCTGCATGTACCTTATCGAGTCTCGGCTCGCTATTTTACTATTTTTTCCCCTCCAGATGTGACTGTGGAGCTAGTACCAGACGAAAAGGAGTGATCTAGAGCCTAGCTTGAAGACTGTGGAGATCTAAAGTATTTTGGAGTTATTTTGGAGAATCAGTTGGATATAAAGACTTGACTTGATATGTAATTTTGCATATGGATTTTATGCTTATGGACATTTATGTATATATGGGTTTTGTATAGAAATACATGTAATGAATATGATGAACAGGAAACTATACTTCTGCAGGTTAATAGTTCTGCTTTCGCTCTATACTTCTGGATATTTTATACAGGTCCTAGATGACATCTCACTCATGAACTGTTAATATAGTAGATGGTTTGTTGGATTAATGCCATGGATGGCATCTGTGGTCCTGTGTACGCGTATTGGAGGAAAAATTATAGTATAAATAGATAGTTGTGTGCTTGTACTAGTTGGTTATACAGGTTGTATTTTTGGGTTTTCATCCAATTACAAAGGAGACTCTGCCAAAATATTTGCAGAAGTTATACGTTGTATTTTGGTTCTAAATTCTGTTTCTGTCTTGATGAAAGTTTCTGAGGAAAAAAAACTCGTTCTGTCACAAACATACTCTTACTTCTAGTTGGAAATTGGTAGAGGATACAAAATCCTAGAGGCTTCTTATACTCAACTTTCACTTGACAACACACATACACCATGCCACATATGCCACAATCCCACCCCTCATATTCTGCTACCAAACACTCTTCCTCATATCTTGACATATCTTATTCATTTTGGAATGACTCATATACTTCAATCTAAGGGCTTCATTCAAAATTTTCTCCTTTAATACCTCAATATTCAAAATACAAATCCTATCTCAAAAATCGAGAATCCCATCAGCATGCTCACTAAAATCCACTTGTGACTCGATACCCATATCTCAGACAATTTCCATCAAATACAACCTATTAACCAAATCCATCATCTCCAAAACCACAAGCTGCACTTGAAAACATGACTACATCATCTTCGACCCCTATGAAAATAACCAAATTGTGTAGATTTCATTTCATCCGACATCTTTCATCGTCAAATGCACCGTCAAACCCGAAGACTTTTGACCAAAAATATTAGTAATTATAATTGCCTTTCTTGACTACTATTGAAGCTCACCCTCAAAATCCTTAAGCAAATTCATTTACCATTGCCACTGCATAATCAACTCCTTTGGTGAAAACAAATGCTTCAAGCCTTCAATGATTGGAACAAACCATAAACTTCTCTTCATATGAGTAATACTTCAAAATCTTCAAAGCAATACATGACTGCCAACTCAAATTCATGGGTTGTATAATTTATCTCATGAGTTTTCAACTGCCTTGACCCATAGGCAATAATCTCGCCACGCTGCATTAGAACACATCCCAAGCCTTTCTTAGAAGCTTCACAATATACAGCAAAGCCACCAGATGCATCAGGGATTGACAATATAGGCGCTGATGTCAATCTCCTTTTCAATTTCTAGAAGCTATCCTCATAGTCATTCTAAACAAATACCATCTTCTTCTGCGTCAATCTAGTTAAAGGTACTGCAATCCTAGAGAAATTATCCACAAATTGTCAATAATATCTAGCCAAACACAAAAACTTTGCACCTTCGAGATGTTAATCAGCTTTTCTCAATATGCCACTGATTCAATATTCTCTAGATCCACATATATATCACCTATAGAAACAATTTGACCTAGACTAATTCTTTCTATAACAAAAACTCACATTTATTCAAATAGCCTCCTATCTCTCGAGATCTTGCCCTGAAGGCCATCTCAAACACATCCTCCCACTTAATCCTTGATCGGTGGTATCTCGAACACAAATCATTTTTTAGAAAATATCTGAGCCCATTGTAGCTCATTGATCCATCTTTCTTCACCAAAAGGCACATAAGCTCTCCACGGCAATAGGCATATGAAACTTTTCTTCAACAAATACTACAATTGTTGCTATGATTCCTTTAATTTGGACAAGACCATTCTTTATGGAGTCCTCAACATCAGTACCGATCCCAACACAACCTCAATAGAAACTCAATCTCCTAATTCGATAAATAATCCAGACTAATCCTTCAAAGAGAAAGCATGTGACAACTTGTGACGGACTGGGTTATTTTTCTTAAATAACCTCCGTCAATGGTAACATAAACTTATACCCATAATTTATCATTATGGATTCTGCAGAAATTTCGGCAGAGTTTCCTCTCCAAATGGACGAAAAATCAAAAATACAACATGCTTAAAATAGCCTGTACAAGCACACAACTATCCAATAATCAATATTTTGGCCTACAATACAATACACAGGATCACAATCGCCATACCATCTATGACTCCAACACAGTATTCCTATCTACCATGTTGGGTCTAAAGAGATGCCGTCTAGAACTAAACGAAATCCAAAACATCAATATAAATGCGGAAGCATAACAATAACCATAAAATAATAACAATCACATTAATCCAACAAGACTATTTACATTCTATTACAACAACGTATCCAAAACTTCAAGTCTTCAACATCCAACTAATCTCCTCAAGCAAGTCTCTCTCCTTGTTCAAAATAATCGGGCGCCGGCTTAATTTTCTCATCTGAAAGGAGAAACAGCAAGAGTGAGCGTACAGTGCAGCAAATGTGATCATATATCACTAACTACAGCAAATAACAGGGCAAACAGTAACTGGGTAGGGGAAACATATAACTTGAATAAAAGAAAGCATGCGAGGAGAGGGGACATCTGGGATCATCTCGTTCGCATGTTTATTCCACTTACGTTTATTCATTCTCATTACTTTCATTAATCTTTGCAGACCCGATGTGAGATGCAAAATTCCAACTGTTTGAAATAAGTTTGCCCTTTTTATCAACATGTGAAAACAGCCATTAAGTGGGCAAAATTGAATTCGGAATCGGCTCCTGATGTAAAAGCGGCCCATAAAGATCGGCCCGTGTACTGTGAGACCCAAAATTTACAAATGCCTTGCCCCTTTTACAGCAAGCGAAATTGGCTCCTATGAGTAAATTGGAATCGGCCCTTAAGTAGCGTGAAGGCGCCTTACGCAAAACGACCCAACAATTCGACCCGCCCTTTTTGCCCCAGTTGAAATCGGCCCCTCAAGTTTGGCCGAGCACGTGCCTACAGGAGAAAACCTAACTCGTTGGAATCCAACAAAGTGGCGACTGAATGAGGCAGGTGAAACAACCTCGTTACCCCCTAAAAACAAGTACGGGGCAGGTAACCTACCCGATTTACTCCACCAACTCCTTCCTCTATGTAAATCGATCGATGCGAAGGGAGAGGGAAAGGAAAATTTGGCGGGTGCGAAGGGAAGAGAGGAAAGGAGAGAGCTTCGGGACGTTGAGATTAGGCAGCCCAACTCTCAGGCAAGCGTACTTCGTTTTAATAATGCATGCATTCTACATTTTTTCATCTGCATTTTCTTCTGTTATGTTCTCTTGCTTTCCATCTGCATTTTCTATTCTGCCTTCCATCTGCATTTTCTATTTCGACTGTGAAGGACAAACTCGGCGTATATAGAATTAGCCTCGGCTTTCAGGTGAAAACAGAAACTGGCACCTGCTTGAAAATAAACTGGGCTGCTTATAAATCAAACTCGGCCTACTGCATTAAACTTGACATTCTGCATGCAAATTAAACTCGGCTTACTGCATATAAATTAAACTCTGTTTACTGCATTGAACTCGGCATTCTGCATACAAATTAAACTCGATTTACTGCCTAAAAATTGAACTCGGCACCCTGCATGTAGATCAAACTTGATTTACTGCATGAAAGTTGAACCCGGCCTTTTGCATGTAATTTGAGGTAAAGAACGAAACCGGTACTATTCGAATCCGGCTCTTGAACTAGAACTCGCCCCTTTATATCATGAAGATTTAGAATCGGCCTACCTTCACGAAAATCAGAATCGGCCCCTTTATCTTTATAAATCGGAATCGGCCCTTATACCCTTAAAATCGGATTCGGCCTTTGCAATGAAACCGGCCTTGGCAGGTTTAAAATTCGGAATCAGCTTTTGCATGTTCAATTTGAAGTCGGCTTTGAGATGCTAAAATCAAAACCGGCCTTGTTATCGAAACCGGTCCTATCATCAAAACCGACCTTGGCAGGTTGACATCAAGATCGGCCCCTTGCATGTAAAAGTCGAATTTGGCCTCTTTCATGGTATGATCAAAATCGGTCCTCCTTCACGTCAAAATCAAACTCGGCCCCTTTTGTATATTGAAAAATCAAACCTGCCCCTTTTCACCAAGATCGAAATCGGCCTTGATATTGAAACCGAGTCCTTTGTATCGAAACCGGACTGGCTGGTTCAAAATCAGAACCGGCCTTTACATTGAAACCGGCTTTGATAGTTGAATCAGAATCGGCCCTCGTGTCGAACTCGGCCTTGGCTAGTTTGGGCTCTGAATCATCCCTTACAGTTTTAATTGAAACCGGCCTTGACAATTTTGAAATCTGAATCGATCTTAGCAGAGTTAAGGTCGGAATCGGCCTTTACATATTCATAATCAAAGTCGGCCTTGAGCACTTAAAATCAAGACCGGCCTTGATGTCGAAACCTGTCCTTTTATTGAAACCGCCTTGGCAGGTCTGGAATTGAGATCGGCCCCTGATGTAAAAGTCGAATTCGGCCTCTTTGATGATAAGATCAAAATCGGCTCTCCTTACGTCAAAACTGAACAAGACCCCTTTGGTATATTGAAAATCACACCGGCAATACATTGAATACGGTTTTTTGCATACGAAATAGGAAATCGACGCCCTTCATGTAAAAGTAACGCGATTCTTTACATGGAACCGGCCCTGTACAAACATGAAACCGGCTTTTACATGATTGAACTCGGTTTTGCACGAAACATTTAGCCCGGCCTTCAGGAAAAGCACGAAAACCGCCTCTGCATGTGCGAAACCGTCCCTGCATGTGGGAACAGAGGTCGACTTATTTGCCTTAACAATCAGAATCGGCCCCTCCCTTTTCATGATATTATCGAAACCAATATGGAACCCGGCCCTTTGTGATAATATAATCGAAACCGGCCCGCATGAAAACTCAGCTTTTGCATACAAAATGAAAATCGACACTTTGCATGTGAAAAAAAGGAACACGATTTTTTTTTAAGGTAAATTGTGAAACTTGCCTTACATAAGGATTTGCATTTTTAAAGTTAGAATCGGCTTCTTCAATATGACTTTGAAACCGGAATGAAGAAAATATGAACCAATAATCTGTACTGATTTGGAAAGATAAGGTTCTCCGGCATATCTAAGAATCTTAAGGTGATAATCGAGGATAACTCTGTCCATGGAGTTATTTATGGACCGCCCTGTCCTCGGGGCGTTACGATCAGGAGGAAAGCAATCATTTATGGACCGCCTGTCCTCGGGGCGTTACGGTCAGGAGGAAAGCGATCTCTGTTCATAAATTATTTGTGGACCGCCCTGTCCTCGGGGCGTTACGGTCAGGAGGAAATATGAACTCTGTCCATGGAGTTATTCATGGTCCGCCCTGTCCTCGGGGAGTTACGGTCAGGAGGAAAGCATGGTTTCTGGCCTACCTTCGGGTGGTATACCGATTCCACGAGACGGGATACTTCTGTTCAGTTATCGGCCTTGGATTGTGTGGACTGAACACAATCTATTCTCGATTAATACCCTTCCGCAAGCAGAAGAATAAAGGAAGACTATTATGACAAAGATAACTCTGTTTTATGCTTTGGTATTCTGATCAACCTTCATCCAGCTAAGTATTGATTTTGGTATTGCTTATGATTCTGTTAGAATTTATTTCCTATCTTGATTACTCTAGTTTTCTGATCCGCCACTAATTACTGATATTTATGCATTAGTTTTGATAATTGTTTTACGACAATCAGCATGTACCTTGTTGAGCTCCGGCTCATTGTTTTTCTGTTTTTCCCGCTATAGATGAAACCTTAGAGCTCGTGCCGGACGAGTAGGAGTGACTAGAATTGTCTAAAGGGCTATTGAAGATTCAGGAGCTCATTTTGGAAGAATAGTATTGTAATGACCTAATCATGATTCATGAGCTTTTATAGTTAGATGTTTTGATTATGTATTTGGAAATGAAAGTTTTGGAATGAATATGAATGCTCCTGCAAGATGTTGGAATGACTTCCGCTATGATTTTTATGGTTAATAATATGGGTCCTAGATGGCATCTCTGATCTCGTGTTGTCAAAAAAAAAAAAATCCGTTCCGTCACACCCGAGCTAGTAGGTCGTACTAACCAATGCTGTAAGAGGACGAGGAAAGGAATGTGCCTGCCGTACATTCTAAAGCTTGCTACATTTAAGGTCTGCGGCACTCGACCGTTGGCTACATTTTAGGTCAGCAACACTCAATCATCAGCTACATTTTAGGATTGCAGTACTCGGCCATCTCAACTCGCCCCATATCCCCCCGGGACCAGGGCAATCCCCATTCTTTCACAGTAGTATCCTAAAGCGTACCACGAACAACACCCACTTCCACGAGCGGCCAGAATACGTGGCCAAGTATTCCTTGGGTTCACACCATGATGGACATGGCAAACTAGAGAATACTAGCCCTCTAAACCATGGTCCTAGTTTCAGGATTAATCCTTCCTTGATGGAAGACCCACCACAAGTACAACACATTTTCCAATCGGAAAATCACATTCCCATCTTTATCTCCATCCGAGAGACCAAATCAACACATATCTCCATCTAGGATATCAAATCCATCATCTCGTACCTTGGTGGATTCCCCATCCATTTACTTGCTCGGTTCCTTCCTTTCTTTGAAACTTAAACCTTTATAGTCATTCAATTCAAGCTCATAAGAGAGTTTGATTTTACTTACCTTTGTTGGTCAAACACCATATCAGAAGCCTCTGGGACACATCCCCCTTGCTCCCGGTGCACAATTACACTTTTTTAGAGCTTACAGTTTGCCACAAACATTTAGTCATAAGTTCCATCACAATTGAAGAGAGCTAAAGCATGCACATTTACCTTCCAATTTTGGGTGAACAGTGTCAGGCCACTTTTTGAGGGCCCAGACATCGTGAACAGGTCAAATCTTGCTGAATCGGATGCCCAGTCAACATATATTTACATTTGGGATGCAAGGATTCATATTTTAAAGTCATTTCAACATACTATGAAGGTAGAAACATGCAATTTTCCCTTTTTGTCTCAGGTGAACAGTAACAGCGCCCTTTTAGAGGGCTCGAACACCGTGAACGGGTCGAAACATGCATGATCGATCGCACAGCCGACTTATATATACATTTAGGACGTGGTGATTCATATTTTGAGGTCAATTTAACATAATACACGGGTGGAAACATGCAAATTTTCCATTTTATTTCGGATGAACAGTGACAGAGGCGTTTTAGAGAGTTTGGACGCTATGAACGGGTTGATTCTTGTTCGATCAGACGTCCGGTCGATATATATGCATAATTAGGACTTGATAATTCACGTTTTGGAGTCATTTTGATGTTTATTCGAGGAGGAAACAGGGGGACCCAAATAAGCTACGGGATTAGGGTTTGGTGGTACCGAAACAAGTGAATCAGACAACGAATCGAACAAATAACTACATATTTATCAATCATTAATCATGGGCTATATGATTTTCATATTTTGGGTGGGTATCGGAATGATAATATCCGATGGAGAACGAATAAAAATCACAAGAGAACAAATAGTGAGCATGAAAACACTTGCCTCAACGAGCTCTACATTTTCTCTAACTAGCTCGAGCTTAGAATTGGACCCGAAGGCCTCCATTTTCTCCTCTTCTCCTTTACGTGATTCCTCCTCTCGCCAGGCTCCCACTGCTGCTGCTGCTGCTCCACCGCAACGCCCAGCCGGCCACCGCCATGCACGTCCTCGCCGTCTGCCACCATGCACGTCCTCGCCGTCTGCCACCAACCCGTGCGCCGCCGATGCCAGCGCCGTTCTCCTCCTCTCTCTCTCTCTCTTTCTCTCTCCCGAAACCCTAACCCTCCCCTACTCTCTCTCTCTTCGCAAATGGCCTTCTCCAGATTCTTCCTCCTGCTCTCCTTTTACATGCTTTACTATTATTATTATTATTATTATTATCATTATATATATATATATTACGTTTTCTTTTAATCCCAAAATTTAATTCGACAACCGAACGATCGAATGGGCACATTCCGGGTACCTGCCCAACAATTCTAAACATTCTCCAAAAATCTCATAATATTAAATTAATCTTTCTCACACCAAAATTACCCAAAATTATCAAAAATAATAAATAATCCCAATTTAATCGGATAAAATATTTTAGAATGCCATATTCTCCTTCACTTATAAAAATTTCATCCTCAAAATTTAACGAACCTCAAATTTCCATAATCGATAGTAAACTTCTAGATTCTCTATCATTTCTGAGTCACTTTTTTAATTATACAATACGATTACCTCAACATTTTAAATCCTCCTGATTCTTACTACCGAGAGCATTAGATCAAAAAAATCTAATTCGACTAAGTTTGAAGACAACCCAAATTCATTAACTTTCTTAACCAACTTAGCACGAGACTTCAAATGATTGAAAATTCATGCTTCAACCAACCCTAAGCCTCAAAAGGAACTATTCCTTCTAAATCCCAGATTGAACCTTATCTTATATGGCCTCACCTCATTTCCACTGTGCTACTCTTATTATTTATCTAACTACAAATCTTTCAATTGTAATTTCTTAGCACATCTACTTTAACTCAATACCCGAATTTCTTGATCCAGTTTGGTTAAGATTTCGACATAAACCTCAGATTGCAATCAGACCTCAATGTCGGAATACTTCATATCATCATTATTTCATTGATATGCCATCAAACTGACATTTTCCTAAAATATACAATCCATACAAAACAATTATATTACACAGCAGCCATAATTAGAATGAATTCCAAAATATCTACACTATAAGGACAAATCCCACCATTCTCAAATTATAGTTAAATTAGATACTCTAATTGTAATAATTACCCAAAACTCGGTACAGCGTCAAATCATCACCTAGGTCATTGGAACCTAACTACACAACAAACTTATTATCCCGTGAGCATACCAATGAGTCAATTTATCATACCCACATGCACTACCCAATTTCGAGATAATGGAAAGTCCTCAGTAGCTCATGCACAGTCATTCCGATCCCTAAAATCCTTATCGTTTAAACAATCCTGAAACAATATCACAATGACTTATCATCCTTTAATCAAATTACCCATTTAGACTAGTACAATATTACATCCTTCGCATGACATGATTATTTAGACCTCTAGAATTAGATAAACAGTAACTACATCCATGAGCAAACCTATAGACCCTCGAAGCAAGGGTCCCCAATTGCTATCTTCAAAACATAGTTAGAGTAATCTCGATCATGGGTTCCTCCTCCACTTATTAAGAGAGTAACCGCCCATAAATGATGCAGGAAAGGCAACACGCATTACAACAATACCCTTGGTCCATCGGGAATCAGCCCAAATGACACAGTTAACAATTATCATTCAAACTTAAAAGGTTATTCCCACATACCTTACTTCTGACGGATGCCGATCGCTTCTAAGTCTAGGCTCCGCGGACATTACAGAACCTCAAAGGACTCCTAACGAATATCTTATCTTGACACCCAAGGAAATCGTGCACCTATGTGACCTTACTCTGACTTCCCTAAGTTAACTATCGTTCAAATCCCTACAGGACCACATTCGTACTACCAAAGAAGCCATATACCCGATTCTACATCTTCTCTTACCAAAACCCACACTTTGAGGTTAATTCATGACGTAGCCCATAACTAAGGATCACACTTCCTATGATTCCTTAAGCTTATCAACGAGGCTATCACAATACTAACCCAATTATGATCGAAAGATCCAGCCCCTACAATTTATAAGCATGCCAATAAATCTACAAACCAAAATAACATCATTAAAACTTGCAACGGCCCCATTTTATCTCAATGGCTGCCATAGGAATGACTTTCAATTATTCACAATCGACAACGCCATGGGTACAAATCAATCTTAGAAATCATCAAACCTTTATAATAGCCCACACAATTCACATATTCATTCACAAAGTCCGCTTATCAAATTATTATTCTCCTAGGCAACCCCATTTTCAAAATTCATGAACAGCCTTGTCGGCTCGTCTTATTTACCTCGAAGGTTCTAGAGTATTCCACTATGATGCAAAACCAATACTTCCTTGACTCTGCATGGAATCCGTAACCATCGGCGTTGATTTTGACACAACTTTGAATTACAGACTAAAGATAGATCAGCTTACTCTTCCTTCTGATAATATCCTCCAATATTCACATAACCAAAACCCCTCAATGACCACAAAATGACCTTTGGACATGGTCGCCTATACAAATTGGACTTAGCGCAAATCCTCATTAACTGATTTGCAGGAAAGGTGACACTAATCTACTAATACCTCGATCAATTTCAGACTTATGCTTCAGATTCCACAACCCGATTGTAGGATGCTATCTTTTTACCAATCCAACCCAATCTAGCACAGCGGTTCACCCAGCAAACTATTACTAAGATCAGATTAAAACTTGATACCTTAGCTAGCACAAGCTCATGCTCATGATCACACAATTCAATTGCAAGACATAATATAATTACCAATCCAATTCAAATCGACTCGACAACTTGCTGACCAAATCATCCATAACATCACGTCAAGATTGGCACCACAAAATGGTTCAGATTCACCCAACCGATTGCATCTACAAACCCAAAAATATCATAACCCTTGATACCGCTTTTATCAAGCTTGCATCCTAAAATAAACAAATAAACTTAGTAATTACAGAATTATATGCTCGGGATCCCAAATGATACAGGTCTTGTGACATCAAAATTGAGAAATCTCGTCTTCCATCACGGCAATCAACACATTTTCCTTATGTGCCATCACCACCAAAACTCCGATCCAAGGCACTAGATTTCTTTACTACTAGGCCAGAGGATATGAACTATCCTTAGTCCAGCGACCAAGCTATCTATGATTTAGATCGTAGTCCCAAAATTTCTTTGGGAAGACATTTATCTAAGATTCATCCATGTACATCCACCTTAATATATCTTCTATCCTCCCGAATACTGGGTCACCTTTGTCGCTATTGCAATGCCTAGGTCTTCCAATTACACATAACTCAAAAACACAACGCAACCTGGGTTCGAAATCCCCAAAACGACACCAAGCTACAATATCAAACCCAAAAGCCTTACCTCTTATCACAACAGGCGATACTTAACACCCTGAGTTAATACCTTAGAATCCCGATTCAGACACTGGACCTTTTCACTGGCCGTCCTTAGATAAAGACATTCCTCAATCTTGCAACCGAACTAAACACTATTGAAACGTGCTCCCGAGAGTCTCACCGAAATGAAGCGTTCATCCTTAAAGTTTCAATGAACATATAGGACAATATCTCTTAATCCTCAAAGCCCATGATCTTTTTCACGTCAACTAACCGAGGTCGACTTCACCTCCTATCTAACCTAGGGCAACACATCTTATCTTCAATCAGACATGGGATCATCGCAACATCATCTTAAGTCTCAGAATCCACATCTCAACCTCAATAGGATCTGAGCTACCCAAAAGTCCAAATACTTAAGCACCTCCAAATCAATTATGAACTGTCATCCTAGGACTTGGTATGCTCGAAATTAACTCCAGTTATACTAACCTTGAGCCGTTGAATCCACCCTATTCATCATGCTTGTTAGGTTGATCAAGCAATCCTTCTTAGCAAATTACTAGCTTAGGACTTTAATCCAGAGCCGATCAAAGCTAAACCTCAAATCGAGATAATTAATTAATCTAGGCCTCGAATCAACACTGACCAATTCAAGAATCCAATTGATACCAATCAAATTCCAATGTTAAGGTGTCACTATACAACATCTTCCTCTCGACCCTGTAGTCACCCACTAATATTAGTAGTCCCCATCTAGGAGCCACTGTTAACACTTCCTTGAGACAAGAATAATTTGGATTAGGCCACTCCTAGAGCACTAGATGGGATGTATAAGCTAACCAGTCAAACTAATTCATCATTCCTAACTTAGTGCTAGCCTACGTTATTGGGATTGGAGTAACCAAAACTATCTGGACTAGCTTAATCATCATACACCATCATCTACTTATTCAGTCAATATTAATCTAACCTAAACTTCCGCATACGATTCAGATCAAACCTAAGGCATCTCTTTTTCTCTGATACCAACTGTGACGGACCGGGTTATTTTTCTTAAATAACCTCCGTCAATGGTAATATAAACTTATACCCATAATTTACCATTATGGATTCTGAAGAAATTTTGGTAGAGTTTCCTTTACAATTGGACGAAAAACCAAAAATACAACTTGCTTAAAATAGCCTGTACAAGCACACAACTATCCAATAATCAACATTTTGGCCTACAACACAATATACAGAATCACAATCGCCATACCATCCATAGCTCCAACATAGTACTCCTATCTACCATGCTGGGTCTAAAGAGATGCCGTCTAGGACTAAACGAAATCAAAAACATTAGTATAAATGCGGAAGCATAACAATAACCATAAAATAATAACAATCACATTAATCCAACAAGACTATTTACATTCTATTACAACAACGTATCCAAAACTTCAAGCCTTGGACATCCAACTAATCCCCTCAAGCAAGTCTCTCTCCTTACTAGAAATAATCGGGCACCGGCTTAATGTTCTCATCTGGAAGGAGAAACAGCAAGAGTGAGCATACAGTGTAGTAAATGTAATCATACATCATTAACTACAGCAAATAACAGCAAAAATAGTAACTGGACAGGGGAAATATATAACTTGAATAAAAGGAAGCATGCAAGGAGAGAGGACATCAGGGATCATCTAGTTCGCATGTTTATTCTAGTTACGTTTATTCATTCTCATTACTTTCATTAATCTTTACGAACCCGGGCTAATAGGTCGTACTAACCAATGCTATCAGAAAACAAGGAAAGGAATGTGTCTACCACACATTCTAAAGTCGGCTATATTTTAGGTCTGCAGTACTTGACCATCGGCTACATTTTAAGTCCGCAGCACTCAACCATCGGTTACATTTTAGGCCTGTAGTACTCGGCCATCTCAACTAGCCCCATATCCCCTGGGGACCAGGGCAATTCTCATTCTTCCACAGTAGTATCCTAAAGCGTACTATGAACATTACCCGCTTCCACGAGCGGCTAGAATACGTGGCCAAGTATTCCTTAGGTTCACACCGTGATGGACATGGCAAACCAGAAAATACTACCCCTATAAACTGTGGTCCTAGTTTCAGGATTAATCCTTACTTGAGGGAAGACTCATGTAACGACCTAGATTCTAAATCATAAAAAGTCCCAGTCAGTAAATTAATATAATGTTGGAGTAAAAGAAAGTTTATCCGGTCAACTCTAGTTGACCAGAAATGTGAAGGGTACTTATCCGGTCAATGTCAGTTAACCGGAAGTAATGAAGGAGCAATTATAAGACTAGAAGGCAAGTCGAGGTAATTAAGTTGACCGAAATAGTGTGATTATTGACCGAAAAATATAATAAGAGAGTAATCCGATCAACGCCTGTTGACCGGAAAACATGAGGGAAAATTTAACCGGTCAACGCCAGTTGACCAGAAAGGAAGGGGGCCGGAGTAAGAAGATGACCGGCCGAAGTGGTGGGAGGAATTGATGATGGCCTAATTTGATTGTTGACTGGGAACATAAGTATTTACTAGATTCAGAGATATTGACCAGAGTGTAACACTGACGACCGAAAAAGATGGATAATAAGGCTTCCATATTACAATTACGAAAGAAAATCAAAGAAGAAAGAGGGCAAAATGAAATATTAACTGGTTTTATCTAAGGCTGGAGTGGCTAGTAATGAGTAGGTGAACAACTCTTACCTACTTCCACCTACTCCGGAAATCTCTGGAATTCTTAGGAAGAGATGATATGAATAAAATATCGTAGTAGGTGACCTACCCCACCTTCTCTCAACCACCCCATCGCCTATAAATATTTGGATGCGGGGATTTGGGAGCGACTATAAAGGTAAGGAGTCAGATATGAAAGAAAGGAAGGGAAGGATTCCATGCCAAACATAAGTAAGGAGTTGATGAGCATTTCCAGGCAAATGTACTCACCCTTTTTAAAATCATATTTGTAATGCAAGCGTACTCCTGTTTTTAAGTTCATGTTTTTAATGCAAGTATAACTAATGATGTTCGCACGCATGAAGTTTGATTATTACATGATTTAAATGATGAACAGTTAATTATTTATGAAAAAGTAGACCGGCTTTATAAAGTGATGTATAAGCTCCTTGATTTGAAACCGGCCTTAAAGAATAATTGAAATCGGCTTTGCATTGTAATCTGAAATCGGCCTTAAAGAATAATTGAAATCAGCTTTGCGTTGTAATATGAAACTGGCCTTAAAGAATAATTGAAATAGGCTTTGCATTGTAATCTAAAAACGGCCTTAAAGAATAATTGAAATCGGCTTTGCATTATAATTTGAAACAGACATTTGCATAATTTAAGCATGATTTTGGAAATCTAATTGCATAATTTCAGAATCTGTTTGCATCGACTCCGGCCATGTTTCATGAAACTGCATGTATATACGCCTTTATTGCATTCTGTCTGTTTACTGTTCATGACTATGCATGATTTATGCATGAGTACCTTGCTGGGCTCCCTAGCTCACCCCTTCTATTTTTCGAATGATGATGATAGTGATAACGAGTTTATGCCAGACGAAAAAAAATGAGGTCTGATGGATTAGATAGGTAGGATAGCTAGCTGGAACTTAAGCAGCGAAGGAGCAAAATTGATGTTTTTACTTTTGATGTTTCGGGAAAGATTTGTAAATTACTTCCGTTGCTAAAAGTTAATGAATATTAGTATGCTTCGTACGCTATTATTGTTTGAGTAATTTGTGATTCCTAGTGGCATCTTAGTTTGTTCGGGACCTTCATGTCCAATTAACCTTGTCTTGCCGGTCAAGAGAGAAAAACCACGACCCCTGGCCGCCAACTCACGAAGTTGGGCCTTACGCAATCCTGTGCACGCGATGTAAAATATATATAAAAGAAAAGAAAAATTTTGAGTCCACCTTTTTAACCAGAGTTTATGACTGGTTTTGATCGACGGGTGGCCGCATGCGGTGGAATGTGGCCGATCCGTCTCAACCCACCACAAGTACATCACATTTTCCAACCGGAAAATCACATTCCCATCTTTATCTCCATCTAGGAGACCAAATCCACACATATCTCCATCTAGGATATCAAATCCATCATCTCGTACTTTGGTGGATTCCCCATCCGTTTACTTGCTCGGTTCCTTCCTTTCTTTGGAACTTAAACCTTTTTAGTCATTCAATTCAAGCTCACAAGAGAGCTTGATTTTACTTACCTCCGTTGGTCAAACACCACATCAGAAGCCTCCGGGATGCATCCCCCTTGCTCCCGGTGCACAATTACACATTTTTAGAGCTTACAGTTTGCCACAAACATTTAGTCATAAGTTCCATCACAATTAAAGAGAGCTAAAGTATGCACATTTACCTTCCAATTTCGAGTGAACAGTGTCATGCTACTTTTTGAGGCCCCGACACCACGAACGGGTCGAATCTTGCTGAATCGGACGCCCGATCAACATATACTTACATTTGTGACGCGGGAATTCATATTTTGAAGTCATTTCAACATATTATGAAGGTAGAAACATGCAATTTCTCCTTTTTGTCTGGGGTGAATAGTAGCAGTGCCCTTTTAGAGGGCCCGAACGCCTTGAATAGGTCAAAACGTGCGAGATCGATCCCACAGCCAACTTATATATACATTTAGGACGTGGTGATTCATATTTTGAGATCAATTTAATATAATACATGGGTGAAAACATGTAAATTTTCCGTTTTATTTCTGATGAATAGTGACAGTGGTGTTTTAGAGAGTTCGGACGCCGCGAACGAGTTGATTCTTGTCTGATCGGACATCCGGTCGATATATATGTATAATGAGGACTTGATAATTCACATTTTGGAGTTATGTTGACGTTTATTCAAGGAGGAAACAGGGGGACCCAAATAAGCTACGGGATTAGGGTTTGGTGGTACCGAAACAAGTGAATCGGACAACGAATCAGACAAATAACTATATATTTATCAATCATTAATCATGGGTTACACGATTTTCATGTTTTGGGTGGGTATTGGAACGATAATACCTGATGAAAAATGAATAAAAATCACAAGAGAACAAATAGTGAGTATGAAAACACTTGCCTCAACGTGCTCTACATTTTCTCCATCTAGCTCGAGCTCGGAATCGGACCTGAAGGCCTCCATTTTCTCCTCTTCTCCTTCGTGTGATTCCTTCTCTCGCTGGGCTCCCACGGCTACTGCCGCTGCTCCACCACGACACCTAGCCGGCCACCGCCATGCACGGTCGTCGCTGGCCGCAGCCGACCTGTGCTCCGCCAATGCCGGCGTCATTCTCCTCCTCTCTCTCTCTTTCTCTCTCCTAAAACCCTAACCCTCCCCTGCTCTCTCTCTCTCTTTGCAAATGTCCTTCTTCCAATTCTGCCTCCTACTCCCCTTTTACATGCTCTACAATTATTATTATTATTATTATTATTATTATTATTATTATTATTATTTGTAAGTAAGTAAATTGAATTTAAATTAAACGAAAGTACAAAACGATATTCTAACTCCAAGTGTTTTGCCGACTTAGAGATAGAATATCGGGCTAGGGCATTCCCCGAGCACCACCATGAGCCAAATCATGAAACTGAACAAAAGACACCAAAAAAAAACATCTAAATGAGCAGCATCTGAACCGACCACAAGCAATACTAGTGCGAACCGAATTGCCACCAATCCAAGATCAGAACACACAGCAGACGAAAACTGCATAAGCCAGTAACACAGTCCATGGCCTAGTTTTGCAGACGCCAGAGAATGTGCAATGCATCCACATCAATTAGCTGAGAACAACACCAGGGCACAGGTCCAAGTGCATAGGGGTCTCGGACACATCCTACCGGCGTCGGACACGAGGAACACGTCCAAAGCATCTTAGGCAAGTCTACACCAAATGTAGGAAAAGTGATGGCAGCACGGCAAAAAGCCGTTACCCTGGATCAGCATCCAATCTAGCACCACATCAAGATCAACTGCTACCCAGCATCAATAAGCCGACAAGAGCACAGATCAGCAAAGCTAGTAGAAACAACCTTCATCAGGGTAACTCACTTCATCACAACAAGATTCTGCAACCATTCCAGCAACTGGCCATGCAATTGCCAGCAGCATAGGTCTTGGATTGATTTTACACCCTCCATAATACCCCATCAATGGCCATGAAAACACCTCGCCTCATTCAAAAATCCACAGCAAAGGGGTCACGGCCTCAAGCTCCAGCCTCAAAGGCGAGCAAGCAAACCTACAGGATCATGGGCAGGTCTGCTGCCAAAGTAGGAATGAGCAGCATAGTCCTCAGACAAGTGCCTGCAACCATCCAGCACTGCACCCTTACCTCAGGGCAAAAGGAAAAAAAAAACCAAAACCATCCAGCAGAGGAAACACCAGCACAGAGACCTCAGGCTAAATTTACAAACACCAAAATACGAGCACAGCTCCCACACCAGCCCCAGCCTAACCACAACAACCGGCTAGGCATACGCACAGCAATAGCAGCAACTGGGCAGCCTGATCATTCCGCAGGAATAACAAGGAGTACGCCACAAAAATCAAAGGCATTTTGGCAAAAGAATCAGGAGGAAACCGAGCCCTATGGATTCTTGGGAGGGGGTTTGCGATGTCGGCGGGCCTTTGGGTATCTCCCATTTATTGCCTGCCTAGCAAAAATCTCACCAACAGTCCGACGGGCAGGAGTCCCCTGAGGGCAGCTGGGAGAAGCATTAGCACCACAAGGCGACAAGTCCTACAAAGCATCCTCACACCCAGAAGATGACCCATCTGGAACAGATTCATGGGCAGCCTGGGTGCAATTAGGCAGTTGCAGATCAAGGTAACGCTGATCTTTAATCTCCATTAGTTGCTTCCACAATTGTTCTACATCAGAAGCAATCCTACATGCAGAATCACCATCAGGAGCCAAATCACGTTGGACAACATGAGGGCTGGGAGAGGAAACAACTGTAGGAGCATCTCCAACCGCAGCTTCATATGGCATTCCAGATGAGACATCATCCAAGATTTCAACAGCACAAATAGGGAGATGCTGGCCTTCAAGATGAAGCGGTTCCTTCACAAGAGAGGCAGCCTTGGAGTCAGGGGGATGCAAGGAGACCAGCAGCTCGGGAGACCCCTTGCTAGTAACACCTAGAGATTGAATCTCATAGACAACCGAAAGCACACAAGGGGGTAGGATCAAACTGGCCCAAGCAAGCCTTTAGCTCATTGGAGGGACCAGCAACAGCATCAACAACTGGACTGGAGATAGGTTCACAAACTTCAATCGCCGGCTTTAGTGAAAAGGGCAACGGATGGGAGTCACATAGAGGCTTAGCTGCTGGTTGCACCTATTCAACATTATTATTATTATTATTATTATTATTATTATTATTATTATTATTATTATATATATATTACGTTTTCTTTTAATCCCAAAATTTAATTCAACACCTGAACGATCGAAAGGGCACACTCCGGGTACTGGCCTAACAATTCCAAATATTCTCCCGAAATCTCATAATATTAAATTAATCTTTCTCACACCTGAATTACCCAAAATTATCAAAAATAATAAATAATGCAAATTTAATCGGATAAAATATTTCAAGATGTCACACAACCTGAGCCCGAGTCCCTAGACTCGGCCCAAACCGTCCCTATGGAAACATCTCAAATCACTCAAATTTATTAATTATCCAACATAAATTCTAAAATTCATCAATATATATAAATTCAAAATCATCAAATTACTAAAAACTATCATACCATAAATGATTCTCATAAATACATCAATTAATATAACATTTATAATTAAAGAAATATTTTTCATCATCGCTCATATGCCGCTAACTCTCAAGTCACCACTAACTGGTGCTTAATAATAATCTCATAAATCCTAACTAGCACCTACAACACCTCTTTAATCTAGAGTCAAGAAAATATAAGAGCGAGTCCAATACCCAACAAGTAAATATAATCAATAATATAGGAATAAAAATAACTATCTCGAATAATAATATGAAATACATAAAATATGAGGATTAAATTTCTAAATTATATTAATTATGATCAATTAAGCTAATATAATTAAAATTGAGCTCAAATGATGTGAAAAAGTGCGACAAAAAGCCAAAAATTACATCAAAAGATTTGAGCCTAATACAGGCCTAAGGCCTGCCTTCGGCCCAAAAACCAGATTACCCTCCCTTTTGAGCTCGCCGAACCCATGCTTGAGGTGCCACCTTGGCGTAAAATCCAGATTGCACACCTTTAAGGCTACACTTGATTCTCACCCTCAGGGAGCCATCGCGGTGCAAAATTATGAGAGGAATAGTAAGTGCACCGATTGATGTGCGCCTTGGCGCCTAAGAGGCACTAGTCTCGAAACGATATTTCAGTAGGGAAACACACGAGGCTCGCCTCCAACACGCCCTTGGCACAAAAATGTGAACGTATAGGCAAGAGGTGCACTAGAAGTACACCTCGGTGCGCCCTTGGCACGAATTCCAAAACCAACTTACTGGTGGGCTGGGCTTGACTCATGCCCGAGGTGACACTCGAGTGCAAGTTGGGTATAAATAATGCTAGAGGTTTTGATTTCCACCATTTTTAGGCGGTGCTCGATAGAGAGGAGAGGGAAAGCTAGAGAGAAGAGAGAAGAGAAGAGAGAAGGTTTCGATAGCTCAAATCAAGTCAATCAAAGTAATGATTTTTTGGCGTCTTGTAAGCCGGAGCCCTAGTGAGAGAAGCTCTGCCTTCTCTCTATCCCAAATCTGAACCCTTTGACCTTGCCTTGTTTTCCCGCCTCTGCCTACTTCTCACCGGCGCCCATGGTGCCGATCCTTCGCTCCCTCCCCAGCTCTCCTCCCAAATCTCCCTCCCCCTTTTTCCTCATCCTCATGTTGAAACCCTCTTACCCCACTCTCGTCCTTGTTCACCCTCTCTCCTCATATCGCCTTCCCTCTGTTCCTCCCCCCTCTGATCCCTCCTCCTCTGCTTCCGGCCCGCTGCTGGGTGCCGAGCGTTCCGGGACTAGCGGCCCTGTTTGGGAGTCTTGCCCTTGTGATGTTGCTGTTGTTCCACCTCAAGTAGAACCAGCCTCCTTTGGCGCCTCTTCTCTCCCTTCTGCCTCTAGGTCTTTTTTGAATCTACCTCCGGCGGGCGTTCCCTCAGAATTGGATGCTCTCCCCTCACCCTCGTGGGCTGACGTCGTCAACAAGGACAACAAGCCCTCAGGTACTTCACTTAAGTACTTCCCTCCCCCCTTCACTTCTGGCTCTGCTGTGGAGATCTTTTCCCCTGCGAAGTCATCTAGCAGGGCGATGAGGATTGGAAAGATTCTCTTGTGGGTTACTTCTATGAAACCCCCCTAAATTTCTACATTGTTAATCACATTACCCGGAAAATCTGGGCAAAGTTTGGGTTATCCCACGTTGCCGAAATAGAAAACGGTTTCTTCCTATTCCGTTTTGCCAGTGCTGCTCAAATGCAGAAATGCCTTTATTATGGTCCCTGGACCCTTGCTGGGCGGCCTTTCTTTCTCAAGAAATGGTCCCCGAACTAGATTCTCACAAAAGAAGATCATATCACTTTCCCTATCTGGATTCACCTGAAAGGGGTGCCGGTGCAATTCTGGACTCCCCTAGGGCTCAGCTAGATTGCCAGCGCCATTGGCAAGCCCCTACAATTAGATCCTGCAACCGCCAAGAGGGATCGCCTTAAGGTCACTCGTATCTGTGTAGAAATCTCTGCCACTTTTCACTTTCCTGATTGTATCATAGTCAATCTTGGTACAATAGTTGGCTCTTCCCAGGCTGTCGATGTGGTGGTGGAGTACCCCTAGAAGCCTGGTCAAGGGGATTCTATCCCTGCTCCACAGCACCCAAAGACCCTGAGGAAATCCCCTTCTAAACCCAAACCTTCTGGTCGCCCTCCTCCTTCTGCTCCAGCAGGCAGGGCTCAGGAAGGCTTAAGTCCAAAGAGAGTGGCTAACACTGCTGAGGCTGGAGTGAAGATAGTTAGCGCTGTGCCTTCCTCAAATGCTTTTGCAGCCCTGCAAAATCCGGAGGACTCCATACTGCCGGAGGAGCCTCAAGGCATTCCTCCCCCGGATTCTGATTGCAGCAGCAGAGATCAGAGTTTTCCAGCTTGTGATCCTCCCATACTAGAGGAAGCCCAACCAGTTGAGATCCCCCCTGGTCCCTCCTCCACCATCATCTCTTCTGCCACTAGAAGTTCCCGTTTGGTGGCTAAGAGGGTGCTGGTTGGGGAGCCTCACGTTCCGATAGAAAAGGATGTTGGGCCTCCTAAGGTGAAACAAACTACAAAGAACGCTAGGGGGGCCAAAAAGAAAATTCCTCCCTCCTCCACAACCAATGGTTAGTGTTGCTTGTTGGAATGTTCGAGGGCTAAATGTGGCCCTCAAAATCCAAGACGTCAAGCAATTCATTTTGTCCTCAAAATGTCCCATTGTTAGTCTTGTCGAAACTCAGGTAAAGGAAAATAAGGTTGGCCTTATTTCCAAAATGCTGATGCCTTCCTGGAATTGGGAGTGGAATTACTCTGTCAGTCCTTCTGGCCGCATTTGGATTGGTTGTGATGTAAATTTTGTTGATTTGAGTGTCTTGACAAAAACTGCTCAAATCATCCATTGCAAAGTAATCAATAAAATTAATAATCACTCTTGCTTCTTATCCTTCATCTATGCTTCAAATTTGGAGATTGACAGGAGACTCATCTGGAATGAACTAAGATCCATCCACCACCATATCTACAATAAGGCCTGGGCCGCATTGGGGGACTTTAATGCCATTAGAGCTCCTTCTGAAAACTTGGGGGGCTACTGGAACGCATCCAGTGCTAGAGCTCTTGATAATTGTCTCTATGATTGCAACTTGCATGACCTAAGCTTTACCGGCGCTTTTTTCACCTAGAATGATGGTAGAATCCTGGATCTCGTACCTTCCAGAAGCTGGATCGTGTAGTGGTTAATGGTCCTTGGCTTTCGGAGTCCCCCTCTGTAGCCTCCTACCCCCCGGCAAGGCTCTCGGACCACTCTCCTTACATTCTCTACCCCCATTCCTGGAAGCCTCTACATGCTGAAAATTTCTGATTCAATAATTTCCTTGTGCACCATCCCAATTTCCTCCCTATCGTTTGCCGATGCTGGGATTGTTGTATACAGGGCGTTCCCATGTTTCGGTTAGCTCTAAGCTGCGTATTCTCAAGGGGAAGATGAAGGAATTAAATCGAAACTTGGGTAATGTTCATGAGGAGTTCGCCCGCGTGCGATCATCGCTCGAGGACTTCCAGAGGATTGGTCCCCCTCCTGGCCCTCAACTTGGAATTAATGAGGAAGATAGGTTGAAAGCTAATTATCGAAGAGCCTTGAGAATTGAGCTTGAGTTCCTTCATCAAAAGGCGAAGATTAGATGGATAAAGGATGGAGACCAATGCTCAAAATTTTTCTTTCGCTCCATTGCTGGAAATCACAACAGGAATAGGATCCTCCCCCTTACCAAAGAAGATGGTTCTCCAACCTGCAGCTTGGAGGAAGTGCAACAACTTTTTGTAAATCACTTCTCTCATCTCTTGGGTACTGGCAGATCGGGAGGGTCCTTCTCTAAGGAGAATCTTCGACCTTTTATCCTCAAAATAATACCAGATTCCCTCCGCCAGGCCCTTTGTCGCCCCGTCTCTACTGATGAAATCCGCCGGGCGCTGTTCACAATTGAAGACAATAAAGCCCCTGGCCCGAATGGTTTTTCTACAAAGTTTTTTAAAGCTGCTAGGAATGAAATTGGTGACTCTATTATAAAAGCAGTTCAAGATTTTTTCCATCATGGGAGAATCTTGAAGCAGATCAATGCGACCCTGATCTGCTTAGTCCCGAAGATCAAATCACCTGTAATGGTCTCTGACTTCTGGCCCATTGCGTGCTGCAATGTCATCTACAAGATCATATCTAAGATCCTTGCTGGCCGCCTACAATCTTCGCTCCCCTACCTTATTGGAAATTGCCAAACTTCTTTCGTTGCTGGTCGGAATATTGGAGATAATATCCTGCTTGCTCAGGACTTACTTCATAAGTACCACCTCAATAAAAGGGCTCCTTGTTGCGCGCTTAAAGTTGACCTGACGAAGGCTTTTGACTCTATCCATTGGGACTACATTCCGGCCGTCCTTGAGATGATGAATTTTCCCCCCACAATGGTCAGTTGGATAAATCAGTGTATCACCACCACTTCGTTCTCCATCAATTGGAATGGTACTTCGGTGGGATTCTTTCAAGGCGCCAAAGGACTTCGGCAGGGGGACCCGCTCTCTCCCTATCTCTTTGTGCTAGGGATGGAAGTCCTGAATGGAATCTTGGACAGAATGGCTAGGACTAACCCCGATTTCCAGTTCCACTGAAAATGCAAAAATTCTCGTATTGTGATGCTTGGTTTTGGTGATGACTTACTCCTGTTCTCCAAAGCTGACCGAAAATCTGTTCGAGCTATTGAAGACAGTCTTAATATTTTCAGTAGCCTTTCCGGACTCAGCCCCAATTTGGATAAGAGTGAGGTCTATACCTGTTCTGCCAGTGAGGACACCATCCAGGGCATTATTGACATTCTCAGCTTCAAACGGGGAAATCTTCCTGTCAGATATCTTGGAGTTCCCCTTCTCACCACAAAGATTTCCATCTCAGACTGCGAGCCTCTCCTTGATTGAATTCAACAGAGAACCTCATCTTGGAAGAATCGCTGGCTCTCCTTTGCTGGGAGACTCCAACTTATCTCCTCCATCCTCTCAAATATCCACAACTACTGGGCCTCCATGTTTATCCTCCCCAAAACCATTTTGAACTGCATTGATAAGACTCTTCACACCTTTCTATGGAACGGCTCCTTTGAAGGTAGATGCTACGCAAAAGTTGCCTGGAAGGATGTTTGCACCCCGAAAAGGGAGGGGGGTTTAGGCCTTAAAAACCTGAGTGCATCCAATAAAGCTCTTTTGAGCTGTCATTTATAGAGAATCATCTCTAAGAATCCTGATTCCATTTGGGTTTCCTGGACTCATACCCACCGGATAAAAGATCGTTGCATCTGGACCATAAAAGTTCCTGATTCAGCCCCTTGGAGCTGGAAAAAGATGATGAAGCTTCGGATTGCTCTCCGCCCCATGATCCGGTATGTTATTGGAAATGGAGTGGATACTTTCCTCTGGCTGGACCATTGGCATCCAATGGGTCCGCTCTGTGATCATTTTGATTCAAGGATCAGGTGTATCACTGGCCTGCCCCTTGATGCAAAGGTAAAAGATATCATCAATGATGGTAACTGGAGATGGCCAAACCCATTTGACTTGGAGGTTGCGGATATTGTGGACAGTATGCCCCCTACACCCCAGACAGTCCCACAGCGATGGGGTTCTTTGGACTGCTGATCACTTTGGGATTTTCACTGCTAAATCCGCGTATGGGATCTTTCAGGGGGCAATCAAAGCAGTGGTATGGTTTGACCTTGTATGGGGACCCATGCACATTCCGGCCCATGCTTTCATCCTCTGGTTGGCTATTCGAAATAGGCTCAGCACTCTGAATCGAATTAGCAGATTCCTTCAATGCTCAGCGAATTGTGTTCTCTGCTCTAATGGGGAAGAAAGTCTTAACCACCTATTCTTTGACTGCCCTTTCTCCTCGGCCGTCTGGCGTCTCATGCGCAAGAAGGCTGGTCTAAATTGGCCTTACCCTGACTGGCATTCCAATATCCTGTGGGCTGCCAACAGATGGAAAGGCAAAAACCTCAAAGCTCGCTCCTACAGGCTCTCCCTTGCGGCCTCTGTTTATTTCATCTGAAGAGAGAGAAATCAACGAGCCTTTAAGAATACTGCCTATAGCGAATCCCAGCTGGCTTACCAGATAACAAATGCAGTGAGGGGCAAACTGGAGTCAGCCCATCTTATTGATGCCCGAAAAGACAGATCAGTTTTGAGTCGATGGAGCATCCCCCTTGCGGCATTGAGATCGGGTGCAGTCATCTGATCTTTTTGGGCTTGCTGTTGTGGTCCATTACCCTTGGCTTTAAGGAACTCCGGATTCCGGAGTTCTTTTGCTGGTGGTGTTTTTTTTCACTTCTTGGCGGAGTAAATTGTATCCGGAGTTAAATTTTGCATAAAAAAAATCCCTCTTTGCCCTTGCTTTTGGGAACTTCGTAATCCGGAGTTTCTTTTACCGCTGTTTTTTTTTTTTTCACTTCTTGGCAGAGTGATTTGAATCCGGAGCAGAAATTTGCGTAGGTTGAATCCGATGCTGTTTTCTCTCTAGGCCGGACTGTAGTTGAAAAAAAAAAAACAACAAACACTTTTTGGTCCTTCCTATTGGGATATCTGGATTCCTAAGTTTTTTTGCTGGTGCTAGTTTCGCTTCTTTGTGGAGTGCCTCGTTCCGGAGCTGTTGGTCTCCGGAATCCGGAGTTCTTTTGCTGGTGCTGTTTTTTTTCGCTCCTTGGCAGAGTGAATTGATTCCGGAGCTGGCATTTTGTCTTTGCTTTTGGAAACTTCGGATTCCGGAGTTCTTTCAGCCGGTGCTGTTTTCCGCTACATGGCAGAGTGTTTTGTATCCGGAGCTGTTGGATTGACTCTGGAACTATTGAGGACTCCAGAATCTGGAGTGCTCTTTTTTTCACATTTTAGAGTGCATTCTCCTCAAAAAAAAAAAGAAAGAAAAAAAAAACATTTTGCTTTTGCTTTTGGGAACTCCGAATCCTCAAAAAAAAAAAAGAAAGAAAAAAAAAACATTTTGCTTTTGCTTTTGGGAACTCCGGTTTCTGGAGTTCCTTTTGCCAGTGCTGTTTTCCGCTACATGGTGGAGTGTTTTGTATCCGGAGCTGTTGGATGGACTCCGGATCTGTTGAGGACTCCGGAATCCGGAGTGTTTTATTTCTCATCTTAGAGTGCTTTCTCCTCCAAAAAAAAAAATGGCTGGATCGTTCATCCCATTTTGAATGGAGCATCACTTTTAAAGCTTCCGGAGTGGATTTGTGCCGGAGTTTTTTTTAGACTCCTTGGACGGAGTGGATTAGCTGGGGTGAGGTGGCTGGAATGTTTATCTCATTTTGGACAGAGCGTCTTTATTGGTGATCCCGAAGTGAATTTGTACTTTTTCTGGAGTGCTTTTTCTGTTGCCTTGGATGGAGTGTTTGGCTCACCCTGGACGGAGTGAAATTTGCTCTCTTTGGCCGGAGTGATTTTGCTCGCGCTTTTGGAGTGCATTTTTCCGGAGTGCTGTTTTTCGCCCTTGGTCGGAGTGAATGGTTTTTTCTTTTTTAGAGTGTGGTGGCTGGATTGATTACCTCATTTTGGACAGAGCGATTTCGTTAGTGCTTCTGGAGTGAATTTTTTCCGGAGTGCTTTCTATGACTCCTTGGACGGAGTGTTTCTATCTTACCTTGGACGGAGTGAATTTGCTATCTTTGGACGGAGTGATTTTGCTCGTGCTTCCGGAGTGCAATTGTCCGAGTGCTTTATTGTCTTCTGGACGGAGTGGTTTGTCTGCAAGGTCCGGTTGGGTTTTTTTTACATTTAATGTAATCGAATATTTCTGTAATTTTATTAATGTCTCTTTCTATGTTTCTTTTTCCAAGTCGGCAAAACACTTGGTAAAAAAACATAGTTCCCTGTACATCTTACTTTAATTTAATACAATTAATTACTTACTAAAAAAAAAGAGTAATGATTTTGGTAAACCAAGTTGAGACAAGTGCAGCTTTAACTCCATCTTTCCTTTGTTGTAATTTATTTAAGTTCCCTTTGAGTATTATTGTTCTAATACTTGTGCGAGCTAAGATTTTGATGTATAAGCATGAAAAATTAGCATATTTGTTGGTTTACCATGATTTTACATTGAAATTTATCAAAACTCTTATTTAATTACCTGGATCGTAATTATGTGTAATACCTTAAAATTTTCCTCATGTTTAGAGGTACAAAAATAATTTCTATATGTTTGTGCTTCATAGTTCTGAATTTTAAAGTATTATATGCTATTTGTATATGATAAAAATATACTGCTTATTTAGTTATTGGATGCATGCTTATTAACTTTGCAGAAAAATTTATAAATTTCTACTGCATGTATTTTTATCAAAATTTCATGTTTATGAACTTGATATGATAAAATTGTATCTAACATTATGGAAAGGAAGAAGGACACTCTGTAATTCTATTAAGAAAAATATGAACTATTTTTCAAAAGGGTAAGAACTAAGATTAAGAAGCAAAGTGTAAAGTTTTCTTTAAGTTAAGAAATTAAGAAACTAGATCAAGGATTGTTCAACAGAAAGTATATTCTGGCTTGTCTTAATAATTATAGTGGAAGATCGTTGTTTGAAAGTAAGTACCACAATGCAATGTTGGCCCCGTCTATAGGGACAACATGTAGATGGCCCACCTTCGGATCCTTGAATAGGAGGACAGGCCATTGATTGTGTGGAGAAAAATACAAATTAGGCTTCGATCGACCACTTCTTTAGCTAATAAGGTCTACTGGCTCTGGTCCATAAAAATAAGTAAATTTTTAACATGTTTTGACAAATAAAAAAAAAAGAATGAATAAGAAGCATATTTTAATGGCTAATGGTAAGAAAAGAATTTGATAAGAAATCGGGATGTTCTATTCATAATTATGTTATTTTATCCTATACAATTCCTACCTCCTACGATATGATTTTACGATTAAGTATGTATATGCATATTCTTTGTTATGTACAGTACCTTGTTGAGTATTTGGCTCACTATTTTTCTACCTTACTAACCCTTCAAATAACTCGTACTAGTTCTTAACTGATGAGTTAGAGTAAAGATTGAAGTATTTAGTTTATATTTTTGAAGACATTTTTGTATACCTATTTTTGGATAGTATGTACTATATTAGTTACTAGTTTCTTGTTGATTTCATTTGTAGACTGTGGTGAAGATGATGTGGAATTTTTATTAGTTTTGTTGACTATCAAGAACAGTGTAAACTCAGTAAATGAAGTAGTTTGGATGGATAAATCTTATGGATTTTATTTGCTTCCGCAGATTAGTATAGATTGATTTGACATGCATCTTTCCTTAATAAAAAAACTAATGTCATATTGTTTGGATTGGCATTAAAGCCTTAGATGAGGTGGAAATATATTTAGATCTATATATATTGTGTTATTGTTTATATACAGGCGATTGTGGCATTGATAAGGAAAGCTCATGTCCAATAGGTTAATAATTTATTTATTGGTAAAATTGATAATTAAAAGACAGTATGTTATGATTATGATTAATGGCAAGTTTTAGGATGTTGTTGTCATAGGTGGTTTCAGAAAATGGTTTAGGAAGATACCTTAGGGTTTCAGCTAATTGATTTTTGTTTGAGGATAAGTTTGATTGAGTTGAACTTGAGGTCTAGATTTTAGTAGCTTTACGTTGAGGTTCTAGGTTGTTTATTGCTCATTTAATCAGAATATTAATGTTTTTGGTGATATGATTAAAGCAATGGCAAGAAAGCAAAAGGTGTTGGAGTTAACTCTCGACCGAGTAGAGAGGAAGAGTATTTGAGCATTTTAGGAAGAATGGCAGATATTATAGAAAGAATGACACAAGAGCGGCGTATGTGATGGGCCACATCCTTAAATCCATTATTAACCTTATTCATAACATATTACTTTTCATTAATCAATATTGCTTGTTATAATTAAAGGGAACGTGAGCTTTTTCGGTAACCACTTTAATTTACCGGTACATAAATGATAATCTTAACATACACAGGATGCAAATATTTCGCTGCACCCTCGGTGGCTCTAACATTCGTCCAACAATAATGTGATGTCAGCTCTATGATAATGAAAGATGCCAACTAAACGATCATATATAGCTTGCGGAAGTAGTAAACACTTACAACATTAGAATCTTTTTTTTTTTTTGGTAAGTAACTACATTAGAATCATCACTAAGATATATGATCATTTACATAATCATCAAAATTGATCAAAACTTTACATCATATCTTATCTAATGTCAACTACAAAATAAAACTAAATACAATACATACTATCCCAAAATATAAGTCAGCAAAATAATATCTCTGGGGGTATGTATTAAAATTTTCAATCCTCACTTCTGCTCATCAGGCAAGGACTCGTGCGGGTCATCTAAAGGGTTAGACAAATAGCAAAAGAGTGAGTTAAATACTCAGTAAGGTACTATATATACAATGATATGTACATTTATAATGAAAATATGCCATCAAAAGGAATAGGGGTATATATGAGCATGAAACATGGACAGAAAATATTTTTCTAATGCATTCAATTTTTTTTATGTTTCCATTTTTCAGCCTTTCAGTCAATACTTACTTAACTTGAGGGACTAGGGTTAGTAGGCCTTACTAGCTAACGGAGTAGACAATCGAGGAAAAAAATTGTATTCGCCAAACAATCAAAGGTCGTAATACTTCTCATTTAGCCAGAAGTGGGCTGTACATACCTTTCGCCTGGTAGATCGGGCATAGTGTTGTCTTATTCCCCTACGATAGGGTCATTTCCTCTATTATCTACTATAATATTCTAAGACATGCCAGAGAATATTACCCTTTAAATAAATCCTTAGTCCAGTTTCTTAATTCCTTTTAAAATTCATTGTGAAAACTCTACACTTGTTATTGGTACTTATTCTAAATTTTCTCTACTTCGGAAGAAAATAATCATACTTCTTTTGAATTTTCTCCACTTTGGGAGAAAATAATCATATTTCTTATCATTGTGTAAAGCTTCCATTTTAACTTCCATAAATAGGGTTGGAACTTAAAATTTAAAAATTAAAAATGTAGTAAAATATCAAAGTCTTGTAATATATTCATATGTTAAAATTTTAGATACATTACAGTCTCAGAACAATTTATGCATATGCTAAAAATCAAATTAGTACATAATGCATTTATCTGATTTAATTGCTAGATTGATGGTCGGTTCAATAGCCGGTTTGATCTACTTTCTTCTGACTAAAGATTTAACATTAACACATGATGCTTGGATCAGTTTATGCTTGGATTAGGGCCGGTTTGAGCCGGTTTCATGAATTTTCATAAGTTGGAAATTCAAGCATGCTTGGACTGGTTCAGTTATTAGTTTGGAGCTCAGTTTAGAGGTCGGTTTAGCTCTAATTTTTCAGGTTGACACTTCAACATTATCACAAAATACTTTGGGTTCATTTTGTTGCCGGGTCAATTAATTTAGAAGCCGGTTCCGTAGCTGCGACATCAACATCATCATGGATGCAATTTAGCCGGTTCTGTTGCTGTTTAGAGGCCCAGTTTATGGTATTTTTGGCAACCGGTTCACAGGTTGATAGTTCAGTCTTAGTACCTCATGCTTTGGCCGGTTTGACTACTAGTGTGATGGAACGGATTTTTCTTTTGTCCTCAAATAATTTCATCATTACAGATACATGAACAGAAGCCCAAAATAACAACCTAAAGTTCTAAGAAAAAACTGATAGAATTTTTTCTAAAATTGGACTAAACCAAATACAAATAACCTGCATAAAACCTTCAAATATACAAAATGATATTCATCCACGAACATTTCATCCATAATACAGGATCATCAGACACCATGTCTTCTCCCATGCCTTGAATTAATCAATCTGATCCACTAACTAGACCAAAACCAAATATACAACCTATACAAGCACACAACTATTCGAATCTCACAATTTACCCTACAACACGCATACACAAGACCATAAATGCCATCCATGGCTTTATATCAACAATCCTAACTACTATACTAGAATCCATACGACAGATACCATCTATGACCTGTGTAAAATCCAAAGAACAGAGTAGCGAAAGCAACTATATTCATAACAAAAATCTGCGATAGCTTAATACATTTCTAACAGTATACAATACATGCCATAACCACTAATACATAGTTTCATCCAAAATTTAAACATTTACATTAATAATATTTAAAATTCCAAGTCTTCAAAAGCTCTGAGAGTCCATACAGCTCCTTGCTAAGCTCTAATCATTTGTGTTCATCCGGTATCATCTCTATAACTATATCTAGTGGGGGGAAAACAAAACAATGAGCCAAAGACTAGCAATGTATGAAAACATGTAGAATATAATGCTTTCATGCAGAACATAAGTGTAGAAGGTCCTAGAAATTCTAGGGTATGGTAAAACATATATAAATCAAGAGAAAATCATAATTTCTGTATGACGAGTCTTGATAATCATAATTCATATTTTTCTACGGAACATATATTCAATAGAACAGAAATGGTGATAATATCAAAGGAACAAAGACGTCCATGGAAATAGGAAGAAAACATAATTCCATTTAAACATGTTTTGGAAATCATAGAGTAGTTCCAAATCTCATTTGTTCTTCAAAATTCTAGTTCGATATCCTAGGGACCCAACTAGTACACCCAACTAGGTGAGGGGGCGAATAATCAATGATAGATTGTATTTAATCCATATAATCAAAAGCCCATGGTTCGAAAGTATATATCTCAATTTGATGGTTCGATAGTTATCATCGATTACTACTATAACGTTCTAAGGCATACCGAAGAACCTTATCTGACTGTACGATAATTTTAGGTCTGATTTTCTTACTGATTATTTCAATTAACTGCATTTGCTCAAAATTCTATAACCAAGATTCATCATGTTTCAAGGCCAAGTTCAAGTTTCATTCAATTACTCCTTCAGACGATTTTAGAAGGCTTCCATAGTTTGATAATACAGTTCCATGTAAATTTTTCAGTTATAAATCACAACATGAACATCACCTTTTTACAAATAAGCCTTTACATATGAAGATTTATGGAATTTAAACATCAAATCCCTTCGTTTTCATGCTTAGGGTTTTGATAAACATTCCGAACATAAAACGGATACTAAACACATGTTTAATCATAAAATTGAAGCTATAATTCATAAAACATGTACAGAACAAGGATTAAATTCAAGGTTTCATGTCATTTTCGAGCCAGGGTTTCGGGCAAAAGTTTTGGACAATAATTGGACACCAAATACATGTACAATCATGAAATCGAAGTCATATGTTGTCATATATACAGGTAAACATGAAATCTATTCGATTAATTTACAGAATCATACTTTATTTACATAAAATATGTAGAAAAATAAATTTAGAGCATAAATACAAATTTAGAGATACTGAAACGCCGTAAAAACAGTACATAACATCCGAAGTACAGTTACTTGAGCCCGATCTACCATTATTTTTACCTAGATTGGATCAGAACGGGTGGATTTCTCTCTTTTTCTTTCCTTTCTCTCCTTCCTCCTTCTCTCCCTTTAGTGCTGCTATCGCGTTCTATTGAAGAAAGCCCCAAATCCCCTTTTAAAAACCAAAGGAAAGAAGGATCACTTACTGCCCCCGTGACTGGCGCTCGAGTGCCAATTTTGCATTTTCACGCTTGGGTTGGCGTTCAAGCACCACCCTTGTAACCCTCTCCCGCTCCTGCCTCACCTCAGGTGAGCCTCGAGCGATTCTTTTTGGAGATTTGCGGTGTTCGAGTGCCAATCCTATTTTCTTCCTATTTGCTCCATTTTGTTTTGGTACCTATTTTTTTCCTTATCTTAAGCCTAATCATATTTATCATCAACTTAATTATTCCGTATTTATCATATTTTAGGATCGGGATCTTACACTCCCCCACTTACAGAAATTTCATCCTCAAAATTTTAACGAACTTTGAACTTTATAATTCAGAGGAACCTTCTGAACAACTCCAAGTTGTTTCTAGATTAAGGAGGTTATCCTAGAGAACCATAAATATCCAAAATGTCCCGATCCTCATCATTTGACTTGTCCTATTGGACTTAGAAATCAACTAAGTTTGAAAGCAAATCTATTTTATTAACTACTTTACCTTAAACAGATTACAAATCCCTTATTTTCATTTATGCTAAGCCTCAAGTTTAGCATTTTCTTTAATCATTAATTTAAATCTGAAAATATACTTAGGTACATTACTCTTCTGTTACGCACTCTGATCAATCATCCATCTCCAAAGGATCTGATTACCATTTAACGCCACATTAATTCAACTTAGCACCCAAATTCTTTCATTAGGCTAGCTAGATTCCAATATAAGTCTTAGATCCCAATTAGACTTCCAAGGCAGGATATTTTACATTTTTCTCATTTCGTTGGCATGTCATCAAATTGACATCTTCCCAAGTATTAAATCCTCAAAGTGTAACATGACTAGAGGCTACCATTATATAGTCACCACGGTTTCGATGTGGTTTCAAATTTGTCACCCAAATTTCAATACCCCTACACTTAAAAACCTTGAGATCACATTGGCATACCGATGAGCCAATTAGTTTAACCCGAACACATCACCAGAAATCACCATGGGTGGATCATTTTGATTGCCCATAGGGTTTCTTATTTTTTTCAACTTCATGACGTCCATACTTTAGACACAATTCTATTTTCCAACTTAGGAATACAACACCCTTTTACTCCAAGTAATTAAGCCTACCCATAAATTACTATCAATACCAAAGCTATAAACCCTTAATATTCACAATCAGTACTGATGTTCGTTCCCCCTTCAAGATACCAAAGTTTATCTATATAATCCTTAGATAGGTCTATCTGCTTACAAAATCCCAATGCCGACTTTAGTCATAACAAAACCACAAATTCTCCCAAAACAAAGCCATTACCCAAGACCGTCACCACATTTTCTCAAACAGAGACTTCCAATTGCTGATTTCAATCAATGGAAGAGTAACTCTAACAAGGGATTCCTCTCCCACTATCCCCAGGACATCGATCCACAACCAATGCAGAAAATATAATCCTAGAGTTTCCTTAACGATATAAAGAGTTAACTTTACAATCCTTAAACAAAGTAATCCACTTGCGATCTCATAAGATTACCTCTTTGCCATAACATACCCATTTTAAACCTTAAAACTATTAGATCAAAATTACTTCCGAGGTAATTCTAAAAGTTTTCAATGGAGGCTTTCGATATCAACTATGATTCTTGATATCCACCTTTTGAGATTCACCCCCTTTTCTTTTTTTACAACTCCTAAACTTTCAAATTTATAGAACATTAATCACCTCCAAAAGCAATATTCATATTTCCTCCAAGTAATGCCTTATCGCAAAATTCCACTCATAGCAAAACAATTTTCAATTCATATGCTCCTCCCCCACTTGGCTTGAGGATAGCTACCTATTAGGATACATAATAACATAATTCTAATCTTGCTCAAAAGCACCACAATCTATGCTAACTTACTAGCCCATCAATAAATCCTTACTTCCCAAAAGTTCAACGGTATCCTCATTCATTATTCCAAGTTACATGCCTTGTAACTTTACCATCTCTTGGAAACTATCAACCGAACCACTTAATAGATTTAATCAGACCAAAGAAGACCATATATCATTCACAACATTAATCCTTTCTTCTTATGGTGTTATCATTCCATACCTAGTTGGGCATACAACAAAATTTTTCTTTCCAACTCAGGGTACTATCCTTAAATAAAGTCGATCACATTTTAGGCTCCTAAAATTTTCTTAATAATATCATCACAAAATCACTCTATAATTATGGTTGGAAAATTTCATTGTATAATCTCCCATAAAATGCCAACTAGCTTACAAAACCTGAATGGTGCCACTAGAACTCATAATTGCTAGATTCCATAGGCTAATGCAGATGTAATTCTCAATTACAGGAATACTACTTCACCACAAACATTAATTTGAAGTTTTTTCAAACTAATCGCCAAATTGTTTTTAATTGTCAAAGTTGACCTCAACAAAGCCATCAGAAGACTACTTAGCAGGAAATCAATTAGATCTTCTTCGTTAAAGAACATTCCCAATTACTGTATCAAAGTCCCTCCAATAACGAATGAACTTAGGAAACATGGACAAAATATAGGTTTGAAGTCCCAAATAATGCATATACTGAAATATCAATATTCGGGATTGTCACTTTCCATCACGATAGACATTACCTTGGTATTTTTACCATGACTGCGAAATCTCAGTTTCAGGCACCGGACTCCCTTTCTATCCAACCAGAGGAAGCACAAGCTATTCCAAATCGTTCGATTAAACTATCCCCAGATAAAGCACACTCCAAAGACCCCTTCAAAACATAATATTCGTTCATAAAGCATCCATAACATATGCTACAGCATTTCTTTATTTCCGAGTCCCGTAATTCTTTTCATGTCAACCACTCAACCCGACTTCCCCTTCAATCTCTTATGAGACAACATCAACTTGTTTCCTTCATACATCAGATCACTACAAACACTACCAATACCATCAAAGTTTTCAGGATTTATTCCTTAACCTCAAACCACTAATCTACCTTATCCATTATATTTGGTCATCAACTTTAACATCTCTTCTTAGCATTATACTAGTAACATACTAACCTAAGAATTTCAATTCAAGGCCAATCAAATTTTCACTTAATTAAGTCTGACTAATTGGACCTCAACTGTATACTATCATATTCAACACTAGCTCGTCATTGATTTAAGTTCTGATCCTTATTGTACCTTCAATTACTTCTCCTCATTCTTGCGGTTGATGGACACTCTGAGGAAAGCCTTTGTCTAAAAGTCGTGTTATTTCCTACATCCACAAACATCTCAAGATCACTAACATCAAATAATCAGGTTAGAGGGAGGGGTTAGGATCGTTGCATTTCAAAATTTAAATCCTTAAGGACAAAGCTTAAACATTCTCTCTAATCCTAACTACTTCATTTTTATCTCAATCATAGAACAATTTAACTTGAATCCTTAAATCTAAATCGATTGGTCTAGGCCTAACTTACATTCAATATCGATTAACTTACCACTGCATCCTAGTTCAGGTCAATTCTAACTTATGTCAGCTAGAAACCTAGGATTCTCCAACATCCTATGCCTATGCCTACTTATTCAGTCAATCATAATCATTTCCTAAGCTTCTGCATACGATTTAGATTATTCCTAAGGCATCTCATTTTCTCTGATACCAGTTGTGATGGAATGGATTTTTTTTGTCCTTAGATAATTCCATCATTACAGATGTAGGAACAAAAGCCCAAAATAACAACCTAAAGTTCTAAGGAAAAATGGACAGAGTTTTTTCTAAAACTAGGCTAAACCGAATACAAACAACCTATATAAAACCTGCAAATATATAAAATAATATTCATCCACGAACATTTCATCAATAATACAGGATCATCAGATGCCATGTCTTCTCCCATGGCTTCAATTAATCAATCCTATCCACTGACTAGATCAAAACCAAATATACAACCTGTACAAGCATGCAACTATTTGAATGTCTTCTTATCCGGAGTGGTGATTTATCCGGAGTTCTTGCCTTTTTTCGGAGTGCCTTGCCCCCTTAATGGCCGGAGTGGTTTTTTCTTCAATCCAAAAAAAAAAAAATTGGAGTGCTTCTAATCCGGAGTGGCTTTTTATCTAGAGTGCTTTTTGCCTTTTCTGGAGTGGCTTTTTATCCGGAGTGCCGTTGCCCTCTAAAAGGCTGGAGTGGATTTTTTCGCTCCAAAAATCGGAATGACCTACGTTGATTTCGGAGCTCTAAATGGCCGGAGTGAAGATTTCGGAGTCCCTCGTGTTCCTCGGACGGAGAGGCATTGGATATTTGTTCGTTTTTCCGTTTATGCCCGCCTTGGACGGAGTGTCTTGTTCGCAGGCATTTTTGCGTTGAGCCGGATGTGTCTCTGGCTGCTGGTTTACTTCTGCTGTTGCTGAATTGTTGAGGGTGGGATTGAAGTTGCCTGAAGTTGGGTGAAGCTGCTAAATCTGATGATTCTGGATCTTGGTAGCTAGACGATGCTGGAGTTCCCATTAGTGCTTTTCTTGTTGAATCTGTTTTTTGGGTTTGTTTTTGTTGTGGGGCCGGGTAGCATACGATCGATTTAGATGAAATACACCTAGGTGAGGTTTTTCAATTTTCTATTAATCGGTTCATGATTTTGTTCATGGTGATGCTCGGGGTATACCCTAGATCGTTGTTCTAAATCTAAGTTGGCAAAACACTTGGAGTTAGAACATCGTTTTTGTAATCTTTATTTCATTTAATTCATTTAACTTACTTACCAAAAAAAAAAACTATTCAAATGTCACAATTTACCCTACAACATGCATACACAGGACTACAAATGTCATCTATGGCTTTATATCAATAATTCTAACAACTATGCCAGAATCTATATGAGAGATGCCATCTAGGACCTATACAAAATCCAAAGAACCAAGTAGCGGAAGCAACTATATCCATAACAGAAACCTACAGAAGTATAATAAAGTTCTAACAGTATACAATACATGCCATAACCACTAATACATAGTTTCATCCACAATTTAAACATTTACATTAACAATATTCAAAATCCCAAGTTTTTAAAAGCTCTAAGAGTCCATCCAGCTCCTTGCTAAGTTCTAATCACTTTTGTTAATCTGGTATCATCTCCATAACTGTATCTGGGGGGAAAAAATAAAATAGTGAGCCAAAATCTAACAAAATACTAAAACATGCAGAATATAATGCTTTCATGGGAACATAAGTGCAGAAGGTCCTAGAAATGCCAGGGTACAGTAACACATACATAAATCATGAGAAAAGCATAATTTCCATATGACAGGTCTCGATAATTATAATTCATACTTTTTTATGGAACATATATTCAATAGAACAGAAACTGCAATAATATCAGAGGAACAAAGGCGTCTATGAAAATAGGAAGAAAACATAATTCCATTTAAACATATTTCGAAAATCATAGAGTAGTTCCAAATCTTATTTGTTCTTTAAAATTCTAGTTTGATATCCTAGGGACCCAACTAGTATACCCCACTAGCCAAGGGGATGAATAATCGATGATAGATTGTGTTCAATCCACACAATCAAAGGCCGATGGTTCAATAGTATATATCTCAATTCGATGGTTCGATAGTTTGATAGTTATCCTCGATTGTTACTATAACGTTCTAAGGTATGCCGGAGAACCTTATCTAATTGTACGATAGTTTAAATCTGATTTTCTTACTGATTAATTCAATTAAATGCATTTGCTCATGATTCTATAAACAAAATTCATCATATTTCAAGACCAAGTCAAAGTTTCATTCAATTACTCCTTTAGATGATTTCAAAAGGTTTCCATAGTCCGTTAATACAGTTCCATGTAAATTTTTCAGTTATAAATCACAGCATGAACATCACCTTTTTACAAATAAGCCTTTACATATCAAGATTTATCGAATTTAAACATCAAATCCCTTTGTTTTCATGCTTAGGGTTTCGATAAACATTCCGGACATAAAACGGATACCAAACACATATTTAATTATAAAATTGAAGCTATAATTCATAAAACATATACATAACATGGGTTAAATTCAAGATTTCATCTCATTTTTGAGATAGGGTTTCGGGCAAAAGTTTTGGACAATAATTGGACACCAAATACATCTACAATCATGAAATCGAAGCCATATGTTGTTATATATATAGGTAAACATGAAATCTATCTGATTAATTTATATAATAATGCTTTATTTACATAAAACATGTAGAAACATGAATTTAGAGCATCAATATAAATTCAGAGATACTAAAACGCTATACAAACAGTACATAACGTCCAAAGAATACTTATTTGAGCCTGAGCCTGAGCTACCATTATTTTTACCTGGATTGGATCTGAACAGGTGGATTTCTCCCTTTTTCTTCCCTTTCTCTCCTTCCTCCTTCTCTCCCACTCGTGTTGTTGTTGAGTTCTGCTGAAGGAAGCCCCAAATCCCCTTTTAAAAACCAAAGGAAAGAAGGACCACGTGCTGCCTCGGTGACTGGCGCTCGAGCGCCATTTTTGCATTTTCACGCTTGGGTTGGCGCTCGAGTGCCACACTTGTAACCCTCTCCCGCTCCCGTCTCGCCTCAGGCGAGCCTCGAGCAATTCTTTTCGTAGATTTGTGCCTCACCGGCGCTCGAGCAATATCCTATTTTCTTCCTAGTTGCTCCTTTTTGCTTTGGTATCTATTTTTTTCTTACTCTTAAGCCTAATCATGTTTATCATTAACTTAATTACTCTGTGTTTATCAAATTTTGGGATCAGGATCTTACAATTGGTTCATCCGATTCAGGGCCAATTCAATTTATTTTTCCTAGGCTACTAGGCTCAGCACCAGTATGAATGCTGAGGCTAGTTCTGTTGTTGATTTAGGGCCCAGTTTAGTGACAGGTTTAAACTTAATTTTATAGGTTGACACTTCAACATTATCTCAAGATATGTAGACTAATATGGTTGGCAGTTCAGCTAGTTTCGAAGCTGGTTCAACCCATTTTCATGGGCTGAAATTTCAGTATCAGCATCCTTACTATCAATTGGGTCTATTGCTGAATTGAGGCCCATTTCTTTTTTTTTGTTAAGTAATTAATTGCATTGAATTGTAAATAAAATGTACAAGTAGCTATGTTCTTTACCAAGTGTTTTGCCGACTTGGCAAAAGAAATATAGAAACGGGAGTCCCCTAAGCCATGACTAAGGTCATTAAAAAGAAGATTACAATATCGAAATCGGCGCTCCATCTAATGCACTCCGGAATCTACAATGCACACCGGCCTCCAGACAAAAGAGCTCCGGATTCTACAAAGCCACTCCGTCCAACACACTCCGTTCAATGCACTCCGGATAAATAGAGTAAAGGCCTCCGGTCCCCAGATAAAGTCGGCAAAGGCAAACTCTGTCTAAAGTCACTCTGTCCAAAGTCACTTCGTCCAAAGCTACATCGTCCAAAGACACTACGCAGAAGTCACTCCATCCTAAGTCACTCCGTCTAAAGTCACTCGGATCAAAGTCACTCCGTCTTTGGAGTTAGTTAGCTTTCCAGACACACAAGGCAACTCCGGCCTTCAAGGCGCCACAAATCACTCCGGCTTTCAAAAAGCGCAAGGCAACTCCGGCCATCAAAAAGCACAATTCTACTCCGGCCTTAAATCACTCCGACTTTTAAGAAGCACAAATCAACTCCGGCCTAAAATCACGCCGGCCATTAAGCATCTCACAAATCACTCCGGCCTCCAGACAAAGGAACTCTGAATTCAACAATGCCACTCTGACCATGCACACCGCCCAAAGCACTCCGGATGAAGAGAGCAAAAGCGCTCCGACCCCCAGATAAAGTGACCCAAGGCGCACCGATTTTTTTTTTAACATCATAGTGACCTCAAGCCACTCCAGATTAAAAGACTCTGGATACAGCATAAGCGAGGCCACTGCGACCACCGGCCTCGAACAAGCCAAAAAAATTTTTTTTTTTACCACTTCGGCTTACAAGAGAACAAAAGGGACACCGGAGACAGTGAAACACAGGGCCATCCGACCAAAAAGCAATCCGGCCTCCAAGAAGCCTAAGTTTTTTTTTATGGGAACCACCTCAGCGAACACATGCCACTCCGGTTTAAAAGACACCGGATTTAGCATACGCAAGGCTAGACCGGCCTCCAAGATGCTTTTTTTATAGCCTAGAGCACTCCGGCCACAGCAATAAGCGCTCTCAACTTTACACCGGTCTTATCACACTCTGGCTGAAAAGAGCTTAAAAGGCAATCTGGTCACAGTGAACTCAAGCCACTCCGGAATAATCAAACGCAAGGCCACTCCGGAATTGAGGCCCATTTCAGTGGCTGGTTTGGGTCTAAATTTATGGGTTGACACTTCAACATCACCATAAGATACTTTGGTGAATATGGAGGTTGGTTTAGCCGATTTAAGGCCCAGTTCAGTCCTGATTTAGGGGCTACAAATTCAGTATCAGTATGGATGCTATTAGCCAATTATGTTGCTGTTTAGGGACCTGGTTTAGTGGCCGATTTGGGTCCAAATTTATGGGTTAAGACTTCAACATCACCACAAGAAACTTAGGCTAATATGGCTTTTGGTTTAGCCTATTTAAGGCCCAGTTTAGGGGCTACAAATTCAGTATCAGTATGGATGCTGTTAGCTAGTTATGTTGCTATTTAGGGGCCCGGTTCAGTGGCTAGTTCAAGTTCAAATTTACAGGTTGACCCTTCAACATCACCTCAAGATACTTAGGATAATATGACTGCTGGTTCAACCGGTTTAGGGCCCAGTTCAGGCATAGTTTAGTAGCTGTAAATTCAGCATCAGCATGGATACTGTTAGCCAATTATGTTTCTATTTAGGGGTCTGGTTCAGTGATAGGTTTGGGTCTAAATTTATGGGTTGACCCTTCAACATCACCTCAAGACACTTAGGATAATATGTCTACTGGCTCAACCGGTTTGAGGCCTGGTTCATGCCCAATTTGGTAGCTACAAATTCAACATCAACATGGATGCTGTTCAGTTGATTTTGTTGCTATTCAGGAGCCTGGTTTAGTGAATGGTTCAAGGTATTTTTGGTAGCTAATTTACAACTTGATATTCTAGTCTTAGCACTTGAGTGTTTGGCTGTCAGTTTAGTTGGTTAGGGTTCGATTTGGTCTATTTTTCCCAAGTTCCCAAGTTCAGCATCAACATCAGTATGGATGTAGGGCCAAGTTCTATTGCTCATTTAGCGGTCCGGTTCGGTGGCCAATTCAATTCATTTTTATGGGCCAAATTTTCACAGTATTAGTAAGAGGCTTAGCTAGTTGGTTACTAATTTGGGGCCGATCAGGTGGTTTAATGGTGGCCGGTTTAGCTGATTTTCAATAATTGGTCCAAATTAGGTGCTTGAAATTAGTCGGCATTTTGTGGTTCAGCAGTCTACTTATCCACTTTAAAACCAATTTTTTCCTATTGTGAGGTGATGATACAATAGTAATAATATAGTAGAATGAGGAATTTAAGTATTTGATCAACAATACTCACAGGAATTAGTAAGAATTTACAATAAAGGAAAGGGAGGCTAAAGAGTGCACTTGCCCAATTTCAGCTGAGGACAGTGTCTACTGATTTTTCTCCTTTTCCTTTTTGCCTTTCAGTTCTTCCTTTTGCTTCCCTTCACATTTCCTTTCCTCCCTTACTCCATCATGTAGCCTTATATATATTGGAGGCCAAGTTGCTGATTCATCTTTTTTTAACGAAGCTGCTGCAAGCATATTTCATCAACCAACCAAATTTAGATTAGAATTCCAAAAATATAGGTGATTCATCCCCTAACTTGTTGAATTATCTTTGTAAACTTTGCTGAGTCATAATGCTATGTAATGGCCTTAGGAAGCTACCGTGTGGTAGGCTGAAATTGTTGAATTTCATCATCTTTCCTTGGACTTTTGGTGATATATGTTGATATCAGCTTAGTTGATAATTTTCTACTGCTGTTGCCGTGCTGATCCTCACTAAATTTCCAGGAAATTCAGCTGAATTATGAGGTTGCCATGTGTGTGTTGAAGTCTTGTGCCATGTGTGGATTTTATTCTTGCTGAATTATTGGAAATTCAGCTAAGTTATTAGAAATTAGCTAAGGTTTAATGTTGCCCTACTGCTGCCCATGTGATGCAGCTACTGCCCCTTAGGTTGTCCACTTAAATTTAATTATCACTCATGCTATATCACTTGATCTCTTGAAATATGCTGATGTGTTAGCTGTTGCTACTGCCTGGGCAGTCATTTAGTCTATCGAATTTAATTCGGTTTCTAACCGGTTAAAATTTAAGCAACTAAGCTGTCCTTTTGTCATCCAAAAATTAAATTGATTGCTAATCATGTCCATTAGTTAATTTTTTGTACTATCGTTGTGTCCTAGGGTGAACCTCTAGCTTACGAATTTTTACTGCTTATTAACCTCAATTTTACATATACTAGCTTCATTATGATCCACATATTTTGTAAAATCTCAAACCTTACAGTGTAACCCCGAGCCAATCTTAGTTCCACCCATAGCAAATCCAAGAACAACTACTTATGATCGATTTAGAAATGAGCAAGCACAAGAGTTTGTGGGAGATCTAGACCCAACGAAGATAGAATCCTTGATTAGAAGGATTAAAAAGATCTTCTTAGTGATCCATTGTCTGGAAGAGAAGAAGGTGAAATTTCCAACTTATAAACTGGAAGGGGAAACAGACCATTGGTGGTCTATATGCAGAAGAGAGCCATGGGGGTGACAGAAAATAAAATCTCTTAGGATATGTTTAAAGAAGTATTTATGGATAAATATTTCCTAGCAAGCCTATGGGAATAGAAAGAAGATGAGTTTGCTCGATTGAGGCAAGGAAACAGGTCGGTGGCTGAGTATAATGTGAAATTTATATAATTGTCACGCTATATGCCGCACATTGTCCAGGATAGTAAGGAAAGTAAGGAAATTTTAGTCAGGGCTGCGGGACGAGATCAGGAGGTAGCTCATGACTTTGAAGCTTTGGATTTATTGTCATGGGCCATATTATAACCGAAAATTGGCAAGGTTTCGCCTGTAAAATATCCATCAAACAAAACATAAACTTGTACAATTTCTTGTACAATAGTATACGTATCACAACAATAAACACTACACAGGATCCAAATGCCACAATCCATTTGTGGCACCAACGTTATATCTCTGGATACAATATCATCTCTCAAGAGATACCACTAGGTACCTAAAATCAAACCATAATAACCTACGGAAGCATATATATCCATCGATATATAGTGAAAATTAAACTATCTGTACATCATCAATATATCGCATACATCAATACATATCCATCTCAAAAATATACAAAAGTGATCCACACAGTACAAAACCACAAAATCTACATTTACAAATCATCCTCCAAGTCCGCAACCTAGTCAACTGCTAATCTCTACTCCACCTCGTCAGGCATAAGCTCGTGCTCATTTAAAGGTAAGAAAATAGTAAAGAGCGAGCCGAATGCTCAGCAAGACATAATATAAACAAAGATAATAAGCGATATACTCAAAATAAAGTAAGGGAAGGGAATGGGAGCATAATATAGATGCATAAACATGAAGAATGATCAAAGGAATTTTCCAGAACATATTTATCTTTGCACACTTATATATCTGACTTCTTGAGGTTTTAAACTATGTAGAAATTCATTCATTATTTAGAGATTAAAACTAATAGGCCTTACCAACTAACGAAGTAGACAAATCGAGGAAAGGAGTGTGTTCAATTCACACAATCTAAGGCCTACCCATGTACCTCAAATTTAACGTCCTATGGTAGACGGTATAACTTTAATCCTGGATATATTGGGCCAATAGTCCTTATTCTTATGCCACCATAGTATACCCCGTGGCATAGGGCAATTTCTCGATTTACTACTATAATATCCTAAGGTATTTCAATGAATACTATCATCTGAAATATTAATCCTTGGTCTAGTTTCATGAGTACTTATTCTTAAGGGAAGGTCTACCATATTCTTATACAAAGTTCCCACTCCCTAGAGAAAAAATTATCAAACATATCAAATTGTGCAGTTTCCTTCTTATACATTGCATAATTCTCATATTCTTTGATATAGATACATATTGTCATTTGCTTAGAAACTTAAATCTTTCCATGACTTCAAATATATGCACAAATTAACATAAAATTTGAAAAAAATTAAAAAAATCCTTACTATGTTGAGGCAAACACAACTTTATACCTTTTAGACAATAAATTCTTTCAAAAAGTATCCAACATAATTTTTAAAATGTACAAAATAATATATACAAAATACATATGAATAAATACAAAATAATAATGTTCATAAACTAGGGTTCCCATTTTCTAATGTCAAATCAAGCAAAAATCCAAAAATAAACAGATAAAAACAATGGGGTGCAGGGTTAGGGTTTCTACGAACACAATACTGTGTAAAACTACCAAATCAGACACCAAATCGACAAATAAACATGATCAAGACATGAGTTTTATAAAATATAAATTTAGACGGGTATCAGAAAAAAAAACCCGAAGAGAACGGAATAAAAAGTGCAATAAGAGAAAGAAAAGCATATTGGTGCACTTGCCTTACCCAATCTATAACGTTTTCAACTAGCTCTAAGCCGAAAATGGGCTTGATGCCTCGATCTCCTCCTTATCTCTCTTCTCCTTTGTGTTCTCTCTCTCACTCTCCTCTCTCACATATTTTCCGAAAAATGACAGAGAAAGAAGCTGTGCATGCTTAAATAGTCAAATTGGCGCTCGAACACACTTCGGGCACCCCTTCCATGGAATCGGTGCTCGAACGCTCGTTGGGCGTGCTTCAAGCGCCCCTTCCCTAGAATCCACACTCGAGAGGGTGCTCGAGCGCATGTCGGGCACACGTTAGGCCTAGGGCAGGCGCTTTCCAGAACCCATTTCGAACCCTCCTAACCCAATTCTTTATATCATTGGACACTAATTTTGATTATATTAGCTTAATAAGTCGTGATTATCATCATTTAAAACTCGAATCTTATTTACGGATTAACATTTGAAGGTTTACAATGTCGGTTCTTGATTTTACCAATTCCGGGTATTTGGGCTTTTCAATTCAATTTCTCCCATGTCTATTGACCTCGATTCATTAATGTTAACTTATTTATTCATATTTATTATGTTTTAGAAATTGGTATCTTACAATCATCTCCCACTTATAGAAATTTCTTCCTTAAAATTTAACAAACCTTAAAATTTAACAATCGGGGATAATCCTTCCAGATTTTTTTCTTATGTTCCCAAGTCACATCTTTGATTAAATGATTTTTCCTAGAAAACCTTAACAAATTGCATTATCCTAGTTCTCAATACCTGATACTTTCTTTCTAAAATCTAAATTGAATCCTTATCATAAGACAAATGCTTAACCTCCCACAACAGTTTAGCTCGATCACATACTTATTTTCTCAATCATCAGTACATGGAAGACATTATGATAATCTATTAAATTCAAAGGCAAGCCTATTTATTGGCTACCTTTTTGACTTACTATAAAATCTCGAACGGATTAATAAACTCTTATCTTAATTCACCCTAGGTCTCAAAAATAATCATTCATCTTGAATCTCAAACTGAATCTTGAAATATATGGGTCCACACGCTTTCACTGCGCTACTCTACTTGATCATTTATTTTCACCCTAAAATCCTCTTGCAACTTCCATAACTTTCATCTATTGATTAATGTCGGACACTTAGGTTATATAGTTACTATAAACCTAAGAAAAATTCCAAAGATACTGATACAACTAAGGCAAAGCCATTAATTCTCATATTACAATCAACTTATGAAATACAACTGAAGCAATTACTCAAAAATTTCAACACAGCCTCAAAACACCACCAAAGCCTCAAAATTCAATTACTCAGCAAACTTGCTATCTCATTGGCATATTGACAAGCCAACTTATTCAATCTGAACGTATCATCCGAATTCACAATAAATGGGCCGTCCTCATTAGCCAAATCTACAATTGTCCAAAAAGCACCCATAAACCTCGCCATCCTAACAACCCAGAAACTGAACCACGACGGTTTCTCATCTTATAATTTCATAACCTTAATTCTTCGAATACAACTCTTTCTCCCAAATCAAAAGGAGAGCATCCCATGTGCTTAGATATAGGACCTGCTCGCGGTTCACCTTTCAGCATCTCCTATGAAGCATCAAAGACATACCAAATTTGAAGATTTTCAATATTAAATTATCGGCAATAATATCTGCTTTCCTTGAAGGACACTGAGATTCACCTTCATAGTCCTGAGGAAAATTTACCCACTTGCATTGTCGCATGATCATCTCCTCCTCACGAAATAACTTCTCAGACCTTTAGAATTATTAGACAATAACTATTTCCATAAGCAATACCTATGATCCTTGAAGCGAAGATCCTGACTGTTGTCTCATGATTTGGATATATTCTGGTCATAGACTTCCCACTAACTTAACCTAAGAGCAACCACCCATATACGTTGTAAGAAAATACAATCCTAAATCTTCCTCAAAAATATCACATTCAACTACAATTTACCTGATCCATTAGAGATCAACCTAAATGATATGGTCGACAATTTACCTTTCATTCCTTGAAAGTTATCCTCACATATCTCATTCCGATGGATACCGATCACTTCCAAGCCAAACATCCCATGGACGCTACAAATCCTTGAGGAACACTTAATGGATAACTTATCGGATTCAGCTAGACCCAAGAAAATCACACACTTTTGTGACATCAATTAGTCTTTCCAAAATTAGCCGCTGTTTCAATATTCTATAAGCCGACAACCATGCTACCGAAAAAGCCACATGCCCAACGTAACACTTCCTCCAACTAAATTTACATTTTTTTCTCAATTGAGCACATGGCTAATGACCTTTCACAAAATTACCCTAAATATGGCCAAAAGATCCAATCCATAAAACCCACAAAATGTCAACGACACCACAAACCCAAGAGGTATTACCAAAATTGATAACAGCTGCATCTTAATTCTGAAAGCTGTCCCTGGCACAATCTCCCGATCAACCTTAATTGATAATACTCCAAATACAGATCGGCCTCCAAAAATGTCAAACCCTTGCAATAGATCAAACGAATCACCTATCAACTCTCATTCTTTACTTACCAAATAAGTCATCTCCCAAATGAATCAAATTTTCTAATAATCTATACATAACCTCATTGATTCGTTATGTTCATCCTAGATACACTAAAGCACCCCACAACCAAACACTTGGCCGATGTCTCATCAATTTTATGCAGGATCTTCAAAATCGATGTCGATTCCGACATATCCTCAACATCAACCTTAATTTAATGATCAGAAGATAATCTGAGCTAATCCTTTCCTCTAAGAAACATCCTCGAATTACTACATGATCAGAAAATCCTTAATGACCATAAAATAACTCCCAAATGTGATCACATATGCCAAATAAATTCAGCACACACCCTCATTAAATAACTTGCAGGTAAAACAATACTAATTTCATCGCCACCCAATCAACTTTGCCTCACACTCAAAATTTCACAACCCGATTCTAAAATATAATATCCTTACTGATATAATTCATACTACCATGCCGACTCACCACCCAATTCACCACAAATCATATTAAAGCTTGGTACCACAAAACAAATCAAATCGGCCCAACCAGTCATGTCCACAGACTCAAGAAATGTCATAGACATCGATACAGCTAGCACAAAGTCTATGATCCTCAAATAAATGAATAAATTTAGGAAATACAATTAAAAATACTGATTTTGAATCCAAAACAATACATGTGCTAAAATATCAAAATTTAGAAATCTTACCTTCCACTACACTATCTGATACCTTAGCTTCTTTAGTAGTTACCGCATATGACCTGCTGGGTATAGTGGGCTTAGACATAAAAGCCTTCTTTGGATTGGGACAATCTTTGATTAGATGTCTCGCTTTTCCATAATTGAAGCACATGCCCAACAGCTTATAACAAGGCTTATCTTCATGCAGCTTCCCACAATGCTAACACGAACTAACGGAAGCTTGTGAGGACGGTGTGGATTGACTGACCTTCTTCTTTGAATCAGACTACCCTACTCTTTTCGGCAGCCCCCCAAACCTGTACCTGAACTTGCACCCACACCAATACTAGCACTAGTATCAGCACCACCTTGCTTGGACATTTTCCTCTTGAAGAACTCTTCCTTCTTGAGCTCTCTCTCATGGATCAAGGCTCGGTCCAGTACATCACCATAAGTTAGCAATTTTAATGTCGCTAACTGTCTCCGAATGTCATCTCTTAGACCTTGAAGGAATTTTCTTACCTTCCTTATCATCCTCCACCATGTACGGAGTATACCGGGACAGCTTCATAAACTTAGCATCATATTCAACTACTATCTGGTTGCCCTGTCTTAACCAAATAAATTCCTCTTCTTTCTACTCGTGGAGGCTAGAAGGGAAATACTTCTCCATAAATGTAGTCTCAACTATGGCCGAAGTTATTTCATTCTCTGGTACTCCGATGGCCATTTTCTTCATCTCCCACTAGTGATATGCCTCACCCTCCAGACGGTGAGTAGTAAATAATACTTTGTCCTCTTCCGGACACTGGATGACTGCGACAACTTTCTTCAACCGTTGGAACCACATATCTGCCTTTACTGGGTCTGGTTCACCAATAAACTCTTGGACTCTTTCATTAATAAACCAACCGTAAGTCGATGCTCCAGGATTAGTAGAAGCTTAGACGGGATCCAAAATTGGAACATGAGCTAAGTTCCGCTGCCCCATTGACTCTATAATGTCTGCCATCCTTTCAAGCAAATTCATATACTTTGCCTCTCGATCTCATGGTAGGTTGCCTCCATGCATAGTTCTTCTTCTAGGAGCCATTGCAGCTGCTAATATTCTTTCTAAAATAATAATGTAGGTTAGTTCACAACTTGGACACTAACTAGGACACTGTAAGCTAGGCAATCAAACTTAACTATTGATCCTAACTTAGTTCTAGTCTAAGTTATTTAAACTGAAATAACTAAAACTATCCGGTCTAACTTAATCATCGTATACCTTCATCTACTTATTCAATCTATCTTACTCTAACCTAAGTTTTCACATAAGATTCAGATCAAGCCTAAAACATCTCCTTCTCTGATACCAACTGTGACAGATCATATTCTAACCAAAAATCGATAAGGTTTTGGCTACAAAATGTCCATCAGAAAAAATATAAACCTGTACAATTTCCTACACAATAGTATACGTATCACAACAATAGACACAACATAGGATCTAAATGCCACAATCCATTCGTGGCACCAACATTATATCTTTGGATACAATGTCAGTTCATAAGATATGCTACTATATACCTAAAATCAAACCATAATAACCTGCGAGAGCATATACATCCATTGATACATAGCAAAAATTAATACATATCCATCTCAAAAATATATAAAAGTACTACACATAGTACAAAACCATGAAATCTATGTTTACAAATCATCCTCTAAGTCTGCATCCTAGCAACCTGCTAATCTTTACTTAATCTCGTCAAGTATAAGCTCATACTCATCTAAAGGTAATAAAGTAATGAGTGAGCTGAATGCTCAGCAAGGAACAATATAAATAAAGATCATAAACAATATAGTCTAAATAAAGCAAGGGAAGGGAATGTGAGCATAATATAGATGCATAAACATAAAGCATGATCAATGGCATTTTTTAGAACATATTTATCTTTGCACACTTATATATCTATTTTTTTTAGATTCTAAAATATGTAGAAATTCATTCATTATTTAAAGAGTAGGGCCAGTAGGCCTTACGAGCTAATGGAGCAGACAAATCGAGAAAAGAATTGTATTTGGTCCACACAGTCTAAGACCTACCTACGTACCTCAAATTTAACATCTCGCGATAGACAGTATACCTTAATCCCGAATATATTGGGCAAATAGTCCTCATTCTTATGCCGCTATAGCACGCCCTATGGCCTAAGGCAGTTCCTCGATTTACCACTATAATATCCTAAAATATGCCAGAAAATATTATCCTCTGAAATATAAATCTTTGGTCCAGATTTATGATTACTTATTCTTAAGGGAAGGTCCATCATATTCTTATACAAAGTTCTTACTCCTTGGAGAACAAATCATCAAACATATCAAATTGTGGAGTTCCCTTCTTATATATTACATAATTCTCATATTTCTTTGATACACATACATATTGTCATTTGCTTGGAAACTTAAATCTTTATATGACTTCAAATACATGCACAAATTAATATAAAGTTTGAAAAAAATTAGAAAAACCCTTATAATGTTGAGCCAAACAAAACTTTATAGCTTTCGGACAATAAATCCCTTCACAAGAGCATCCAACATAATTTTTGAAACATACAAAATAACATATGTAAAATACATATGAAAAAATATCAAATAATCACGTTCATAAACTAGAGTTCCCATTTTCTAAGGCCAAATCAAACAAAAATCCCAAAATAAATGGATAAAAACAGCGAGTCATGGGCTCAGAGTTTCTACGAACATAACACCGCATAAAACTACCAAATCAGACACCAAATTGACAAATAAGTATTCTCAAGATATCGGTTTTATAAAATATAAGCTTAGATATGCATTGGAATAAAAATATTGATAGAGAACGAAAGAAAAAGTACAATAAAAGAAAGAAAAGCATATGGATGTACTTGCCTATGCCCGATTTACAACTTCTTCAACTAACTCTAAGCCAGAAACAGACTCGATACCTCGATCTCCTCCTTCTCTCTCTTCTCATTTGGGTTCTCTCTCTCCCCTCTCTTACAGATCTACCAAAAAATGATAGAGAAAGAAGTCATGTGCGCTTAAATAACCGAACTGGCACTCGAAGTGCACCCGGGGACTCAATACATTGATCTCCTCATTCTCTCTCTTCTCCTTTGCATTCTCTCTCTCCTCTCTCATAGATTTGCCGAAAAATAGCAAAGAAAGAAGTCATGTGCACTTAAATAACTAAACTGGCACTCCAGTGAGTGCCGGGGGCACTTTGGGCACCCCTCCTCTAGAATCGGCACTCCAGAGGGGGCTTAAGCATGCGTTGGATGCGGGTTAAGGCCTGGGGCAAGTTTGTAGCGAGCCAGCTTCGTGCACGCGCCATCCAGGATCCGTTTTGACCATTCTAATTAAATTTTTCACATCATTAGACCGTAATTTTGATTATATTAGCTTAATAAATCGTGATTATCATCATTTAAAAATCGAATCTTATTTGTGGATTAACATTTTATGGTTTACAATACTAGTTCCCTATTTTGCCAATTTTTATCTTTGGGCTTTTCAATCAAATTTCTCCTATGTCCTTTGACCTCGATCATTTATATTAACTTGGTTACTCATATTCATTATATTTTAGAAATTGATACTTTACACTTTTGGAGACGTGTTAGATCGAGTTCTTATATTTGAGAAAAAGCTTGAAAGAGAGCAGTTCTTTGGAAGGAAATTAGGAAGTTGTGGCAGCTCAACTTCAGGTCAAGGCTTGACCTCAGAGGCACCTCTTATGCTCAACTTCAGGTCAAGGCTTGACCTCAGAGGCACCTCTTAAGAGGGAAAGGTTGGAGGAGACAGGAAAGAGAAGAGTGGGACCACAAGTTGTACAGAGTCCACCAGCAGCAGCAGTTGTCGTGTGTCAGTATTATTGAAGATTCCATAAAGTTTTTTTTTTGGTAAGTAAGTATTTTGGATTAAAGGGAGAAAAAAATTACACAAACTATGCTTTATTTCTAAGTATTATGACTTAGAAATAAAGCATAAAATGCTAGGACATACCCGAGCAGCTGGTACATTATAAAATAACACACCAAAAAAAGAAGTCCTTCAGGAGGACAACGTTCAACAAAAACGATAAAATATGAAATCGGTCTAATGTTACACACGATCGGACAACTGATCAACTATTCCAAAATCGGCTGTAGCAACTCAGCAGCACAGATGCCAAACGAACCATCCAACGCAGCACAGACCTGCCGGAAGAGGCAAGCAAATTCACCTCACATGACCACTCCGGCCGCATCACACACATGGCCACTCCGGCTTTTAGTGTACAAAGGGCACTTCGGAAATGGCCACTCCGGCCTCAAGACACGCAGGCCACTCCGACTAAAGAGTACAAAAGCACTCCGGATACATCAAACTCAAGGTCACTCCGGCCTTTTAGCGGAAAAGCACTCCGGTATTATCATTTGCATGGCCACACCGGAATCATCATACGCATGGCCACTCTGGCCTCATCACACGCAAGCCACTCCGGCCTTTTAGTGTGCAGAAGGCACTCCGTCCTGACCACACTATGCCACTCCGTCCATAATGAATACAAAAAGCAATCTGGCCTCTTTGAGGCCACTCCGACCAATTTATACTAAAGGCACTCCGGCCTCAAAATATACAAGGCACTCCGCCTAAGCCAACTCCGGCCTCATAGCCATACACTCCGGCCTTTAAGTGCATAAAAGGCACTCCGGATTCATCTTGCCAAGGCCACTCCGGCCTTTTAGCGAAAAGGCACTCCGCCAATTAGCGAAAATTCAATTAGCCAAGGAGAATTCCTTTGAAAAGGAACAACTCAACCAACCCACACCCAATCCAGTAGCTGCAGGTTTTCATGTCTGAGAAATCCGATTTTTCTTGGAAGCAGCTTTACGCCGTCTCCTAGACTTGTACTGTAGCCAGGGTTCTTCAGTCAGGATCTTAAAAGCCTTACCATGTAGACCAGCCAAAAATTCAAACTGATTACAATTTTGGATAATCGAAAAACTCGTTGCCGTTTTCAGCAAGGAAGCCAGGAATCCAAAAACTACCTTCTCTTTCTCGGGAGAGAATTAGGCACTATGGGCCTGAGAGGTGTCAGCCGTCACAACTAATTGGAAAGCAATCAAATAAGCATCACGGGGAAACCCTTTATCTGCCGCAGCCAACGGAAAGGCTGAGAGAAACTTACAATTATTCTCAACATTTACATCCTGCCAGCACCTGTTTAGGAAATCCATCACAAGGTTCCTATGCTCAGGAAGGGTGGCTTTAGAGCCATCCGAGTCCAGGAGCTGCTGGAGAGCCATAAGCAACGGAGCCTTCTCAACTGACAATGGATCCTCATCCAAACAGCTAGCATCTGTGTATAAAGACAGACCATATTATAAGGTTACTGGATCCTGTTTTAATTGTGGCCAGATAAATCACTTGATTAAAGATTGTCCTAAATTGAATAGACCGTTGGCAATGAAGCCCAATATTTCGGTAAAGCTTTTACTGTCATAATACAATATGTGGAGGCGGCACTAAACATTTACTATTTTTAATACTCCCGCTCGTGTACTCTTGGATTCAAGTTCCACTATTCACTTGTGTCCCTAAGAATTGGGTGCAATTTATTATCACCCTCACATATTCTAGAGCTTGTGTTAGTTGTGTCGACTTTTTTTTTTTGGTAAGTAAGTGATTTGGATTAATGGGAGAAAAATTTTACAAGTAATGATTTATCTCCAAGTGTTTTTCCTACTTAGGGATAAACCATAAGCGCTAGGGCATGCCCCGAGCACATTGATACATCGTATGAAACCAACAGAGAAACAAAAATACTGGTATTCACACTATACAATCAAAACGCTCCAACATCAGTTGAGCAGTTCCTAAACAAATCATGCGAATCCATGGGCAGTACCAAAAATTGGCAACAGGTAGAAAACCAGTCAATATCGAGATCGACATTAAAAAACACGAATCCCAGCTAGAACTTGAAATGCACGTTGAAAACGCACTTGAAATGCAGATCCAAATCGGCACATTAAAAGCCACTTCGGCTTTTAAAAGGCAAAAGGCCACTCCGGCCTTAAGAGGCACAAGGCCTCTCTGGCCCTCAAGTCTCTCACAATTTACTCCGGCTTTCAAGACGCATAAGGCAACTCCGACCTTCAAGGCGCCACTAATCACTCTGGCTTTCAAAAAGCGCAAGGCAACTCTGGCCATCAAGAAGCACAATTCAACTCCGTCCTTAAATCACTCCGACCTTTATGAAGCACAATTCAACTCCGGTCTTAAATCACTTCGGCCATTAAGCTTCTCACAAATCACTCCAACTTCCAAGAGCGAAAATCAACTCCGATTTTTGAAAGGCACAAGGCCACTCCGGCCACAAGAGACACAAGGCCAGTCCGGCCTTCAAGAGACACAAGTCCACCCCGGCCTTCAAGAGACGGAAGGTCACTCCAGCCTCAAGATACGCAAGGCCACTCCAGCCACAAGGGGCACAAGGCCACTTTGCCATTTCTCACTCGAGCGCAACAGTATATTGACAATTCAGCAACCGCAGCAAACCGGGCCAATCGGTGTACAGCAGGTCCCCTAACCAGCCAAACTCCAAACTGGCCTGAGGAATACAAACTGGTCACTGAAGTCACCATGCCAGGCACTAGGGCCACGTCAGCACACCCCAAAGCAACGATCCACCATTCAGTGCTTCTGCTGAATTTTTCTCAGCAGGGGCAAACCATTCAGTGCTTCACTGAAAGTCAACAATTGGAAAGGTCTTCAATGCATCAGAAGGATCAAAACCATCCAAACAAGTCCATGGCCTGTTCTACAGCACCAGCGCCAAATAGCCCCAAACCAGAGCTGCACGAGCATCCCCCATACCGTCCAGCAGGTAGGAACACACAGGCAGAGGATCAATAGAGCCAGCAACAGAGGACATTCGAATGCTCCTGATCCAAATGACAGTGCGACAACCAGAAAGGGCTTCGTTGCAGCACACCGGTAGTCCACAGAGCACCGCATCAGTAGGAACTCCATCGACCAAACAAGGCCTCGGCTAGCTCTTTAGCACCCCAGCTGAGAGATCCCTAACCAGAGCTGCACGGGCACCCCCCATCCCGTCCCACAGGAAGGCTCACACAGGCAGAGGGGCTTCAGAGACAGAGCACAGGACAAATGTCAGCGACAGATCCAACGAGAAGCACTAGAACAAAGGCTTCGGACAGCAGCTCCCGAAACCAAAGAACATAGCACAGAGAATCATCTTCACCCCATCAGAAGAGGCAAGCTATCCAGGTTACACAAACTGGACATCAACCAAAGCCGAAGCTTCCATAAGGAAACCGGGAAACAGGGACTCTCAGCCCCGACAGCCAGAGCATGGAAACCAGCCAGATCCGGAGACGAGAGACCCAAATAAATCGAATTTCAAAGCTGAAATTAGATATTCTAAAGATGGAATTTAAAGAAAAAATAGAAACCGTAGAGAGTCCAGAGACTAGTGGAACTACTCTCTGATACAACCACTACAAGTGAAAAAATGGCTCAAGCAGAAACCCCAAACCGCTACTACACGAGCACCGGGCACAAGGCAAGAGCTCCAACAGACGATGAAATAGGCCAATGGGCAAGATCCATCATCCCAATCTGTAACAGCAAAATAAAGTTGGAGAATCGCTTCGAGCTCACAGCCATAGACGAAGCCTCTAAGGAGTGGAGTCGGAAACCGGGAGGGAGCCGGGCGGAGCATCTAGGAGACCGGCCATGGCCGGCTCCGGCGCCGCCCGGCAGAGGAGGCAGAACCCTGGAGCGCTGCGGCAGAACCCTAGGCACGCAGTTCAAATTTCAAATTTTGAAACCTAGAGAGAGGGGAGAGCACCTCTCTCTAGAACTTTCTTAATTCTAGCGTGGTGTTAGTAGTTGAGGTATAATTACAGATATTATATATTTGAGGTGTGAAGTTTGGGTTAGTGGGTTGCAACTAGTTATGGATTTGATCTTGTTAGAGATGTATGACTTTGAAATGATATTAAGTATGGATTGGTTAGCCAGTTATCCTACCAATGTCGATTATTTCCATAAACGAGTTCATTTTGCCATTTCAGGAAGTGAACCGTTTTATTTTCAAGGTGTAGTGAGGAAGGAGTTGCCTTGTTTTATTTCAGCTTTACATGCTCGTTATTTAATAAAAAATAGATGCCAAGCCTATTTGGCTTATACTAGCATGATTGGGAGTCATGAAGTGCCAGCAAAGGACATTCCAGTGGTTTGTAAGTTTGAAGATATTTTTCTTGAAGATTTACCTGGCTTATCAACTATAAAGCCCGAGATCTTCTGATCAAGTGAATCATAATTAATCGAGGTTAAAGGACGCATAAAAGTCCGACATCCAGGAACTAATAAAAGTAAAATACGTAGACTTGGAGACTTCCACCGGTCTAAGAATTTTGAATTAAGATTTATTATGTTAACTCGGTTATAAATTCAGAAGCCAGAAGATTCACCGCGGGTATAATAGTAGCCTGAAAAATTATCCGATGAACTCGATTAGTAACCGATTCAAATACGGTTAATAAAAGAATACTTAGCCATTAAAATTCCAACTGATTATCAACCAAAGTAATTTTGGGATAGCAAAAAGATAGCCCCGCCACTGAATCTTCACCCAATTAGTAACCAAAATTAACTTGGCAGGTTAAACATAGCACAAATTAAAATGCTTCAACACATTAACACACACAGCAGCAAGCGATAACACTCTTGGCAGCCCAAAACTCAGCTAAATTCAACAAGAATTCAATAGGGCTCTTGGTAGCAGAAGAACACTAAGAATTTAGTGATAATTCATCAAGCATGAGGGGTCCACGGCAACCCCATTTCAAGATCATTCTAATAGGATATATATATATATATATATACACACACACTTTCTTCAGCTAATGATTTAGCAAACCAAGTACACACACATGGCAGCAAATTAACTAGAAAACACAGCACTTCACGGTAGCATTAGCATATTAAGGAAATCAGCAATAATTCAGTAGCCAAACAACACCCCACGGCAGCCATCAACTCTCCATAGCACTTAGTCAAAAATTGGGGCAAAGTAAAAGCAGCCCACGGCTAGTTATTTCAGCAGTTAAAGCCAAGTTACAACTTGGAAACAGCAGCAGTAGTAGCTCCATGACAGAAGCTGCTAAAGCAAGCTTTCCACACACTACTTGCAACACCACGGCTGCAGCCCCAATAAGCCTTACACCTCAGCATTATTATCCACCAATTAAGTTGCACCATTAGGCAACTTTCGATACAGCCAAACTAGCAAATAAATAAGGGTGAATCAGTTGCTTCACCTGGTGCAGGCAGTAGCTCCTTCCAACGTGAGTGATTCAGCATCTTTTAATTGAATTTATTTAAGGCCACGGTTAGGTTAGTAAGAAAGAAGAAGAAAAGGAGGGAACCGTGAGGAAGAAAAGAGGAGGGAACCGAGAGAGAAGGAGGAAAGAAGAAAGAAGGAGAAAGACAGAAGGGAAAAACAGAAAGGAAAACTGAAGCAGAATTGAAGGTAGTAAGGGTTTAGCTAAATATTTTGGCAAGTGTACTTAAATTCCTTTTTCAATTGGTGTTGCTTATTGTTAATTCATTAAGTATTATTGTTCTAATACTTAAATTCCCAGATGTTCTTGGTCATAATCATCAATTTTACATGAAGTATATTTGGCTGGAATTCTAGAATCAAGATCAGTGGCTGAAACAGCCACTTTAAATGAACTTAACCGGTGAACAATTGTCACCAAACCAGCCATAATTTTGTACCCAACAAGCTTAACATCTAATTACATTGTAACCAAATGGCTCATGAAAATGAGCTAAACCGGTCACTGAACCGGGTCCCATATTAGTAACTGGACCAATTTTACAATCTCTGCTGATATTCAAGATTTTAGCCTATGAACTGGGCCCCAAATGGCCTGAACCGGCAGCCATGATAACTTACATTTCTTGTGGTGATGTTCAAGTATCACCCCATAAAATTTAGACCCAAACCGGTCATGAACTGGCCTCCAAAACTGCAACAAAAACTGTCTGTATCAGAACACCACTGATGTAGAATTTTCAGCTACACTTATGACCCAAAATAGCTGGAATTTCAGTCTGAACCAGCCATGAACCAAACATATTCTTAAACATGAGTCTCTTAGCTCTAATTGGACTCCCTGAACCAATCAAGAACCGGTCTTAAATTGGCCATAAAACCAACAAAGATAGAACTAGTCCTCTGATTCTCTTTTGAAACTGACTGTGGCAGCTTGAGAAAGACTGACTGAACCGGACCTAAATCGGTTGAACTAGAAGCCGGGCCAACAATAATATCATGTACTGGGGTTGAACTACCCACTAGTTAACTGGCCGTCCAAAATTCCTTGCAATGGATACTAAACCGGACCCTTGAACAGTACGAGAACAGGCCCAATACCCTGGAAATTGATTCTGGCAGTCCAAAAAAATGGACTAATTCAGCCTTGAACCAGTTGAACTAGTAGCCGTCTCAGCCAGGTTATCATGTACTAAAGTTGAACTATCATACTACAAATCGGCGTTTAAAAATACCTTTGAAAGATATGTGAACCAGGCCCCTAAGTAGCAAGAGAACAGGGTGACAGTATCCTTTTTTTTGGTAAGTAAGATGAGATTAAATTAAATAAAATTTACAGAACGATATTCTACCTCTAAGTGTTTTGCCAACTTAGAGGTGCAACAACACGCTAGGGCATACCCCGAGCACTACCATAGACCAATTCATGAAATTGTACAAAAAAAACTAGCCCACTTTCTATTTCCAAATCAGTCAAACTGGCACCCAAATTAACCAAAATATTATGAGAAAATGATAAGGTATCAATCGGTGAAAATATGCCTCGAACCAATCCCAAATCGAGCCACAAACAAAGTAAGAAGGATCATCAAATGCTGAAATTTTAGCAAATGGAGAGGCCTTGAATCGTTGAACTGGTTCACAAGTGGTAAAAATTAATAATAAAAATTGGTATGGGCCAATCCCTTTAACTAGCTATTAAATTGGCCATGAATTGATAATCGAATCCGTAAGTAATTGTGCTAAGAAATCAACCTGAAGTGGCCCCAAGCCGATTACCATACCGGTAACCAAATTAGCTAAATATATCACATGTTAAATATACATTTTAATATATATATATATATATATATTATATATATTTATATATAAGGTTAAAGCCACTAAAATCGATAATGCATTGATTTTTGTTACAATTTATAGTTCGTTACTAATTATCGCATGTTATGATTACCTATTTTGATATTATGGAAAATTTACATGGAAATGTTGTATGGCCAATGCATTGATTTCTGTTACTTGTTACCACATTGTATGTTAAAAGAAAGATTATATAGAAGTTTTATAAATTTCGAAGAATGATAAGCATTTTCTCCAGAAATGGAAAAAATTAAGTAAAGCATTAAAAAGAAGGCAAAAGTTTTTGTAAGTAGTTTTCAAGTTTTGAGAATAAGTATGAAACCGCACTAAGAAATTATCTCACGGGATAATATTCTCTTGCATACCATAAATATTATAGTGAAAACTCAAGGATTATCCTGATCGCATATTATAGCGGATGATATTCCTTGGTATACCTTAGGATATTACCGTGGAAATTACAAAATTGATCTAAGAGCTGCGAGGTGGCTTTTGGTTCCACCTACTAGGTAATATAGGTAGTATCACCCATCTTGGGGTGTAAAAGGAGGTAAAGTAGCTACAGAATGTTGGCTTCTGACCCCGTCTACTGGGTAATAAAGGTAGTACCACCCACATTATGGTGTAAAGGGAGGTAAAGGCCTTCAATTGTGGGGATAGGCACAATCCATCCTGTCTTCGAGATGTAAATAATGAACATCTGACCTTAGATTATATGGGATAACACAATCCTTTGTTCGATTGACTACTCTGTTAACTGGTAATGTTTACTAGCCCTAATTCATAAAGATAAATGATAAAAGGGCAAATGATAATTAAAAATCAGAAAAAAAAATTAAAGAAGTCAAAAGTTCATGCATGTTCCTAAATAGTTCCTATGTCTCTAATTTATATATTATTTTAGGTATAAATGTACATGTCTTTGTCTTTTTTTATCTATAGATTGCTGAGCATTTAACTATTCACTTACTGTTTTTCTAACTCCTTAGATGTAAGGCATAATTTGGTATCTGGCTAATCAGGAGTGAAGTCAGAAGATGTTTAGGATCAAATGCTAGTGGATTGTAATATATTAGAAAGTCATATACTCTATCTTATAATAAATAAATATGTATATATACCATGTTAGTATTTAGTGTTGATCATTTAGTTATACTTCTGTAAATTATTATGGATATTATTTGTGCTTTTGCAGAATTCTATGGTAATAATTTTTGTTTCTAGTAGCATCTCTAAAGAATCCAATACTATATTCAAGTCAAACGGGTTAGAATCACTTGATATGGAATCATAGGGATCCTATGTATAATAATAATATATTTATAGGCTTATATGTAGTACGACATCTCATTAAGTGTAAATGGGGACATGGAACATCACATCATCGCATTGGGAGATCAAAGTTGAAATTAATGTTACTCCTAGATTGGCACCAATTTCGAAAACACCATGCAGAATGGCATCGATAGAATTGAAAGAACTAAAATAGCAGTTGTAGGAACTTCTGGAGAAATGATTTATTAAGCGGAGTGTATTTCCTTGGGGTACCCTAGTGTTATTCATAAAGAAGAAAGATGGATCATTACAACTTGTATTGGCTACCAAAAATTAAATAAGATCACCATCAAGAATAAGTTCCCATTGTTGAGGATTGAAAACTTGTTTGATTAATTACAAGGGGAGTAGATATTTTTTTTAGAATTAATCTTCGTTTGGGATATCACTAACTAAGATTGAGAAGGAAAATGTGGTGAAGACCGCATTTCAAACAAGGAATGGGCACAACGAATTTTTAGTTATGCCATTTAGATTAACCAATGCCCTGCTGCTTTTATGGATTTAATTAATTGTGTATTTCGATCATATTTGGATAAATTTGTAATGATATTTATTAATGACCTTCTAATTTATTCGAAGAGTTATAATGATCATGAGACACATTTGAGAATTGTGCTATAGACACTCCGGGAATATGCTAAATTAAAAAAAGTACAAATTTTGGTTTGAAGAAGAAGTAGCATTCTTGGGGCAAATCATATTGTAGGGAGACATTTCTGTTGACTTCAAAAAGATTGAGGCTATTGTCAACCAGAGTCGACCTACAACAGTGACTGAGGTTTAAAATTTTCTTGGGATGGTAGGATATTATCAAGGATTTGTAAAGAATTTTTTTCAAAATTGCCATGTCAATGACTCAATTGATAATGAAGGAAGTTAAGTTTGCTTGGAGTGATGAATGTAAGTAGAGTTTTTAGCAGTTAAAGAACCGATTGACTACTGTTCTAATTCTAACAATTCTTGAAGGATCTGATGGATTTGTAGTTTATTGTGACGTATCTAGGACAGGATTAGGTTGTATACTAATACAGTATGGAAAAATAATAGCTTATGGGTCAAGGTAGCTAAAGGTTCACAAAGGGAATTATCTGACTCATGACTTAGAGTTGGCAACGATAATTTTTGCCTTGAAGATTTGGAGACACTATTTATATGGTGAGAAATTTTTGGTGTATTCAGATCACAAATGTTTAAAATATTTATTCTGCTAGAGAGAGTTGAACATGAGGAAAAGAAGATGGATGGATTTTCTAAAAGATTATGACTGTGAAATTCAATATCAACTAGGAAAGGACAATGTGGTAGTAGTGCTTTGAACCGTCAGACAGGTTTCATGGCAAATTTGAGAATTAAGGAGATGGAGATGCTTTAATGGATGAAACAATGTGATATCAAGAGGTATAGTTAAGGTGAACGGATGATTTTGTCTTACATTTAGATTCAACCGGAGATAGTGAACCTGATTAAAGAAGATCAAATGAATGATCCATTCTTAACTAATATTGCTAAAGATTTAAATTGAGACTTTGGATTTGATTTTAATGTTCGTGTTGATGGAGCCTTGAGGTTCTAAGCTTAGATATGTGTGCCGAACATTAGAGAGCTAAAGGAGCAAATTATGAATAAAGCTCACCGATCTAAATATACTATTTATCTAGGAATCAATAAAACGTATCACAATTTGAAGAAAAATATTCTGGTGGAGGAATATGAGAAGGAAAATTGTGACTCTTGTAGGGAAATGTCTGATTTGTCAACAGCTAAAGGCCAAGCATAAGAAGCTACCCGGTTTGTTGCAACCATTGCCTACTCCAAGGTAGAAATTTAAAGATATATCAATGGATTTCGTGATGGTATTACTGAGGACTCTAAAGAATCATGATACAATTTGTGTAATTATTGATCAGCTTATAAAATCGGCACATTTCCTGGCCATCTGGGTGACCTACTCAAGGGATTGGTTAGCCTGAATGTATATTAATAAGATAGTTAGATTGCATGGGATCCTGGTATCTATTGTGTCAGATCGAGATTCGAGATTTGTTTTAAAATTTTGTAAAGCTTGCACCGTGAATTGGGGATGGAGTTAAAATTTAGCGCGGCATATCACTCACAAATGAATAGACAATCGGAAAAGACTATCTAGATTTTGGAGGATATGTTAAGAGTTTTAGTGTTAGAAATGAAGGGTAATTGGGACAATCATTTGGTGTTGTGAAATTTGTGACGTACTGTACTTTCAATTAAAAATTTGGTAGAGTTTTGACTGTAATATGGATGTTGAACTAAACAAACACCTATTCAACAAATAAAAATCCATCTAAATCAAGAACTAGCACATCCAAACAACCTCAAACTATTTTTTTTGGTAAGTAAGATGTGATTAAATTAAATAAAATTTACAGAACGATATTTTACATCCAAGTGTTTTGCCAACTTAGAGGTAGAACAACACGCTAGGGCATACCCCGAGCACTACCATAAACCAATTCATGAAACGTACAAAACACAAAATAGCAAAACTCATCTAGATTCCCAACATCTAATCTGTCACAGATCTCTTTTCCTGAGGGAACTCGTCTTGTCAATCAGAAATCCGCAACCACGAAGAAAAGGGAACCAAAGTCAATCAGCAACTGAAAAGCACATACCATCAGCATGATTACGGCCAAGTCGGTATCCTGCATAGTCCGCTAACGAGAGTCAATGACGAACAAGGGGAACTAAAATTATCAACATCACGTGATCATCATCCATCATTGCGTAAATTGGATGGGCAAGCTTCAATAGTACTTCAATTAGCTTCATAAACAAACAATGTCTTCATTAGTCGTCTCTTAGAACCCATGGGAATGCTTGTTCAAGGTAGCATAACTAGCCAGAGGCTAGAATGGTCCACTCCCATAGTATCGTGTCCTGCAAGGAAGAAAAAGAAGAATTTTTTTTTTTGGGAAAAGAAAATCGTAAAAATAATGAGGTCTTAAGATCAGAACAATACAATTTGAAATCTAGACCATACCCTACTTACAAGGGAAAAGGGATGAGAAACCTTGCAGGCCCAACAGATCTCGCAATTGATGGTAGATTGGGTTACACACATGCCATATCTAAAGAATTTGACCAAGGGGAAATGTCAAACTGAGAACAGCCAATCCCGAAAACTACGATTTTTTTTCCTTCTTTTATTTTCCTTTTTTTTATAATATCAAGTACACGATGCAAACCTCGAGCATCGATACAAACTCAGCCTGGATTCAGCCTAGCACATACATACCATATTTAAAGGATTTGAACAAGGGGGAATACCAAAATATGAACAGCCAATCCCAAAAACTGGTAATTTTTTTTATAAATTCCAACGCATCAAATACATTCTCGGGGTACATTTGTCATTTTCAAGGTTGTCTTCATTTTGTCTCGAACTGCATTGATAATCGTCGAAAAAATCTGTGAAATATCTTATGGGGCGGATTTTTGAAAAATCTGCTTGTTGTGTTTCTTCCAGATGAAATAAACTATAACTGCAAGAGTAATCCTTTTTGACCGAGCTATAAAATTCTTCCATTTCCATTTCTAGGCCACCCAAACAATGTTTTGTTTCCAATCAGGGTAGGGCCACTGAATGCCCGCTTTCATTTGGATCCGGGACCATAGATCTTTAGAGAATGGACATGAAAAGAAAAGATGTTCGTGATTTTCATCAACCGAGTCACATAGGATGCATTTAGGAGAGAGATTTGGAACCCATGGATGCGATCAGTGGTACATAGCCTACCTTTAATGGCCAACCAGAGTGTGAAGGCGTAAGCAGGATTATGGAAGGGACCCCAAACTAGATTAGTCCATCTTAAGGTCGGCTTGTGAGGATGGATAATAAAGTAAGCAGATTTAGATGAAAATTTACCATCAGCATTGTCATCCCATCTCACTGAGTCTGAGCTATTGGTATGTGGAAAGTAAGTGGGCATTTTCTCCACGAGACGAGAGATTTCGTGATCATATGGATTAGGCCAGACCCATTGATTGTTTTTGATTATCTGATGAACCTTAGCATCCCATGGCAGTCCCGAAACCAAATGAGTATGGTCAGAACTTACCATACTCAGTGGCCCCATCAGGTGCTAATTGTCATGCCATAGAAAGGTATCAGATCCATTATCAATGGTATGGATGGAATATGAGCGCATAAATGGGCGATGCTTCATAATCTTCCTCCAACTCCACGGGGTTGACTCCGGAACTTTTATAGTCCAAATACAGCGATCTCTTATTCTGTGTTTATGAATCCAAGAGGACCAAATCGACTTAAGATCCTTAGAGATGATCCTCCACAGGAGCTTACATATGAGAGCTTTATTTAGATCCTGCAGGTTTTTTAGGCCCAACCCACCCTCACTCTTGGGGTAGCACACTTTATCCCATGCTACCTTTGCAGCAAACTTTCCTTCAGAAGATCCAGACTAGAGGATCTAACGTATGATACAATCAATCGATTTGAGAATGGATTTGGGTAAGATGAAAATTGAGGCCCAATAGAGATGAATGGAGGATAGAATAGATACAACAAGTTGCAAGCGACCTCCAAATGATAGCCACCTATTCTTCCAGGACTGAATCCGATAGGTAATGCGATCTATGAGAGAAGTACAATCCTTGGAAGATAGCCTAGTGGTAATCAATGGAACCCCCAAATAATGAATTGGAAAATTGCCCATTCTGAAACCCAAAAGACCAACTATGTCTTGGTGGGTAGAATTATCCTTTGCACAGATAAATACCTCACTTTTATTCCTATTTGCAGAGAGTCCCGAATACAGTTGGAACTCCTCAAGACATCCTTAAGAATCCAAATTGAGGTAATATCAGTATGAGAAAAAAAGAAGAAGGTCATCTGTAAAGGCAAGCATGATTGTTTGAGTCTCTTTGCATTTCCAATGAAATTTGAATTGATCGTTCCTCCTAGCCTTCACTTCAATGATACCATTTTGCACCTCCATAACAAGCACAAATAAATATGGAGAGATAGGATCACCTTGGCGCAGGCCTTTGCCCCCCTTGAAAAACCCGATGGCGTCTCCATTGATATTCATATGTACGAAGGAGTGGTAATGCATTGCCTAATCCATTCAACAATTTGAGGAGGAAACTTCATAAGAGTCAGCATAGTGATAATGAAGTCCCAGTAAACGGAGTCATATGCTTTCATCAGATCAATCTTCATAGTACACCTGGGAGGATCATGTCCAAGGTGATACTTATGTAGAAGCTCCTGATCCAGAAGAATGTTGTCACTAATTTGACGACTAGCAACAAAGGCCGTTTGGCACTTACCAACAAGAGAGGGTAATGTCATCTTTAATAGGTTTGCAATGATCTTTGAGATGGCTTTGTAGATGACATTACAACATAATATTGGTCAGTAATTAGAAACTGTTCGCGGAGATGGCACCTTCGGGATAAGACTGATAATAGTTGTATTCAGTTGTTTAAGAAGTTTTTCGTGATTGAAGAAATCACAAATGGCTTCGCAAACAGACTAACCTACAACCTCCCATGAAGCTTTAAAGAATTTTGAAGAGAAACCACTCGGGCCAGGGGCTCTGTCATCACCAATCGTGAATGTCGCTATTCGAATCTCCTCCTCAGTTACTGGACCAATGAGTGTGCCAATTAGACAGTCCGGAACAGTGTGATGGATGTAAGGCCGAATCCATGATGCATCAATCATTCCACCCATACGTCCCGACTCAAGAGCCTTCCAGAAGTGATTCACAACCAATTTATGGACAGCCTCAGTCCTAATAGTCGAGTTCCCAGACTCATCTTGCAGGGAGATAATTCTTTTCCTGTTATTGTTACCATTTAAGGTCTTGAAAAAGAATTTTGTGCACCGGTCTCGTTCTTTAAGCCATCTGGTCTTAGCTTTTTGTTGAAAGAATTCAGCTTCCTTTGCCATGGCATCTTGATAAGCCATCCTATATGAAGATTCCGCATGGGAACATCCAAGTGGGGAAGGGGGTTGACCTTTGATTTCCTCCAATTTTTTCCTGGCACGCAAGACTTCATCATGGACATCACCTTCATGAAAATTTAGAGCTTTCAGTGCATACTTTGTCTTTTTGAGTTTTGACACCAGACGAAACATAGGGGTACCTCTCACATCATCAACCTAGGCATCTTTAACCACTTGGTGAAATCTTGGGGACTTGGTGAGAAAATTATTAAATCGAAACATCCCATGATTTCAATTTCGTTCATCTGAACGGGAAAAGAATGCAAGGAGAATGATCAGACAATCTGGGAGGTAGGAAAGTTGCTTTGGCCCTTCTGAAATGATCCATCCAATGCCCATTTGCCACAACTCTATCTAGCTTCCTAAAAATTCGGTTTGGAGGATCCCGCCCATCATTCCATGTATAATGCATACCATCGTGGCACACATCCTCAAGATCACAATCTCGGAGGCATTTATCAAGGTCTAATGAACTTTTTTGGTGCCAAACACCGCCAAGGGCCTCGGACGGAGACCGAATAGCATTGAAATCTCTAAGCGCAGCCCAGGGAAGATCACCAGGGAGGGAAGCCATCTGTCTAAGGCTCTCCCAAAGACGCCTACGGAGACTTTCTGAGTTCGCACCATAAATAAATGATATAATACAACGGAAATTTTCCTCCAGAACTGGGACTTCAGTGTGAATAACTTGTTCTTCTGAAGAAATAATTTTCACCCCTACTTTGGTAGGGTCCCAACCAACCCAAATATGCCCAAGAGAGGCTTCAGAGTAGTTCATGTGCCAATCCCAATTAGGTCTAATTCTAGCTGATATAGACGCAGAGTTCTTCTCAGCTACTTTGGTTTCAACCAATCCCACAATATTACAGCCGTGGGAGCGAATGAGGTTTCGGACTTCATGGGCTTTTACCAACCCATTTAGCCCCCTCACATTCCAACAGGATATATTAATCATGAGATGAAGGCAAAAGTGGGAAAGACCTTTTAGACCCCGAGGATTTTTTCTTCCTTGGCACTTTTTTTCCCCGCTTATTGACACTGCCATTGGATAGGGGAGGAGTCATGGAAGCTGGGCTTTGCTTATTCGATAGCAACCCTGGAGTACCAGCTAATTCAGCATCAGAAGATTCTCGAGATGACTCCACATCCACATGACCACCTGAATCAGATGTTGGAGGTGGAGAAGTGGAGTCCAGATGGTAGCTATGAATTGACCGATCTTCTTGAAGTCCGCATTGCAATTTCAGGCCATTATTAATCTCAGCAGACCTCATGGAAGATTCTAATCTAGTATCGATCGAATTTATTGGAGTAAAAATGGGAACCTCTGCCAAGAGAATCGGATGGCATTTGCCATCATGAAGTGATCAGCCTTAGCTAACCCCTGAAGGACACAAAAGGAAATGGAGGTATCCAATACCTTATGGCCCAACTCGCTAGAAGAAAAAGGGGCAATAACAGTACCATCCTAGCTAGTCAGCAAAGTATTCGACCCTGGGCCAGACCGAACCTGGTTATGGTTATTTCCCACCTCCTTGGGGACCCACTTTCATTTGGAAGATGGAGCCTTAACCCCAACATCACCAGACTTGGTTTGCTTTAAATGTCTCCATTGGTAATCTAATTTAATTTCAATGAATTGATTGTCCAAGTGCTCATCATGGCATCCAGAACGGACTTTCACAGAGTCAGGTAAGTGAGCATTAACCCCCACTTCTACACAAACCCTAGCAAACCCCATTCTTTCAAGCCGCTCAGTGACTGGATCTAACCGAATTGGCTTCCCTACAGCACTAGCAATCCAGCTCAGTCCAAGTGGAGTCCACAATTCAACAGGGACACCAGTCATTGTCACCCAGTTGGGGAATGATTTATGCTCATCTTTGGACAACAACATCCCCGGTTTCCATTTCTTTAGAAAGAAAGGATGACCAACAATAGACCAAGGGCCACTATTAAGGCACTTCTCCAGCATTTGGGTAAAAGAGAATCGGAAAAAGAAAAACCCCAAATCATTCCCGGCCACATGTTGGAGTTCAAAGCGAGCCCAAATTTTCCTAGTGATATTATTAACGACATTGTAATGAATGGGGTTGCCAACACAATATCCAACCAAAGTGGTTCCCTAGATCTCCTCACCTTGTTGTCTAACATCGTTAGGGGGTGACAATATTGTATTCTCTACGTTGGAAAGATTTGGAGGATAGTATTTTAGTTGAGACTTACCTCGGAGAGTATTTTTTGTCACCACCGAGGACCATGTGATGCCCTTAGGACCGTCAACATGCTCCATGGATAACCCCAATAGAGCATCAGAATTGGGAACAGCAACCACACTCCTTTGAGGATATTGTTGGGTCATCCCTATATGACTAACCATCGGATTGCATTCCACTGCTGAAGCCATTGGAGCCACTGCACATTCACCGTGCACCTCATGCTGACCAATATCATCCAATTGACTTCCTTGCTTGGTAACACAGAGGCGATCCCTTGGCAACATCTCTGCCCCCGATTCCTTTGCGTCCAAATTGTCATCTTGGACATGAATCAATTCGACTAGGATGAAACCAGCCGATTCAAGGTGGCAACCAATGGCGTCAGAATTCAATCCCTCACAGCAAATATTAGGGGATGCCAAAACCTCTTCAGCCGATTTAACATCATTCTGCTCGGATTCCAATTTTGGAATTGGAATAGGAACAGAGGAAACACTCGATGAACAGGGCATCACATGGTTTACAGAATGGCACTCTCCCACCACCTCTTTGCAGTAATCTGATAGAAAAATCGGGGTAGCAGGGGAAACAGAGATACCAGCATATACACGATGTGACAACCCAGATTCTAAAATATAGGAAGTCCCAGTCATCGAGTCAAAATAATCAGGATCAAGGAAAATTAATGGTTTTTTAGAAAATGTAAACCAGCTTTAGAGCATATTTTGAAATCAGAATTTATCTTCTGAATTTGAAGTCCGGAGTGGTTTGTAAGGCCGGAGGAGAATTATGGGGACGGCCGGCCTTATATGTGTCAAAAGGAGATTCAACTTTCCCTTGTGTCTAAAATTAAGTCCGGCCTTGTATGAGGAAAAAGAAGTCCGTCTTCTCTTAGCGTAAAAGAATTTTCGTCCTTCCTTAGTGTAAAAGCAGTTCGGCCTTTCACTTAAGCTAAAATCAAGTCTGGCCTTGTGTGTTGGTAAAGTCAGAGTAGAATTATGGGTGCAAGGAGAATAAAATCCGAAGTTGATGAAAAGGCGATGGACGGAGTGAATAATAAGAAGGAAAGTTAACCGGATTTGAAATGTTGACCGAACTTAAGGAGGTTGATTGGATTTTGAAGAAGTTGACCGGATTTTGAAGAAGTTGACCGGATTTGAAGTTTTAACCGGATTTGAATAAATGTTGACCGAAATTTATGATGATGACCGGCGACTAAAGACAAAGGCAAACTTTATTATTTAGTTGGAAACCAATTAGGCCTTGACCAAATGGGATAGGTAAAAACTACCTCATTACACCCCTGAGAAAAAGTACCATAGTAAGTAGCCTAACCCGCTTGCTCCCACCTACCCTCTGAAAAGAGGTACCGAAGTGGATAACTTACCCCACCAAACTCCTCCTCTATATAAACCGGCGCTGGTTGACGCAAGAAGAAGGAAGAGAGTGAACCCGACGTTGGTTGATGCGAAGGCAAATAGAAGGAAAAATAAGGAGCGAAGAATGGGAGAACTTTGAGTAAGCCAGAGAAGGCAGTCAGGCAAGAATACTCACCCCTGTTTTTTAAAGTTCATAATTCTGCATGTTTGCTACGGTAGTATGAATATCCTTATGAAATTATGTATGATACTTGTTCTATTCTTGTGATTTACCATTCGTAATCGCATGTTTAAAGGAAACCATGATATTCATGAAATTGGATTTTTATAATTGATTATCGACTTTTATGAACTCTGATAATCTCATGAAAAGACTCCTAACTTTAAGAAAAAGAACTTCGGACTTTGAGAGATTAAGAACTCCATCTTCTGAAGCTTCAGATTTTAAATGGAAAAAGAACTTCGGATTTAAGAACTCCTGATTTTAAAGAACTCTAACATTTGTAGCTTCGGCCTTTATGAATAAAGAAATCTGGCTTTTATGAACTTCGGATTTGTAGAAAAGAACACCGGCTTTTGAACTCCGTCTTATTAAAAGAACCCCGCCTTTTAAGAAAAAGAGCTCCGTCCTTAAAATTAACTCCGGCTTTGTATAAGAAAAAGAACTTCGGCTTTTAAGGAAAGAAAAAAACTTCGGCTTTGTGTAAAAAAAAGAACTGCGACATCTAAGGAAAGAAAAAGAACTCCGGCTTTTAAGGAAAGAAAAAGAACTCCGGCTTTTAAGGAATGAAAAAGAACTCCAGCCTTGTGTAAGAAAAAGAACTCCGGCTTTTAAGGAAAGAAAAAGAACTCCGGCCTTTAAGGAAAGAAAAAGAACTCCGGCATTGTGTAAGAAAAAGAACTCCGGCTTTTAAGGAAAGAAAAAGAACTCCGGCTTTTAAGGAATGAAAAAGAACTCCGGTCTTGTGTAAGAAAAAGAACTCCGGCTTTTAAGGAAAGAAAAAGAACTCCGGCCTTTAAGGAAAGAAAAAGAACTCCGGCTTTGTGTAAGAAAAAGAACTCCGGCTTCTAAGGAAACAAAAAGAACTCCGACTTCTAAGGAAAGAAAAAGAACTCCGGCTTTTAAGGAATGAAAAAGAACTCCGGCCTTGTGTAAGAAAAAGAACTCCGGCTTTTAAGGAAAGAAAAAGAACTCCGGCCTTTAAGGAAAGAAAAAGAACTCCGGCTTTGTGTAGGAAAAAGAACTCCGGTTTTAAAGGAATTTCACTTCCGATTTTTTAAGAAGGAATTTGCACCCCGGTTTTAAAGGAAAAGCACTCCGTCCCTTTGAATGTAAAGCACTCCGTCCCGAGAAGCAGCTCGTCCAGTAGTAAGAAGTCACTCCAGTTTTAGCACTCCGAATTTTAAAGAAAAGATCACTTCGGTTTCAGCAGTCCGAATTTTAAAGAAAAGTTATTCCGGTTTTAGTACTCCGGATTTTTAAAAGAAAAGATCATTCCGATTTTAGCACTCCGGATTTTAAAGAAAGATCCCTCTGGTTTTAGTACTCCGGATTTTTAAAGAAAGATTACTCCGGATTTAGCACTTCTGATTTTAAAGAAAAGATCATTCCGGTTTCAGCACGCTGGATTTTAAAGAAAAGTCCCTCCGGTTTTAGAGCTCCGGATTTTTAAGACAGATCACTCTCGTTTTAAGAACTCTGGATTTCAGAAAAGAACTCCGCACTTTGAAAAGAACTTCGGTTTTGGCATTCCAGCTTTGTTTTAAGAAAAGAACTCTGGCGCTGACAAAAGAGCTTTGGCTTTTTGGAACGCCGGCCTACTATTTGAAAACGAACTCCGGCTTTCTGTTTGAAAAAGAACTTCGGCCTACTGTTTGAAAGAGGAACTCCGGTTTTCTGTTTAAAATGGAACTACAGCCTCGTATGCCGGGTTAAAGGCATTACCTCCTGCCCCGGGGAGCAGAATGAGGGAATGGCATAAGACTTTTGGACTACGGCCCCGTATGTCGGCTTCAAGGCATTACCTCCCACCCCGGGGAGCATAATGAGGGAATGGCATAAGACTTTTGGACTACGGCCCCGTATGTCGGGTAAAGGCATTACCTCCCGCCCCGGGGAGCATAATGAGGGGATACGGCTTTAGGTTGTGGGATTACACACAACCCTCAAGATGATAAAAATTCTCAATGGTTTTTATGGGTTTTCAACAGACAAGACAAGAAGAAAAAGACTAAGGAAATTCCGAACTAAAAGTCATGATGATTTTTGTACGCTAAATTATATTCGCTTATATATATATATATGTTTATGTTCTTTGCTTTCTGCATGTGAGTATTCTGCCGGGGCTATATAGCTCACTCTTGTTATTTTCAGATGATGAAAGGCCCATGGAGGACGAAGTTGAGTAGAACATTATGGTCTGGTTGGCCGGAGCGGATTAAACGAAGAGCTTGTTTAAGTATTTTGATATTTTGTGGAGACTTGTAAAATGATTCGCTGTTGAGAATCTACGGATGTTAGTCATGTTTCCGTGATTCCTTTTGTATAAATGAAATTTATAATTCTAGTATGCATCTCAAGTTCAAGTTGAAATTAAAATCGGAAGGCCAGCTCAAGCAGTTCGACCTCGTGAACTCCTAATTGAAAGTAAAATTTTTATATCCATTAATGTGATTAAGACCCGACGGCGATTTACATTAGATTTAAGTGCGAGCCGTCACACACGAGAATCTCGATCTCCAGAGTTTACCTTAAAAGACACCTTTCTGGCGGCTTGCAAACTCGAAAAATCACGCTCCGGAAGATTTGAACCCCTAGAATCCATCACTTTTCAACCCATTATTGCAGACGGATTCATCTGTGATGAACAGATTCGAGAACCTTGGTGGCGAGAATCATTATCTGAAGATGGTGGAATGCAAGACTACCATTCCTTTGTATGAGGACATGGTGTAGAAGACATGCGAACTTTCATCGACATGGGCTTTTACCAGAAGGATACCATTCAGCAGACCACAATGACGACGAACTCAGATTTGAAAAAAAAAGATTTTTCACAACAGAACAGAGCGAGCGTATCGATTTGAGAGGAGAGTGAACGCGAATGGATCGAAAAAGATGGAGACAACGAAAGAGAAGGTTGGGGCTTATCGGCGCTGGCAGCAGTGGAAGAAACAGAGGCGGTATCTAACACCGTCGGAAACTAGGGCAAAATTCGATTTGAAAGAAAAAACAAGGAGAATAGAAAAGACGAAATCTCATGACAGAGAGAGTCGAAGCTTTAGAGTAGATGGGAGTAAGATTCGTGAATGGCCAGGCAAAGATCGAGACACCAACAGAGGAGGAAGAGAGCTCACACCGCCAGCGACAAAGGAAAGTCACCGGAATGCCAAAACGAAACCCTACAGAGAAGGAAGAGCATCTCTCTAGTTACAAAGCTGATAACACCCCCCAAAACAACCTCAAACTAACCAACATAGGATCCAAAATTTGCCACAATTATTTCATGGCTCCAACGTTATGCTTTCGGACATAATATCGGATACAGAGAGATACCACTAGGTACCTGAAACAAACCATAATAACCTGCAGAAAACATGTGTCTTCTGCCCCGCGCCTAGCCAACTTCTAGCCTCCACTCTGTCTCATCAGGTATAAACTTGTACTAATCTGAAGGAAAGAAAAAGTTGCAAAGAGTAAGCCTAAAGCTCAACAAAGTATAATATAGTAAAGACATAAGTAGTTTACTGAAAATAAATCAAAAGGAAGGAATAGAACATGATACAGGATGCATAACATAAAACATGATCAAATACGTTTCCAGAATATAAATAACTTTTTCCTATTTACAGCTATAAAACATGTAGAAATCTTCATTGTCTTTTTGGTTCTGCGCTAGTGGGTCTCACCAGCTAACTGAACAGACGATCGAAGAATAGAATGTGTATATACCCACACATTCTAAGGCACATACCATGAATCTCAAACATTAACGTCCCTTGTCAGACGATATATTTTTTGCCAATATAAAAGGTCAAATACGCCACCAAAGTATCTCCCGTGGCCCAGGAGCATTTCTCGATCTACCACTATAACATTCTAAGACATACTATGGAATACTACCTTCTGAAATACAAATCCTTAGTCCAAATTTCATAATTACTTACTCTTAAGGGATGGTCCACCAAATTCGAATACAAAGTTCTCAATCCCTGGAGAACGGGTCATCAAATATATCAAATTGTAGAGTCCCTTCATAAACATTGCATATATTGCAAAATGCTCATATACAAATACAGATAATTATTTCTCATGGTTTAAATCTTCACATGACTTCAAATATATGTGTAATTTAACATGATACTTGGAAGAATCAAAAATTCCTTACCACATTAGGCCAAACATGACTTTAGGGCTTCCGAAATAATAAACCTTCATAAATAGTTAATAATAATATTTTTCAAAATATACAATTAAGCATATACAATTATACATAAATTAAATGTCAATTAAACAGAATAAAATTATGCAAAATTACCAAAGTGGCTCGGGTGAACAGTGCCTACACTGGTATAGGGGTCTGTATGTGTAAATTCGGGCACCCAATCGATAAATTAACAAGTTCATAGTACAGCTAATAATATTCTAAAGCCAATTTATACAAAAATTTTAAATTAATCGATGAAATCATCCGGGGCACGGGGTTAGGGTTCCATGTCCGAAAACCAATCAAAACTACAAAATCGGGCGAGACATTTACATATGTGTGTGCCCATGTTATGGGTAACAATTATCTAAACCAAATTATGTATAAAACTCAAAATAATCGGTTAAACAGGGTCCGAGCATGGATGAACAGTACTGGCAAGGGTTAGGGTTTCGGGATTGCACAAATACCGCACAAAATTATCAAATTGGATAACAAATTGATGCTTACTCATCCCGAAGTCGTGGGTTGCACAAAATATGTGAGTGGGTCGCGTAAGATCCCAATCCTGAAATATGATAACTATGAAATAATTATGTGGATTAAAATCATGTTTAGGCTTAGGTATAGTAAAAAATTTGATATCGAAGCAAAAAAAAGGAGCAAATAGACAGAAGATGGGATTAGCGCTCGAGCACCGGAGAGGTGAAATTTTGTTCAAGGGACCGCCCGAGGATTGCTCTAGGCAAAGCGGGGGCAGGGATGGTTACGAGAAGTGCGCTCTAGGACTGCTCGAGCGCTATACGGGGCATAAATTTGCGAACGTGAATGCCTAAAGGGTGCTCGACGAGTGCCTGAGGCGGCGCGATGGCTGAGAGGGTACGCTCGAGCGTCCCGATAGGATATAAATAGCGCCATTTGCATTTTCTTCGAGCATTTCGGCATTCGAACAGAACGAGGAGTAGGAGAGAAGAGGGAAACGGAAGAGAAGAGGAGGAATTTGACAGTTCCACTCCGATCCGGGTAGAAATAACGGTAGATTAGGCTTAGGCAAGTGGACTTTGGACATTATTTACTGTTTTTACAGCTTTTTAGTATCTCAAATATTGTATTTATACTTTAAATCAATGTTTCTCAATGTTTACTGTAAATAAAGCATATTTTTTCTGATTAATTGGATAGATTTCATATTTATTGGCATGTACTACAATATTTACCTCTGATTTCATGTATAAATACATGTTTGGTGTTCGTTTCTCATTCGGAAGGTTTAGCGAAACCCTAAGCACGAAAATGAAGGGATTTGACGGTCTAAATCCATAAATTTTGACTGGTAAATATTGATTTGTAACTAGATAATACCTATATTATGATTTATATTTGAAAAATTTGTATAGAATTATGCTGATAAATTACTGTAGATTTCTGAAGCATACTGAAGGGTTACTGTAAAATTTTGACTGATTTCTGAAATTTAATGAGTTTCAGTTAAAAAATAGGAAGAAAAATATTTCTATTCCTGTTAATTAGGACCTAGGACTGATATACAGTCAGGTAAGGTTCTCCGGCATGCCTTAGAACGTTATGGTGGTAATCGAGGATAACACTATCCATAGAGTTATACGTATCCGCCCTTCCTCAGGGCGTTAACCTAGAGGGTAGTTACCGCTACTAGCCGGCACCCCTATCCTAAATCCCTCGAGAAGAGATCTCCTGTTCCTATTATTGGCTTTGGATTATGTGGAGTGAACACAATCTATCCTCGATTATTTACCCTTTCGGCTAGTAGGGTCTACTAGTTTGGTCATTTTGATTATAAAATAAGATTTCTGGAACTTATAGACCTTAATATATGTTTCTTATTTTTGAGGCTCGTATTACTAATTTACGATTTCTGATGCATGTATAGTATGAATTTTCCTTACTTTCACGTTTTCTAGGTTCTTGTTTACTCTTCGGTAATTTTCCTAATTATTTGCTTTATTGTATTACGTTTTCCTGATCTATGCTTTCTCCTGTTTTCTTGTATATTTCTATTCTTTAAATATTTTCATAGTTCTGCTTTTCTATACTTATATTCTGCATGAAAGAATTTCACTTGCATGTTTTGGTACCTTGTTGGATTTTGACTCACTGTTTTATTTATCTCCCTCCAGATAAAGATATAGAGACAATACCAGATGAGCGGGTATACATAGAGCTAGCAAGGAAGCTTTGGGAGTCTCGAAATCATCCTAAAGATTTTGAAAAATCTTATAGTTTTACATGTAAATGTCTAAATTATCGGATAAAATTATGTATTGATGATTATTACACGTTCTGAAATCTGTTGGATTAGTAATTATGCTTTCGTAGGTTTATATAGTTGCTTCTACTATTCTGTTCTTTGGATTTTATATAAGTCCTAGATGACATCTCCCATATAGATTCTGGTATATTCCTAGATGGCATTTGAGATCCTATGAATGTGTATTGTAGGAGAATTTGTGATACTTAATTAGTTATGTGCTTGTACAGGTTAATATATACAAGTTGTATATTTGGTTTTGGTCTAGATGCAGAGGAAATTCTGCCCAAATCTCTACAAGATTTAAATGATTTAAGTTTCTGTATGTGTTTGATGGATGGTCCTATAAGGATTAGGATCCGTTTCGTCACAGGTCGAGTATCGGGACAATAATATCCGAGAAAAATCAAACAAAAATTAAAAAGACAGAATGAAAAGGGTATGAGTACACTTGCCTTGACCCTGTCTATCACTTTACCAACTAGCTCGAAGTCAAAATCGGACTCGGGGACCCGGTTTCCTCCTCTCTCTCTCTTCTCCCTCTCTCTCTTCACAAAACCCCCTGCTTCCTTTCTCGCATTCTGTTTTCCTTCTTTATTATTATTATTATTATTATTATTATATATATTTTCGTTTCTTATATTTTAAAACCCAAATTGATACTCGGGTAATAATATGGGCACACTTTGAGCGCCGGGCCAACTAATTCAAATATCCATCAAAATTTTATAATATTTAATTAATTTTTATCACACTCAAATTATCCAAAATAATAATAAATAATTTTAATTAAATCAAATAATATTTTAAAATATTACAGAATTTATCTATAATAATAGTTACTGAATAAGTATTGGAATGGCTCTTTTTGAAGCTTTATATGGCAGAAAATGTTATTTCCTAATTCATTGGGAAAAAATGGGTGATAGAAGACTTATGGGACCGGACATTATTAGGAAAACATTTGATAAATTTAAGGTAATCCAAGAAAAGTTGGAAGTGGCTCAAAGCAGGCAAAAAAGTTATGCAAATCAAAGAAGATCGGAGATAAAATTCGAGGTCAGGGACTATGTTTTCCTGAAGGTATCACCCTCAAAGGGAATAACCAAATTTGGGGTAAAGGAAAAATTAAAATCGTGCTTTATTGGCTCCTTTGAAATTTTAGAGAGAGTTGGTGAAATAGCCTACCGATTAGTATTACCACAAAATTTGGGAGAAGTGTGACGGAATGGGTTATTTTTCTTTAATAACCTTCATCAATAATCAAACTTATCCAAATCAGACTAATGCACAATCAATTCAATATATAATTTTTGCAGAAAATCAGGTAATATTTTCCCTAAAAATGAACAAAACCCATACAAATAACCTTAATAAAAACAACCTGTATAGACATATACGTAGACGGTCCTCAAAATTTAATCAACTACACATTTACAAACACATTCACAAGATCAACAAATGCCATATCATCCAAGGCTCCAACACAGTATTTCTAACTACCATATTAGATCTAAGAGAGAGCTGTCTAGAATCTATACAAATCCAAAACAAAATAGTGGAAGCAAAACTAAATCCATAAGGTAACCCTGCGGAAGCACAAACAACCATCCAACAAGATATACAATGTGCCATAATCATGAGATGTACAAGTTCATTCGTAATATTAATTAATTACATTCAAAGCTATCAAAACTCTTAAAATCTCCCCAAGGCTTCAAGACTCCAGATCTTCTTTGCAAGCCTTATCTACTCTTATTCTTCAGGCACCGGTTCTACTGTCTCCTCTGGAGGGGGCAAAAACAACAAGGGTGAGTTGAAACCCAACAAGGTACTAGAAAAACATGCATATACAGTAGAGAAAAGGAATATGTTTTAATTAAATGGCAGGGACATAGGGAAGAGATGAGAAAACATGAAACAATATGAAAACATGAATCTGAAAACTAAAATCTTATTCTTGTTTCTTTTTTCTTTTCTTATCTTAGCCATAAAACATGTCAAAAATCGTAAATTAAATCAAACTTCGTTTATTCTTTAAATTGCTTCTAGTTTCTAAAGAGACCCAAGCTAGTAGGCCCTGCAAGCAGAGGGGGCAAATAATCGAGGATATATTGTATTCACTCCACACAATCAAAGGTCAGGCTCAGAATAGTAACATCCCTTCTAACGGGATGATTTATAATATTACCTCCCAAAGGAAGGTCAGACTCAGAATTCTACCATCCAGTGTTAACATCCTGAGGAAAGGCAGACTACATATTACTCCATAGATAGAGTTATCTCTGATTACCACTGTAACGTTCTAAGCCATGTCGGAGAACCCTATCTGACTAAATAACAATCCTAGGTCTAATTTCTTACTTATTTAACTGAATTGAAGGTATCCTTATTCTCATTTCTTAGTTCTTAGCTCATCATTCCTCAAAGGCCACTTCAAATTCATACAATCAAACTTTAAGATAATTTCTGTAATTCTCAGAAATTTGACAGAATAGCCTTTGAACCAATTCTTAGACAAAAATCTCAAATAAACTCAACTAATGTGCCAAATACATTTTCATCAGATTTCTCAAAGCTTACAACAAATTTCCTACTTCCATTTTCGAATTAGGGTTTTAGGCAAATCATCCGGGCATAAATAGAACACAAAATTCATGCCAAATTACGAAATCGGAACCATACATTATCATATTTATGTTTAAATATAAAATCTATCCAATAAATCATGAGAAATATGCATTGTTCAAAGAAAATCTTACAAAAAGAGGGTTTAGAGCTTAAATCTGAAAGTGGAGATATTAAAAAGTGATAAAAATGGAAAGTAAAGTTTGAAGTACATTTGCCTTAACCTGATTCACCAATTTTCTTACTCTGATTGGACTGAAATTGGACAAGAAAATCTCTCCTTCTCTTTTCTCCTCTTTCTCCCTTCACTGCTTTACCTCGTGCCTCAAAACCCTTTCCTTTTCCCCCTTTTATAACAAAACGAAATTAGATTTGTGGAAGAAAATTGTGCCTGCACTCGATCCCCTAGCGAGCGCACAGCGAGCGCAAGTCTGTAGCAAATGACCCCTCCTCGGGTGCTCGAGCAAGCAGCAAGCGTCATACAATCTATTTTTGGCGCCGTCATATGCGCTTGAATGAGCAGTGTGCGCAGGCTTTTTTGGAGCAATCTGTTTTTGGTGCCCTCTGCTAGACTCGATCCCACGGAGAGCCCAGCCTTGCATCCACCCACACTATGATGAAAATTTTAATTTTTCTAATTTTACTTGTCTCAAACTTAATTATATTAATTTATATTAATTTAATGACTAGGATTTATTATATTCTAGAAACTAGGTCGTCACAAGAAGTATATACTATTTTCCATGTGTCGATGCTCCAAAAATATGTCTATGATATGACCTGCATTATTAACTATGAGCCTTTGGCGATCGACGAATATCTAACATATGTTGAGGAGCTAGTACAGATTTTGGGAAACCAAAGTCATCACCGGGCTCCTAGCTGAAGGAATTGCTTGGTTTGTTTTATAGCTGTAAATAGCTCTATGTTGCTGGATAGTTTCTTATATCTATGCTGTCAGCATGTTTTTTGGGTGGCTATGGCCTTCCCTGAGAGTGCCTGGTATTTAAGCTATTGGCCTGCCTCTTTTTGTTGTGCTCGTGCTTTTGGTTTCCAAAGCTATTTTGGCAGACGTTGCAGTTGCTTTTGCTATGTTCTAACTATGCTTGCTCACAATAGTTGGTGTTTGGTGACTGGTGTGATTATTCAGTGGATGTCCTTGAATGTCTATTTGGCTGCTAGTTGCTGCTTGTTAACCCTTCCTGATGATGGTTATTGTTGTAGCTGATTGGCTGCTGCAGTGGTTGGACCTGCTCCTGCTGGTCCTGCTGCACTTATATCTGAATCTTTAGACCCAGCTACTGCTGGAGTGCTACTGAACCTGATGTTGGTATTGCTACCTGGGTACTGGGTGTGATGGTGCAAACGTTTGATGAACTTGGTCTGCTTTTTTTGCTGCGGCATTGCTGACGTGACATTGCTGAAGTGGCATTGCTGAAGTTGCGTCATTCCTGTGCTGAATTGCTGTTGGCCGGAGTGATTTTTGTTCCCTAATGGCCGGAGTGGCATGCGTATGATGAATCCGGAGTTCCTTTTGTTCACTACATGGCCGGGCCGGAATGGCCATGTGTGTGGGGAGGCCGAGTGATTTGCTGTTGTGGCTTCCAAAAAAAAAAATGGAGTGCTTTTGCTCACTTTATATCGGGGCCGGAGTGCTTGTGCTCTCTTTATCCGGAGTGCATTGAACGGAGTGCATTGGACGGAGTGGCATTGCAGAATCCGGAGTACCTTTATCTGGCAGCCGGAGTGCATTGTTGAATCCTGAGTGCATTGGACAGAGTGGCATTGCAGAATCCGGAGTACCTTTATCTGGAGGCCGGAGTGCATTGTAGAATCCGGAGTGCATTGGACGGAGTGCACTACAGTACCTTTGTTGTGGGGCTGAGTGGCATTGGTGCAGGTTCTGGAAATGTTGATTCTGGACCTTGGTGGCTAGATGATGCTGGAGTTCCCATTAGTGCTTTTCTTGTTGAATCTGTTTTTTAGGTTTGTTTTTATTGTGGGACCGGGTTACATATGGTCGTTTTAGATGAATTACACCTAGGTGAGGTTTTTCTATTTTCTTTTTATCGGTCCATGATTTTGTTCATGGTGATGCTCGGGGAATGCCCTAACTCGTTGTGCTAAATCTAAGTTGGCAAAACACTTGGAGTTAGAACATCATTTTTGTAATTTTCATTTCATTTAATTCATTTAGTACGGATTTTGGGTCGTAGAAATCAGGTGCTGTAGACAAAGACCATTCCATTGGTCAAAGTTTGATGGAGAAATCATTCACAGGAAGAGGTCACATGGGAACAAGAGGATGGGATTTGGGATAAGGACCAGCATCTTTTTCTACATTAAGGTACGTAACTCATATTTAAATTTTGAGAATGAAATTTTATAAGGATGGGAGAATTTTAAGGATTGAGTTTTTAAATTATGTTAATTATAATTAATTAAACTAATATAATTAAAATTGAGATCAAAAGATGTGAAAAAGTGGGTTAAAGAGTTAAAAATTGAACCGAAAGATTTGGGTCTGATAAAGGTCTAAGGCTTGCCTTCAGCCCAAAAACCAAATTGCCCTCCCTTTTGAGCTCACTGAATCCACTCCTAAGGCGCCACCTCGACGCAAAATCTAGAATGCACCTATCTAAGGCTGTGCTCGATGCTTGCCCTTGACAAGCAATTGGTGCAAAATTGCATGAGTAATGTTAAGTGCACTACTCAACATGCCCCTCAGCGACCAAGAGGCGCTGGGCTCGGAACGATATTTCAGCAAGGCAATGCTCGAGGCTGTGAGGTTTCGGGACTATAAACTTGATAATGATGAGGTGATTAGTATGCTAGTGATCAATACTAGGCCTATAGAATGAATAAGGTGGGGTATCGGAAGAAAAATCGAGAAGAATTCGGGTTCGTGCTGCTGAAGCGCTGCCAGCAGGCTTGCGCTTGCTGCGCGCTCGAGTGTGTTTTCCAGAACCTCACCCGCCCGCTCGCCACTCGAGCTCTGCTCGAGTGGGGATTCTAGAATCACGCCCGCCTGATGCTCGCTCGAGGCGCGCTCGAGCGGTGGTGCCTTTCTAAGCCGCGTCGTGCTTCTTTTTTCTAATTTTCCCACGAGCCCCAAAGCTTTTAGAGAGAGAGAGAGCGTCAATTCTAGTGAGAGAAGGGAGGAGATCGAGGCCTTGGAGTCCAAATCCGTCCGAGAGCTAGTTATAAAGGTGAAAGAACACGTCGAGGCAAGTGTTCTCATACTCACTTCTCGTTTTCTTTCGTTGTTTTGCTTGATTTTGTTGGGTATTTTGTGTCGATATCCACTGTAAACGTTAGAATCATGAAACCCATGATTAATGATCAAGAAATATGTAGTTAGTTGTTCAAATCGTGTCCGATTCACTCAGTTTGGTTTCACCGAAACCCTAACCCACGAAATTGAGGATTTCCCGTTTCCCTTCCGTGTATCATGAAATTGACCTCAAAATGTGAATCCCAAGCCCCAATGATGTATACATGTTGGCCGCGAGTTCGATCTCGCACGTTTCGACCCGATCGCGGTGTCTAGGCCCTCTAAATCGGCCCTGACACTGTTCATCCCAGTGTAAAGGGAAAAATTACATGTTTCCACCTTCGTTGTATGTTGAATCGACCCCAAAAGATGAATCACCATGTCCCAATTGTCCATATGTATCAACTGGACGCCCGATTTCACAAGTATCGAACCGTTCGCGGCGTCCGGATGCTCTAAAAGAGGCCTGACACTGTTCATCCGAAAATAAATGGAAAATTTACATGCTTTTCCCTCGTTTAATTGTTATGAAAGTGATGTCAAATGTTGTGCTAAATTGTAAGCCCCGAAATGTGTGTTTGGGCACCGAAGCAAGGAAATGAGTCCAGGAGGCTTCTAAGACAGAATTTGGCTATCGAAGGTATGAAATTTGGAATTCTCTTGTGATTGTGAATTGAATGGTAAAAAGGGAATTGAGTTCCACAGAAAGTTGTGAACCAAGCAAGTAAATGGAAGGGAATCCACATTGCGCATTGTGATGGAATAATCTCCCGGATGGAGATGTGATGGAATGATCTCCCGGGTGGAGATGTATGTGATGGGAATGAGATTTCCTGAGTTGTGAATGTGTAAGGCAAATGTGGATTTTCCTCTCTAAGTGTTGGAACTAATCTTGAAACTAGGACCATGATTCATAGGATAGTAACCTTTGGCTTACCATGTCTATCGCAGTGTGAACCTGAGGAATACTTGGCCACATATTTTGACCACTCGTGGGAGCGGGTGATGTTCATGGTACGCTTTAGGAAACTACTTGGAAGAACGAGGATTGCCCTGGTCCCTGGGAGATATGGGGCGGTTGAGATGGCTGAGTGCCACAGGCCTAAAATGTAGCCATTGGTTTAGTGTTGCATAGTGGAGATGCAACCGGTGGTCGAGTGCTGCAAACCTAAAATGTAGCCGTGGCTTTAGAATGTGTAGCAAATACATTCCTTTCTTCGTTCTCTCGCATCGTTGGTTAGTACGTCCTACTAGCCCGGGTCCGCAAAGATGATATAATGGTGAAAATGAATAATACCTAATCAATATAACCGTGAGAATCTAATGTTCCAAGATGTTTCCTGTTTCTTCTCATGATTCCTGATTATTTACATCTTGTACTTTTTCCCCCTCCCAGTTGTTGCTTTCATCGTTATCATCATTGTTAGTGAGTTATGATTACATTTGTTGAGCTGTATGCTCACCCTTGCTATTTTCCTTCCAGATGAGAACACTTAGCCGGTGCCAGATTAGTTAGAGTAAGGAGAGAGACTTGCATTGAAGGGAGTCGCTGGACATCGAAGTTTGAAGATTTGGTCATATTGCTGTAATGAAATGTAAATAGCCAGTCATGGATGGATGTGGCTTGTTATTATATTATGATTTTGTCATGCTTCCACAGGATTTGATGATTTAGTTACACTTCCACATTTATGTTGATGTTTTGAGTTTTGTTTTATATTAGATGACATCTCTCTAGATCTAATACAGTTAATAGGAGTACTGTATTGGAGTCATGGATGATATGGAAGATGTTGTGATCCTGTGTGTTGTGTTGTAGGCTTTGTGTTAATTATTTTGGTTAGATGTGTGCTTGTACAAGATGTATTTGAGCAGGTTGTATTTTAGTTTTTCATCCAATTGCAGAGGAAACTCTGCTGAAATTTCTGTAGAATCCATAAGTATTAATTATGGACTGTAGTTGTGTTGCCAATGACGAAGGTTATTCGTTGGAGGATAATCCGGTCCGTCACAGTTGGTATCAGACAAAAAGAGATGCCTGAGGTTTGATCTGAAACGTATGCGGAAGCCTAGGTTAGATTAAGATTGATTGAATAAGTAATCAAATGCATGTGATGACTAAGTTAGTCCGAGTAGTTTTGGTTACCTCAGTCCTAATAACTTAGGCTAGCGCTAAGTTAGAAGCGGTGACTTAGTTCGAGTGGCTAGCTTATGTGTCCTTGCTAGTGTTGAAGGAGTGACTTAATGCAAAATGTCTCGATCTCAAGGAAATATTAGTAGTGGCTCTTAGACGGGGACTACTAATATTAGTGATTCGTTGTAGGGTCGAGAGGAAGATGGTGTATAGAGACATCTTAATGTTAGAATTTGATTGGTATCAATTGGGTTCTTGAATTAATCAGTGTTGATTTGAGGCCTAAGTTAATTAATCTCGGTTTGAGGTTTAAATTTGATCGGCTCTTGGTTGAAGTTCTTAGGTTGGTATTTTGCTACGAAGGGTTGCCAAGTCGACCTAGGGAACGTGACGAATAGGGTGGAGTTAAGTTCGGGCATATGAAGTTTTAGGCTGACAATTCATAATTGTTTGGAAATACTAAAGTGTCTAGACTTCTGGGCAGTCCAGATCCTATTGAGGTCGAGATGTGGATTTTAAGACTTAATATGATGTTGCGGTGACCCGATGTCTGGTAGAAGATATGGCGTGTTGCCCCATGTTAGATAGGAGGTGAAGTTGACCACGGTTGGTTGACGTGAGAAAGATCATGGGTCTCGGGGATTAAGAGATATTGTCCCATGTGTTATGGAAGTTTCATGGATTAATATTTCGTGTCGATGAGACTCTTGGTAGCGTGTTTCAATAGTGGTTAGTTTGATCGCAAGATTTAAGGATGTCTTTATTCACGGACAGGTGGTGAAAAGGTTCAGTGTTTTAAATCAGGATCCTGAGGTATTAACTCAATGTGTTAATATCACCTGCCGTGACAGGTGGTAAGGCTCTTGGGTTTAATATTGTGATTTGGTGTCATTTTGGGGATTCCGAGCCCATGTTGCATTGTGGTTTGAGTTATGTGCGATTGGAGGATATAGGCTTTGTAGTAGCGGCAAAGGTAACCTAGTATTCAGAAAGGTAAAAGGATGTATCAAAGTGGATGTTCAAGTAAGAATTTTGGATAAATGCCTTCCCGAAGAGACTTTGGGACTATGACCTAAGTGTAGATAGCATGGTCGCTGGATTAAGGATAGTTCATATCCTCTGCCCTGGAAGTGAAGAAATCCAGTGCCTTAAGATCAGAGTTTCGATGGCGATGAAGCATGAGAGAAATTTGTGGATTGCCGAGATAGGAGATGAAATTTCTCAATCTTGATGTCACAACACTTGCATCTTTGGGATCCCGATTATGTATATGGTTTTGTGATTCCTAGGTTTATTTAATTAAGGATCTAAGTTCGATACAAGTGGTGTCGAGGTTGTGATATTTTTGGAGTTTGTGGATACGATTGGTTGGGTTAACTCGAACCATCTTGTGGTGCCAATCTTGACATGACGTTTGAATGATTTGGTCAGTAAGTTATCGGGTCGATTTGAATTGTGTTGGTAAACATATTGTGCCTTGTAATTGAATTGTGCGATTTTGGGTATGAACTTGAGATAGTTGAAGTATTAAGTCTTAATCTGATCTTAATAGTAGTTCGGTGGGCAAACTGCAGTGCTAATATAGTTGGCTTGCTAAAGGATAGTATCTTGCAATCAGGTTGTAGGATTTGAAGCATGAGTTTGAATTGATTGAGGTATCAAGAAATTGATATCGTCTTTCTTGTAGATCATTTGATCGAGGATGTTATCAGAAAGGAAGATTCAGCTGAGTTATATTTTGTTCGGTAATTCGAGGTCACGTCAAATTGATGCTAATCGTTGAGGATCTTAAGCAGGGCCGTGGAAGTATCGGATTTGGTATCGTGGTAAAATATTCCAGAACCTTCGAGGTAAATAGATGGACCGATAAGGTGGTTCACGAATTTCAAAATGGCTAGGATACTAATGATTGGATGAGCAGACTTTGTGGATGGATAGGCGTAGTCCGTGGGCCGTCGTGAAGGCTTGATGAATTCTAAGATCGATTTGGGTCCATAACATGTCAATTGTGGATCAATGGAAGTTGTAGCCCTGGCGGTATTCAGGATAAGGATATGGCCACTATGAAGTCCAAAAGCGTCGTTTGGGTTTTGTAGACTCGTTGGCGTTTCATGAAATTTTATGGGTTTGATCTTTTGGCCATATTCGGGTCTATGTTGGGGTGACTTCATTGATGAATTCAAAGGAATAATGGTGTGTACGTAGTTATTTGAGGATTATGTCATAAGTTCTAATAGCTGATAACCCGTATGCCCCCATTGGGAAGGCAGTGCGAGTTTTGTTAAGGAATTGCCTTGTTAGGCTTGTGGCTTTTTGGTGATATGATTTTGAGGTCAACAAGATTGTAAGTGATGGATAATTGGGGAGACCAATTAGTGTCGTGAAAGTGTACAGTCATCTTGGATCTAACCGAAGCTGTTAAGTGACCTGACAAGTATTCCTTGGGGATTTCTGTGTTGGTAAGACAATCAGCGTGGGAGAGATTTGTAATTGTTAGAACAAAAGAAAAATGGTAGTTTTCAGAGACCGGATAGGGGTAATTGACGTTCACGTCATTTGGGTGGACCCCTAATGGGTCTGATAAGTTATTGTAGAATGTGATACTTTAAGAAAGGTTAAGGTTATGTTACCCTCACATCATGATAGGTGAATACCTTTGATATAAGTGGGGGAGAAGTTCATGATTAGAGTTACTCTATGTGTAAGTTGGAATTAGCCTTTGAAGTTTTCACTTTAAAAACCTATGGGTATCGTTTTGAAGATAGCCATTATCTAAAAAGTTTTAAGAGCCCGAATAGTTGTATCATTAAGGAAAGATAATCTTATGGTGTTGCTCGTGGTCAAATATGTTTAGAGCATGGGAAGGTGAACCTCGGTGCTTTTAAGGAAAGAAGACATCAATGTTGACAATTGATGCTGTAAGTCGTTAGACTTTCATGTCTTTGAATTTTCATAGGAGATGTAAAAGGTGAATTGCTAGTAAGTCCAAATGATTGGGTGATAGAATGTCGTGTTCTTAGTTGGGAGATAGAATCGTATTCGTTTATGGGAGTTACGGGTTTATGGAATGTGAAGTCCTTGTGGTTCTGTTTCAGGATAATTAGAATGACCCACTTATCGTAGCCATGGAAGACATATTCGGATTTGGTTTAGATGGCTCATTGATATGCCAATGGGATCTTGAGGTTACTAAGTAATCGAAATTTTAAGAATTTTGGGTAATGATTTAAAGTTATGTCAACTCTTTGGGTGATCGTTATGATTATAGTTTTGAATGTGGCATAATTGGATGATTGGGGGATTTGCCTTCATGGTATGGCTATCCTAGGATCGTATTAATTAGAGTAGCGCAGTGTAAGCATTGTGGGCCCGGCCGTCTCCAGCACCGGCATGGCCAGCTCCATGCTGGCGGCGGCAACCCTACCTAAGGCCCCAGGCGTTTCTCCGACCCGCCTCCCCTCTTCGCCGTCATTAGATTCGTCTGCAAATGCTAACCATTCTCCATCCTTCCCTCCCCTGCGAAGGTGCGCTTTGCCCTCATCTTTAGGACCCGATTTGGCTTTCTTAGCGCGAACGAAGCCTTCGATGCCTTCCATTCTGGCATCTCCTCCTTCCAACGCTGGAGCCATGAATGCTCTTCGTAAATCTTCTGAGCTCGCGGCGGCTGCGCCCCCTTCTTGGACTGATGTCATTTGGAAGGATTGCGTGTGTCAGATTTCAGATCTGACTTACTATCCCCCTCAGGATATTGTTAGGAATGTCGTCTCTATCTCCCCCCTGCTGAGGTACTTCAGCAGGCCCAGGATGTATGGAGAGCTACGTTGGTGGGCTATTTCCTTGAAAGCCCCCTCCATCTTCAGGCTGTTAACGCCATTGTTCGTAAAATCTAAGCCAGATTCGGTTTGAAACATGTCATCAGGAATGACAGCGGTTTCTTCTTCTTCAGATTTGACTCTGAAGATCTTATGAACCGCTGTTTGGCTTGTGGTCCCTGGACTTTAGGGCGGAAAGCCATCCTCCTCAAAAAATGGATGCCTGGTATGGTGCTGAAGAAGGAATCTTTCCAATCGTACCCGATTTGGATCACCTTGTCCGAGGTCCCTACTGAATATTGGACCCCTTATGGTTTGAGTTGGATTGCCAGTGGAGTTGGTAAGCCCCTTCGACTGGATCCAAGCACTGCTAAAATGGAGCGGCTTAATTTTGCACGCATTTGTGTTGAAATAACCAGAGGTGCCCATCTCCCTTCAATTATTAGACTGAAGTCAGGAGCTGTTGCTAGGGCCTCCTCGGTGGACATTGAGGTTTGTTACCATAGGAAGCCGATTTACCCTCTGAAGGGTCGCATTGCTAATCTGGGTAGTAAAGCTGCTGGGATTATTGAGAAGTCTCCTTGTCTGGCTGATGCTTCCCCTTCCTCCTCTGATGGGGACTCTAGTGAACCAGTTGGGAATATTAGTGTGTCTGTTAGGGGAGCTTTGTTGGCCACTACCTTGTTACCCTCCTCTACTGTTCTGGAGGGTAGTGTTGATAAAATGCCTCAAGCAGGCCAGGGCCATTCTGGATGTGTTGCAGGAACTGTGGTTGACGCCTTAACTAGATCAAGGGATGTTGGGTTTCTGTGTGAGAAGGTTTCTTCTGAGGAGACCAGCTCTGATGACCAATCTGGCAAGGAGAGTCCCCCTGATGACAAAATTGGTGAGGAGAATTCCTCTGAATGCCCAGAGTTGGGTGAGGCTGCCCCGCTTGAGGGCTCTTCGGATGTTGGATCATTTCCTGGGCCCCTTGTTGTCCCGCCTGTTCCTCATGCTTCGGAACCATTTGCAGTGGTAGATCATGATTTTACCCCCGATTCTATCTCACGGATCGTTCAGAAATACTCCCTGGATGGCGCTGACCATGCTGGGTTAGATTTTGTTGAGAGGCCAATGGGGGTTGAGGATCTTCTTGACAATGAAAATCAGGTCACTGATAGTGACCTTGATGATGATTCTTCTCAGTGCTCTAAGGATTGGAATGCTGAAGCTATTGCCAATGATCCTATGTACTATGTCCTCTGGGCCTTAATTGGAAACAATGATTCTCGGGCCTATTTTAAATCCATTGTCATAGACCAGCATGGTTTTCTGCTTGACTTCTGGTGCCTCTCGGGTCCACGGTTGTCGTACGGATTAGAGAGCCTTCGGATTCCTTAGCGCGCGGCGGCGTCAGGGGAAGGGTCCGGTCTCCGTCTCTATGAACCTGGACTTGCACAACACAAACAATGAATGAGAGGTCAGGGGTCCGGCAGGATTTCTCCCACCGAGGCCGCTTCGACGCTCAAGTCAGCAAATCCCCGCAATGAACGGAAATGGCGCACGCCGAAGAGCGGTGCATAGATGAATGCTATGAAAGTGTAAGAGATGCTCGTGTGATGATATGGGGAATGCAGTGAGCAGGTGGTGAGAGGCCTGGCTCTCTCGATGCACCGCAGCGGTGGCTAACTTCCCCTGTGTCTGGGAAGACGTGGGGGAGTGATCGTGAGCTAGTTTGTGATGGGTGGAAGTGAGTCAATCCTCAGTTCCAGCTCGTTACTAGCTTGTGATCAAGGCGAGAAGAAGGAAGCTTAGAGTCTACTGAGTTTGATTCAGAATTGGAATCAGAATTCGGGGAGCAGAAGGAGATCCTTTTCTCTGTGGGGCATGAGGGCTCTTATAGGCCTCCCCCATTGGACTCTGGGCGCCAAAGCATCCGTTGCGAGGGCTACCGCGCTGCTGGTCACTGTTGTGGACCGCCGTTATGTCGATTGTCCTTTTGCCGTGGCTGGCACGCTTCTGAGCACTGTCGACCACGCCCGATTTTTCCCTGAGTAGGGATTGGTTGGTTGTTTGCAGGTGGTCGCGTGAGCCGTTGGCACTGCACCAGCTACTCCTTCATTGGCTAGCCTTTCTGCCTTCTCGCCGGTTTTCTGGCGACGCATTAAATGCATTGCAGGGTTCCGTTGTCTTCTGCCAGCATGGGCTCTGCATGCGTCTCTCGACCACTGGGCTGGGCTGACCATTTCACGTGGGCTTTTGGACCTTTCGCTGGCCACGGAATCCTTCATGGGCTTGGCAATTCTTCATGGGCCAGGACATGGGACCCAACACTAGCCCCCCATGCCTGGGCCGGCTAGCGGTCGGGCTTGGCATGTCCCTTGGGCCCATTCCGTAGCTTCGCACCCTTCCTCGTGCCGCGTTATCGTTTGTCGTTTTCTGAGTTCGCTCCTTCCCTAGGAGCTAGGGCAGGCTTTTCAGGTGCTGCCACGATTCGTCAGTTCACCAGGCAAGATTCGCGTGCCTTGGGTCGCGTCTGACTAGGGGTCTCTTCTGTTTGGTGAAAGACGTCTACTGGATGCCGCGTTGCGTTGGGTAAGTGGGTGGCTTGCTCCTCGCTCATAAATAGGAGGGGCGCTCGAGCAAGCTGAGTTCATCCCTTAGCAACCATCGGAGAGGCGATGAGAAGATCCTGGCTTTCCTCGCCCTTGGCGGGTGTCCGAGAAGGAGTTGGATGGATCGGCCGAATGCTCAAAGCTCTTGGCGAAGACTGTCTTAACCCTCATCCTGCAGCTTGCCTTCTGTGCTAACGAGAGTGGCTTGGCCATTCCGTTGTCGTCGCGTGCTCCCTTCCGGGTTGTGGCTCAGCCAACCTGGGGCAGAGTCATGGCGAAATCCCTGTGGGTATCTTCACTCATAAGGTGAAGGCTTTCTCACGTGATCTCCCTACTTGTTGGGCTAGAGTGCCAACCATGGAAGGATCTCGATGTCAGTAGCCCTCCGTAGAAGCAGGGTTTCTCACCCTACTTCCTCTCAGTGCTTTCCTGGCCTCGGTGCTAATCCCGCCCCGGTGGATGGCGCTTCGGAGACTTCCACCGGGATGCTCCTCACCTCCAACCCAGTCCGCTCGGAGAACCACCGACGGCTCCGGCCGTGGGGGTCTCATGTGGATCACGTTCGTCAAGCTCATCTGGGGCGTGGCAACGGAGCATACGGGGCTTCGCTCCGTAGTCTTCCTTCGTCTTTCTCGTAGCCTTATCACCGCAAACTTTGTACTTTGTAAGAAAGCATTGATTAATAAAAGAAGTAGCCCATTTCTGTCTTTAGTTCTTCCTCTTGTCTTTGTGCGTTCTTTTCACTACTAGGCGCTTTGCCCTGGAGATCCGCGTGTAACTCTGTGGGAGCTTGGGGAGTCACTGTCAGCAGTCGCATCTCCTGTGATGACCGGCGCATTTATTACCCGCGCGGTCACTAAACGTCGCGTCGCTGATTGAAAACGAGCAAGGCTTTATGAGCCTTCCACGTGTAAAATCCCCATTGGCTACACCTTAATGCTTTCTGCCCTTTGGAGTCGCCGCCTCTTTAGGAGAAAACTCGCCTATTTAAACACGCCGTTTTCTCCTGGAACCTGGCATTTCTTTGCACCTGCGTGCTCGTTGGCGGTTTGCTCTTTCTGTGCGTGTTTTCTTGTTGCGAAATCATTGGAAGATTCCTCTTACGACTCGGAACGCTCTTCTGACGAGTTTGAGTTCGGCTCTCACGCTCCCGTGTCTTCAGGAGCCGACACTTTAGGAGGGGCTCGCTCTGAAGCCACAGTCGCTGGCCCTTCTCGGAGTCGGGGAGCGCCTCCGGGTTTCGAGAGGGTCCAGCCGCGTCGGGGGGCTGCGGCTGAGGTGGAGTGTTGAGGGCCTGCGTCGCACATTTGGAAAGTGCTTGGGCCGAGTCGGAGGCCAGGGCCACACGTCTTGTTGGTGCCAATGTAGGGGTACAGGCGCGCATATTGGCTCTTGAAGGAGAGGTCGAGCAACTCAAGTGACAACATGAGGCTGAGGTCGCTGGGCTGCAATCAGATGCCAGGGCCTCTCGTTTCGTTGGCGCCAATGTGGGGGCGTAGCCCGCGTATTGGCGCTTGAAGAAGAGATCGAGTGACTCAAGCAACAACACGAGGCTGAGGTCGCCGGGCTGCGGTCGGAGCTGAGGACGAGGGAGTGGACCTTGCCTTGGAGCAGAGTTATTTTGACGCCGTTAGGCTTTGCCGAAAGGCTGGCTTCACTGGAGGATCCGAACTTCCGCGTGGGTGTTCTAGACCCTCGCAACTCGCTTGCCCGGACTCAAGATCAGTTGGTGGACTACCACGTCCAAAGCTCTTCCACTGGCCATTGGGACCTTTAGCCGCCTTCATCGTTGTCATGCTTCTCCTCTCTTTTTTTTTCTTTTTTTGTAACCGTTGTAACGGGATCTGTTAATATAATAAAACTCGTTATTTGGCCGCACCATTTTGTCTTCCGAACTCCTTGCTTCTTGATTGGTTTTTCCGTCTTGTGCTACCGTGCGCCTCTCCATGGGCTCTACTATCGTGAGCCCTTATTTAATGCGGTGGTGCCAGCGTGGATCCTCGCCAGACGGCTGAAGGGACGCGCCTATCAGTCTGGCGTTTAGTCATTATTACGTATGATTTCGGATCTTGCAGTGCGTTGTGATGCCAGCACGTGTCCTGATCGCTTGTGGCGGTGCCGTTTTGGTTTCCCGCCTTTTGGCTTTCCGTTGCCTATTTAAACCAATCAGGGATCGCTTCCTTTCTTCTGCTGATATTTTCCCTGCAGCATACTTACGTCTTCTGAGAGAGAAATGGCGATAAAGAGAGAGAGCTCTTCTTCTTCCCAGGCTCCCAGAGTCGCACGTCATGGTGTTCACAACACCAAGTCTGTCTTGACTGCAGGAGCCATTGCCTCTCTTGTGGTCGACTACGGCCTTCCTAGCAATTGGAGTTACCGTGCTCCCGCGCATTGGATAGAGCCAGCGCCCCCCAGCGGGTTTCATTACGGTGACGAGCACCATCTGAGGGGGGCTTCGTTACTCCGACACACTACATGCTGTATGTGCTGGTGGACGCGCTGAGAGTTCCAATGGCAAGGCTGCACCCTAATGCCTTGCGCTATCTGGTATCTTTGTGCATTTTTGCCCTCCTTCACGGCGGCTCTTTTGATGCCAAGGCAGCAAGATTGATCTTCCGATTCACGGAGTCGGAGGATTGGGTGTTGATGTCCCCCAAGGCGGGGTTTCGCTTTCGCGGCAGCAACCCCGACTCGGTGAAGGGCTGGAAGGAGTGTTTCTTCTTTTTGTAGCAGCACCCTGACTCTGAGCTCTCACGAGTGTGGGGCCCGATTTCAGAGTACTTTCAGGACAAGCCAATTACTGAGGATGCCGTAGAGTCAGCGACGCTGTTATCCGCCATCAAGTCTGAAGAGGCGAAGTTCTTGATCTGGGTTACTTCCTGACTTCCATCACATTTGAGGCCTGCAAATGGGGGCCTCGTTCGGGATGGGCGATCGCTGGATCGGGTAAGAGAGATCCTGGAGATACAGCCACTCCTCCCCCGCCTGGGGGGGACGAGGAGGAAAGTTGCTCATTGCTGGAATCGTCGGCGGACGACGATGAGGATGAGGCTGCCCTTAAGAGGATGAGGGAAGCCGAGGGGACTTCTACGAGGAGGTCCAGGAGACGGATCACCGGCTCTTCTGTTGTGGTGGGAAGTCTGGCTTTGAAGAGACCCACGAGCACAGGTCCGCGAAGGGGAAACCGCGAGCCATCGTCGACTTCGATCGCGGGACTAGCCGCTCACGAAGTCTGCGAGGTGGAGTCTCGACCCACCGGGAGCCTCCTCGCTTGCTCTATTGCAGAGGCGTCTGCGGGCGCCGCCCAGGAAGCGCAGCATGTCATCGTTCTTGAGGATCCGGAGGAGCCGCTTACAGTCGCATCCATGCTGATACTGGAGGCTAGGGGGCCTGTAGAGCCTACAGTGATCTTTGTGGAGCCTATCTCAGAATACAGGCTCCCTAAAGGTTTGGTCCCGTCTCTAGAGTAAGGCACCGCGCTCGCTGTTGATCCGGTTGAGGCCGGTAAGGGGGCAGCCGGGACGTCCTCCTGGCAGGAGCCGCCGAGCGTTCCTACGGCTGCCGCCCTTCCAACCAGCCCGCCTCCAGCAGGCGAAGGAGTGGAACCTCAAGGAGAGGCTCTCTTGAGTGATCTTGCATGCTCTCCGCGCGTTGCCCCGTCTCAGGTACGGTTGCTTCTATCTGGCCTTCTTCCATTGTTGCCCACCCTGGGGAATGTCTCGATGTCGCTTTTTACGCAGGCTCCTGGCAGTGCTAACCCTTTTGATGCGTTGGCTGCCCTCCTTCACGGGGACTTGCAGCAGGCCGTCTCCAGCGGAAGGGCCCAATTCACATCTCTCGAAGAGGAGAATGGGTGCCTACAGCAGAGAGTGGCACAGATGGAAGCCCTACTCGTCGCCTCGGAGGACCGCATTGCCATGTTGATCAGAGACATGGTTGGCCAGTACTCTCCGTCGGAATCACGGTTGGCGTTGGAGGCTCGGTATTGGGACGGTATCCGCCTGTGTTGCAAGATCTCCTCCTTGGTGGCTCCCCACATTCCTAAGGGAGTCTTTCATCCGGGGAACGCCGGGATTCAGGAGGCATCTCGCGTGAGGAATTTTCATAGGGAGGCTGGTCCGTCAAGTCTACTCAATTAGTCTTCATCTTTGTTGGTTGTTAGACCATTTTTTGTCTTTGTACCATACTTATCCCTTGTATAAAAATAAAAAGTGACTATTTCTTCTTCGCTCTTGCGCTTCTTCTGTCATGGGATGTCGCTTGCTTTCTTCGTTTGCTGTAATCTATTGGATTACGTTTCATGCTTGAATGTTAGGCTCTTCGGAGCCATCGTTGCTAAGGCCCTATCCAGGCGCCTTCTTGCGTGGTGCTCGTCCTTCGTAAGAGGATGTCGTCGCAGCTCACTCGTTTGGGGGGCTCGATCCGGTGAAGCAGATGTCGTCGCCAAGCCCCTGGAGCTGCTAGAGGGTTAGCGCGGTTGTCGGGCCACGGTAACTGGACTCTTGGGTCTACGACTCGGTAGCGTATGATTGCCGAAGGTGTGTGGCCCCTGCTCATGGCATTATAATCACCAAGTTGAGGTCCTAGCCCACGACCATTGTAGACTGAGAGTGCTCTCTTCTGTCCAAGAAGGTTGCCGCACGCCTACGATTCCCGCCCCCTAAGGTTTTATCGGCCATAGATTGGGGACTTCAGGAGTCCCCAGGCCTGATGCTTTGACGGCCTGGGTCGTCGGCGCGAAGCCTGTTTGATGGACCACCTGGGTCCTTTTGGTGAGATGTCTCAGCCAGCGAGTGGCCGCCTCCGGGCCGTCTAGCGCGGAGTCTAATCTCTGGTGGGGCCGCTTGGGCCCAGTGGCGTGGAGCCAAGATGTTTGAAGCCGCCCTCGGGCCATTTGGAGCGGGGACGGAGTCCTGGAACGGCCGACGTCGGACCGCCTGGCACTGGGCAAAGGACAGGTTTTACGAACGGACTTTTGTCCTCCCGACTTAGGGGCAGTCTAGGTCGTATGATTTAAGGATGCAATGCATGTCATCAATTCACACAAACGAATATGCAGAATGACAGAAAGAGTGATTATGTTAATCGAAAGATAAAGCTCATGCCCAAGCATTCATTATGATGTATGCACATGCGACTTACCTGAGCTGATGTAACATCACTGGTAGTACTTCCTTAAGTTGGCGGCGTTCCAGGTCCGCGGGACCAGTTTGCCGTTCTGGGAGCGCAGCTTGTACACTCCGCTCCGGAGGATTGCGGAGACGAGGAACGCCCTCCCACCCAGGGGAGAGTTTGTTCCTGTTTGCGGTCTTTCCCATTGCCTCTACGCTCCGAAGGACCAGATCTCCAACTTCCAGCGGGCGAGCCTTTACCCGTTTGTTGTAGTACCGTACGAATCGCTGCTGATAGGCCGCGGTTAGTAGTTATGCGGCGTCTCAAACTTCCGAGAGCAGGTCTAGACTTTCCCGGAGCCTTCGTTCGTTGGTGGCTGGGTCGAAGCATTCGATCCGTAGGCTTGGCATTCCCACCTCCACGGGAACCACAGCCTCAGCCCCAAAGCAAAGGTTGAAGGGCGTCTCCCTTGTCGACTCCCTCGTAGTTGTTCGATACGACCATAGCACGGACGGTAGCTCTTCAGTCCAGGAGGCCCCTGCGTCTTCCAACCTAGTTTTCAATCCGTGCAGCAATGTGCGGTTGGTGACCTAGACCCGTCCGTTTGACTAAGGGTGCGCCACGGACGTATGTATCAGCTTGATGCGAAGGTCACGACAGTACTTCATAAAGCGCTTGCCGGTGAATTGGGTTTCGTTATCGGTCACTACGACCTCAGGGATCCCAAAGCGGCAAAGATAGCTTGACGGAGGAATTCCGTCGCATTCTGCTCCGTGATCTTGGCGAGAGGACCGGCTTCCACCCATTTAGTAAAGTAGTCGATACCGACGATCATGAATTTTCTTTGCCCGGCAGCCAAAGGCAGGGGCCCAAGTATGTCGAGCCCCCATTGTGCGAACGGCCATGGGGATTGGAGATAGTGCAGCTCCGTGTGCACTGGTGGCGTCATATTGCCATGGACCTAGCAACTTTCACATTTCCGGACGAATTCCATAGCGTCCCGCTTCATGGTGGGCCAGTAGAACCCTTGCCGCATAACATTGAATGCTAGGTTCTTGCCGCCGATGTGCGAGCCGCACAGCCCTAGATGCACTTCTGCCAGCGCATAATCGGCTTCCTCTAGCATGAGGCACTTCAGGAGGGGAGTGGAGTATCCTCGCCTGTATAGCCTCTCATTCAGGATCGTGTACCATCCTGTCGTCTTCTAGATTCGCTTGGCCTCGTTGATGTCGTCGGGTAGGGTTCCCTCAGTTAGGAACTTCACGTACGGTGCCATCCAATTGTTCCCTATGTCAACCCGTAGCACTTCTTTGTCTTCGGCGTCGATGCTGAGTGTGGTCAGGACTTCCCTGGGCTCTCTTGCGTACTGCTCCACGATCCTGGCGGCCGTGTCCTGGGCTAGTCGGTCAGCATGCTTGTTGTCCAATCTCGGGATGTGTTCGATCTCAAACCAACCGAACTCATGGATCAGGGCCTTCACTTTCGCCAAGTACCTCACAAGCTGTGGGTTCGAGGCGCCAAAGTTCCCCTTCACTTGATTGACCACAAGTTCGGAGTCACTACGTGTGATCAACGACCGCACGAAACACTCCTTCGCCAGTTGCTGGCCTGCGAGGAGGGCCTTGTACTCCGCCACGTTGTTCGTGGCCGGGAAGGCCAGTGTGATGGAGTATGGGATCTCCATGCCCTCGGGAGTCCTTAGCACGACACCACCTCCCCTGCCTTCCTGGGTAGATGATCCATCTACGTTCAGGGTCCACGCGGGAGAACCACCATCTACCATACCTCCTAGGTTACCGTCTTCTTCCTGCACCGGTTTCGCCGCTTCGACGATAAAGTCTGCCAGAGCCTGTCCTTTCATGGTTGGTTGGGGCCGAAACTCCAGGTCGAACTCCCCTAGCTCGACAGCCCACTTAACCAGCCAGCCGGATGTCTCCAGCTTCAGCAAGATCGACTTCAGCGGTTGGTCTGTTAGTACGACAATCCGGTGCGACTGGAAATAGGGCCGCAGCTTTCGCGCCGCATAGACAAGTGCGAGCACCATTTTTTCAGCGTGCCGATAGCGGGCCTCCACGTTAGTTAGCTCTCGGCTTACGTAGTACGTCGGCTGTTGTCCGCCCTCGGCTCTGCAACTAACACCGAGCTGAGGGCCGCTGCTGATGTGGCCAAGTAGAGGTAGAGGTTTTCGCCTTCGCGCGGCGAACTTAGGAGCGGTGCGCTGGAGAGGTAGGTTTTTAGCTCCCTGAAAGCTCCGTCGCATTCTTCGTTCCACTTGAACCCCTGCGATTTGGTGCCTCTTAGTGCCTTGAAGAAGGGAAGTATTTTTCTGCTGACTTGGCGAGGAACCGCGAGAGGGCTGCTAATCGCCCGGTCAGCTTTTGTACTTCTTTTATCGTCCGCGGAGGGTTCAGGTCGAAGATGGCTCTGATCTTCTCCGGGTTGGCCTCGATGCCGTGTTGGGACACTATGAAGCCGAGGAACTTCCCTGAGGTCACTCCGAACGTGCACTTGGCGGGATTGAGCTTCATTCCGTGCTGTCGGAGGATCTTAAAAGTCTCATCTAGGTCGTTGACGTGGCTACTGGCGACTTTTCTATTCACGAGCATGTCGTCGACGTACACTTCCACGTTCCGCCCGATCTGGGCTTCGAACATCTTGTTCACGAGGCGCTGGTAGGTAGCGCCAGCATTCTTGAGACCGAAGGGCATCATTTTGTAGCAATACGTCCCATGGTCGGTCATGAATGAGGTGTGCTCCTCGTCCCCTGGGTCCATCCGAATTTGGTTGTACCCAGAGTATGCATCCATGAAGCTCAGGAGTTCGTGCCCGGACGTGGAGTCCATGAGCTGGTCGATCCTTGGAAGGGGAAAGCTGTCTTTCGGGCAGGCTTTGTTCACGTCCGTGAAGTCGACGCACATCCACCACTTGCTGCTACTCTTTTTTACCAGCACAACATTGGACAGCCACTCCGGGTATTAGACTTCTCTGATGAAACCGGCGTCCAAAAGCCTCTTCACTTCTTCCCTGATGGCGACCAACTTCTCGACGGAGTGGTTCCTCCGCTTCTACCGAACGGACTTTCGGCTCGAGTCAAGGCCCAGCTTGTGGACTATGACCTCGGCCGGTATCCCGAGCATGTCAGCGGGGACCCACGCAAATACATCGGAGTTAGCCCTAAGGAAGGTAATCAATAGGTCGTGCTCCACAAGTTGGAGGGACCTCCCCACGTTGACACACCGTTCCGACTCGGAAGGGTTAAGTGGGATCGCCTCAGTTTCCTCTCCGGACTGGGCCTGTTGGAGCGAGGTCTCGTCGCGGAGATCAAGGTCTTCATCTGGGTAACATGGTGCCACGGGGTTGATTTGGGACAGGTAGCACATCCGTCCCATTTCTTGGTCTTCGAGGACTTCTCCCACGCCCCAGGGGGTGGGAAATTTCACCTTTAGGTGCAGGATGGACGTCACAACTTCGAAGGTGGTTAGGAAAGGTCTGCCCAGTATGGCATTGTAGACGGATGGAAGGTCAACGACGAGGAACGCCAACTCTCACGTCACAGTGCGCGGGTGGGTTCCCATAGTGACTTCAAGCGGAACTATCCCCTGCACGGGGATCGGCTTGTTGTCCAAGCCGTACAAGGGTCTGCTGGCAGCTTTCATCTGGCTCCGTTTTAGTCACAGTTTAAGGAAGGTAGTGAGATACAGCAAATTTTGAGAATTTTCAATATTAATGAAAACCCTTTTCAGTTGGTAGTCATCCCCACCACCTGAAATGAGGGCCGATACAACAAGGGGGTCGGTGTGGGGAGAGGTTACATGAGCCATATCAACGCTGCTAAAGCTAATGACACCATTCCTAACCCCTATCCTCGCTCGCTTGTTGTTAGAAGTCGGCTTCGGCTGCCCACGCCTGGCGTCCGTGGCGGCCGTGGAGGAGACCATATTGACCACGCTGGCCGCCGTTCGGGCTCTCGGAGGTTCACTGGCTTCACCGTCGGAGGTCGCCGGTTCCTGCCCTGAGCCCTTCACGAACCGCTTCAAGTGTCCGCGCCGGATCGGATCTTCGATCTCCTACTGCAGGGTACGGCAATTCTCTGTTGAGTGTCCCAGGCAGCGGTGGTACTGGCAATATTTTGTCTGGTCATTGCCGTTGGGACCCTTGGGCATCTTTGGCCACTTGAAGAACTTCTTATCCTGGATCTACATTAGGATGTTCGCACGGCTGTCATTCGGAGGGGTTAGGGAGGCTCTGCCGTAATCTTTTCTGGGTCCCGGCGGGGGCCGCTGCTTCTTTCAGTGCTCCCGGAAGCGCTGGCTGTCACAGTCCCTCTTTCTTCCGCCAGATGCTCTGGGGGCTTCCGGGGGCCGGTCCGCTCGCTCGGGGCGCTTCGCCTCGTTAGCCTCTTCAGCCATGATATACGCCTGGGCGATGGTCTCAGCCTCCCGGAAGGTCTGAGGGCGCTGGTCGACAGGTGCTTGAAGAAGTCCCCTACCACCAGGGTGGCGACGAAGGCGTTGAGCTTCAGCTCATCAGAGAGGTGGGGGATCCGCCGTGCCTCGGTGATAAAACGGTCCAGGAACCGCTTCAGACTTGCATCTGAGCTTTGGCAGAGATGGACCAGGTGCCATGGTTGCCTCTCCTCCCTTCGACTGGAGGTAAACTGGCACAGGAAGCTGTCAGCAAGCTCGTCGAATGAGCGTATGGAGTTCGGGGGGAGGCCATGGAACCAGAGCAATGCGTCCCCCCTAAGGGTCACGGGAAAGCACTGGCACATCAAGGCCTCGCTCGCCCCTTGCAGAGATAGGTGAGTACGGAAGCAGTTGAGGTGGTCCATCGGGTCCTTACTTCCGTCGTATCCCTCCAGGACCGGCATCTTGAACTTTCTTGGCAACCGTTGTGTCCGCAAGTCCATGGAGAAGGGCGATCTCCGGGCGTCGGCGGAGGAGGGCGTGGGCTTCTCCTTATGCAAGGTGTCCCACAGCACCTTGACTTTCTCCTCCATCGACGGATCTGTAGAGCCTCTCCGCGCATTGATGACGTCGCGGAGCTCCGTGTTGCCCTAGGGGTGCGTTCGAGCTTGTCGGGGATGGCGACACTCTGCCTGAGTGGCTCGTTCGCCGTTGGAGCATGCAGCGGTTGGCCTCCCGTTGCTGCGCGAATTACAGGGGTTGTGCCCCTCTGGGCTATCTCTCGGTCATCGCTGACGGGATGACTTTTCACTTCGTTCTGATCGTTTCCACATGGAGTTGCCGGAGCTTTGGCGTGGTCGAGCTGGTTGGCTCGCCTCCTGTGAGCAGCTTCTCGATGCCTCTCTCTCCTAGAGGTGGATGCCTGGGATGTCGGAGGGGCAGTCCCCGGCCAGGCAGTCCCCGTGTTCTCGCACAGGGCGCGGAGAACTAGCTTCATATCGCCCACGTCTGTGGCCAGGCGGTGGACATCGGGCTCCGGTCTTTCGTTCACTTGGTTCCCAGTAGGGGGAGCTTCACTTTGGGCGACGACCTCCATCGCCGGAGCACTAGCTTGTGCTCGAGTGTTTACCATCTTCTAAGGTTCAGGAATAAGGTGGGAAAGAGACACTTGGCTTTTCGTCAGTTTTCCACAGACGGCGCCAATGTTGCGTCCCGGGTCCGCGGTTGTCGTACGGATTAGAGAGCCTTCAGATTCCTTAGCGCGTGGCGGCATCAGGGGAAGGGTCCGGTCTCCGTCTTTATGAACCTGGACCTACACAACACAAACAATGAATGAGAGGTCAGGGGTCCAGCAGGATTTCTCCCACCGAGGCCGCTCTGACGCTCAAGTCAGCAAATTCCCGCAATGAACGGAAATGGCACACGTTGAAGAGCAGTGCGCAGATGAATGCTGGGAAAGCGTAAGAGATGCTCGTGTGATGATATGGGGAATGCAGTGAGCAGGTGGTGAGAGGCCTGGCTCTCTCGATGCACCGCAGCGGGTGGCTAACTTCCCCTGTGTCTCGGAAGACGTGGGGGAGTGATCGTGAGCTAGTTCATGATGGGTGGAAGTGAGTCAATCCTCAGTTCCAGCTCGTTACTAGCTTGTGATCAAGGCGAGAAGAAGGAAGCTTAGAGTCTGTTGAGTTTGATTCAGAATTGGAATTAGAATTCGGGGAGCAGAAGGAGATCCTTTTCTCTGTGGGGCGTGAGGGCTCTTATAGGCCTCCCCCGTTGGACTCTGGGCGCCAAAGCGCCCGTTACGAGGGCTACCACGTTGCTGGTCACTTTGTGGACCTCCGATCATGTCGGTTGTCCTTTTGCCGTGGCTGGCATGCTTCTGAGCGCTGCCGGCCACGCCCGATTTTTCCCTGAGCGGGGATTGGTTAGTTGTTTGCAGGTGGTCGCGTGAGCCGTTGGTGCTGCACCAACCACTCCTCTATTGGCTAGCCTTTCCGCCTTCTTGTCGGTTTCCTGGCGACGCATTAAATGCGTTGCAGGGTTCCGTTGTCTTCTGCCAGCATGGGCTCTGCATGCGTCTTTCGACCACTGGGCTGGGCTGACCATTTCATGTGGGCTTTTGGACCTTTCGCGGGCCATGGAATCCTTCATGGGCTTGGCAATTCTTCATGGGCCAGGACATGGGACCCAACAACTTCATAGAATTATGTTGGAATGATCTGACTAAGGACACAAAGGATAAGTTCAGACCACTCTTTCCGTTAGCGAAGGATTTTCTGAATTGCCCCTTGAGTACTTTTTTTGAAGCCCACCGTCTGTTGGTGACTGCCACTTCCTCTAAGCCTCACATTGACGTCTTATCTCCTGAGAGGAAATCGATTTTATTTGATCTCCTTATTTTCCTGCTGAAATGGAATAAGGATTTTCCGTCAGGTCAATATATTGATATGGATGGTTTAGTGGTGGGCCTCCTGAAGTTTTGATTTATATTCACGTACTGTGGCTTGCGTGTGTTGAGGGCGGAGTGGCATTGAGTTTGATGAAGCCGGAGTGCCTTTGTTCTCTTAATGCCGGAGTGATGTGCGATGTGGCTTTGTTTGTTTGTTTGAGAGGCCGGAGTGGATTGCGTGATTGAGTCCGGAGTGGATTTTTTTTTATGGCGGAGTGGTTTGCGTGTTTCCGAGGCCGGAGCGGCTTTTTGAAGACGGAGTGCGTTTTGAGGCCGGAGTGGCTTCTTGATGCCGAAGTACCTTTTGAGGCCGGAGTGGAATTTGAAGCCAGAGTGCCTTTTACACTCTAAAAGGCTGGAGTTGGTCTGCGGGTGTTGAGGTCGGAGTGTCATATTATTGCCGGAGTGCCTTAAGAGGCCGGAGTGGATTTTTGAAGCCGGAGTGTCTTTTGTGACTGGAGTGGCTTTCTTACAATGATTGAATATTATTGTAACCTTATATTTTTAATGACTGTTGTCATAGGTTTAGGGGACTCCCCTGCTTCTATGTCTCTCTCTCCAAGTCAGTAAAACACTTGATTAAGAACATAGTTTTTTTTGTATATTTTCTTTAAACTTTAATGCAATTAATTACTTACCAAAAAAAAGAATTGAAGTGAAAGTTCATTAGTCCGTTTGAAGTATCGGATTGAATTGGAAGAATGTCCGGCATGATTGTAGGTCGCTTTTGGAATATCTAGGGATCGTTATAAGGTCTTCCTTGTATCGATGGTTGAGAGAATCAATAACTGTCTGGGTTAAGCCATTCTAGGAGGCTAAGAATTTATCTTGTGATAAAGATTAGAACGATTCAATGCTTGAGGTTCCTAAAATAGGCATTGTCCGAGGAAAATTTTTTTTTTGGTAAGTAAAGTAAAATTAAAAATTGAATTTACAAAATGATGTTCTAACTCCAAATGTTTTGCCGACTTAGAGGTAGAACAATAAACTCGGGTATTCCTCGAGCATCACCATGAACAAAATCATGAAAATGAGTGTAAACGAAGAAACCAAGTAGCTCATTCCTAAAAACACATCTAAACATGTAGCGCAAGCTTCCTACATCAATCGGTCCAAAGATTAGCAAAAGGATCCTGGATTTCTTCCAGCATCCAATCCAGCAAAACGCTCAATTCCCGCATCCACAACCTTGATGAGTTGTTGTGAATACCATTGTTAGACATTGGCATCATCGTTGCTTACAGCCCAAGATCACAATATCAATCGAGCATTCCACGACACAGTTATTTTTTTGGATGTTCGGGTCTTATGGACTTTTTGCCAACACCATTCAACAGCAGGAATACGATATCATAAGCCATTCTCACAATAGCAAAAGAGACCGTCGCAAGTCCTAAACTCAAGAAAATCTGCACTGCTCCCTTAACACATGGGAACATCTCACACCATCAACTAGAAGAGGCAAAGCTTCAACCGGGTAAGAGGCAGCCCGGAGGAGAAAGCATTCTCGCAAACCGGCAAAATTAGAAGGCTGGCCACTTCAGCGAGACCATCCCAACCGCGCCACCAAACCGGCAATGAAGCAAACCATCACCGATCTAGCCACGCCAAGAATTGGAGCTGAAATCCAAACCGTGAGCAATAGAGAGCAAAATCGGATTGCTCAATTTCCACGCTTTACGCACAAGCGGAGGATCGGATTCCATTCCGGCATATAAGCCTCAAGATCGATGCAAACCGGCTTTGCACAAAAAGAGATCGGATTCCATTCCGGCATATAAGCCTGCAAACCAGCTTTGCACAACCGGGAGATTTGCTTACTCTTGGATAAAACAAGTGCGGGAGCAACACCCACAATGCAGCTTTGCGGATAAAGTCATCCAAAGCAAAAGCTCCAACAATACCCAGCTGCTTTTCATCTGCAAGCCTGATTAGAATCAAAGCTGCATTTCCACAGCCAACCAACACATCATTGGCATTTAGAAGATCAAGCCAACAAGAACACAGAGGACAGAAAAGAGAATGCCACCAGGGACATCAAAACCCCAGCAACATCAAAACCCAAGAATGTCCAAAAATCTCGGACAGCAAGAATTCTATAGCAAGGCAGTCCCTATTCCCACCCCCAGCAATGGCAACAACAACAGAGACTAAACCTGCCAGAGAACCACGCCCACCTCTTGCTTCAGCCAGAAGAACTCCCCTGCAAAATAAGGAGCTATTGCAACCAAACAGCCCAGGGCCGACTCTTCAAAAAGGCCAAATCCAGTGCACAGGCAGTCCCCAACCCAACCCACACACAGTCTGAGGCACATCAGATCACAGCACTGGACCGTAGGCTCTATAGCCCCACAATTCAGCATTCAACAAACAGAGGATAATACCTCACAATGGCAACCCACATCAGTTGCCAAACAGACTATGCTCCACTCAAGCAAACAAAGCTCCACAAAACAACAACAATCAGCAGACTCTCCACCGCATCAGAGGATCACGAGCAATCAAACTGGACCTCGATCAGCTCTTCATACCACAGCCAGGAAGTTCCCAATCCAGGACTGCACAGGTAACCCCCAACCCGCCAAACAGGAGGGAACACATTGGCTGAGGAACTCAAAGCCAGTAGCACAGGCAGTTCACCGTGCCAGAACCATAGAACAGAGCGAGAGCTACAGAAAGGCCAGGGGAGACAGCTGCCTAAGTAAGGAACACAAGGCAGCAGTCCTGCCACTATCATTTGGCCACCAAATCAACATTCAGGATTCAGGCTCCATCCTGAAGGACAACCTCAAAGTAGCATCCTACACCAGAAGCAAACAATACATTGCTCCACAAATAGCTATAAACAGAAGGATCACCACCAACTCTGAAAGATCACTTGCAATCAAATAGTCCCAACCACAGTGCACGGGAATCCCCAAACCGTCACCTGGAAGGAAACACAAGCAAAAGATCATCGAAGCCAGCACAGAACCCTTCTGTTTGAGATAGCAGCCAAGCCAGTACAAGAGTGGCAAAAAAGATGGCACCATCAGCAACCTTCATCACCTCCTCCGACCTCATAAATAGGAACAAATTTTGTTCCACAGATGCAAAGGCACAGGCAGGTGAAGACACCTCAAACAACAGAACAGTATCTGCAGAAATGAAATGAACCACATCTATGACCCAAAAGAAGCATCATGGCAGATTTAGTCCATTCACAACCACCATATCAATCACGCAGATAGAAAATGGCAAAATCATAGGCCAAGCCAATACCACCGTATCGTGGGAGTTGGAGGAACTCCAGGAAAATATTCCCATTTGTTTAGTGGTTGAGATTGTATTTCCAAACAAAGCCATGGATAGCTCTTTAAATTTATTACTGGCACCCCAGCCGAGAGAACCCAAACCAGAGCTGCACGGCTCTCCCAAAACCGGGTCCAATAGGAAGGAACATCCGTAGAGGGCTTCCAAAACCGCGTTGAGCGCGAGCACAGGCAAACGTCGCCGATTTCCAACGAGCAAGACTGCATTAGCTTTGGACAGCATCTCCCGAACCCAAAGAACGTAGCACAGAGAATCCATCTGCACCCCAACAGAAGAAGCAAGCTGTCCAGGAAACACCGGACAGCTACCAAAACCGGAGCTTCCATAAGGAAACCGAAAATAGAGACTCTCAGCCCCGGCAGCCAGAGCTTGGAAACCCAGCCAAATCCAGAGGCGAGAAACCCTAATAAATCGAATAAGAAAGCTAAACTTTGGTATTCAAAAGATGGAATTTAAAGAAAAAAGAGAAATCGAAAAGAGATCCAGAGAGAAGTAAAACTCCTCTATGATACAGTCTCTGCAGATCCAGCAGAAACCCCATTCAGCTTCTTCACGAGCAGCATCTTCAACAGACGATGAACAAAGCCAACGGGCAAGATCCTTCGTCCCAAAGTAAAATGGGAGTATCGGACCGAGCTCACTTCCACAGACGAAGCCTCTAAGGACGAGGGGACCAAAAACAAGGAAGGAACTGGGCGGAGCAACTAGGAGACCGGCCATGGCCGGCTCCGGGGCCGCCCTGCAGAGGCTACGGAACCCTGGAGCACCCGCCCAAATTTGAAACCTAGAGAGAAGAGAGAGTTTCTCTCTCTACCCTTGCCTTCACCTCATCATTGTCCAAGGAATGAGGTTAGCGTATAAGGGGTTCACCTTTGATTTGGAAATTCAAGACTTGTTAAATTTCGAGGACGAAATTTTTTTAAGTGGGGGAGAATTGTGAGGTTTCAAGTCTAAAAACTTGATAATGATGAGGTGATTAGTATGCTAGTGATCAATACTAGGCCTATAGAACGAATAAGGTAGGGTATCGGAAGAAAAATCGAGAAGAATTTGGGTTCGTGATGCTAAAGCGCTGCTAGCAGGCTTGTGCCTGCTCAGGCCAGAATTGGCCTGATAACTTTAGTCATTTTAAGCTTGTGCCACGTGAGTCTCCACTCCTTGAGCTTTGGCTCTCATGCTCAAGTTCCTTCTAAAATTACTTCTCCTGAAGCAGCTCCTACTTGATCAATAGGGCCCGGTCTAGCCCGTCACTATAAGTCTACAATCGAAGTGGCACAAACTACTTCTGGATTAAATCTTGAAGTCTCTACAGGAATTTCTAGGCTCTTAGAGCCTCATCCGCCACAAAATGCGGGGCAAACTGAGATAGTTCTAAGAATTGTGGATCGTAATCAGCTACCGTCCTACTTCCTTGCTACGACCTACAACTCAACTCCCTTAATCTCTTGAATATTTGATGGAAAGAACTTCTCCAAATTGGCTCTAGGAAGACACCCTGAGCTATCTTCTCCTCCTCCTGACCAAAGACATGATGTTGAGTGGCCCATCACCGGCCAACCTCGTCGCTCGAATGCAACAATTTAATTTTATCCTCATACAGGCAGCCAATCACCTTGAATATATTTTCCATCTTCAAGATCAAATCTTCAATCTTGATCAGATCAAATTCTTCCAAAACTCTGAAACAAGCCTACTCTTAAATCAAATAAATAAACTCTCAAAAACTCTCACCTTTCCACTGAAGAACACCCTTTGACCTGCCAACCTTCGCAGAGTGACTAAGTCCTTAGCTGACTACTAGATTATACAATCCATTATATCGATCACGCGACCCATCATAGCCAAATGACAATTTTTTTATTTGAACCTAAACCTCCACAACATGAATTTCTATTATCCACCATAAATGGTAATTGTCACACAAAATATTCAATCAATTATTTATCAAAAATGATCCAAAATATCTATTCTTATGACTTTTTTATACCATTTTGTTACAAAGCCGGACCCAAGTAAGTGAAATCACTAAATGGTTAATTCCCAATTAACAAATACATAAATCTTTAACTTGGTGTGATATAACAAATAGACCAAAAATTTTATCATCAAATAATAAATGATATAAACTGGCCTAAAACTCATCACAAAGCCTCATCAGACAACCATCCAAAAATATAAACAAGACTAGCTCCAAACAGTCATAAAGGAGTTAACCAAGTGATGATGAATGCGCTGACTAAAGGTTTACACTCGACTAACTCCAACATCCAAAATACAACTCAAAACAGATCTAATCTAAAAGAACTGAAATACCAGCAATATCATACATCTAAATAGATACAATACATACCATAACATATGGTTCTGCACCAAATCTCGTCCAACTCCTACAAAGATATCCATGCCCTCTATTCAAAAGTGATAAAATATAAAATATAAGCCTAAAACTTAGAAAATATTATATATGAAAATAAATGTATCCAATAAATCAGATGGAGGGTTCAAAAACAAATGTCTAATCAGATGATAGATATAAATCAAAATCACCGATGTTAAAATCCAATCATCAAATCCAAGATAGAATCTAATATTAAAACCAATGGTAGTCTCGTACTCAAATCATATATTAAATTCAAAACAAATATCCAATCAGGAAAAAGTCCTTTCGGGATGTATATATATATATATATATATATCAAAAGTAATCTATGTACCAAATTATAAGTCCAATCTAATGTCCAATCCAATGCTTGATCAAATAATGATGCAAGACAGAATCCAATAGCTAGATGATCTAATCGAGCGTGTAGAAGTTGGAGCAGCAATGTAAGCAGGTAATCCAAAGTCTGGATCAAAATATATAATCAAAATCAAATGTACGAGATATACTAAAACCTATCTGTGGGAAAAATAGGAAAATCTCAAATCCAAGTTCAAATCAAAATTTAAATACAAATCCATGAAAAAATGCAAATCATAGACTAAATTTGAATTTCGATTATTCAAAGACTAACTTGAAGAAAGATTATACATACTTCTGATAACCTTTGGCAAAATCAAATACAATTTAAGTGAGCATGCTAGGCCACCTATGTATTCTGTCTCCCATAGGTAAGGTTGCTTACTAAATTTTACCACCTGCAGATTTGGATGCAATTGCCATATTTGTTCGACATATTAGGATATCCAAATATATTATACATATTTCTGATAACCTTAAGCCAAATCAAATATAGTTTAAGCGAGTATACTAGGCCACCTATGTATTCTATCTTCCATAGGTAAGGTTGCTCACTAAATTTTTCTACCTGTGGATTTGGGTGCAATCGTCATAGTTGTAAGATATATTAGGATGTCCGAATATATTATAAGTTCTAATCATTTAAAGGGGTGGGTCACCACATCCAAACCATTCTTGTTGACAGAAAGGGTTTTCTAATAATAAATATTTCTTCATCAAGAGCTGACCAGAATATCTGATAACAAATCTAAAGATGGTGATTACAACCCCGACACATGTATGTAAAAATACATAGCTTATACAAGATTTCATACTCATTTTCATACTCATTTTTATGCAAATATATAGATATAAAAATACATAGTGTTTGATATTTATACATTTTTTTAGAAAATCGCAAAACCCTTAAATAATAATAGAAACAAAAGAAATCCCTCAAACAATTGGTAAAACTGTCATGCATACACAAGGACAATGAACGGGCTAGTTAAAAGTGCCCACATGAACTTAAAACCTCCAAATCAAAATAAAATATTATCAGATGAGATATTAGATAAAGAATAGGGTTAGAGGATACCTGACTCAACCTTATACTAAGAAGATTTGATGAAAGGATACTCCAAAGAACCCGAACGGTGCCTCTCTGTCTTCTCCCTGCTCTCTCTCTCTCCTCTTTCTTTCCTCCTTATGCAAAAATGATGAAGCCCAATTTGTGTGCGCCTTTATACCCAACCGATGCTCGAGTGTGCCTCAGGCACAACTTCGGCATTAACCTTCTAGAATCACTGCTCGAGCATCCTCAAGTGTGTCTCATGCGCTAACCTTCTAGAATTAGCACATTGGGCGTGCATCAGGTACCGCACCACTAAACTAAGTATCCTTCAAAATTTCACAGTATAATTACTTCAAAACATATCCAATTAACCTAAAAATCACAAGTAATATAAAAATCATCTAGATAGGGGTGCGGGGTATTACAAGGTGGCTAACCAGGTGGCTCCTTCCTCCTCTATTTCCACAACTAACATCAACTAGGTCATCGACAAGGCCTATGAGGTGATGATCACCAAAGTGGTTCATGAGTTGTCGTGGAGGCCGGGCTTTGCTTATTTTTCTCTAACTCTTCCTATTTTTAAGGAGTTAACCAGACTTGTTGAGGGCAATGAGCCCCCATTACTCCAAATTGCAAGAATAAATGACCCTTCGATAGGTGGGTTGGATGAATCAATCGATGCCCTCATTGTAGCTGTAACGTCCCCGGCGCATCCGCATGAGGATATTGTCCGCTTTGGGCTGGGGGAACTTCACGACGTCCTAGGCCATCATGCAGCCCGCACGGTTTTGTTTCTGGCAGACGGAATCCACCGCCCCCAAAATGCGTCATCAAGGGAGAGGTATCCACACCCTTATAATAAGGCACGCTTCGTTCGCCCCTCCATCCGATGTGGGACTCTACAGTAGCCTAGTGCAGGGTTCCAATTTTGGTTGCTTCGTCGCCTAACACATCTGTCTTGATGCCATCTGCTATTTTTGTTGAGTAGGGTTCTAATAATGATTAGACAGCTGAGGAAATGATCAAAAATAATCCAGATGTTGGGGCTGCTAAGGTGGTGCCCTGCCTTCATGCATTAACACCTGGGCTTCCGGAATCTTCAGCCATATCTCCTTTTCCTCCGAGCTTCAAGGTGCTCCTCTGTCGCCATGTGATGCCTCTTTCATTTTTGAGGCCTCTGTCTTGATCTGGACCTGAGGATTCTCCTAGTCCATCTTTTCAGGTTGCTCCATCTCATTAGGAAGCTCCATCATCTCTCCTTGAGGTATTGTTTCGCAGAGCTCTTCATTCTATGATTATGTTCTTTATTGTTATCCCTGACCGACCATTCTGTTTTGCTGGATAGTCACAGGAATTGCTTAGTCTGATGATCGAGAGTTTGTTCCATAAGGATGCTAAAATCTCTCAGTTGTCTCAGAGATATGATGATCATGCCGTACTCAGGAAGATGGAAATCTGGGTTAATGCTGCTACTAGCGAGGCTCACCAGAGTCGGGAACGGGCGACTTTCCTCAACCAAGAGCTATCTGAGTCTCAAGCGAGATCCTAAGAGTTTTGAATGACAGATCCTTGGCTCTGGATCAGATCGCTCCACTTGAGGACAAGCTTCAAGAGGCTGAGTAGCAACTTGCCGATCTTTGAAGTAGGTGTGCTTGACTCAAAGGAGAGTTCAGTATTTGTCTTTGTCCAGAAGATGTTGGTCATGCTCTGGATGACAGATTCTAGGATGACATTTGTGACGAAACGGTTTTTTTTTTATTCCGTCATTCGTAACACAATTGAAAACCCAAACTAAACCAGTTGGGTGCAACAGAGGATCACATATGCCATCTAGGACCCATATACTTTTAATCATAATAAGTATAGCGGAAGTTATTCTAACACTTGCGAAAGCATTCACATTCATTCCAATATATTCATTTCCGAGTACATAGCAAAAAATGTTAGATTTATTCTGTCAGTAATCCCTGCTATTGAACTCTGTTCTGTCAAAATAAATATTTGAAATTCAAGATAAAAGACCTTCGGCATTCTTACAGCAAATGATTTAGAGCTCCGGCATATTAAAGAATGATTTCATATTTAGAACTCCGGCCTTTTTATGATTAAGGTGCTCCGTCCTCTTGTGAAAACTACTCCGCCTTCTGTTTGAGAAAGAACTCCGGCCTCAGTAGAAAAAGAGAACTCCGGCTTTTATTTTGACTTTTGCTCCGGCTTTTGATAATAACTCTTGATACAAGAACTTCGGTATTTAACAAAAAGAACTTCGGTTTTGAAATGAACTCCGGCTTATGAATTTCGTATTTTATGAGCTTCGGATTTTAAACATACTCCAGACTTTAAGCACTCCGAAATATGAAAAAGAAAAGAACTCCGTCCATGAAGCACTCCGTCCCTTTAAGCACTCCGGAATTTTTAAAGGAAAAGCCACTCCGGCCTTGAGCTCCGGATTTATGAAAGAAAAGTCACTCCGCATTTTAGAGCCTAGGAAATTGAAAGAAAATGAACTTCGGATTTTAGAGTTTCAGAAATCTAAAGAAAATGAACTCCGGATTTTGAAAAGAAAAGCACTCCGGATTTTACAACGAAAAGCACTCCGGATTTTGAAAAGAAAGGCACTCCGGATTTTGAACGGCACTTCGGATTTTGAAAGAAAAGCACTCCATCCTTTAATTTTGAAAAGAACTCCGGCCTTGAAGAAAAACAACTCCGGCTTTTAAAGAACTCCGAATTTTGAAATACGACTTTCGTTGAAGAAAGAGCTCCGGCCCTTTGAAACCTGCCGTAATAAAAGAACACCGTCTTTTGAAAAGAGCTCCGCCATGAAAAAACACTCCGTCTGTTTAAAAGAAAAGAGCTCCGTCCGTTTCAGGAAAGGTCCTCCGTCTATTTTAAAATAAGCACTCCGTCCCTTTTGAAAAGAGAGGCACTCCGTCCCTTTAAGAAAAAGAAGTTCGGACTTTGTTAAAAATGTACTCCGTCCTTTATGAATAAAGAACTCCGGTTTTAATGATCTTTGAATTAAAGAAACGAACTCCGGCTTTGATTAAAGAAACGAACTCCGGCTTTGTAAGAAGAAAACTACGGCTATATAAAAGAACTCCGGTTTTCTATTTTCAGCTTTGAAAGGCACTCCGGTATTGATAAAGGAGGTCTGGCTTTAAGAACTTCGATTTCTGCATGAAATGAACTCCGGCTTCTGCATGAAATGAACCCCAGCTTCTGCATGAAATGAACTCCGGCTTCTGAAGAACTCCGGCCTATGTATATATGAACATGAAAAAAAAATGCATGGATTACGGACAACAAGTAGAACTCTTCCGACTTTTGATCTATGGTAATTGGCCAATAAAGAACACGAACCAAGAACCGAAGTTTTAGTTAAAACTTCTTGTTAAAGATGGATGAAGGATATTGGAGTGATACTCGAGGATGCCTCCTGGGCCACGGGAGGGGACCTTTTGGTGGCATAAGAACTATGGACTATGGCCCCGTATGCCGGGTTAAAGGCATTACCTCCCGCCCCGGGAGCATAATGAGGGGATACGGCTTTAGATTGTGGGGTAGCACACAACCCGTCCTCGATGTTGTCCGCTCCCGTCCGGTCCCTAAAGATGATATGAATTCCGAATGATTTTGATGAAATTTCTGAAGACAAGATGAAAAGAATAAGAACTGAAGAAGAAATGATATGATTATTTTTCTTATGCTATGCGATGATATTATATTTTGATGAATGCTTATGTTTTTTGCATGTGAGTATCCTGCTGGGCTTTGTAAGCTCATTCTTGCAACTTTTCAGATGACACGCTTATGGAGGATGAAGAAGAGTAGAATCCTATGGTGTAGCTGAATATATAAGCCGGCCGGAACAGATTTTTGGAAGCTTTGTTTATTTTGTTTGTTTTGTTTTGAGGAAACTTGTAAAACTTATTCCGCTGCTTATGAATGTTAGTATGTTTCCGTGATACTTTTGGGATTAATGAAATTATAATTCTCTAGTATGCATCTCAGGTTCAAAAGAAAAGAAATTTTTTTATGCTCACTTATTTATCTATTCATATATTATATGAATTAGAATTGACGGCGGCATTTTGATGGTAATAAAAGTCGGGTCGTCACAGTTGGTATCAGAGAGAAAACTGAGATGCTTTAGGATAGTTTGAATCAACACGGAAACCTAGGACAAGTTTAGAAGAGTGTTATCCTTACTTACGCTTTGGGACAAAGACTATTACGATAGTTATCTTTAGACTAATTGACTAACGAAATTGTTCTTTTCAGACGTTTCTGCCATGTCTAACAGAGGAAGGAGAAATTATCAAATTAACAATACTCTTGATCGGGAGGCAAGATATGCGAACCTACTGGACAGAATGGCCGAAGTCATAGAAGCTTTGACTCCGACCACTCCACCAACTCCGGTGACCACCTCAATTCCTGTCCATCAGGAGAGGTCGGTCTACGATCGGTTTACCAACGAACGAATCCCTGAATTCTTAGGGGAACCCAATCCGTTGATGGCTGAAACATGGATTCAACGACTAAAGAAGGTATTTACAATAATCAAATGCCCTGCTGGGGACATGGTGCTATATGCCACTCATAAACTGGCAGGGGAAGCACACCACTGGTGGGAGATGCAGAAAAGGGTTTTTAATATGCCAGAGCGGGAGATTAGTTGGGAGATGTTTGAAGCAGCTTTCCTGGAGAAATATTTTCCTGCAAATCTCCGTGGGCAGAAGGAGGATGAATTCCTTCGCCTAAGGCAGGAAAATCGCTCGGTGGCAGAATATGATTCAAAATTTACTGAGTTATCTCGCTATGCCCCTTTCATGGTGGAAGATGAGGAAAGGAAGGTTAGACGGTTCTTTCAGGGATTACGGGATGATATCAGGAGACACCTTTCAACTCTAACGTTGACAACGTATGGAGAGGTGCTTGCAAAGGCGGTCATTTATGAGAAAGAATTAGAAAGGGGAGCAATGTCCAGACAAAGGACTTTTAGTCAGACATCCAAGGCCAGTGCTAGTGAAGGGCCTTCTAAGAAGGCAAGACCATCAAGGTTCAGTGGAGAACAGAGCCGATCAGTGCATAATTCTCGAGCTACGACTAATGATGTATGTGATCATTGCGGGAGATCATATGGAGGGAAGCCTTGCTACAAAAAGCTGGGTGTTTGTTATAACTGTGGGCAGGCGGGGCATATGATCAGAGAGTGACCGCTCGCTAAACAAGCTCCAGGAGTTAAGTCTCCTATCCCAGCCAAAGTGTTTGCCATTTCTGCAAAGGAGGCTGAAAAGTCTACGGAGGTGGTAGAAGGTACACTTTCTATCTGTGGCATCTCTAGTCACGTACTCTTTGATTCTGGTTCTACTCATTCTTTTGTTTCCCATGAATTTTCGAAGCAACTTACGACCCTTCCTAAAGTTCTTGATTATCCATTGATGGTTGCCTCACCGACCGGGTCGTCCGTAATTTTAAATATAGCATTTTCCGAATGCCCAATAAAAGTAAATGAATACTTGATGCCTGTTAATTTGGTTGTATTGGAAATGAAAGACTTTGATGCGATCTTGGGAATGGACTGGTTAGCTAGGTCTCATGCAAAGATTGACTGTTTCCGGAAAAGAGTAGAATTCACCATTCCTGGAAACAAGCCTTTCCACATTCAGGGTGTTCGGCGAAAGGAAGCATCCTGCTTTATTTCGGCTCTTCATACCAGGCATTTGATTAGTGATGGATGCCAAGCCTATCTAGCCTTTGCTAGTGTGTCTACAGAAAATCAAGAATCTCCGGCTAGAGAGATTCCTGTGGTGCGGGAATTTGAAGATGTATTCACTGATGAATTACCTGGATTGCCACCCCAACGAGAGTTAGAATTTGGAGTGGAATTGATACCAGGTTCGGCACCGATATCCAAACCACCCTATCGGATGGCACTGGCTGAACTCAAAGAATTGAAACAACAATTGCAGGAATTGTTAGATAAAGGTTTCATTCGGCCAAGTGTGTCACCATGGGGAGCACCTGTTCTCTTTGTGAAAAAGAAGGACGGGACCATGAGATTATGTGTGGACTATCGAGAATTAAACAAAATCACCATCAAGAACAAATATCCTCTGCCGAGGATTGATGATCTCATTGATCAGTTACAAGGGGCTTGTATATTTTCAAAAATCGATCTTAGATCCGGGTATCATCAGCTTCCGATCAGCAAGGAGGATATAGCAAAGACGGCGTTTCGAACCAGGTATGGGCACTATGAATTCGTAGTAATGCCTTTTGGGTTGACTAATGCTCCGGCTGTTTTTATGGATCTGATGAATCAAATTTTCCAACCATACCTGGACAAGTTCGTGATCGTATTTATTGATGACATCCTTGTGTACTCGAAAAGCTCTGAGGAACACGAGGAACATTTACGCACTAGACTTCAGATTCTTAGGGAGCATCGGTTGTTCGCCAAATTGAAGAAGTGCGAATTTTGGTTGGAGGAGGTAGGATTCTTTGGACACATCATCTCCAGGGAAGGAATCTCTGTCGACCCTATGAAAGTAGAAGCAGTTGTAAAGTGGAACCGGCCAACTTCTGTGACTGAAGTGTGAAGTTTCTTAGGCCTGGCTGGATACTATAGACGGTTTGTGGAGAACTTTTCGCAAATTGCCTTGCCACTCACCCAATTAACTAAGAAGGATGCCAAGTTCGAGTGGACCAAAGATTGTGAAGAGAGCTTCCAGACGCTTAAAGACCAGTTAACTTCTGCTCCGGTCCTGACCATTCCAAACGGGTCGAGGGACGATTGTTTATCGCGATGCCTCAAAGATTGGATTGGGCTGTGTTCTAATGCAACACGGTAGGGTAATTGCCTATGGGTCGCAACAGTTGAAGGACCATGAAAGGAATTACCCAACTCACGATCTGGAGTTGGCCGCAGTGGTATTTGCATTGAAAATCTGGAGGCATTACCTATATGGTGAAAGATTCTTGGTCTACTCCGATCACAAGAGTCTAAAATATTTATTCTCCCAGAAGGAACTGAACATGAGATAGAGAAGGTGGATTGAATTCCTGAAGGACTATGACTGCGAAATCCGATATGAGCCAGGAAAGGCCAACGTGGTTGCCGACGCGTTAAGTAGGCAGCCTGGGATGCTAGCTAGAATGCAAGTTAAGCAAATGGAGATGCTAGATTGCTTCATGAATTATGATGTCCAGCGTTATGTGCATGGGAAGCGGATGATTTTGGCGCATCTTCAAGTTCAGCCAGAAATGATTAATGAGGTAAAGGGAGGTCAATCGAATGATTCTTTTCTTGTAATGATCATGGGCGAGCTAGATAAAGAATCCCGAAGTGATTTTCAGATTTTGCCGGATAGAGCATTGAGATTTAGGAATTGGTTATGTGTGCCGGACAATAAAGAATTAAAAGCAAAAATTCTTAAGGAAGCCCATCGATCCCGTTATACGATCCACCCAGGAGCCAATAAGATGCATCAGGATTTGAAGAAAACATTTTGGTGGAGAAATATGAAAAGAGATATCACAGCTTACGTAGAAAAGTGCCTTATATGCCAACAAGTAAAGGCCGAAAGAAAACAGCTGTCGGGGTTATTACAACCAATGCCGTTACCGGGCTGGAAATGGGAGGATATCGCCACGGATTTTGTGACTGGTCTACCAATGACGCCAAGGAAACATGATGCTATTTGGGTGATTGTTGACCGACTAACAAAGTCAGCCCACTTTCTGGCAATCCGGATGACTTACCCCCTTGATAAATTAGCCCAGCTGTATGTGAACGAGATTGTCAGACTTCATGGTGTGCCTGTCTCTATTGTATCAGATAGAGACCCTAACTTTGTTTCACGGTTCTGGAAAAGTCTACATAAAGAATTGGGTACTGAATTAAAATTTAGTACTGCTTTTCATCCGCAAACTGACGGCCAATCAGAACGGACTATCCAGATTCTCGAGGATATGTTAAGGGCCTCAGTCTTGGAGATGAAAAGGACTTGGGATGATTCATTGGCTCTTGCAGAGTTTGCTTATAATAACAGCTACCAGGCCAGCATTGGCATGGCTCCTTTTGAGGCATTATATGGGAGAAAATGTAGATCGCCAATTCATTGGGAGGAACACGGAGATAGAAGAATTTTGGGACCAGACATTATCAAGGAGTCGGCAGAAAAAATAAAGATATTACATGAGAATCTCAGAGTCGCCCGGAGCAGACAAAAGAGCTATGCAGACCGGAGAAGATCGGCATTGAAGTTTGAAAAGGACGATTTTGTGTTTCTAAAGATATCACCATCCAAGGGAAAGTACAGATTCGGGGTAAAAGGAAAACTGAAGCCTCGTTTTATTGGGCCTTTTGAAATCTTGGAAAAGATTGGAGAAGTAGCTTACAGACTTGCACTGCCTCCAAACTTGGCAGATGTACATGACGTATTTCATGTATCAATGCTTCGAAAGTATGTCCATGATCCTACTCATGTAATTGAGTATGAACCTTTGACGGTCGACAAAGACTTATCCTATATAGAAGAACTAGTGGAAATCTTGGATTGAAAGGAACAGAAATTACGCACCAAATCAATCGCTCTAGTAAAGGTGCTCTGGAAGAATCACACACCGGAAGAGGCAACTTGGGAATGAGAGGAAGAGATTCGGAACAAATATCCATATTTATTTTCTCGAGGTTAGTGACTTTATTTAAAATTTCGAGGACGAAATTCTTATAAGTGGGGGAGGTTGTAACGACCCAAAATTTTAATAAGAAAATTTTAATCATCGAATCCGGTCAACGCAAGTTGATCGGAAAACGAAATATGAAGAAGTCCGGATTTCCTTATGAAAATCCAGTCCGGAATATTCCTTAAATTCACTTCGGAATTTCTTAATGAAAATGAGTCCGGATTTCCGTGATAAAAGAAGTCCGGATTTCCATTGATGAAAACAAGTCCGGATTTCCCTTGGTGATCAGAAGTCCGGATTTCGTTGGAGAAATGAAGTCCGGATTTCCCTTGGTAAAAGAACTCCGGATTCCGTAGGAAAGAGAAGTCCGGATTTTCTTGGAAGTTCGGATTTCCTTGAAGAGAAGAACTCCGGATTTTCGAAGTAAAAACGAGTTCAGATTTGTTTAAAGGAGTCCGGTCACAGTTAAGGAAGAATATTGGGAAGGAGCGACCATGAATATCGGCTGTTTCCGAGACGCGTTGGAAAACAAAAATCATAAATAACCCTCTTTGAAAAATGTAGGATGATTGGAAAATAGGAAAAAAACCATAAATGATGGCCACCAAATTCATGGGCTATAAATAAGGGTTTAAGGGCATCAGAAAAAGACACCACTAGAAATTCTAAAGTAAAGAAGGAGACCGAAAGCTAAGGCGAAGTAGAAAAGAATTCAGGCAAGATACTCACCCCTATTTCTAAAATTCATGTTTATTTATGTTACTATGAAAATATATGATATTCGTATGAGTATGCTTTACCTTGTTCGCTCCGAAATGCATGTTTAAAGGAAATTTCATTATGCATGATGTTAGATTTATTCTCGCAAGAATCCCCTATTGAACTCGTCTTGTCAAAATAAATCTTTGAAATTCAAGATAAAAGACCTTCGGCTTTCTTACAGCAAATGATTTAGAGCTCCGGCATATTAAAGAATGATTTCAGATTTAGAACTCCGGCCTTTTTATGATTAAGGTGCTCCGTCCTCTTGTGAAAACTACTCCGGCCTTCTGTTTGAGAAAGAACTCCGGCCTACTGTAGAAAAAGAGAACTCCGGCTTTTTATTTCGACTTTTGCTCCGGCTTTTGATAATAACTCTTGATACAAGAACTTCGGTATTTAACAAAAAGAACTTCGGTTTTGAAATGAACTCCGGCTTATGAATTTCGTATTTTATGAGCTTCGGATTTTAAACATACTCCAGACTTTAAGCACTCCGGAATATGAAAAAGAAAAGAACTCCGTCCATGAAGCACTCCGTCCCTTTAAGCACTCCGGAATTTTTAAAGGAAAAGCCACTCCGGCCCTTGAGCTCCGGATTTATGAAAGAAAAGTCACTCCGGATTTTAGAGCCTAGGAAATTGAAAGAAAATGAACTCCGGATTTTAGAGTTTCAGAAATCTAAAGAAAATGAACTCCGGATTTTGAAAAGAAAAGCACTCCGGATTTTACAACGAAAAGCACTCCGGATTTTGAAAAGAAAGGCATTCCGGATTTTGAACGGCACTTCGGATTTTGAAAGAAAAGCACTCCATCCTTTAATTTTGAAAAGAACTCCAGCCTTGAAGAAAAACAACTCCGGCTTTTAAAGAACTCCGAATTTTGAAATACGGCTTTCGTTGAAGAAAGAGCTCCGGCCCTTTGAAACCTGCCATAATAAAAGAACACCGTCTTTGAAAAGAGCTCCGCCATGAAAAAACACTCCGTCTTTTTAAAAGAAAAGAGCTCCGTCCGTTTCAGGAAAGGTCCTCCGTCTATTTTAAAATAAGCACTCCGTCCCTTTTGAAAAGAGAGGCACTCCGTCCCTTTAAGAAAAAGAACTTCGGACTTTGTTAAAAATGTACTCCGTCCTTTATGAATAAAGAACTCCGGTTTTAATGCTCTTTGAATTAAAGAAACGAACTCCGGCTTTGATTAAAGAACGAACTCCGGCTTTGTAAGAAGAAAACTACGGCTATATAAAAGAACTCCGATTTTCTATTTTCGGCTTTGAAATGTACTCCGGTATTGATAAAGGAGGTCCGGCTTTAAGAACTCCGGTTTCTACATGAAATGAACTCCGGCTTCTGCATGAAATGAACCCCAGCTTCTGCATGAAATGAACCCCAGCTTCTGCATGAAATGAACTCCGGCTTCTGAAGAACTCCGGCCTATGTATATATGAACATGAAAAAAAAAATGCATGGATTATGGACAGCAAGTAGAACTCTTCCGACTTTTGATCTATGGTAATTGGCCAATAAAGAACACGAACCAAGAACCGAGTTTCCATTAAGCTTACTGTTAAAGATGGATGAAGGATATTGGAGTGACACTCGAGGATGCCTCCTGGGCCACGGGAGGGGACCTTTTGGTGGCATAAGAACTATGGACTATGGCCCCGTATGCCGGGTTAAAGGCATTACCTCCCGCCCCGGGGAGCATAATGAGGGGATACGGCTTTAGGTTGTGGGGTAGCACACAACCCGTCCTCGATGTTGTCCGCTCCCGTCTGGTCCCTAAATATGATATGAATTCCGAATGATTTTGATGAAATTTCTGAAGACAAGATGAAAAGAATAAGAACTGAAGAAGAAATGATATGATTATTTTTCTTATGCTATGCTATGATATTATATTTTGATGAATGCTTATGTTTTTTGCATGTGAGTATCCTGCTGGGCTTTGTAAGCTCATTCTTGCAACTTTTCAGATGACAAGCTTATGGAGGATGAAGAAGAGTAGAATCCTATGGTGTAGCTGAATATATAAGCCGGCCGGAACAGATTTTTGGAAGCTTTGTTTATTTTGTTTGTTTTGTTTTGAGGAAACTTGTAAAACTTATTCCGCTGTTTATGAATATTAGTTTGTTTCCGTGATACTTTTGGGATTAATGAAATTATAATTCTCTAGTATGCATCTCAGGTTCAAAAGAAAAGAAATTTTTTTATGCTCACTTATTTATCTATTCATATATTATATGAATTAGAATTGACGGCGGCATTTTGATGGTAATAAAAGTCGGGTCGTCACATGCCCTGAGTTGGGTGGGTCTGGCCCGCTTGAGGATGCTCCAGCTGTTGGCTCTTTTCCTTGGCCCCTTGCCGACCCGCCTAAGCCTCATGCTTCGGGCCCAATTGCGGTGGTAGATCCTGATTTTACCCCCGAATCTATCTGTCGGATCATTCAAAAATACTCCCTGGATGGCTCTTCAGAAGTACAAGCAGTGCCTAGCACTGTGAACAAGAAGGATGCTCTGGATGGTAGTCTTCTGGACACGGAACTGGTCGTCGATCAGATCCGGTCGTCGATTAGATCCCTATTCCTGTTTCAGATGCTAACTGATTGGATGAGGATCCATTGTCAGTTGAGAAGCTCCGTTGCTTATGGCTCTCCAGCAGCTCCTGGACTCGGATGGCTCTCGTCAACTATTTAAAGCCACCATTCCTGAGCATAGGAACCTTATGATGGATTTCCTGAACAGGTGCTGGCAAGATGTAAATGTTGAGAACAATTGTAAGCTTCTCTCAGCCTTTCCGTTGGCTGCGGTAGATAAAGGGTTTCCCCCTGATGCTTATTTGATTACTTTCCAATTAGTTGTGACGGTTGACACCTCTCAGGCCCGTAGTGCCTCATTCTCCCCCGAGGAAGAGAAGGTAGTTTTTGGATTCCTGGCTTCCTTGCTAAAAATGGCAACGAGTTTTCCGGTTATCCAAAATTATAATCAGTTTGAATTTTTGGCTGGTCTACATGGTAAGGCTTTTAAGATCCCGACTGAAGAACCCTGGCTACAGTACAAGTCTAGGAGACTTGCCAAAGTCGCTTCCAAGAAAAATCGGATTTCTCATACATGAAAACCTGCGATTCTTTGGATTGGGTGTGGGTTGGTTGAGTTGCTCCTTTTGAAGGAATTCTCCTTGGCTAATTGAATTTTTGCTAATCAATTGAGTGCCTTTTTCGCTAAAAGGCCGGAGTGGCCTTGGCAAGATGAATCCGGAGTGCCTTTTATGCACTTAAAGGCCAGAGTGTATGGCTATGAGGCCAGAGCTGGCTTTGGCGGAGTGCCTTGTATATTTTGAGGCCGGAGTGCCTTTAGTATAAATTGGACGGAGTGGCCTCAAAGAGGCCGGACTGCTTTTTGTATTCATTATGGACGAAGTGGCCATAATGTGGTCAGGACGGAGTGCCTTCTGCACACTAAAAGGCCGGAGTGGCTTGCGTGTGATGAGGCCGGAGTGGCCATGCGTTTGATGATTCCGGTGTGGCCATGCAAATGATGATACCGGAGTGCTTTTCCACTAAAAGGCCGGAGTGACCTTGAGTTTGATTTATCCAGAGTGCCTTTATACTCTTTAGTCCGGAGTGGCCTGCGTTTGTTGAGGCCGGAGTGGCCATTTCCGGAGTGCCCTTTGTACACTAAAAGCCGGAGTGGCCATGTGTGTGATGCGGCCGGAGTGGTCATGTGAGGTGAATTTGCTTGCCTCTTCCTGCACGTCTGTGCTGCGTTGGATGGTACGTTTGGCATCTGTGTTGCTGAGTTGCTTCAGCCGATTCTATAATAGCTGATCAGTTGTCTGATCGTGTGTAACATTAGACAAATTTCATATTTTATCGTTTTTGTTGAACGTTGTCCTCCTGGAGGACTTCTTTTTTTGGTGTGTTATTTTATAATGTACCAGCTGCTCGGGCTATGCCCTAGCATTTTATGCTTTATTTCTAAGTCATAATACTTTGAAATAAAGCATAGTTTGTGTAATTTTTTTCTCCATTTAATCCAAAATACTACTTACCCAAAAAAAAAAAAAAAGACTCAAAGCATCCATAGTCACATTTGCTTTTTCCAGTTGATAATGGATCTCACAATCGTAATCCTTAAGAAATTTGATCTACCTTCGCTGCCTCATATTCAGCTTCTTCTACGAAAATAGGTACTTGAAGTTCTTGTGATCAAAATACACATGAAACTTCTCGCCGTACAAATAATGCCTCCAAATCTTCAACGCGAAAACAATGGTGGCTAACTCCAAGTCATGGGTCCGATAATTCCTCTCATGAATCTTCAATTGCCGAGATCTATAAGCAACCACCTTCCCATTTTGCATCAAAACACATCCAAGGCCAACATTTGAAGCAACACAATATACCTTGAAACTTTGAAGTCAAACAATCTTTCAACGCTTGGAAACTTTGGTCACACTCCACTGTCCATTCAAACATTACCTCCTTCTTCGTCAATTGGGAAAGCAACAAAGCAATCCGAGAGAAATTCTCAACAAAGTGGAGATAATAACCAGCCATACCCAAAAAGCTACGGACTTTGTCGCAGTCGTCGGTCGACTCCAATTGATCACAGCTTCAACTTTCTTCGAGTCTATTGAGACACCTCCATCAGAAATGACGTGGCCCAAGAATACAACCTCATCAAGCCAAAACTCGCACTTCTTCAGCTTTGTGAACAACTTATACTCTCGAAGGGTCTAAAGCACGATCCTCAAATGCTCCTCCTACTCAACACAACTTTTCAAATAGATTAAGATTCCATCAATAAAGACCACAACAAATTTATCCAAGTACGGCTGAAAGACCCAATTTATCAAATCCGTAAATATAGCTGGTGCATTAGTGAACCAGAATAGCATAATAAGAAACTCATAATGACTATACCTTATTTGGAAAGTCATTTTTGCCACATCCTCCGGCTTAATCCAAAGCTGATGATATCCGGACTGAAGATCAATATTGGAGAACACACGGGTCCCTTGCAATTGATCAAAAAGATCATCAATCCGCAGTAACGGGTGCTTGTTTTTTATCATGATCTTATTCAGCTCATGACAATCCACACATAACCTCAAAGTCCCATCTTTCTTCTTCACGAATAGGACTGGAGCACCCCACGGCAAAACACTGAGTCTAATAAAACCCAAATCCAGAAGGTCCTTCAATTGCTACTTCAATTCTTTCAACTTTGCAGGAGCCGTACAATAACGGGTTTTCAAAATAGGTGGCGATCTCGGCACGAGATCAATACCAAACTCAATCTCCCGATGTGGTGGCAAAGTAGATAATTTATCTGAGAATACATCCACAAACTCACGTACCACCAAAATTTTCTTCGCTGATAGCTCTCGGCTCTCTACCACACTAGCATAACCAGAAAAGCTTCACATCCACTCCGCAATGAATGATTGGCTTGTAGAGCCTAAATAAAGCTAAAAGACTCCACCCGTCGAATCCCTTGAACGTGAAAGGGCTTAAATTTCAAAATTGTAAAATCCACCTTCTTATAAAAACAGTCAATAGTTGCATGATTCCTTGACAACTAGTACTGTCCACAAAGTCGATAAAAATAGATATGTTGAACTTTGATTACGAACTATGAATAAACTGGACCTAATACTGTAACATAGTTAGATAAGATTCTTCGGCATGCCTTAGAATGTTACAGTGGTAATCGGGGATAACTCCGTCCATGGAGTGATACGTGGATATCCATCCTCGGGGCGTTGTATAGGGAGGAATCGATATGATATGATCGCCATCCTCGGGACGTTGTACAGGAGGAAATGGATATGATTTTGGAACTATGGCCTTTGATTGTGTGGAGTGAACACAATCTATCCTCAATTACTTGCCTCCTCGGTTTGTAGGGTCTACTAGCCTAGGTCCCTTTGAATAATTGAGTTAAGAATGAAAGGCTAATGAAAATGACATTTACTTATGAACTTCGGAAATTGGCATTAAACTATGAATTTATGAACTTTGGAAATTTGCATTAGGAACTTCAGAATTTGACACTGATGTATGAACTTCGGCACATGATTTAAAGAAATTAATTTTTGCCATACTTTATGATCTGCATGCATAAATGCCTTTATTACATTTTGTCTATGTCTATACTGTCTGCGACTATGCATGATTTATGCATATGGGTACCTTGCTGGGCTTTCTCTCACTCCCTTCTATTTTTCAGGTTATGAAGAGTTTGTGACGAACGAGAAAGAATAAGAATTGGACAGACTAAAATAGAGAGAGTGGATGATCCAGCCTTGTGAAGCATAAAGGATCGATCTCGATGTAATTTTCATTTGGTTATTTTGGAAAAATCTGTATGACAATTCTGCTATAAAATTTAAAGAAAAATAGTATGCTTTTGCATGATGTTACGGTTGTGTACATTGGGTTCCTAGTGGCATCTCATGTGTCTTGGTCAACCGACCTTAATTCTTGGCCAGTCAAGAAGATGTTGGACAAGATAAGGACATCCGGCTAAATGTGATCCTGTGTGTAAGAAGAAAGAAAAATAAAAGAAAAATTTTATGCCCCAACTTTTATTCAAGTACAATTCTGACGGAGGCCATATTTAAGGGAAAATATGGCCGATCTGTCATAGTTTGTATCAGAGAACAAAGAGATGCCTTAGACTTTGATTCAGATCTTCTGAGAAAGCTTAGGATTGATTAAGATAGCTCAAATAAGTAATTGAAGATGAAGGATGAATAAGTTGAATTGGGAAGTCTTAGGTGTTCTTGTTTACATAAGGAAGATGAAAAAAAAAATTCCAGTTGGGATTTAGTGTTAAGTTGATTGATATTAATTTTCAACTGATGCTAATCAATTTGGGTTTGAAGTTTAGGCTTGATTAGTCCTGGGTTAAGGTTCTCTAATCCACTGAGAAGGGATGACTGATCAACCTAGCAAGCATAATGAATGAGGTAAAAACAATGGCTTGAGGTTAAGGATCATTTAGGATTGATTCTGGTATAATTATTTCAGAGATGTCTATTTATAATTGACTTACTAACTTATACATTAGGGGTAGGTTGAAACCCATAAAGATTATGGTGTAAATCTTGTGGGTAGAAATGGCGAGGATAGTGATCTAGTGTTTGGGAAGGATAAGGTAATATTGCCACATCAAAAAAAAAGGAAGGTCCGCCCTAGGGGGTTTAATATGTAAAGAAATCAAGGGGACTTAAGGAAAGGAGATATTGTGTGAGGTATGAGGAATGTTCTATGTATGAATATGTTGTTTCAGTAGAATCTTGAGGGCATGACTTACCTTGAGGACAATTTGACCGCCTGATAGAGATTTTTCTTATAGTGAAGGAGACCAATGTACAATTTTGAGTATGACCCTGAGTCAACCAAGCTACTAAGTAAATTAAGAAATCCTTGAGGATTTCATAAGAAATTGAAGGGGGATAACTGAGAATTTGATTGCTCAAGAAGAAATGGACGTTGTGAATTCATAAATAATTCATGATATTTGTTGCAAAAGCCCAATGATTTCTATGATAGGCCCATAACCATTACGTTGTCGATTAAGGATAATTAAAAATGTGCCTATGGTAACCTTTTAGGATTAAGATGTAACCGTTATTAGCTTTGGCAATGCCATTTGAGTTTTGTAGGTTCGTTGATGTCTTATGAGTCCTAAGGATTGGATTTTCTAATTGTGATTGGGTAACTTCACGATGACCTCGTTGATGAATTTAGGAATACATGTGGTTTATGGCTCCTGTTTGAGAATTAGGACATGGATGGTGAACCACTGTAAATCGAATGCCCAATTGAGAAAGGATGCAAGTTTAGTTGAAGGATATGTGCTGTTGAGCACATGACATCTTCGGTAGCACAATTTTGAAACCGTAGAACTTTAAGCGATAGCCAATTGGAAAGATTTATATCATAAAGGATTGTAGAGCTGTGTGGTGCTTGGTTTAGAAACGATTGATAACCATAGGAATGGAAGCATGATACGGCAGTCCTCAAGAATTATTAGAAGATTATCAACCATGACATTTGAGTTGATCTCTGAAAGGTCTAGTGAGTGATAGAAAAATATAATATTGAGAAAAGTTAGAATTTTGTTATCCTTGTATCATGATAGGTGGCTACCCTCGAATTAAGTGGGGGAGGAAACCATAAATTGAAATCTGCTTCACCCATAATTGGGATTAGTTAAAAAGTGGGCTGCCCAAGAAATTAAGATATACATAAGAAAAGTGAAGGGTAGACTGCAAATAGGTTCCAATCATAGGAGCAATACAGTTATGAAAATTATAAAGAAAGAAAGAAAAACTCTTGAGATCCTGCTATGATTTATCGAGTGGTAGAGTCCTTTGGTAGTTAGTCTGTTTATTGTGAAATTGGACGATCTGATAAGTTGGCCGAAAAAACTAAATAACAAATTGCTAAATGTTTGGGATTTAAGATAACCTGAGGATTGTACTGAATTTTGGGGGTGATTATTTCTACTACATTTTTAGAATTATGAAATCTAGCCTTAAAAAAATAAAAAATAAAAATATTGACATCTTTAGGATCTTCTCAGGTTATAACCGTTATGTAACTCATGTACTTGATATGAATCCATGGGCGAGAAATTACAGTAAATAGTTGGTCAAAGTGACACAACGGAAGCGTGTGGGACTATAAGATCTCTTTTTTTTTTGTTAAGTAATTAATTACATTAAAATTTAAATAAAATGTACAAACAACTATGTTCTTTACCAAGTATTTTGCCGACTTGGAAAAAGAAAAATAGAAACAGGGAATCCCCTAAACCATGACGAAATTCATTAATAATAAGATTACATTATCGAAATCGGTGTTGGAAACGTAAAACCAACTCAGCATTTAAATCGCACTCCTAAAACGGCAATTGAAGCACAAGACGAGAGAGGCTATCTCAATTCAACTCCGTCCACGCCACACATAGGGCCGCTCCAGCCATAAAGTGAAACAAGGCCACTCCGCCCTTTAAGTGGTCAAAGGTACTCCGAGTATATCAACAAAACCCCTCCATCCAAAGAGAGCAAAAACACTCCGGCCTCCAAGAATCACAAGGCCACTATAGGTAGAAGGGAGCAACGAGCCACCTTGTACTCACAAAAGAAATTATATATATATATATATAATTTTTTTTTATCATCGGCAAGCCAACTCCTGATTCAAAACCTAACACACTCAATAAGCACCAGACACTCATCACAAAAGGCCACTCTAGTCAGAAGTGAACAAAATACACTCCGGATACAGCAACAAAGCCACTCCGTCCAATAGAGAGCAAAAAGGCAGACCGGCCTGATCACACTCAAGGCCTCTCCTGTCATTGAGCGATAAAGACCACTCCAGATAAAAGAATAGATGCACTCCGGATAAAAGAACAACAAAGCCACTTCGTCCAAGGTGATCATAAAGCACTCCGGCCACCAAGAAACATAAGGCCACTTTGGGCGATAGGAAGCAACAAATCCACCTTGAACTCACAATAGGAAGCAACAAATCCACTCTACTGGCCAGGCCAGTAGATCCAAGGCAGCCACTAGTCCCAACCGGTATAGAAATCCACGTCAGCAGGCCAACTATCCATAGATCCAGAGCAGGAATGTCATTGCCACAAATCAACTGTGACTTTAGACGAGACCAAAATGAAACTGGCTAGGAATTCCCCACCAGAGATTGTTTTTTTAGATCACGTCAGCAAAGCCCAAAGGGCAAGGAGCCAAAACTCGAAGCCGACCAACAAGGCCCCAACAAAGGTTTGTGTAAATCACGCCAGCAGAGTCTAAGGGGCAAGGAGCCGAAACAAGAAACCAGCCAACAAGGCTCCCCTACAAAATGAAACCAAAACAGGGAACCGGCCAAGCAGGCTCCCTCAAAAAAAATTTATTTATGGGACCATAAGATCTCGGACCTGATATGAGGTGAATGACCATTGAAGTTTAATAAATTGAGAAAACTCGCAGTAAGCCAGAGAGATGACTGGTGAAGTGATTAAAATCCATGAGTTTAATGGATTAAGAAAATGATTCTCATGAGTGTGGGATCGAAAGAAACTAGCTTTTTAATAAAATCCCAAAGGATCGGAGTAATCCAAGAGGAATATCCTTAATTGTTGGATTTTGAGAACGGTTAAATTTTGAGGACAAAATTTCATTAAGCCGGGGAGAATTGTGAGATCCCAATCCCCAAAAGCATGACAATTAGGAAACAGCATGATAAGTTGATAATGAAATTTAATATCGTTTACTAATTACCTATTACCGACTACTGATTTTTGAAATTTAATATCGTCAAAGTATGCTTTCTCGGTTTTCTAGGTTATATTCTGTTTAACCGTTCTATTTCGGCATAGTTTCATGACCACTCTGGATTACTGTTTTACTACACATATGCATGTACCTTTCTGGGCCCCAACTCACTATTTTATTATTTTTTCCCTTCAGATGAGACAGCAGAGTTAGTGCCCGACAAGAAAGAGTGATCGAAAGAAATTTCTGAAGACTTTTGAGGACCTAAAGCATTTGGAGCTATTTTGGGATAGCCAGTTGATGTAAAGACTTGACTAGACATGTGATTTTGTATACTGATCTTGTATCTATAGATGTTCATGTACATGTGAATTTTATATAGAATGCATATGATGTATGTGATGGTAAAAAGGAAAACTATGCTTATGCAGGTTAATAGTTTAGCTTCCGCTCTAAACTTTTGGATATACTGTACAGGTCCTAGATGGCATCTCATTATTAAACTGTTAGAGTAGTTAATGATTTTATAGATTTGTGCCATTGATGGCATATGTGATCCTGTGTACGCTTGTTGTAGGAAGAATTGTGGTATAATAATAGTTGTGTGCTTATAATGGTTGATCATACAAGTTGTATTTTTGGATTTTCATTCAGTTACAAAGGAGACTCTGCCGAAATTTCTATAGAAATCTTGCCTTATAATCTAGTCCGTTAATCCTGTTTCTATCTGATGGAAGCTGTTGAGAAAAAAATCCGTTCCATCACATTTGGTATCAGAGAGTTGAGATGCCTTAGGAATTGATTGACCGAAAAGCGGAAGTATAGGATTGAATCTCTGTACAAGATTCCTGTAGGAGTAGGTTAAGGAAGCTAAAGCAACTAGGACCCTCAAGAAATTGGTTCTTAGGCTAGGTTTGAATTTCCTTAAAGTTGTTGAATATTTCTTTCTCATTCCATTGAATCCTTATCCTTATAACCTTGTATTTTCCTTGATTATAGGATGGCAAGTAGAAGAGGTAGAAGGAATGACCGTGGTGGCGCTAGCACGCCCTGTGATAGAGAGGCTGCTTATATTGATCTGTTGGAGAGGATGACCAATGTGGTAAAATCTATCGAGCAAAGACACATGGCTTTGATTCCTGCACCCGAGCCAGTTCAGGCACTTCTTGGTCCCATGACGTATGACAGATTCACAGCAGAGCGAGCATCGGTATTCCTAGGAAAGCCTGATCCGGCCGAAGCAGACGTGTGGTTAAAAAGGATGAAGAAGATATTCACTGTGATTGGCTGTACTGATCGGAAAAAGGTCACCTTTACAGTGTATAAACTGGAAGGTGAAGCTGATAGCTGGTGGAGCATGCAGAAGAGGGCAATGGGAGTGCCTGATGATATCATTACCTGGGAGATGTTTGAGGATGCTTTTATAGAGAAGTACTTCCCATCCAACCTCCAAGATCAGAAGGAGTAGGAATTTATGAGATTGAGGCAAAAAAATATGACGGTGAAAGAGTATGATGCCAGATTCACCGAGCTGTCCCGTTTTGTGTCCTTCTATGTAGAGGATGAGCAAAGAAAGGCGAAGAAGTTCCAGTAAGGGCTACGAGATGACATTAGAAAGCCGCTATCACTTTTAGAGCTCCAAACTTATGCCGAGATCCTAGACGGAGTGGTGATTTATGAGAAGGAAACAGAGACGGAGAGATTCTATGCAAAGAGAATAGCTAGCCGAGCGGAAGTGAGTACCGAATTTGCTGTGGGATCTTTTGGACCATCCAAGAAGACTAGGACGGCTGACAAGGGAAAGAGTGTTGTACCGGCTCAGTCAGTAATTGGTTCTAGTGGGTCAGCTGAAGATTGTACCTTTTGTGGGAGGAAACATCCGGGGCAAACATGTCTTAAGTTATCGGGAGCGTGTTTCAGATGTGGGTAGCAGGGCCACCTGTATAGGGACTGTCCACTACCTCCGAGGCTAGAAGGAAAGAAGCCTGCTGTCTCGACAAAGGCTTTTGCGGTGACTATTTAGGACCCAGAGGCATTTCTGAATGTCGTGGAAGGTACTCTTTCTATTTGTGGAGTTTCTGCATCTATATTGTTTCACTCGGGATCTACCCATTCCTTTATTTTTTCGTAATTTGCATGCTGCATTGTATCTGCTCCGTGTATTTTGGATTGTGAATTGTCTGTGTACTCCTACTGGATCCCCTATTATTACGGATGTTATGCATCTAGGATGCGTAGTTGAGGTGAATGGGAACTGTTTGGTTGTGGACTTGGTGTTGTTGAACATGGGTGATTTTGACGTAATTCTAAGGATGGACTGATTGGCCAAATACCATACCAGTATTGACTGTTTTCTAAAGAGGGTTTGTTTTAATATTTTTGGAATGGAGCCCTTTTTCTTTCAGGGCATTAAGAAAAAGGGGGTGACTGTATTGATCTCTACCTTACATGCTAAGCATTTGATGAGAAGTGGATATAAAGCTTACTTAGCATATGTCTGCACTACTGGGAGTCATAGTGTGCCAGCTAGGGACATCCTGGTTGTTTGTGACTTTGAGGATGTATTTCTAGAGGAGTTACCTAGATTGCGTCCACACTAGAAAATTGAGTTTGAAATTGCTATTGTTCCCGGTATTAGTCAAGTTTCTAAGGCCCCCTATCGTATGGCTCCGGCTGAGTTGAAGGAGTTAAAGTTGTAATTGCAGGAGCTATTAGACAAGGGCTTTATCAGACCAAGTCTATCTCCTTGGGGTGCACCAGTATTATTCGTGAGAAAGAAAGATGGGTCTTTACGGTTGTATGTTGACTATCGTGAGTTGAATAAAATCACGATTAAAAATAAATACCCTTTACTGCTTATTGATGACTTATTTGATCAGTTGTAAGGATCTCAGGTGTTCTCGGAGATTGATTTGAGGTCCGGATATTATCAATTGAGGATCAAGCCGAAAGATGTGGCTAAAACTGCTTTTCGGACATGTTATGGCCACTATGAGTTCCTTGTTATGCCTTTTGGCCTTACGAATGCTCCAACTGCTTTTATGGATTTGATGAATAGGGCATTCAAGCCATACTTGGATAAATTTGTGGTGGTGTTATTAATGATATCCTGATTTATTCAAAGGATTATGAAGAACACAAGATTCATTTGAGGAAAGTACTTTGAGTGCTCTGGGAGGAAAAATTGTATGCCAAGCTGAGTAAATGTGAATTCTGGCTTGAGAGGGTGATGTTTTTGGGGCATGTGGTTTCTGATGGTGGTATCTCTGTGGATTCCAGGAAAGTAGAGGCTGTTACAAACTAGAGCAGACCGGCTTCTGTGACTGAGGTCAGGAGCTTTCTAGGCATGGTGGGATATTATAGGCATTTTGTGGAGAATTTATCACAAATTGCTATGCCCCTGACTCAGCTGCTGAAGAAAGAAGCTAAGTTTGTGTGGACAAAGGAGTGTGATCTGAGCTTCTAGGAGCAAAAGGATCGTTTGACTACCGCTCCAGTGTTGATTATTCAAGAGGGTTCAGGAAGCTTTGAGATGTACTGCGATGCCTCTAAGGCGGGCCTAGGATGTGTATTAATGTAGCACGGTAAAGTTGTAGCTTATGGATCTAGGCAACTGAAAGTGCATAAGAACTATCCTACTCATATCTTGAGCTTGTTGCTGTTGTCTTTGCCTTGAAAATTTGGAGACATTATTTGTATGGTGAAAGGTTCCTCATATATTCTGATCATAAAAGTGTGAAGTACCTATTTTCACAAAAGGAACTTAACATGAGGCAAAGGAGATGGCCTGATTTCTTAAAGGATTATGACTGTGAGATACAGTACAAGTTAGGGAAGGACAACGTAGTTACGGACACATTGAGTCGTCGATCAGGGTATGTGGCACACTTGCAGATCAAGCAGATGGAGATGTTGGATTATCTGAAGCAATGTGATATCCAGCGTTATGCTAAAGGTAATAGAATTCTCCTGTCATACCTTCAGATCCAACCGGAAGTAGTCAATGAAATTAAGGAGAAGCAGGTGAATGATCCATTCCTTATGGATCTTGTTAATGATATGAGTAAGGAGTTCTAAGCTAATTTTAACGTCCGGACTAATGGAGTGTTGAGGTTTAGAAAACGATTATGTGTACCGGATGATAGAGGATTGAAGGAGAAGATTTTAAAGGAGGCTCACCGGTCCCGGTATACAATTCACCCGAGGATAAATAAAATATATCAGGATCTGAAGAAAACCTTCTAGCGGAGGAATATGAAGAGAGATATCATGGCTTATGTGGAGAAATGCCTGGTATGTCAGCAACTGAAAGTTGAGAGAAGAAAGCCTTCTGGATTGTTGTAGCCTATGTCAATCCCGAGCTGGAAATGAGAAGACATTGCTATGGACTTTATATCGGGTTTGCCGAGGACTCCTAGGAACCATGACGTCATTTAGGTTATAGTTGATGGGCTGACAAAATCAGCCCACTTCTTGGCAATTAGGACGACCTATTCGCGTGATAAGTTGGCTCAATTGTATGTAAATGATATCATGAGGCTTCATGGAGTTCCTGCCACCATTATGTTTGACAGAGATCCACATTTTGTCTCGAGGTTTTGGGAGAACTTGCATAAGGAGTTGGGGATAGAGTTGAAATTCAATACTACGTATCACCCCCAGACCGATGGCCAATCTGAGCATACCATTTAGATTCTTGAGGATATGTTAAGGGCCTCTGTTTTGGAGATGAATGGAACTTAGGACACTTATCTGGCACTAGCTGAATTTGCTTATAATAACAGCTATCAGACTAGCATCAGCATGGCACCTTTTGAGGCATTGTATGGAACAAAATGTAGGTTGCCAATTTATTGGGAGGAGACTGGAGGATAAAAGGATTTTGGGCCCGAGATTGTGAAAGAAACAGCGAAGAAGATTAAATTGATCCATGATAATTTGAAGATTACTCAGAGTCGACAGAAAAACTATGCGGATAGGAAAAGGATAGAATTGAGCTTTGAGGTAGGAGATCTTGTATTTCTGAAGGTCTCACCATCCAAGGGCACGTTCCGGTTTGGAGTAAAGGGAAAATTGAAGCCGCGGTTCATTGGCCCTTTTGAGATTCTTGAAAGGATTGGGGAGGTAGCCTACAGGTTGGCATTACGACCTAGTCTGATGGGCATACACGATGTGTTTCATGTATCGATACTTTGGAAGTACATCCACGATCCTGCACGAGTGATCGACTATGGATCCTTGGCTATTGACAAGGATTTGTCCTACATTGAAGAACCACTGCAAATTCTAGACTGAAAGGATCAGAGGTTCCATATGAAGACCATTCTCCTGGTAAAGGTGCTTTGGAGAAATCATTCACCGGAGGAGGCCACTTGGAATGCGAAGAAGAAATATGAAGCAAATATCCCCACTTGTTCTCTTGAGGAATGTAGTTTGTTTAATTTCGAGGACGAAATTTTTTTAAGTGGGGGAGAGTGTAAGGCCCCGGAACCAACAATGTGATAATTAGAAGTAATTAAAATGATGATAATCATTAAGAGGCCAAATATGTATTCAAAAATGATGGTTAAAAGTAAAAAGTTGGAAAAATACCCAAGTTCAGCAAGCAGTTGAGTGGCGCCTATTGTGCTCCCGAGGCGTTGGAGTGAGCGCAAAATCCAGTGGCTACCCACTCGACAAGCGCTAGGCGCGCTCGAACGAGCCCCTGGTAGTAACCCAGCGCTCGAGCGGGGCCCCAACTTTTGCCCCCGTGCTGACTTCATTTTTGTTATAAATTGAAGGGAAAAAAGGAAAAGGAGAGAGGGATAGCAGACCACACACGAAGAAGAGGAAGAAGAGAAGAGAAGGGGAAATCACTTATTCCAATCCACACCCGGTAAAAATAACGGTAGATTGGGCCAAGGCAAGTGTGCTTCGAACATTGTTCTTCGTTTTTACCGATTCTTTTTGCTTTAAAATTGATGAAAATACTCTAAAATGTTGTTGCTACATGATTAAAGTAAATGAAGCATGTTTTCTTTGATTGTTCGGTTAGATTTTATATTTACCCATGTTTATTACAAGTTTTGGCTTCGATTTCATGAATAAGCATTAATTTGTATTCGATTTTGTCCCGAAAGCTTGTGATGAAACCCTAGCTCGAAAATATTGGGAATTTTTTGTTAAATTGCATGATTTTATGTATGTGTATGCATTTATGGCACTAATTTCATGAATAAACACATGTTTAGTGATCGATTTGAGTTTGAAAGTTTTGGCGAAGCCCTAGGTACGAAAATGAAGGGGTTTTGATGATTTTTAACCTAGCTCCTGTTATATAAAAGTTAATTGACATTGAAATGAATCTCCTGGTATAATTTGTTTTTGAAAATTTGCACGGACTTATACCGATAAACTTTCGATGTACTTCTAAAGTAAAACTTAAGGGTTTTTAGACTGTTACCGTATGTTCTGAACATTCTAAAGTTAATTGAAAGGAAATTGTAAAACTCTTATTATGAAAGAGGTTTTCAATGAAGAAGATATTTCTGATACAGTGATTTAGGACCCGGACTAATTTCAGTCAGGTTAGGTTCTCCAACATGCCTTAGAACTTACAGTGGTAATCGAGGATAACTCTATCCATGGACTTATATGTAGTCCTCCCTTCCTCGGGGCATTACGGTCAGAAGAAAAGTATAGTTTCTGGCCTACCTTCGGGTGGCACACCGTACCGATCTCGTGTGATGGGATACTTCTGTTACAGTTATAGGCCTTGGATTGTGTGGAGTGAACATAATCTATCCTCGATCATTCGCCCCCTCAGCTAGTAGGATATTCTGGCAAGGTCTGTAACCGATATGTTATGTTACCATTTTGTTCCGCACCGCAGTCACTGTACTGATTTTTGCTTCGTACCGATTACCGATTACTGATTACCGTTTATCGTTTACCGATTACCAATTACTGATTACAGTTTACTAATTATCGATTATCGACTACTGATTTCTGATTTCTGAAATTTAATATCGTGAAAGTATGCTTTCTCTGTTTTCTAGGTTATATTCTGTTTAACCGTTCTGTTTCTACATAGTTTCATGACCGTTCTGCATCACTATTTTACTACACATATACATGTACCTTATTGGGCCCCGACTCACTATTTTATTATTTTTTTCCTCTCCAAATGAGACAGTAGAGTTAGTGCTCAATAAGAAAGAGTGATCGAAAGAAATTTTTGAAGACTTTTGCAGGACCTAAAACATTTGCAGCTATTTTGGGAGAGCTAATTGATGTAAAAACTTGACTGGGCATGTGATTTTGTATACTGATCTTATATTTATAGATGTTCATACACATGTGGATTTTGTATAGAACGCATATGATGTATGTGATGGTAAAAAGGAAAACTATGCTTTTACAGGTTAATAGTTTAACTTCTGCTCTAAACTTTTGGATATACTGTGCAAGTCCTAGACGACATCTCGTTATTGAATTGTTAGAGTAGTTAATGATTTTATAGATTTGTGCCATGGATGGCACATGTGATCCTGTGTGCGCTTGTTGTAGAAAGAATTGTGGTATAATTGATAGTTGTGTGCTTGTAATAGTTGATCATATAGGTTGTATTTTTGGGTTTTCATTCAGTTACAAAGGAGACTCTGTCGAAATTTCTGCAGAAGTCTTGCCTTATAATCTAGTCCGTTAATCCTGTTTTTGTCTTGACAGAAGCTTCTAAGGAAAAAATAAAAAATCTGTTCCGTCACACATACTATCTTCGAGATGTAAATAAAGAGGAACTCTTTGTTAAGAATTTTTGAACATCTTGTCCTCGTGATGTAAATAAGGAAAAACTCTTTGTTAAGAACTTTTGAACATTCTATCATCGGGATGTAAATATTGTAGAATCTATGTTTTCAAAATTAGGAGCTCCAAAACTATACGGAGGCTTCGGCCCATATTTTCCCTAGCATGCCATGGGAATGACCTCATCCATTGAGTGATGTGTGGTCCGCCTTCCGCGGGGCATTAAAACAACAATAATGCCTAATTGAACATCGTGCCACCGATATATAAATAAGGAGGATAAGAACTTCGAATAAGAACTTTGGATCTGCAAATCATTTGAATAAGAACTTTGGATCTTCGGAACATTTGAATAAGAACTTCAGAGTTTCGGATCATTTGAATAAGAACTTCGGATCTTCGGATCATTTGAATAAGAAGTTCGGATCTTTGGATCATTTGAATAAGAATTTCGGATCTTCGGATCATTTGAATAAGAATTTCAAATCTTTGGATCATTTGAATAAGAATTATGGATTTTCGGATCATTTGAATAAGAACTTTGGATCTTTGGATTAGAACATTGAATAAGAATTTTGGAGAAGAACTTTGAATGAAGAACCAAGAATTTTGAACATCACTCTTTTATGATTATGCATCGATTTATGCTTTTGCCTCATCTGCATACATGTTTGATTTTCTAAATTTTTTCTAAGTTTTCTTGTTCTTATATGTTATATGTTTTATGTGATATTTGTATCTTTTTGCTATTTTGGATATCTTGCTGGGAAATTGCTCACCCTTGCTTTTATTCCCTTCTAGATAAGTTAAGACTTGATAAGGATTGAAGATAGGATTAGTTTGAAGGAAGAAGGTAGGTGGGCTCGAAGACCTCAAAGATTTTGAAAGCCTTGAGGACTTGTGAATGTATATAGCTAGTAATTTGAATGAATGTCATATATTATAATGATATAGAATGCTTTTGAATTTTGATGAATGTAATATTTTTTCTTTTGTAGGTGGTATATAGTTATAGTTACTTCCGCATTATTTTTGATATTTGGATTTGTTTTAGACCTAGATGGTATCTCTCTTAGATCCAATACGGTAGTTTAGGAGTTACTGTGTTGGAACCATGCATAACATGGCATTTGCTGATCGTGTTGATAGGTTGTGTATGTGTTGTGGGTTAAAATGATGAAGGATAGTTATGTATATGTTATAATTCAGGTTGTTTGTATAGTTTTAACTCGTTTTTAGAGGGAACTCTGCTCGATTTTCTGCAGAATTAAATGTTTTAAATTTCGTGCATTAGTTTTGTATGTTTATTGACGTAGGTGTTTAGAGGATAACGACCCGTTCTATCACAGTTTTTTTTTGGTAAGTAAGTGATTTGGATTAATGGGAAAAAAATTTTACAAGTAATGATTTATCTCCAAGTGTTTTTCCGACTTAGGGATAAACCATAAGCGCTAGGGCATGCCCCGAGCACATTGATATATCGTATGAAACCAACAGAGAAATAAAAATACTGGTATTCACACAATATAATCAAAATGCTCCAACATCAGTAGAGCAGTTCCTAAACAAATCATGCCAATCCATGGGCAGTACCAAAAATTGGCAACAGGTAGAAAACATATCAATATCGAGATCAACATTAAAAAACAAGAATCCTAGTCGGCACTTGAAATGCACGTCGAAAACGCACTTGAAATGCAGATTCAAATCGGCACATTAAAAGCCACTCCGGATTTTAAAAGCCAAAAGGCCACTCCGGCCTTAAGAGGCACAAGGCCTCTCTGGCCCTCAAGTCTCTCACAATTTACTCTGGCTTTCAAGACACATAAGGCAACTCCGGCCTTCAAGGCGCCACTGATCACTCCGGCTTTCAAAAAGCGCAAGGCAACTCCGGCCATCAAGAAGCACAATTCAACCGTCCTTAAATCACTTAGACCTTTATGAAGCACAATTCAACTCCGGCCTTAAATCACTCCGGCCATTAAGCTTCTCACAAATCCACTCCGGCTTCCAAGAGCGAAAATCAACTCCAGTTTTTGAAAGACACAAGGCCACTCTAGCCTCAAGAGACGCAAGGCCAGTCCGGCCTTCAAGAGACACAAGGCCACTCCGGCCTTCAAGAGACGGAAGGCCACTCCGGCCTCAAGATACGCAAGGCCACTCCAGCCACAAGAGGCATAAGGCCACTTCGCCATTTATCGCTCGACACAACAGCATATTAACAATTCAGCAACCGTAGCAAACCGGCCCCCCAACCAGCCAAACTCCAAACTGGCCTGAGGAATACAAACCGGTCACTGAAGTCACCATGCCAGGCACTAGGGCCATGTCAGCACACCCCAAAGCAACGATCCACCATTCAGTGCTTCTGCTGAATTTCTCTCAGCAGGAGCTAACCATTCAGTGCTTCACTGAAAGTCGACAATTGGAAAGGTCTTCAACGCATCAGAAGGATCAAAACCATCCAAACAAGTTCATGGCCTGTTCTACAGCACCAACGCCAAATAGCCCCAAACCAGAGTTGCACGAGCATCCCCCATACCGTCCAGTAGGTAGGAACACACAGGCAGAGGATCAATAGAGCTAGCAACAGAGGACATTCGAATGCTCCCGATCCAAATGACAGCGCGACAACCAGAAAGGGCTTCGATGTAGCACACCAGCAGTCCAGAGAGCACCGCATCAGAAGGAACTCCATCGACCAAACAAGGCCTCGGCCAGCTCTTTGGCACACCAGCCGAGAGATCCCTAACCAGAGCTACACGGGCACCCCCCATCCCGTCCAACAGGAAGGCTCACACAGGCAGAGGGGCTTCAGAGATAGAGCACAGGACAAATGTCAACGACAGATCCAACGAGCAGTACTAGAACAAAGGCTTCGGATAGCAGCTCCCTAAACCAAAGAACGTAGCACAGAGAATCATCTTCACCCCATCAGAAGAGGCAAGCTGTCCAGGTTACACAAACCGGACAGCAACCAAAGCCGAAGCTTCCATAAGGAAATCGGGAAACAGGGACTCTCAGCCCCGACAGCCAGAGCATGGAAACCAGCTAGATCCGGAGACGAGAGACCCAAATAAATTGAATTTCAAAGTTGAAATTAGATATTCTGAAGATGGAATTTAAAGAAAAAATAGAAACCGTAGAGAGTCCAGAGAGTAGTGGAACTACTCTTTGATACAGCCACTATAGGTGAAATGGCTCGAGCAGAAACCCCAAACCGCTACTACACGAGCACCAGGCACAAGGCAAGAGCTCCAACAGACGATGAAATAGGCCAACGGGTAAGATCCATCATCCCAATCTGTAACAGCAAAATAAAAGTGGGAGAATTGGTTCGAGCTCACAACCACAGACGAAGCCTCTGAGGAGTGGAGTCAGAAACCGGGAGGGAGCCGGGCGGAGCATCCAGGAGATCGGCCATGGCCGGCTCCGGCGCCGCTCGGCAGAGGAGGCAGAACCCTGGAGCGCCGCGGCAGAATAAAAGAAATGCCTTAGTATTGATTTGAATTGTATGTGAAAACTTAGGAATTGAATAAGATTGATCAAATAAGTTGACAAATGTTTAGGATGATTAACTTAGATTGGTAGGCTCTAGATATCGTAATTGGTATCACTTAGGCTAAAACTGAGTTGGGATTTAGTGCCTATGTTGATCGACATTGATTCCTTGTCTAGGCTAATCGATTTTGGTCTAAAATTCAGGATTGATCGGTTATGAGTTAAGGTTATTTGGTTAGTAATTTATTAGAAAGGTGTGCTTGGGTCAACTTAGCAAGTATGACAGACAAAGTAGAATTGATGACTCGAGGTTAGTATAACTTGGAGTCAATTTCTGGTATAGTGAAATTAGGAATGCCGATGTATGATCGATTTAGTAGTGACCTAGTACTTAAATTTTGGGCCATACAAGTCCTGTAGTATTGAAATCGGTGAGGGTAGTTCGGATTAGACGGAATGTTTTGGTGCTGACCCCAACGTTTAACTCTGAAATACATTGATTGATTTTAACCCCTCCCTCTAATCCGACTATTTGATGTCAACTAACCTTGTGATATTTTGGCTATAGGATATTAGCATGGCTAGTAGAGGAAGAAGAAATACTTGTGAAGGTGCTAGTACTCCCCAAGATCGTGAGGCCGAATATCTGAATTTGTTGGGAAGGATGACTAACATGTTAGAGTCGAGGGAGTAACGTCACATGGCTCCGGTTCCTACACTAGAGCAAGCACTAGTAAATCCCGCCCCAACAGCATATGAGAGGTTTATGGTAGTGAGGGTGCCTAAATTTTTAGGAGAACCAGATCTTGTGAAGGCAAAAATTTTGATTCAGAGACTGAAGAAAATATTTATGGTCATTCAATGTTTTGATCAAGAAAAGGTTACTCTTATGGCCTATAAATTAAGGGAGAAGCTGATAGTTGGTGGTCCATAAAGAAAACGGTGTTGGGGATACCCGATGAAGAAATTTCTTGGGAAATGTTTGAGGAGGCCTTCTTGGAAAAATATTTCCTTTCTAGCCTCTTCGATTGGAAGGAAGAGGCGTTTATGTGGCTTAGGTAAGGAAACCGCACCGTGGAAGAGTTTGATGCAAAGTTTATTGAATTGTCATGGTACACACCGTATATTATGGAAAATGAGTCGAGAAAAGCCAATAAATTCCAACAAGGATTGAGGGATGAGATCAGGAGTCAGCTGGTGACACAGGAGCTTCCAACTTATGCTAAAATTCTAGATAGGGCTCTAATATTTGAAAAAGAGCTTGAGAATTAGAAACCTTCTGTTAAGAGAGCAACTAGCCAAATGAGTTTTAGTACATGATTAGGTTTAGAACCCTCAGAACCTTCTAAGAAGATGAAAGTGTCTAATAAAAGGAAATGTAGCATTGAAATTCGGTCAATGTATGGTTCCCAAGGGTCAGTAGCAAGTTGTATTCACTGTAGAAAGAAGCATTCGAGGAAAATTTGTTTTAGAATGATAGGAGCCTATTTTAAATATGGTCCCCTACCCAAGAGGTCGGAAGTAAAGAAGCCTACTGTTTCAGTTGAAATATTTGTGGTGACGGTTTAGGATGCTGAGACATCCCCAAGGGTGGTTAAAGGTATTTTTCTTATTTATGGAGTTTTAGCTTTTGTTTTCATTGATTCAAGACCCACGTATTCTTTTATTTTCCCCTTGGTTTGCCTGTTATATCGCATCCACTCTGAGGATTTTAGATTGTTCTTTAGCATGTATTTATGCTTTCTTTTGTTAACTCTATGAATTGTGAAATGCAGTCAGGCGTGTGCTCCTTGGAGAAAGGAATGTGAACTTCATTAAGGACGAATGTAATGTGGGGCATGTGAAGGTCGATTTCGAGGAACTGGAGGGTAAATTGTTGACCGTATTATTTGAATTGACCGCTAATGGGTCTAGTAAGTTATCATAAAATGTAATGCTTTTGAAAAAGGTTAGGATTGTGTTATCCTTTCGTTGTAATGAGTAGCTACCCTCAAACCAAGTGGAGGAAAAGCTTGTGGTTTGAAATTACTTTGCCCAAAGTTGGGGTTACTTAATGAGGTCCTTACCTTGAGGATTTATAGGTATTGCTTATGGGGGATTGTTATTGTCCAATAGCTCTAAAGGTTTCAGGAATTGTATCCTAAAGAAGAAATGAGTAAGCAATAGTGCAAGCGATAGTTTGAGGACAGTAAAGGTGGATCTTAGCGTCTTTTAAGGAAAGTGAATATTGTGATCAATAATTGATATCGGAAGTCTTTGAATTTAATGTGTCTTTGGGGCACCATATGGGATGCTTACTGTAATGGCCCAGATCCTAGAATATAGAAAATCCCTTATGTCAGGTTAAAATTACCTAGGAAAACGAGTTAAGGATAGTAATCCGGAAGGCGTTAAGAAGGAGTAATCCGGTCAACGAGTGTGGACCGGAAGGCGTGATGAAGAAATAATCCGATCAAGGTAAAATATTGACCGAAAAATGTGTTTTGTGGCATCTTGGTGGCCGGAGTGTGTTTTTCTTGGTTGCTTACTGTCTGGAGCAGCCTTGCTTGTCGTTTCTAGAGTGCTTTATGTACTATCTATGGACGGAGGAAAAAAAAATCCGAAAATCTGACTGAAATCCGTGACCTTTTCGTTTGAGGCCGGTGTTTTTGTCCTGTTCTTTTCCTTGCTATCAGGTGGAAGTGGTCTTGCACCCCCTGTATTCCGGAGTGATCTCACACTCTTATGGGCCGGAGTGGCCATGTAGGCTGAATTCGGAGTGCTGATTGTGGAGTGCCTTGTGGCTCTTGGAGGCCGGAGCATATTTTGTTTGCTTTTCGGCCGGAGTGGTTGAATCCGGAGGTCCTTTTGTGGTCGGAGTGGCCTTGGATCCGGAGTGGCCTGTTTGAAAAAAGAAAAAAAAGGGTGTCCTTTCATCTGAGGCCGGAGTGTTTTCTGCTAATGGCGGAAATCGCCTTGCTTCTCTGTTTCCGGAGTGCCATTATTAGTCCGGAGTGACACCGGAGCGGCCATGAGTATGCTGAATCTGGAGTTTTTTTGTGGCTTCTTGGAGGCTGGGGTTTAAAAAAAAAAAAAGAATACTCATTTTGGTGAGATTTTTTTTTCCGGCTTTAGCTCCTTGTTGAAAAAATATATATATATATATTCTGGCTTGGTGTAGAGGCATTTTTGCCGCCTTCAATTGGTGTTTATATCAAGGGATGGAAAGTGTGCTTCATCTACAGCTTGGATTTGAAGGTCTGGCTTGGGATCAGGCTTGATCGTTGTCTTCCTGATGAATGTTTTCACGCTGATGGCTAGAATATTCATCTGCGTACTTCAGAGGATGGGTTGGCTAGCTGATGTAGCTTGTTAACTCCTGGTATCAAGCTGGGTGAAGGTAAATTGGGGTTTCTGTTGTCAAGGTCGATAGCGTGCGTGAGGATTCCGGAGTGCTTATGTTTCTCTCTTTGGCCGGAGTGGCCATAAGTGAGTTGTGGCGGAAGTGGCCATGTATCCAGAGAGCTGATTTGATAACAGGCCGAAGTGGCCTTGAGTAAGACATTTTCCGGAGTGGAGTTGAAGCCAGAGTTCATTTTGTTCTTTTAAAGTTGGAGTGGGCCGTGATGCCGATCTTCTGATTCGGAGTGGTGTTGTGCGAAGTGGCCAGATGATGCTGATGAGGCGATTTCTTATTTTACTCTGGCCGGTGGGATTTCATCATTACAAGGATTGAATATTATTGTACCCTTACTTTTTAATGAATATTGTCATGGGTATAGGGGTCACCCCTCTTTCTATGTTCCTTCACCCATGTCGGCAAAACACTGAGTTAAAGAACATAGTTTTGTGTACAGTTACTTTAAATTTTAATGCAATTAATTACTTACAAAATAAAAAGAATGGAAGGAAGTATGGGAAAGAGGAAAGTAATCCGGTCACCTCAATTAGTTGACCATAATGTATTTAAATGAGAAACATAAATTCGGTCAAGGTCAGTTGATCAAAAATTAATAAGGAGACTCTTTGAAAATGTAGAACCATAAAATTAAACTCTTTGGAAATGTAGAACCATAAATAACCTAGAAATTAATAAGGAAACTCTTTGGAAATGTAGAACCATAAATAACCTAGAAATTTAATAAGGAAACTCTTTGGAAATGTAAAGCCATAAATAACATACTCCGAAACATTCCCCCCAGTGTGGCCAAACCCAAACGACGGCCGCCAAATCCAAGGCCTATAAATAAGAACTAGAGGGCGTGAGAAAGAGGCATGCAATAGAGTTTTCTAGTAAAGGGAGACCAAAAGTTCAAGGTGAAGTAAAAGAAATCCAAGCAAGAGTACTCACCCCTATTTTAAGTTCATGATTATGCATGTTTACAACGCTAGTATATCTGATACTTTTATGAACATATGTTTCAGTATGTATGATGTTTGTTCTGCTCCATTGATTTAAGGAAGAATCGTTCTTAATCGCATTTTAGAAAAAGAAACCCTGATATTCATGATGTTCGGTTTTGTTCTGCTTGAAGTATGATTATTTGCCGATTTATATGAACTTTGATAATTGCATGTTTAAAGAAAAAGAACTCCGCCTTCTTGAGAAAAGAGCTCTGACTTTTTAGAAAAGAACTCCGGCCTTTTTAGAAGAAGAACTCCGCCCTTGCTAGAAAAGCACTCTGGTTTTTAAGAAAAAGATTTCCTATTTTGACGAAAAATGACCTCTGACTTTTGATCAAAGAATCTTCAACTTTAATATGATTAAAAGGCTATACGGACTTCAATTGTTGGAATTAAAAAACAAAGGCTATAAGAATAAGGAAAATGTATGTTATCCGGACAGCAAGTGGAACTCTACGACTTTCGACTTTCGAACTATGACGGATGGCTATCAAAAGACATGAACTAAGAACCAAGTTTCCATTAAACTTGCAGTTAAAGATGGATGAAGGATATTGGAGTGACACTCAAGGACTACCTCCTGGGCCACGGGGGGAGACTTTTGGTGGCATAAGACTTTTGGACTACGGCCTCGTATGCCAGGTTAAAGGCATTACCTTCCGCCTCAGAGAGCATAATGGGAGGATACAGTCTTAGGTTGTGGGGTAACACACAACCCTTCCTCGATGTTGTCTGCGCCCGTTCGGTCCCTAAAGATGATAAGAATTTAGAATGGTTTTTATTAATCTTCTAAAGACAAGATAATAAGAATAAGAATAAGAAAATTCTGAACTAAAGAAGATGTAATTTTGTATATTAAAGTTATGATATAAAATCCTTACTTTGATCTGATTATATGTATGTTTATGTTTTCTATATGTGGGTATCTTGCTAGGATTTATAGCTCACTCTTGCCAATTTTTAGATGATTTTTTTTGGTAAGTAAGTATTTTGGATTAACGGGAGAAAAAAATTACAAAAGCTATATTTCATCTCCAAGTATTTTGACTTGGATTTAAAACATAAAATGATAGGGCATACCCCGAGCAACCGGTACATCAGATAATACCAAAATAGCCTCTAAGAGAACAACGTTCAACAGAAGAACAAAAAATGTAAAATGAAGTTACAAGATCAGCATCAAACAACAACAGTGCAAGAGCAACTTGTTGTTCAGCCGCAAACAACATCATTTGCTGTGCATCCGGTCCCAGCTACAGCATAGTCATACTGGCAACTGCCCAGCGTACTGGAACACAACAAGCTGCACTAAGATCAGCATCATGCCCAGAATGAGCATCGAGTAAAGAAATGGTCAAAATCGAATTTTACCACATCAACGATGGCTCCCACCATGCCTCCAAACAGGAGCGTAATGTATGCACATCAGCACACCAACCGGCCAGAGAGGCGCCAAGTGCACTAGCATGGACCAGCGCTTATCACAACATAAGTACAGTGCATCAAATCGACTGGAAAAAATCCAACAAATCAGCAGCTAATTTCACATCTGCACGTAGGACCAGCAAACCATTCCAGGCCACCACGGTCATATCACAGTAAGTACCTAACCAGGCAACCCAAATTGCACTTCTGATGAGCAGGCAGCAGAAAACAATTTAGTTGCAAAAGTCTACAGAGGAGCAACATGGCCCAGTAGACGGGAACATTCTCAGCCTCACAAACCTGGCAGTAGAAAGAAGCTAGCACCCAGCAGTACTGCAGTTTCGCAGATACATTCTGCAATTCAGGGCCTCTAGAGAGTAGCCACAGTATCAGTATAAGATAAGCAGACTAGGTCCACAACCCAGTCAGACAAGGCCAGCATTACAACACGGGCCAGCAGATCCCCAAAACATACGAACAAGGATCAGATCCCCAAAACAAGCTTCACAAATCCGCCAATTCAGAAGCAGCAGTGAATCAGTGCACTGATAAGGCCTTCAGGGGCAGCAAGCAGCCGAGAACAGTACCTTTCAGCAGCCAGTCCTCAAAATCCACAAACGGATGGGCCATTAAAGACAATCGGCTCAGCACGTGAGCCACCCAGTAGGGAGCAGTTCAGAGGGAGCAGCTACCTAAATCGACCAGCAAGCACAAACCCAAAAAAGAACAGGTACTGCACCTACTGCAGCAATTATCAGGAATGAGGTCGCCGGGCTTTCTTGGAGGCAGATTTACGCCGTCGACGTTCAGCAGCCACTCGTTCTCACCCATTTATAGCCTGCCTAGCAAATTGCTCATCCTCATAACGTTGGCGATCGTCATAAACATAATCCACATCACCAGCAACCAGATTCGCAAAGGACTTAGCATGACCAACACTACAACCAGAGTCCATGGTAACAGCCACTAAAGGCTCAGAATTCCCATCCGAGCATCCAGTAACAGGGACCGAACTTGGCATAGAACGATGAGCAAGTTCAGCTGGATCCACAGAACCATCAATAGATGGATCATTAAGGCATTTTCCGGGAGAAGAAGCAGCCTGGGAGTATTTATGAATGATCCGCGCAATAGACTCCGGAGTAGAATCTTCAACCCCAGGAGTTAGGCAATTCACACGAGCCAAATCCCTTGCAGGAAGCCCTTCACCCTGGCTAATGGACACCAGGTTACAATGCTCCTGTTTGGAAGGGGACAAGGAGGGAGGAGATAAGGAGGGCTGATGAGCCCCCCTAGAAGATTCATGCATATAAATAGTTGGAACCCCAACTAGAGACCTATCTGGTTTCAAAGAGCAAGAGTCATTAGGTTCATATGAAGCCCCTACATCAACAGAAAGACCCACTTTGGGTCCCAAAATAGCGACTGCCCCTTCCACACCTATCCTATACGAAAACCTAGGGGCTGGGGCCGAAACAGGCAGGGAGTTTTGGGACAACACCAAATCAACAGCATCCACCATTTGGTGGACATCAGCGACAGGGAGGGAGTCACAACTAACATCTGAAACCTCATCACAGCACTCCCCATGATCACCAGCATCATGAACAGGCTCTGTATCGTTCACAAATGAGGCAGCAACATCCAGCAATTGGTGATCAGAAGGACAACAAGCATTAGAAGGCGTATCATCACAAGCCTCATTAGTAAGGTCCATTTGCATTTGATAATCCGAACCACAATTCCCCATAGGAAGAGCCTCGGCTAGAGGCCCGTCTGTCTGATCAAGATCACGAAGCCCAGCAAGGGAGCGCTTAGCAAAGGCAGCCAGAGCAGGAGCAGAATCAGACAATTGGGGAGGCAGTGAAGAAACTAGCCCGGTGTCAGAGCCATCATCATTGGCAGAACAACAAGTCTGCTGAACCAAATCTTTCATAACACAACCAGGAGAGGATTCAACCTCTCTACCTGGCCCCGCAGCAGGAAAAGCAGGTTCAACACATTCCGCAGACAAATCCAGAACAGAGGGGGGTTTGATGGGTGGTGCTCCAGCCCCAGCAGCAGCAGGAACCGGGGCCTTAGGCATAGCTGCAGGCCTCTTCAATCTGCTAGGAAACCTATTAGAATCCAGCTTAGAGTGATAACCAATATCACCTCAACCACCCTGGAAGGAGCAGCAGCAACCGACAGAAGCCTAATTTTTGCTGGTCGAGGGTCACCCTTCTTCAACTCAACACAAACTCTGGCCACATGCACCCGATGCATAGAGGCAGTGAGTGGATCACACAGGATTGGTTTACCAATCCTACTAGCAATCCAACTTAAACCCATTGGAGTCCAGAATTCAATTGGCACATTAGACAGCGAAATCCATTCAAGGACCGACATGAGAGATTCAGGGTCCAGACTCAAGCCCTGTGACCATCTCTTGAGGAAGACAGGCGACTTTTTAAAGGCCCAGGGTCCTCTAGTCAAGCATTCCTCTAGATGAGATTCGGAGTCAAATTGGAAAAAATAAATTCCATTACCATTAACAGCAACGTGACGCATCCCATATTTTGTCCAAATTCTTCGGGCAATGCCATTGACTGCCGAAAAGTGGGGAGGTTTTTCAGGGAAGAAACCCACTAAAGTGGAACCCCAAAATTCGGAGCATTGCTGCACAACCTCATCAGGAGGAGAGATTGGGCTGTCGTAGTCAGACTCAAGATTGGGGGGAAAAAATTTAAGAGAGGCAAAGGAGCGGAGACCCTTAACCTCGGCAACTTGAGCCCATAATTTTACGGAAAAATGGGCATTTACTGGTTTTAAAGACGAGCCAACAGTTTTAGAGGATACCTTGGCCTCAGCAGTCTTTGCAGGCGTGCGCGTCGGGCCACAGTAGAGAGCATCAGAGCCTTCAGAAAGGGGGTGGGATGGGAAAATCGGCGTCTGTGGGATACAGCTACCAGCTTCCAAGGCCACGACCTGCGACAGGAATCCGGCATCAGGGCCATTTGGGGAGGCCATAGATTTATCGGGTAGAGGCGGAAAGTCACTCGCGCCATACATCTCCGTCGCTGGCAGAATAGAGGGAGAAGGAACGGGAAAACCGGGGAGAGCGGGGTCCAAGGACGTGACAAGGGAATCCCCCAAGAGGCCGGCCATGGCCGGCGGCGACGCCGTCAAAGCCGAACAGGCAGCAGGAAGGAGTTTGAATTTTGAAATCGAAGAGAGAGGAGAGAGATTTTGAAATCGAAGGAGTTATTGCTGTTAAAAATTGCCAATTTTTAGATGATGAGAGGCTTATGGAGGACGAAATTGAGTAGAACCATATGAAATAGCTAGACGGCATAGCTGGCCGGAGCTGATCAATAAAGAACTTGATTTATTTCTTTTGATGTTTTGAGAAGGACTTGTACAACAGTTATGCTGTATATGAATTTACGGATGTTAATATGTTTCCGTGATTACTTTATTGATAAATGAAATCCATATTTCTAGTAGCATCTCAGGTCATATCAAGGCATTCATGTCCGACTAACCCTAGTGTTAGCCGGCCAAGTATGAAATTAAAATCGGAAGGCCAGCTCATGTAGTTCGGCCTCGAGCAATCCTGTGTATAAAAGAAAGGTTTATTCATATGAAAGAAAATAAAAAATTTTTTATGTCCACCTAGGTTTTATCTATTATCTATTTTGATGCAAGGATTTAGGCTTGACTGCAACTTTATGCGGTGAAATAAGGCCGATCTGTCACAGTTGGTATCAGAGAAAGAACTGAGATGCTTTAGGTCAATTTAAATCAATACAAAAACTTAGGACAGGATTAGTTAAGGCAAGAAGGGGGTTAGCATTACTTATGCTTTGGACGGAGTAATTTGTGATAGCCACCCTTGGCCAGTAGACTGATGAAAATGTTCTTTTCAGAAATCAAAATTGTCACTGAAGTCATGTCTAATAGAGGAAGGCGAACCGTCCGGATTAACAACGCTCTGGATCCAGAGGCAAGGTACTTGAACCTGCTAGACAGGATGGCTGATGTTATAAAAGCCTTGGCTCCACCAACTCCGGTGACCACCCCAATTCCTGTTCAACAGGAGAGGTCGGTCTACGATCGCTTTACCAAGGAGCGAATCCCTGAATTCTTAGGAGAACCCGACCCATTGAAGGCAGATACCTGGATCCAACGACTAAAGAAAGTGTTTGCAGTGATTAAGTGCCCTGCTGGAGACATGGTTCTATTTGCCACCCATAAGCTGGCGGGTGAGGCCCACCACTGGTGGGAATTGCAGAAGAGAGTTTTCGAGGTACCAAACAGGGATATTACTTGGGAAATGTTTGAAGCAGCATTCTTGGAAAAATACTTCCAAGCTAACCTTCGTGGACAGAAAGAGGATGAATTCCTTCGCTAAAGGCAAGGTACTCGCTCTGTGGCTGAGTACGATGCAAAGTTTGCAGAGCTATCTCGTTATGCTCCCTATATGGTGGAAGACCAGGAGAGGAAGGTTAGGAGGTTCTTTCAAAGATTAAGAGATGATATTAGGAGGCACCTTTCAACTTTGAAGTTGGCCACGTACGGAGAGGTGCTAGAAAGGGCTGTCATCTATGAGAAGGAGCTGGAGAGAGGAGCATTTCTCGGGCAAAGGACTTTTAGTCAGGCTTCAAGGGCCAGTGCTAGTGGAGGCCCTTCTAAGAAAGCAAGACCATTGAAGTCTCATGTGGAGTAGGACCAACCTGTACAGACTTCTCGAGCATCTAGCAATGCATGTGATCATTGCGGAAAATCGCATGAAGGGAAGCTGTGCTATAAGAAACTAGGAGTCTACTATAACTGTGGCCAGGCTGGACACATGATCAAGAATTGCCCACTCGCCAAACAAGCCCCAAGATTTATGTCTCCCATTCCAGCTAAGGTGTTTGCTGTTTCTGCAAAGGAGGCTGAAACCTCTACGGAGGTAGTGGAAGGTATACTTTCTATCTGTGGCACTTCTAGTCATGTGCTCTTTGACTCAGGATCTACCCACTCATTTGTCTCCCATGAATTTACGAAGTACCTTATGACCCTCCCTCAAGTTCTTGGCTGCCCATTGATGGTTGCCTCACCCATAGGGTCGTCTGTAATTTTAAATGTGGTATATTCAGAGTGTCTGATAGAATCAAATGGATGCATGATGCCTGTTAATCTAGTTTTGCTGGAAATGAAGGGCTTCGATGCAATCTTAGGAATGGATTGGTTAGCAAGGTATCATGCCTGTATTGATTGTTTCCGAAAAAGAGTGAATTTCGCCATCCCTGGAAACAAGCCCTTCTATATTTAGGGAGTAAGGCGTAAGGAAGCATCTTGCTTCATTTCAGCCCTCCATGCTTGGCACTTGATTCGCGATGGGTGCCAAGCTTACTTAGCCTTCGCTAGTGTGACTGAGGGTCAAGGAACTCTGGCCAAAGAGATTCTGTGGTACCGAAATTTGAAGACCTATTCCCTGATGAGTTACTTGGGCTGCCGCCCAAGCGAGAGTTGGAATTTGGAATAGAATTGATGCCAGGATCAGTACAAATATCCAAAGCGCAATATAGGATGGCACCGGCTGAACTTAAGGAGTTAAAACAGCAACTCCAGGAGTTTTAGATAAGGGTTTCATTCGGCCAAGTGTGTCGCCATGGGGTGCACCGGTCTTGTTTGTAAGAAAGAAGGACAGGATCTTGAGGTTATGCGTGGATTATCGGAAACTGAACAAAATTACCACTAAGAATAAATATCCTTTGCCAAGGATTGACGACCTCCTTGATCAGCTACAAGGAGCTTGTGTATTCTCAAAGATCGACCTTAGATCCGAATACCATCAGCTTCGAATCAGAAGGGATGACATAGCAAGGACTGCTTTCTGAACTAGATATGGGCACTATGAGTTTGTAGTGATGCCTTTTGGGTAGACTAACGCACCAGCCGTATCTATGGACTTGATGAATCGAGTTTTTCAACCCTACTTGGGCAAGTTTATGATAGTATTTATTGATGACATCCTTGTTTATTCGAAGAGCTATGAGGAACATGAGGAATAATTAAGGACCACACTCCTGATCCTTAGGGAACACCAGCTGTTTGCCAAACTGAATAAGTGCAAATTTTGGATAGAGGAAGTGGGATTCCATGGACACGTCATTTCCGAAGAAGTGATTTTGTTGACCCTAAGAAGGTAGAGGCAGTGGTGAAATGGAACCGGCTAACCTCTGTGACCGAAGTACGGAGCTTCTTAGGCCTGGCTAGTTATTACAGACGGTTTGTGAAAAACCTCTCCCAAATCGCCTTACCATTCACACAACTAACAACGAAAGATGCTAAGTTTGAGTGGACCGATAATTGTGAAGGGAGCTTTCAGGCACTTAAAGACCGGCTAACTTCTGAACCAATCCTGACCATTTCAAATGAATCAGGAAGACTAATTGTCTAATGTGATGCCTCAAAGATTGGATTGGGTTGTGTGTTAATGCAACACGGAAGGGTAGTTGCCTATGGGTCACGACTGTTGAAGGATCATGAAAGAAATTACCCAACTCACGATCTAGAATTAGCTGCTACAGTGTTTGCACCGAAAATCTAGAGACATTACCTGTATGGTGAGAAATTATTGGTCTATTCCGATCATAAAAGTTTAAAGTATTTATTCTCTCAAAAGGAACTAAACATGAGGCAGCGAAGGTGGATTGAATTTCTGAAGGATTATGACTGTGAAATTCGGTACGAGCAAGGTAAGGCCAATGTAGTCGCCGATGTACTAAGTCGGCAACCAGGTATTTTGGCAAGGATGCAAGTCAAGCAAATAGAGATGCTGGACTATCTAATGTACTATGACATCCAACGATATGTTCAAGAAAAGCGAATGATTTTAGCATACCTTCAAGTCCAGCCAAATGTGATAGATGAGGTTTTTTTTGGTAAGTAAGATGAGATTAAATTAAATAAAATTTACAGAATGATGTTCTACCTCCAAGTGTTTTGCCAACTTAGACGCAGAACAACACGCTAGGGCATACTCGCAGCACTACCCTAAACCAATTCATGAAATGTACAAAACACAAAAGAGCAAAACTCATCTAGATTCCCAACATCTAATCAGTCGCAGATTTCTTTTCCTGAGGAAACTCGTCTTGTCAATCAGAAATCCGCAACCACAAAGAAAAGGGAACCAGAGTCAATCAGCAACTGAAAAGCACATACCATCAGCATGATTACGGCCAAGTCGGTATCCTGCATAGTCCGATAACGAGAGTCAATGACGAACAAGGGGAACTAAAATTATCAACATCACGTGATCATCATCCATCATTGTGTAAATTGGATGGGCAAGCTTCAATGGTACTTCAAGCAGCTTCATAAACAGACAATGTCTTCATTAGTCATCTCTTAGAACCCATGGGAACGCCTGTTCAAGGTAGCATCATTAGCCAGAGGCTGGAATGGTCCACTCCCATAGTATCGTGTCCTACAAGGAAGAAAAAGAAGATTTTTTTTTTTTGGAAAGAAAATCGTAAAAACAATGAGGTCTTAAGATCAAAACAATACAACTTGAAGTCTAGACCATAACCTACTTACAAGGGCAAAGGGATGAGAAACCCTACAGGCCCAACAGATCTTGCAATTGATGGTAGATCGGGTTACACACATGCCATATCTAAAGAATTTGAACAAGGAAAAATGTCAGAGTGAGAACAGCCAATCCCGAAAACTAAGATTTTTTTTTAATAATATCAAGTACACGATGCAAACCTCGGGCATCGATACAAACTTAGCCTGGATTCAGCCCAGCACATACATACCATATCTAAAGGATTTGAACAAGGGGGAATACCAAAATGGGAACAGCCAATCCCGAAAACTAATAATTTTTTTTCTTTTTCTTTTTCTTTTTATAAATTCCAACGCATCAAATACATTATTGGGGTACATTTGTCATTTTCCAAGGTTGTCTTCATTTTGTCTCGAACTGCATTGATAATCGTCAAAAAAATCTGTGAAATATCTTGTGGGGCGGATTTTTGAAAAATTCGCTTGTTACGTTCCTTCCAGATGAAATAAACTGTAGCTGCAAGAGTAATCCTTTTTGACCGAGCTATAAAATTCTTCTCTTTCCATTTCTGGGCCACCCAATCAATGTTTTGTTTCCAATCAGGGTAGGGCCACTGAATGCCCGCTTTCCTTTGGATCCGGGACCATAGATCTTTAGAGAATGGACATGAAAAGAAAAGATGTTCATAATTTTCATCAGCTGAATCACATAGGATGCATTTAGGAGAGAGATTTGGAACCCCATGGATGCGATCAGTGGTACTTAGCCTACCTTTAATGGCCAACCAGAGTGTGAAGGCATGAGCAGGAATATGGAAGGGACCCCAAACTAGATTACTCCATCTTAAGGTCGGCTTGTGAGGATGGATAAGAAAGTAAGCAGATTTAGATGAAAATTTACCATCAGCATTGTCATCCCTTCTCAATGAGTCTGAGCTATTGGTATTTGGAAAGTAATGGGCATGTTCTCCACGAGACGAGAGATTTTGTGGTCATATGGATTAGGCCAGACCCATTGATTATTTTTTATTATCCGATGAACCTTAGCATCCCATGGCAGTCCCGAAACAAAATGAGTACGGTCAGAACTTACCATACTCAGTGGCCCCATCGGGTGCCAATTGTCATGCCACAGAAAGGTATCAGACCTGTCACCAATGGTATGGATGGAATGGGAGCGCATAAATGGGCGATGCTTCATAATCTTCCTCCAACTCCACGGGGTTGACTCTGGAACTTTTATAGTCTAAATACAGCAATCTCTTATTCTATTTTTATGAATCCAAGAGGACCAGACTGACTCAGGATCCTTAGAGATGATCCTCCACTGGAGCTTACATATGAGAGCTTTATTCAGATCCTACAGGTTTTTTATGCCTAACCCACCCTCACTCTTGGGGTAGCATATTTCATCCCATGCTACCTTTGTAGTAAACTTTCCTTTAGAAGATCCAGACCAGAGGAACCGACGTATGATACAATCAATCGATTTGAGAATAGTTTTGGGCAAGATGAAAATTGAGGCCCAATAGAGATGAATGGAGGATAGAATAGATGCGACAAGTTGCAAACGGCCTCCAAATGATAGCCACCTATTCTTCCAGGACTGAATCCGACGGGTAATGCAATCTATGAGAGAAGTACAATCCTTGGAAGATAGCCTAGTGGTAATCAATGGAACCCCCAAATAACGAATTGGAAGATTACCCATTCTGAAACCCAAAAGACCAACTATGTCTTGATGGGTAGAATTGTCCTTTGCATAGATAAATACCTCACTTTTATTCCTATTTGTAGAGAGTCCCGAATACAGTTGGAACTCCTCAAGACATTCCTTAAGAATCCGAATTGAGGTAATATCAGCATGAGAAAAAAGATGAAGATCATCTGTAAAGGCAAGCATGATTGTTTGAGTCTTTTTGCATTTCCAATGAAATTTGAATTGATCGTTCCTCCTCGCCTTCACTTCAATGATACCATTTAGCACCTCCATAACAAGCACAAAAAAATATGGAGAGATAGGATCACCTTGGCACAGGCCTTTTCCCCCCTTGAAAAACCCGATGGCTTCTCCATTGATATTCATAGTGTGCGAAGGAGTGGTAATGCATTGCCTAATCCATTCAACCATTTGAGGAATAAACTTCATAAGAGTCAGCATAGTGATAATGAAGTCCCAATAAACAGATTCATATGCTTTCATCAGATCAATCTTCATAGTACACCTGGGAGGATCATGTCCAAGGTGATACTTATGTAGAAGCTCCTAAGCCAGAAGAATGTTGTCACTAATTTGATGACCAGCAACAAAGGCCGTTTGACACTTACCAACAAGAGAGGGTAATGTCATCTTTAATGGGTTTGCAATGATCTTTGAGATGGCTTTGTAGATGACATTACAACATGATATTGGTCGGTAATCAAAAACTGTTCGCGAAGATGGCACATTCGGGATAAGACTGATAATAGTTGTATTCAGTTGTTTAAGAAGTTTTTCGTGATTGAAGAAATCACAAATGGCTTTGCAAACGACTTGACCTACAACCTCCCATGAATCTTTAAAGAATTTTGAAGAGAAACCATCCGGGCCAGGGGCTCTGTCATCACCAATTGTGAACATCGCTTTTCGAATCTCCTCCTCAGTTACTGGACCAATGAGTGTGCTAGTTAGACAGTCCGGAACAGTGTGATGGATGTAAGGCCGAATCTGTGGTGCATCAATCATTCCACCCATACGTCCCGACCGAAGAGCCTTCCTGAAGTGATCCACAACCAATTTATGGACAGCCTCAGTCCCAACAGTCAGGTTCCCAGACTCATCTAGCAGGGAGATAATTCTTTTCCTGTTATTGTTACCATTTATGGTCTTGAAAAAGAATTTTGTGCACTGGTCTCCTTCTTTAAGCCATCTGGTCTTAGCTTTTTGTTGAAAGAATTCAGATTCCTTTGCCATGGCATCTTGATAAGCCGTCCTACATGAAGATTCTGCATGGGAACATCCAAGTGGGGAAGGGGGTTGACCTTGGATTTCCTCCAATTTTTTCCTGGCATGCAAGACTTCGTCATGGACATCACCTTCATGAAAATTTAGAGTTTTCAGTGCATACTTCGTTTTTTTGAGTTTTGACACTAGACGAAACATAGGGGTACCTCTCACATCATCAACCCAGGCATCTTTAACCACTTGGTGAAATCTTGGGGACTTGGTGAGAAAATTATTAAATCGAAACATCCCATGATTTCGATTTCGTTCATCTGATGGGAAAAGAATGCAAGGAGAATGATCAGACAGTTTGGGAGGTGGGAAAGTTGCTTTGGCCCTTCTGAAATGATCCATCCAATGCCCATTTGCCACAACTCTATCTAGCTTCTTAAAAATTTGGTTTAGAGGATCCCGCCCATCATTCCATGTATAATGCATACCATCGTGGCACACATCCTCAAGATCACAATCTCAGAGGCATTTGTCAAGGTCTAATGAACTTTTTTGGTGTCAAACACCGCCAAGGGCCTCGGACGGAGACCGAATAGCATTAAAATCCCCAAGCGTAGCCCAGGGAAGATCACCAGGGAGGGAAGCCATCTGTCTAAGGCTCTCCCAAAGATGCCTACGGAGACTTTCTGAGTTCGCACCATAAATAAATGATATAATACAACGGAAATTTTTCTCCAGAACCAGGACTTCAGTGTGAATAACTTGTTCTTCTAAAGAAATAATTTTCCCCCCTACCTTGGTAGGGTCCCAACCAACCCAATATACGCCCAAGAGAGGCTTCAGAGTAGTTCATGTGCCACTCTCAATGAGGTCTAATTCTTGCTGATATAGACACAGAGTTCTTCTCAGCTACTTTTGTTTCAGCCAGTCCCATAATATTACAGCCGTGGGAGCTGATGAGGTTTCGAACTTCATGGGCTTTTACCAACCCATTTAGCCCCCTCACATTCCAATAGGCTATATTAATCATGAGATGAAGGCGAAAGCGGGGAAGACCATTTAGACCCTGGGGATTTTTTCTTCCTTGGTGCTTTTTTCCCCCCGCTTATTGACACTGCCATTGGATAGGGGAGGACTCATGGAAGCTGGGCTTTGCTTATTCGATAGCAGCCCTGGAGTACCAGCTAATTCAGCATCAGAAGATTCTCGAGATGACTCCACATCCACAAGACCACCTGAATCAGATGTTGGAGGTGGAGAAGTGGAGTCCGAATGGCAGCTATGAATCGACCGATCTTCTTGAAGTCCGCATTGCGATTTCAGGCCATTATTCATCTCAGCAGACCACGTTGAAGATTCTAATCCAGTATCGATCGAATTTATTGGAGTAAAAATGGAAACCTCTGCCAGAGAATCTGGATGGCATTTGCCATCATGAAGTGATTCAGCCTTAGCTAACCCCTGAAGGACACTAAAGGAATTGGAGGTATCAATAGCTTATGGCCCGACTCGCCAGAAGAAAAAGGGGCAATAACAGTACCATCTTGGCTAGTCAACAAAGTATTCGACCCTGGTCCAGACCGAACCTGGTTATGGTTATTTCCCACCTCCTTGGGGACCCACTTTCGTTTGGAAGATGGAGCCTTAACCCCAACATTATCAGACTTGGTTTGCTTTAAATGTCTCAATTGGTAATCTAACTTAATTTCAATGAATGGATTGTCTGAGTGCTCATCATGGCATCCAGAATGGACTTTCACAGAGTTAGGTAAGTGAGCATCAACCCCCACTTCTACACAGACCCTAGCAAACCCCATTCTTTCAAGCCGCTCAATGACTGGATCTAACGGAATTGGCTTCCCTACACCACTAGCAATCCAGCTCAGTCCAAGTGGAGTCCACAATTCAACAGGGACACCAGTATTGTCACCCAGTTGGGAAATGATTTATGCTCCTCTTTGGATAACAACATCCCCGGTTTCCATTTCTTTATAAAGAAAGGATGACCAGCGATAGACCAAGGGCCACTATTAAGGCACTTCTCCAGCATTTGGGTAGAAGAGAATCGAAAAAAGAAAAACCCCAAATCATTCCCGGCCACATGTTGGAGTTCAAAGCGAGCCCAAATTTTCCTAGTGATATTATTAACGGCATTGTAATGAATGGGGTTGCCAACACAATATCCAACCAAAGTGGTTCCCTAGATCTCCTCACCTTGTTGTCTAACATCGTCAGGGGGTGACAATATTGTATTCTCTACATTAGAAAGATTTGGAGGATAGTATTTCAGTTGAGACTTACCTCCAAGAGTATTCTTTGTCACCACCGAGGACCATGTGATGCCCTTAGGACCGCCAACATGCTCCATGGATAACCCCGATCGGGCATCAGAATTGGGAACAACAACCACACTCCTTTGAGGATATTGTTGGGTCATCCCTATATGACTAACCATCGGATTGCATTCCACTGCTGAAGCCATTGGAGCCACTACACATTCACCGTGCACCTCATGCTGACCAATATCATCCAATTGACTTCCTTGCCTGGTAACACAGAGGCGATCCCCTGGTAGGATCTCTGCCCCCGATCCCTTTGCGTCTAAATTTCCATCTTGGACATGAATCAATTTGACTGGGATGAAACCAGTCGATTCCAGGTGGCAAACAATGGCGTCAAAATTCAATCCCTCACAGCAAATATTAGGGGATGCCAAAACCTCTTTAGCCGATTTAACATCATTCTGCTCGGATTCCAATTTTGGAATTGGAATAGGAATAGAGGAAACACTCGATGAACAAGGCATCGCATGGTTTACAGAATGGCACGCTCCCACCACGTCTTTGCAGTAATCGGATAGAAAAATTAGGGTAGCAGGGGAAACAGAGATACCAGCATATACACGAGAATCTCGATCTCTAGAGTTTACCTTAAAAGACACCTTTCTGGCGGCTTGTAAACTCAGAAAATCACGCTCTGGAAGATTTGAACCCCTAGAATCCATCACTTTTGAACCCATTATTGCAGATGGATTCATCTGCGATGAACAGATTCGAGAACCTTGGGGGGGAGAATCATTATCTGGAGATGGTGGAATGCAAGACTGCCATTCCTTTGTATGAGGACATGGTGTAGAAGACATGTGAACTTTCATCGACATGGGCTTTTACTAGAAGGAAACCATTCAGCAGACCACAATGACGATGAACTCAGATTTGAAAAAAATGATTTTTCACAACAAAATAGACTGAGCGTATCGATTTTAGAGGAGAGTGAACGCGAATGGATTGAAAAAGATGGAGACAACGAAAGAGAAGGTTGGGGCTTATCGACGCTGGCAGCAGTGGAAGAAACAGAGATGGTATCTAACACCGTCGGAAACCAGGGTAGAATTAGATTTGAAAGAAAAAACAAGGAGAATAGAAAAGATGAAATCTCATGATAGAGAGAGTCGAAGCTTTAGAGTAGATGGGAGTAAGATTCGTGAATGGCCAGGCAAAGATCAAGACACAAATAGAGGAGGAAGAGAGCTCACGCCGCCAGCGACAAAGGAAAGCCACCCAAATGCCAAAACGAAACCCTAGAGAGAAGGAAGAGCATCTCTCTCTAGTTACAAAGCCCTCACGGTGATAGATGAGGTTAAGGGAGGTCAGGCGAATGATTCTTTCCTTGTGAATATCATGAGTGATCTAGATAAAGATTCCCAAAGTGATTTTCATGTTAAGCCGGACGGAGCTTTAAGGTTTAGGGATCGATTATGTGTGCCGGATAACAAAGAATTGAAGGAGAAAATTTTAAAGGAAGCCCATAGATCCCGGTATACAATCCACCCGGGAATCAATAAGATGTACCAGGACCTAAAGAAAACATTCTGGTGGAAGAATATGAAGAGGGATATTGCAGCTTACGTGGAAAAATGTCTTGTATGCCAACAAGTAAAGGCCAAAAGAAAGAAGCCGTCTGGGTTATTTCAACCAATGCCGCCTCCAGGCTGGAAATGGGAAGATATTGCCATGAACTTTGTGACTGGCCTGCCAAGGACAACAAGAAAACATGATGCTGTTTGGGTTATTGTTGACCAGCTGATAAAGTCAGCCCATTTTCTGGCAATTTGGACGACTTACTCCCGTGATAAACTGGCCCAGCTGTATGTAAACGAGGTTGTCAGGCTTCATGGTGTGCCTGCCTCTATTGTATCAGATAGAGACCCTCGCTTTGTTTCAAGGTTCTGGAAGAGTCTACATAAAGAATTGGGAATAGAATTAAAATTTAGTATCACTTATCATCCACAAACTGACGGCCAGTCAGAACGGACGATTCAGATTCTCGAGGATATGTTAAGGGCCTCAGTATTAGAGAAGAAAGGGACTTGGGATAATTTCTTAACTTTGGCAGAATTCGTATATAATAACAGTTATCAGGCCAGCATAGGCATGGCTCCTTTTGAGGCCTTGTATGGAAGGAGATGTAGATCACCGATTCACTGGGAGGAGCCCGGAGATAAATTGTTAAGGAGACGGCAGAAAAGATAAAGTTAGTGCATGAGAATCTAAGAGCAGCCCAGAGCAGACAAAAGAGCTATGCAGACCGGAGGAAATTTACATTAGAATTTGAAGAAAGCAATTTTGTATTCCTAAAGGTGTCACCATCTAAGGGGACATATAGATTTGGGATAAAAGGAAAGCTGAAACCACGATTTATTGGCCCTTTTGAGATTTTAGAAAGGATCGGAGAAGTGGCCTACAGACTTGCACTTCCACCAAGCTTGGCAGAAGTACATGACATGTTTTATGTATCAATGCTTAGGAAGTATGTCCACTCCGCCAAAGCCAGCTCCGGCCTCATAGCCAAACACTCACAATTTTACTCCGACCTGAACACACCAAGTCCACTCTGGCCTTTAAGTGTACAAAGGTAGTCCGTCCTCATCACACATATGGCCACTCCGGCCTTTTTATGTACTGAAGGCACTCCGGTATCATAAGACACATGGCCACTCCGGCCATATCAACAACATGAAATGCTGCTCATCAGCAATAGAAAGGCTCCCAGAGCCAGCTACACCATTCCAGCAGCAACCAACAGCTACACAATTCACAGCAAAGGCAGAAGCAACTAATATTCCCGGTTCCCAGCCAAGTGAACAGGAAACCAAGGACAGGAGCGAAACCAAAGTGGCCCATGACATAAATTGATTTCACACTACTCCAGGAAAGCAAACAGCCTCCCAATTCAGGAAACTAGCCTCCAAGAGCATGGATTAACAAAAACCAGCTGGTTCAACCTCAGTCAAAAACTTTGAAAGCAAAGGGGACAACTCCCACCCCAACTCCTGCCTAACCACCTCAACCGTCGGGCAAACGCACAGCAATAGCAGTAATAGGCATCTTCATTATTCCGCAGGAATAAACAAGTAATTCGGCCAAAAATACCAAAGGCATCATGGCAAAGGAATCAAATAAGGGAGGAAACCGAGCCCTATGGATTCTTTGGAGGGGGGTTGCGACTTCGCCGGGCCTTTGGGTACCTCCCATTTATTGTCTGCCTAGCAAATAGCTCTTCATCAGTCCAACGGGCAGGAGGCCCCTAGTGGCAGCTGGGAGAAGCATTAGGACTGCATAGGGACAAGCCCTGCACAGCAGCCTCATTCCCAGAAGATGACCCATCTGGAGCACAGGTAGCCTGGGTGTAACATGGCAGTTGTAGATCAAGGCAATGCTGATCTTTAATCTCCATCAGTTGCTTTCGCAATCGTTCTACATCAGCATCAATCCTATATGCAGAGTCATCGACAGGAGCCAAAACTCATTGGACAGCATGAGGGCGGGAGTAGACACAACTGTAGAGCATCTTCAACCGTAGCTTCAGATGGTGAACCAGATGAGACATCATCCAAGACTACACCAGCACAAATAGGGATATGCTAGCCTTCAAGATGAAGCGGATCCCTCACAATAGAGGCAACCTTGGAGTTGGGATATGCAAAGGGAGCTCGGGAGACTCCCTGCTAGTATCACCCGATTAATGTAGGTTTCTCATGATTTATTTGATAGATTTCTTGTTCATGCATAAATGTGATATTGTACGATTTTGATTTCGTCGTTTGGCTTGCGTTTTGTGTTCAATTTGTGTCTGGAAGTTTCAACCAAAACCCTATCTCGAAAATAGAGGATAGGTTATTTAGAAATATTGAGTTTTGAGGTAAATTATTATTTAGTGCAATGTTTAAGCTTACTAGATAATTTATATTCAAAATTTTTGCAAAAGTTATGCCGCCAAAAATTTGTTAAGAACTTTTGAACATCCTGTCCTCGAGATGTAAATAAGAATGAACTCTTTGTTAAGAACTTTTGAACATCCTGTCTTCGGGATGTAAATAAGTAGGAACTCTTTGTTAAGAACTTTTAAACATTCTGTCCACGAGATGTAAATAATGAGAAATTCTTTGTTAAGAACTTTTGAACATCCTATCCTTGGGATGTAAATAAGGAGGAATCTATGTTTTCGAAATTAGGAGTTCAAAAACTATACGGAGGCTTCAGCCCATATTTTCCTTGGCATGCCATGAGAATGGCCCCGTCCATGGAGTGATCCGTGGTCTGCATTCTGCGGGGCATTAAAACAACAATTACGCCTAATTGAACATCCTGCCCTCGAGATGTAAATAAGGAGGATAAGAACTTTGAATAAGAATTTCAGATCTTCGAATCATTTGAATAAGAGCTTTGAATCTTCAAATCATTTGAATAAGAACTTTGGATCATTTGAATAACAACTTTGATTTTTCGGATCAATTGAATAAGAATTTTGGATCTTCGAATCATTTGAATAAGAACTTTGAATCTTCGTATCATTTGAATAAGAATTTTAGATCTTCGGATCATTTGAATGAGAATTATGGATCTTTGGATCATTTGAATAAGAATTATAGATCTTCGGATTAATTGGATAAGAATTTCAGATCTTCAGATCATTTGAATAAGAACTTTGGATTAGAACTTTGAATGAGAATTTTGGATAAGAATTTTGAATGAAGAACCAAGAAATTTGAACACCATTCTTTTATGATTATGTACCGATTTATGCTTTTGCCTCATCTGCATACATATTTGATTTTTTAAATTTCTTCTAAGTTTCCTTGTCCTTATATTTTCATGTTTTATATGATATTTGTATCTTCTTGCCATTTTGGATATCTTGCTGGGTAATTTCTCACCCTTACTTTTATTCCCTTCCAAATAAGTTGAAACCTAATAGGGATTGAAGATAGGATTAGTTAGAAGGAAGGAGGCTTGCGGGCTTGAAGACACTGAAGATTTTGAAAGCCTTGAGGACTTGTGAATGTATATAGCTAGTAATTTGAATGAATGTCGTAAATTATGATGATATAGAATGCTTTTGTATTTTGAATAATGTAATTTTTTTGCTTCTGTAGGTTTGTATATGGTTATAGTTACTTTCGTATTGTTTTTTATATTTGGATTTGTTTTGGACCTAGATGGTATCTCTCTTAGATTGAATACGGTAGTTTAGGAGTTACTGTATTGGAGCCATGGATGACATAGCATTTGTTGATCCTATGGACAAGTTTTGTATGTGTTATGGGTTAAAACGATGAGTAATATTTTTGTATTTGTCGTAATTTAAGTTGTTTGTATGGTTTCAGCCCGTTTTTAGAGGTAACTCTGTCCGACTTTCTGCCAAATTTAATATTTTAAATTTGGAGCATTAGTTTTGTATGTTTATTGATGGAGATCTTTAGAGGATAAGGACTCGTTCCATCACAATTAGTATCAAAGAAAATAGATACCTTAGATTGATTTGAATCGTATGCAGAAGCTTAGGAATCAAATAAGATTGATGAAATAAGTAGACAAAGGTATAGGATAATTAAGTTAGAATGGTAGGCTCTAGATATCCTTATTGGTATCACATAGGCTAGAACTGAGTGGATTTAGTGCCTAAGTTGATTGACATTGATTCTTGGTCTAGCCCAATCGATTTTTGTCTAAAATTCATGATTTATTGGTTCTGAGTTAAGGTTCTTATGTTAGTAAGTTATTAGAAAGGTGTTCTTGGGTCAACTTAGCAAGTTTGATAGATAAAATGGAATTGATGACTCAAGGGCAGTATAACTTGGAGTCGATTTCTGGTATAGTGAAAATAAGAATGTCGTTGTATCATTGACTTAATAGTGACCGAGTACTTAAATTTTTGGCCATACAAGTCCTGTAGATTAATAATGATTTTGAAATAGCTGAGGGTAGTTCGGATTCGATGGAATGTTTAGGTGCTAATCCCGAGGTTTAATTCTGAAATGCATTGATTGATTTTAACCTCTCCCTCTAATCCAATTATTTGAGGTCAACTAACCTTGTAATGTTTTGGCCATAAGATATTAGCATGGCTAGTATAGGAAGAAGAAATACTTGTGAAGGCGCTAGTACTCCCCAAGATCGTGAGGCTGAATATTTGAATTTGTTGGGGAGGATAACTAACATTCTAGAGTCGATGGAGCAATGTCATATGGCTCCGATTCCTACACTAGAGCCAACCCTAGTAAATCCTGCCCCAACGGCATATGAGAGGTTTACGGCGGAGGAGGCGCTTGAATTTTTAGGAGAACCAGATCTGGTGAAGGCGGAAATTTGGATTCATAGACTGAAGAAAATATTTACGGTCATTCAATATTTTGATCAGGAAAAGGTTACTTTTACGGCCTATAAATTAAAGGAAGAAGCTAATGGTTGGTGGTCAATGAAGAAAAGGATGTTGGAGATGCCCGATGAGGAAATTTCTTGGGAAATATTTGAGGATGCCTTCTTGAAAAAATATTTCCCTTCTAACCTCCAGGATTGGAAGGAAGAGGCATTTGTGCGGCTTAGGCAAGCAAAGCACACCGTGGCAAAGTATGATGCAAAGTTTGTTGAATTATCATGATACGCACCGTACATTATGGAAGATGAGTCAAGAAAAGCCAAGAAATTCCACCGAGGATTGCGGGATGAGATTAGGAGTCAGCCGGTGACACAGGAGCTTCAAACTTTTGCTGAGGTTCTAAATAGGGCTCTGAGATTTGAAAAGGAGATTGAGAATCAGAAACCTTTTGCTAAGAGAGTAGATAGCCAAATAAGTTTTAGTACGGGATCAGATTTAAGATCCTCAGGACCTTCTAAGAAGATGAAAGTGTCTGATAAAGGGAAAGGTAGCATAAAAATTTTGTCAGTGTCAGGTTCTGAGGCGTTAGTAGCAAGCTATATTCACTATGGAAAGAAGCATTCGGGAAATTTTGTTTTAGAATGACAGGGGTCTATTTTAAATGTGGTTGGCAGGGCCATCAGATCAAGAATTGTCCCCTACCCAAGAGGCTGGAAGTAAAGAAGCCCGCTATTTTAGTTGAAAAATTTGTGGTGATGGTTCAGGACGTTGAGGTGCCCCCAAGGGTGGTTAAAGGTATTTTTTCTTATCTATGGAGTTTTAGCTTTTGTTTTAATTGATTCAGGACCTACGAATTCTTTTATTTCCCCCATGGTTTTCCTGTTATACCACATCCACTTCGAGGATTTTTTATTGTTCTTTGGCAAGTATTTATGCTTTCTTTTGTGGACTCTATGAATTGTGAAATGCAGTCAGCCGTGTGCTCCCTGGAGAAAGGAATGTGAACTCAATTAAGGACAAATGTAATGTGGGGTGTGTGAAGGTCACTTTCACAAAACTGGAGGGCAAATTGTTGACTGTATTGTTTTAATTGACCCCTGATGGGTCTAATGAGTTATCATAGAATGTAATGCTTTTGAGAAAGTTTAGGATTGCATTATCCTTGCAACGAAATGAGTAGCTACCCTAGAATAAAGTGGGGGTGAAGCTTGTGGTTTGAAATTACTTCACCCATAGCTGCGGTTAGTTAATGAGGTCCTTACCTTAAGGATTTATGGGTGTTGCTTATGGGAGATCGTCATTGTCCAATAGTTCAAAACGTTTGAGGAATTGTATCGTAAAGAAGAAATGAGTATGCGATGGTGCAGGTGATAGTTTGAGGATAGTAAGGTGGATCTTAGCATCTTTTGAGGAAAGTGAATATTGCGCTCAATAATTGATATCGGAAGGTGGACCTTCAGGATTTAATGTGTCTTTGATACTCTATGTGGGTTGTTTGCCTTGATTTTGGGAGAAGGAAATTGTATTTGAAGCATTAGGGATATGAAAGCATGAAATGAGGAGTCCTCGTGGTTTTGTTTTAGGAAAATTTGGACGACCCACCCATCATGATTATGAAAAATGCATTTGCATGGAATTAGTTGGCTTATAGGTATGTCAACAAGATCTTGAGGTTGCTAAGTGTTTCAGTTTGACATTTTGGGTGATCACCTAAGGCTGTATGAATTTTTGGGTGATTGTTACGATGGTAATTCCTAACCTGGTTGTAATCTGAGGATTTGTAGAAATTGGTTTCATGGTATGGCTATCTTGGGGTCTATTCTATTTATGGCTGCCTATAATCTAGATATATATTATGGATTATGTATTTTAGGGAAATGTCGGGTTGTCGACATACCAATAAATTAATAAGGATATAAAGTATTTTGATTTTGAGGTTTGATTATGATTTAAGGTTTATACCAAATTTTTAGTCAACCTGATTGGAAAACTTAGGCATCAAGTTAAATTATATTCGATAGTGAATTACGATCAAATGATTTGTAGTTAGAAAATTAATTAGAGTTGTGTAGCAAAGGTGTGGTGGACCCATGTATATTTTTAAGGTTCAATTTGAGGCCCAGAAGGAATGATTACTTTCGAGGCTCAACATAGACAGAAACAAGAATCTTTTGCCTGTTTGAGGTTATGGGCTAAGTCAGAGAAGTAGTTGATGATTTAGGTTTGCCTTCGGACTTGGTGAGTTTAGATTTTGATAGGACATATCAGTTAATGAGGATCCTAACAATTTGAATGTTTAAAGTTCTTTGGGATAAATCATTTGATCGAGGAAATGATTAGGGAACACTAAGAAGATTTCCTCAAATTAGGAAATTTTAAGGTTCGTTAAATTTCGAGGATGAAATTTCTATCAGTGTGGGAGAGTGTAAGGCCTCGATCTTAAAACATGATAATTATGAGGTAATTGAATTATTAATGATCAAGATTTAGGCTTAGAAAATGTGAAAAATTAAAATCGAAAGCAAAATAGGGTGAATGGACTCGGTGCTTGATTAGCGTTCGAGGCATAGGCCGGGCAAATTTAGTAGAATAGGTTGGCCCGAGCAGTGCCTCGGCGCATTTGGCAGAATTACTCGCTTGACGGGCACTTGATGGGCGCTCGAGCGGCAGCCTTCGGGTGCCATGGCACTTGGTTACCACCTGACTAGCACTCGAGCACTGGTAGGGGTATTTAAGCGCGAAGGTTTTCTCTCGTGTTATTTTTCTACCGATTTTTTGTTTAGAGAGAGATAGAGAATGAAGAGCAAGGGAGAGAAGGAGGAAAAGAGAAGGAGAGGAAGATTCCAGCCACATCCTGTTCGATCAGAGTAAGAAAATGAGCAAATCAAGATGAAGCAAGTGTACCCCAAACTTTGTTTTCCCTTATTTTTACTTTTCAATATCTCCACTTCGGTATTAATGCTCTAAAACTCTATTACCCTAAGATTTGCTTCAATTAATGTAGGTTTCTCATAATTTATTTGATAGAATTCATGTTTATGCATAAATGTGATAATGTATGATTTCAATTTCGTCGTTTGGTTTGTGTTTTGTGTTCGATTTGTGTTCGAAAGCTTCGCCCAAAACCCTAGCTCAAAAATGGAGTATAGGGTATTTATAAATCTTGAGTTTTGAGGTAAATTATTGTTTAGTGAAATGTTTAAGCTTACTAGATAATTTATATCTGAAAATTTTGTAAAAGTTAGGCCGCCTAAAATTTGTTAAGAACTTTTAAATATCATGTCCTCACGATATAAATAAGAAGGAACGTTTGTTAAGAACTTTTGAACAACCTGTCCTCGGGATGTAAATAAGGAGAAACTTTTTGCTAAGAACTTTTGAATATCCTATTCTTAGGAAGGAGGAATCTATGTTTTCGAAATTAGGAGCTCCAAAAATATATGGAGGCTTCGGCCTGTATTTTCCTCGGCATGCCATGAGAATGACCATGGAGTGATGTGTGGTCCACCTTCCAAGGGGCGTTAAAACTACAATTAGGCCTAATTGAACATCCTGCCCTCGTTATGTAAATAAGGAGGATAAGAACTTTGAATAAGAACTTTGGATTCGGATCATTTGAATAAGAACTTGAGATTTTCGGATCATTTGAATAAGAACTTGGATCTTCAGATCATTTGAATAAGAACTTGCATCTTCGGATCATTTGAATGAGAACTGCGGATCTTTGAATCATTTGAAAAAGAATTTCGGATCTTCGGATCATTTGAATAAGAACTTCGGATCTTTGAATCATTTCAATAAGAATTTCAAATCTTCAGATTATTTGAATAAGAACTTCTCATCTTCGAATCATTTGAATAAGATTTTCGGATCTTCGGATCATTTGAATAAGAATTTCGGATCTTCAGATCATTTGTATAAGAATTATGGATCTTTGGATCATTTGAATAAGAATTATGGATCTTTGGATCAATTGAATAAGAATTTGGGATCTTTAGATCATTTAAATAAGAACTTTAGATCTTTGGATTAGAACTTTGAATGAAAATTTTGGATAAGAACTTTGAATGAAGAATCAAGAACTTTGAACATCACTCTTTTATAATTATGCATCGATTTATGCGTTTGCCTCATCTACATACATATTTGAATTTTCAAATTTCTTCTAAGTTTTCTTATCCTTATTTTTTAAATATTTTATATGATATTTGTATCTTCTGGCTATTTTGGGTACCTTACTGGGCAATTGCTCACCCTTACTTTTATTCCCTTCTAGATAAGCTGAAACCTGATAAGGATTGTGCGATGGACTGGTCATATTCCACCACATAAGGTCGTCGTCAAGCCTATTATTTACATCGTATATAGAATGATCACCAACTAGGTGGACATGAAAATTTTTCTTTTCTTTTATATATACCATTCATTTCGTACATAGGATCGCTTAAGGCTGAACTCCTTGAGTTGGCCATCACAGTGCTAAGTCTTACACCTGGCCTGCCAACACTCAGGTTGGTCGACTACAAAAACTTTGACATGACATGAGATGCTACTAGAAATATCGACTTCATTCATCCATATTATAATTACGGAAACATGCTAACATCCATAAATTCTTTTACAGCGGAATTGTTTTACAAATCTTTCTCGAAACATCAAAAGAAATACATCAATTCTTTCACTGATCAGCTCCGGCCAGCTATGCCGTCTAGTTATATCATATGACTCTACTTAATTTCATCCTCCATAAGCTTTTCATCATCTAAAAAACAATAAGAGTGAGTTACAAAGCCCAGCAAGGTTCCCTCATGTAGAAAACATTAACATACATGTAATCGGATCAAAGTAAGGGTTCATAACATAACTTAGCATACAAAAATCACCATATCATTTCTGCTTAAGTTCATAATTCCTTATTTTTATTCTTATTATCTTGTTTTCAGAAAATTCACAAAAGCCGAACGAAATACTTATCATCTTTAGGGACCGGATGGGAGCGGACAATATCGAAGAAGGGTTGTGTACTACCCCACAACCTAGAGTCGTATCCTCTCATTATGCTCCCCGAGGCGGGAGGTAATGCCTTTTACTCGGCATAAGGGGCCGTAGTCCAAAAGCCTTATGCCACCAAAAATTCCTCCAATGGCCCAGAGGCTGTCCTCGAGTGTCACTCCAATATCCTTCATCCATCTTTAACAGCAAGTTTAATAAAAATTCGGTTCTTAGTTCATATCTTTTAATGGCCATCCATCATAGTTCAAAAGTCGGAAGTCGTAGAGTTCCACTTGTTGTTCGGATTACATACATTTTTTCTTGTTCTTATAGCCTTTGTTCTTAACTTCAAACAACTGAAGTCCGTAAAGCCTTTCCTTTAACATATTAAAACCGAAGGTCTTTTATCAAAATAACAAAGGTCTTACCTATCAAAGCCGGAGGTCTTTTCTCAAAAGCCGATTTTAAAATACACTCTAGGGCCGATTTCAATCATAATATAAGGCCGGTGGTGTTTCAACAAAAGTCGAAGGTTATTTTAACAAAAGCCAAAGGTCATATATCAAAAGCCGAAGGTCTTTCCTCAAAGGTCGGAGGTCCTTTATCCTTAAGCATACAATTATCAAAGTTCATGCAGATCGGCAAATAACCATACTTCGTGCATAAAGAAATTAGACATCATGAATAACAAGGCTTCTTTTAAACATGCGGTTAACCGAGATTCTTTCACAGATCAAACGATCAAAACAAATATCGTACATACCATTACATAAGTTCATAAAAAATGAGACATACTTGTGTTGCAATCATAAACTTAAAAAGGGGGTGAGTACACTTGCATTAATTCATGAACTTAAAACAGGGTATACTTGCATTGAACATATGATCAACAAAAAGGTGAGCACTCTTGTCTGAATTCCTTTACTTCGCTCTGAAATTCTGGTTTTCCTTTACTAGAAAACTCTGTCGAGAGCCTCTTCCTAACCTCTTTCCTTACGCTCTCTAGTTCTTATTTATAGGCCCTTGGGTCTGACGGTGTAGGTAGGGCAGGTCAACCACTCGTGGGTAGTTTGGAGTAGGTTACCTACTCAGGCATGGTTATTCTGACTCTACTTTTCGTAAGGGTTTCCTTATTATTTTCGGTCAACTGGCCTTTACCGGATTTAGGTTTCTCTTTCGCATTTCCGGTCAACTAGCATTGACTGGATTTAGTTGCCCCTTCTTACATTTTGGTCAACACTGGCATTGAGCGGATTTTACTTACCTTTAGCATTTTTGGTTTACTTTCCTCCTTCCCTTCCTTCCGGTCAACTAGCGTTGACAGGATAAGCCTTCCTTTACATTTCCCAGTCAATAGACGTTGACCAGATTGCGTCTTTATTCGTGCTTTCTGGTCAACACTTGTTGACTAGATTACTATTCTTATCACATTTTTCAGTTAAATGGCGTTGACCGGATAGCCCTCAATTTTTGAATAGGGATACTTGTTCCGAATCTCTTCCTCTTGTTCTCAAGTTGCTTCTTCAGGTGAGTGATTTTTCCAGAGTACCTTTATTGAGGAGATTGATTTTGTACATATCCTTTGTTCCCTTCGATCCAAAATCTGTATCGGCTCCTCGATGTAGGATAAGTCCTTGTCAATTGCCAAAGGCTCGAACTCAATCACATGAGTAGGATCATGGACATATTTCCTCAACATTGATACATGAAATACGTCATATACTTTCCCCAAGCTTGGTGGTAGTGCTAGTTGGTAGGCCACCTCTCCCATCCTTCTAAAACCTCGAAAGGGCCAATAAATCGTGGCTTCAGCTTTCCTTTTACCCCAAATCTGGTCATCCCTCTTCATATTCCTCCACCAGAATGTTTTCTTTATGTCCTAGTACATCTTATTGACTCCTGGGTGGATTGTATACCGTGATCGATGGGCTTCCTTAAAAATTTTCTCTTTCAACACCTTGTCATCCGTTACACATAATCGATCCCTAAACCTCAATACTCCATCCAGCCTAACACAGAAGTCACTTCGTCAATCTCAGTTCAGATCACTCATGATATTCAAAGGAATTGATCATTCACCTGCCCTCCCTTAACCTCATCTATCACCTCTGGCTGGATTTGAAGGTATGCTAAAATCATTCGCTTTCCTTGTACATATCGTTGGATGTCATAGTACATTAGACAGTCCAACATCTCCATTTGCTTGACCTGCATTCTTGCCAAGATACTTGGTCGTCGACTTAGTGCATCGGTGACTACATTGGCCTTACCTGGCTCGTACTAGATTTCACAGTCATAATCCTTTAGAAAGTCAATCCACCTTCACTGCCGCATGTTCAGTTCCTTTTGAGAGAATAAATACTTTAAACTTTTATGATCGGTATAGACCAAGAATCTCTCACCATATAGGTAATATCTCCAGATTTTCAGTGCAAATACTACTGCAGCTAATTCTAGATCGTGAGTTGGGTAATTCCTTTCATGATCCTTCAACTGTCGCGACCCATAGGCAACTACCATTCCGTGCCGCATTAAAACATAGCCCAACCCAATCTTTAAGGCATCACAATAGACAATCAATCCTCTTAATTCATCCAGAATGGTCAGGACCGGTGTAGAAGTTAGCCGGTCTTTTAGTACCTGAAAACTCCCTTCACAGTCACTGGTCCACGCAAACTTAGCCTCTTTCTTTGTTAGTTGTGTGAGAGGTAAGGCAATTTGGGAGAAGTTTTCCACGAACTGTCTGTAATATCTAGCCATGCCTAAGAAGCTTCGTACCTCGGTCATAGAGGTTGGCTGGTTCCATTTCACCACTGCCTCCACCTTCTTAGGGTCAATGGAAATCCCCTCTTTGGAAATGATGTGTCTAAGGAATTTCACTTCCTCTAATCAAAATTCACACTTATTCAATTTGTCGAATAGCCGGTGTTGCCTAAGGATCAGGAGTGCAGTCCTCAAATGTTCCTCATGATGCTCGTAACTCTACAAATAAACAAGGATGTCATCAGTAAAGACTATCACAAACTTGTTCAAATAGGGTTGAAAAACTCAGTTCATCAAGTCCATAAATACGGCTGGAGTGTTAGTTAACCCAAATAGCATCACTACAAACTCATAGTGCCCATATCTAGTTCAGAAAGCAGTCTTTGTTACATCATCCCTTCTGATTCGAAGCTGATGGTAACTGGATCTAAGGTCGATCTTTGATAATACGCAAGCCCCTTGTAACTGGTCAAGAAGGTCGTTTATCCTTGGCAAAGGATATTTATTCTTAGTTGTAATTTTGTTTAGTTCTCGATAATCCACGCATAATCTCAAAGTCCCATCCTTTCTTACAAACAGGACTGGTGCACCCCATGGAGACACACTCGACCGGATGAAACCCTTATCTAACAACCCCGCAACTTCTTGTTTTAACTCCTTAAGTTTAGCCTGCGCTATCCTATATGGCGCTTTAGATATTGGCGCTGATCCAAGCTTTAATTCTATTCCAAATTCTATCTCTCGCCTGGGTGGCAGCCCAAGTAATTCATTGGGGAATAGGTCTCCAAACTCATATAACACAGGAATCTCTTTAGCCAGAGTTCCTTAACCCTCAGTCACACTAGTAAAGGCTAGGTAAGCTTGGCACCCATTACCAATCAAGTGCTAGGTATGGAGGGCCGAAATGAAGCAAGATGCTTCCTTATGCGGAACTCCCTGAATATAGAAGGGCTTGTTTCCAGGGATGGTGAATTCCACTCTTTTTCAGAAACAATCGATATTTGCATGATGCCTTGCCAACCAATCCATTCCCAGGATTGCATCAAAGTCCTTCATTTCTAGCAAAACTAGATTAACAAGCATCACGAATCCATTTGATTCAATCGGACTTTCTGGATACACAACATTTAAAATTACAGACGACCCTGTGGGTGAGGCGACCATCAATGGATAGCCAAGAACTTGGGGGAGGGTCATAAGACATTTCGCAAAATCATGGGAGACAAACAAGTGGGTGGATCCTGAGTCAAAGAGCACATGACTAAAATTGCCACAAATAGAAAGTATACCTTCGACTACCTTAGTAGAGGTTTCGACCTCCTTTGCAGAAACAGCGAACACCTTAGCTGGAATGGGGGACCTAAGTTCTAGGACTTATTTGGCAAGTGGGTAGTTCTTGATCATGTGTCCACCCTGGCCACAGCTATAGCAGACTCTCAACTTCTTATAGCACAGCTTTCGTCCATGCGACCTTCTGCAATGATCACATGTATTGCTGGACGCTCGGAAAGTCTGTACCGATTGGTCCTATTCCCCACTGGATTTCAACGGTTTTGCCTTCTTAGAAGGTCCTCCACTAGCACTGGCCCTTGAAGCCTGACTAAAAGTCCTTTGCCTGAAAAATGCTCCTCTTTCCAGTTCCTTCTCATAAATAACCATCTTTTCTAACACCTCTCCGTACGTAGCTAACTTCAAAGTGGAGAGATATCTCCTAATGTCATCTCTTAATCCTTGAAAGAATCTTATAGCCTGTTTCTCCTGGTCTTCCACCATATAAGGAGCATAGCGAGATAGTTCTGCAAACTTTGCGTCATACTCAGCCACAGTGCGAGTGCCTTGCCTTAAGCGAAGGAATTTATCTTCCTTCTGTCCGTGAAGGTTAGCAAGGAAGTATTTCTCCAAGAATGCTGCTTCAAATATTTCCCAAGTAATATCCCTTTCAGGCACCTCAAAAACTCTCTTCTGCAACTCCCACTAGTGGTGGGCCTCACCTACCAGCTTGTGGGTGGCAAATAGAACCTTATCTCCGACAGGACACTTAATCATCGCGAACACCTTCTTTAGTCGTTGGATCCAGGTGTCTGCCTTTAACCGGTCGGGTTCTCCGAAGAATTCAAGAACACGCTCATTGGTAAAGCGATCGTAGACCGACCTCTCCTGATGAATAGGAATCGGGGCGGTCACCAGAGTTGGTGGAGCCAAGGCTTCTATGACATCAGCCATCCTGTCTAGCAAGTTCAAATACCTTGTCTCCAGGTCCGGAGGGTTGTTAGTCTTGATGGCTCGTTTTCCTCTATTAGGTATGTCTTCAGCAACCGACTTTGCTTCTGAAAAGATCGTTTTGGTCAGATTGCTAGCCAAAGGCGGCTAACATATAGTACTTCATCCTAAGCATAAGTAATGCTAACACCTTTTTATCCTTAACTAATCCTATCTTAAGTTTCCGCATTGATTTAGATCAAACCTAAAGCATCTCAATTCTCTCTGATACTAACTGTGACGGACTGGCCATATTCCACCGTATAGGGCCATCGTCAAGCCTATCCTTTACATCATATATAGAATGATCACCAACTAGGTGGACATGAAAATTTTTCTTTTCTTTTATATATACCATTCATTTCGTACACAGGATCGCTTAAGACTGAACTCCTTGAGTTGGCCATCACAGTGCTAAGTCTCACACCTGGCCAACCAACACTCAGGTTGGTCGACTACAAAAACTTTGACGTGACATGAGATGCTACTAGAAATATCGACTTCATTCATCCATATTATAATTACAGAAACATGCTAACATCCATAAATTCTTTTACAGCGAAGCTGTTTTATAAATCTTTCTCAAAACATCAAAAGAAATATATCAATTCTTTCACTGATCAGCTCCGGCCAGCTATGCCATCTAGTTACTTCATATGACTCTACTCAATTTCGTCCTCCATAAGCTTTTCATCATTTGAAAAATAATAAGAGTGAGCTACAAAGCTCAGCAAGGTACCCTCATGTAGAAAATATTAACATACATGTAATCAGATCAAAGTAACGGTTTATAACATAACTTAGCATATAAAAATCACCATATCATAATAATTCTTCTTAAGTTCAGAAATCCTTGTTCTTATTCTTATCATCTTGTCTTCAGAAAATTCATAAAAGTCGAACAAAATACTTATCATCTTTAGGGACCGGACGGGAGCGGACAACATCGAAGAAGGGTTGTGTGCTACCCCACAACCTAAAACTGTATCCTCTCATTATGCTCCCCGAGGCGAGAGGTAATGCCTTTTACCCGGCATACGGGGCCGTAGTCCGAAAGCCTTATGCCACCAAAAATTCTCCCCGTGGCCCAGGGGCAGTCCTCGAGTATCCTTCATCCATCTTTAACAGCAAGTTTAATGGAAACTCGATTCTTAGTTCATATCTTTTAATGTTTTTTTTTTGGTAAGTAAGTGTGTATTTTGGATTAACGGGAGAAAAAATTTACAAAAAAACTATGTTATAACTCCAAGTTTTTTGACTTGGAGTTAGAACATAAAACGCTAGGGCATACCCCGAGCGACTGGTACATCAGAGAATACATCAGAACACCTCTAAGAGGAGCGCTCTAACAGAAAATAGAAAATGAACAAAATCATTTAACATAAGCATATTCAACAACAATGCTGCCCAAAACCAAAATGCACCCCAGGTACAGGCAGCTGCATCTCTCCCACCGTTGGCTACTGTAATACACTAGCAGCAGAAAATTCCATCGATCTTCAAAAACCACCCAGCATTGGGAACGTCCATCAGCAATGGAACAACAGCCAGTAATCCACCAAATTAGATGCAGAGAGGCATCACCGTCCAGCAGACAAATACAGTGGCCACACCCCAACAGCATCCAATGCAACATCCGCATTTCACCCATCATCAAAGCTGGGCCAGCAGATCACCAGCCACAGCCTCACAAAATTGGCAGCAAGATGACACGGCAAGAATCTTGCAAATGCATCTAAGCGGAGCACATCCACCAACCTCGGAAGACACCGCCATTCAAGGGTCCTCTAGAGCCAAACATCCACATTCCTCCGGAAGCACCGCCACCAGCGCCGAGGCTTCAAATACATCATTGCCACCGGCTTCGAGATCACCAAAGATACCAGCCTTTAACAAGCACAGAAAGAATCGTTAGCTTCGCAGCCAACCGATGTCGAAAGGAAAATTCAACAGCAAGACTGAACAGAGCCGGTGAACTCCAAAGAAAAACCGAAAAAATGAGTATTAGCTTGAGGTAGGCACACACCAACCACAAACCGCCAAAGAAGAAACCACCACCGGCCAACACAATACAACCACAGCCACCCTCAAAGAAACCGGAAATAGAATCCAAATCACCTCGAGTAGGCAAGGTCAGCATACAGGCAGGAACAAACCGAAACAGAGTCCAAACCCTGTTCCACCTAATGCCTAACGACAAAGAGGACTCCCCTGCAACAAGGGGAGCAAAAGACCGAAAGGTCCAGGACCAATTCAACCAAAAACCAAATCCAGTGCATAGGCGGCCCCCTCCCCAACCCACACACCGGCAGAGGCTCATAGGAACACGGCACCAGACCGATTATTCAGACAATGCTCCAGCAAAAACCCAGAGTCAACCACGCAAGCTCCACAAAATGGCAGACAAACAGCAGACTCAGCCCTGCATCAGGGGATCACAGGCACCAAACGGACCTCAACCAGCTCTTCACACCAAAGCCAGAAAGTCCCCAACCAGAATTGCACAGGCACCCCCAACCCGTTCAACTGGAGGGGACACATTGGTTGAGAAAATAGAAAAGCTGACAGCACCAGCCCGTTCACCGGCCAGATCCAAAGAACAGGCAAGAGCAACAACCATCGAAATGCAGTCTAGTGAGAACCCAACAATCTCTGCAACCCAAAAGGTTGCCATTAAGCAGAGCTTCAATAATGGCAGCAACCTGAGGCCCCACCGCAGCAGAAGGATCGCTAGCAACCCGGAGTTCCACGGCCAGCTCTTCAGACCTTCGGCCAAATATCTCCAAACTAGCATGACATGGAATCCCCCAATCCGTCCACTAGAAGGGAGACACACAGGCAGAGGCGCAACAGAGCCAGAAATACAGACCTTTGGAAGCGGCAGATCCAACACACGGCGAGGGAGCCGACAAAAGCTCCAGATATCAGATCCCATAGCCGAACCAGAAGGACAGAGCTGACTAACACCAGCTCACAGTCAAATCCGAAGCAAGGTCCAATCGTCCACAAAGGCGTATGAACCGAAAGGAGCCAAAAGCGAGGCCGGAGCCTACAACCCCATCAGAATGGGAGAACCGATTCGAGAGCTCAATCCTAGGCTTGCACTGAGGAGAAGAGGAATCGATCTTGTGAGAGATATAAGACCTCAAAGGCCTACATCAAAACAGGAATCAGCAAAAACAATCTCGCAGCAGTGGCCGAAGATTCATAGGACGCCGACATTTCAGATCTGAGGTCCAGAAACGTAGGAAGCTAGAATCGGGAAAAGGTAGGCGACCAGGCTGAGCAACCAGGAGGCCGGCCGAGGCCAGCTCCGGCGCCGCTCGGCCAGAGGAGGGTCACCGAAGAAAACGCTTCAAATTTCAAAAATGAAGAGAGAAGCGAGAGCTGTTGAGAGCCCAGGGCACACAACCATCGGTCTCCTATGATGTTCATATCTTTTAATGGCCATCCATCATAGTTCAAAAGTCGAAAGTCGTAGAGTTCCACTTGCTGTCCGGATTACATACATTTTTTCTTGTTCTTATAGCCTTTGTTCTTAACTTCAAACAGCTGAAGTCTGTAAAGCATTTCCTTTAACATATTAAAATCGAAGGTCTTTTATCAAAATAACAGAGGTCTTACTTATCAAAGCCGGAGGTCTTTTCTCAAAAGCCAGTTTTAAAATACACTCTAGGGCCGGTTTCAATCATAATATAAGGCCGGTGGTGTTTTAACAATAGTCGAAGGTTATTTTAACAAAAGCCAAAGGTCATATATCAAAAGCCGGAGGTCTTTTCTCAAAGGTCGAAGGTCCTTTATCCTTAAACATGCAATTATCAAAGTTCAAGCAGATCGGCAAATAACCATACTTCGTGGATAAAAAAATTAGACATCATGAATAACAGGGCTTCCTTTAAACTTGCGGTTAACCGAGATTCTTCTGCAAATCAAACGATCAAAACAAACATTGTATATACCGTAACATAAGTTCATAAAAAATGAGACATACTTGCGTTGCAATCATAAACTTAAAAAGGGGGTGAGTACACTTGCATTAATTCATGAACTTAAAACAGGGTATACTTGCATTGAACATATGATCAACAAAAAGGTGAGTACTCTTGCCTGAATTCCTTTACTTCGCCCTGAAATTCTGGTCTTCATTTACTAGAAAACTCTGTCAAGAGCCTCTTCCTAACCTCTTTTCTTACGCTCTCTAGTTCTTATTTATAGGCCCTTGGGTCTAACGGTAGTAGGTAGGGTAGGTCAACCACTCGGGAGTGGTTGGGAGTAGGTTACCTACTCTGACATGGTTATTGTGACTCTACTTTTCATAAGAGTTTCCTTATTATTTCCGGTCAACTAGTCTTGACCGGATTTAGGTTTCTCTTTCACGTTTCTGGTCAACTAGCCTTAACCGGATTTAGTTGCCCCTTCTTACACATTTCGGTCAACTGGCGTTGACCAAATTTTACTTACGTTTAGCATTTCCGATTTACTTTCCTCCTTCCCTTCCTCCTGGTCAATGCTAGTTGACCGGATAAGCCTTTCTTTACATTTTCCGATCAACAGACGTTGACCAGATTACGTCTTTCTTCACGCTTTTCGGTCAACACTTGTTGACTGGATTACTATTCTTATCACATTTTTCGGTTAACTGGCGTTGATCGGATAGCCCTCAATTTCCCTTGACTCGATCTCGAGGACTTTCTACGTTTTAGGATCTTGGCCATTACAGATTGGAGATAGGGTTAGTTAGAAGGATGGAAGCTTGTCGGTTTGAAGGCCATGAAGATTTTGAAAGCCTTGTGGACTTGTGGTTGTATATAGCTAGTAATTTAAATGAATGTCGTATATTACGATGATATAGAATGCTTTTATATTTTGATGAATATAATGTTTTTGCTTCCGCTGGTTAGTATATGGTTATAGTTGCTTCCGCATTATTTTTGACATTTGGATTTGTTTTGGACCTAGATGGCATCTCTCTTAGATCTAATATAGTAGTTTAGGTGTACTGTGTTGGAACCATAAATGACATAGCATTTGTTGATTCTATGGATAGGTTGTGAATGTGTTGTTGGATAAAACGATGAGGAATATTTATGTATATGTTGTAATTCAGGTTATTTGTATGGTTTTAGCCCATTTTTAAGGGGAACTCTACACGATTTTCTACTGAATTAAATATTTTAAATTTGGAGCATTAATTTTGTATGTTTATTGATAGAGATCTTTAGAGGATAAGGACTCGTTCCGTCACCGTTGGTATCAAAGAAAAGAGATGCCTTAGGATTCATTTGAATCGTATGCGGAAGCTTAGGAATCGAATAAGATTGATCAAATAAGTAGACAATGGTATAGAATGACTAAGTTAGATTAGTAGGCTCTAGATATCCTATTTGGTATCACTTAGGCTAGAACCGAGTTGGGATTTAGTTTCTATGTTGATTGACATTGATTCTCGGTCTAGGCAAATCGATTTTGGTCTAAAATTCAGGATTGATCGGTTCTGAGTTAAGGTTCTTAGGTTAGTAAGTTATTAGAAAGGTGTGCTTTGGTCAACTTAGCAAGTATGATGGATAAAATGGAATTGATGACTCGAGGTCCGTATAACTTGAACTAGATTTCTAGTATAGTGAAATTAAGATTTCCACTGTATGATCGATTTAGTAGTGACTGAGTACTTAAATTTTGGGCCATACAAGTCCCATGGAATTGAAATAGGTGATGATAGTTCTTATTGGATGGAATGTTTAGTTGGTAACCCGTAGGTTTAATTCTGAAATGCATTGATTGATTTTAACCCATCCCTCTAATCCGATTATTTGAGGTCAACTAACCTCGTGATGTTTTGGCTATAGGATGTTAGCATGGCTAGTAGAAGAAGAAGAATTACTCGTTGAGGTTCTAGTACTTTCCAAGATCGTGAGGCCGAATATCTGAATTTGTTAGGGAGGATGACTAACATTCTAGAGTCGATGGAGCAACGTCACATGGCTTCGGTTCCTACACCAGAGCTAGCACTAATAAATCCTGTTCCAACAGCATATGTGAGGTTTACGGTGGAGGAGCCTGAATTTTTAGGAGAACCAGATCCGGTGAAGGCAGAAACTTGGATTCAGAAACTAAAGCAAATATTTACGGTCATTCAATATTCTGATCTGGAAAATATTACATTTGCGGCCTATAAATTAGAAGGAGAAGCTAATAGTTGGTGGTCGATGAAGAAAAGGGTGTTAGGGATGTCCGATGAGAAAATTTCTTTAGAAGTGTTTGAGGAAGCATTCCTGAAAAAATAATTCCCTTCTAGCCTCCAAGTTTAGAATGAAGAGGCGTTTATGCGGCTTTGGCAAGGAAATCTCACCGTGGCAGAGTATGAAGCAAAGTTTGTTGAATTGTCACGGTACACACCATATATTATGAAAGATGAGTGTAATGGAATGGGTCACGATCCTTTATAACTTTCCGTTTATTATCATACTTAAACAAATTAAAACTAATATGCTATTATTTTAGTACTTTAGAATTCTACAGAAATTTTGGTAGAGTCTCCCCTAAATATGGACAAAAATAATATATACAACCTGAATAACACAACCTGTATAGGACATTCAAATAGATAGACTTCAAAATTTAATCACATTCTTTAATCCACAACATACACACAACTCATACACAGGATCAATCTTGTGCCTTATCACCCAAGGCTCCAATGTAGTACTCGCAACTACCATATTGAATCTAATGAGAGATGCCGTCTAGGGATCTGTTCAAAACCCAACAATATGCCCACAAAAGCATAACTATATTCACAATTATCCTGCGGAAGCATAATAGAAATCCTTAATAATTTACATCATACTATACTTTACTCTACAACGTTAATTCAAGTACTAGATGTTTACATTCACATAACATCGATACAACTAAAACTTCCAAGTCTTCGAGATCTAGCTACCTTCTTAGCTATCCTTTATCTCTATTCTTCTCAACAGGCCTTGACTCATTGGTACCTATCTGGAAGGGGACAAAAATAGCAAGAGCGAGCTATAAGCTCAGCAAGGTACCGTGTGAGGTTCCGAATTTAGGAACTTGATAATAATGAGGTGATTAGTATGATAACGATCAATACTAATCCTATGGATCGAATAAGCTTAAGTATCGAAAGAAAAATCAAGAAAAGTCCGGATTTGTGCTGCTGAAGCACTGCTAGCAAGCTTGCACCTGCTGGGCGCTCGAGCCATGGCTCAAGCGCATTTTCTAGAATCTCCCACGCTCGCTGGCCGCTCGAGCAGAACTCGAGCAGAAAAACCAGAACCACCGCCGCCTGGTAGCTGATCGAGCCGCGCTCGAGCGGGAAAACCAGTACTGCGGCCACATGCTGCCCTCTCGAGCTGTGCTCGAGCGGTGGCCCGGTATAAATACGCGTTCAGCCTTCTCCCCTGTCATTTGTCGCACGGTTTAGGGTTTTTAGAGAGAGGGAGAGGGGCGACTCTAGAGAGAGAAGAAGGGAGATCGAGGCCGGGAGTCCAAATCGGTCCTAAAGCCAGGTATAAACGTGAAAGTACGTGTCGAGGCAAGTGTTCTCATACTCACTATTCACTCTCTTTCAATTTTTATTTGTTTTTCATCGGGTATTATTGTCTCGATACCCACCCAAAGCATGAAAAATATATTACCCATGTTTAGTGATCAATAAATATGTAGTTTATTGTCCGTATCGTCACCGATTCATCCGGATGGGATTCATGAAACCCTAACCCCACACCCAAAACGGGATTTTCCTTTTCCCCTCCATATTTGCTAAATTGATCCTAAAAGATAAATCACCACTTCCCAAACATGCATATATATCGGCCGGACGATCGATTTCAAGTTATTCGACCCGTTCACGACGTCCGAGACCTCTAAATGCCTCCTGACACTGTTCACCCGAGGTGAACTAATGAATTTGCATGCTTTTACCTTTGTATTATCTTAAATTGATCTCAAGATATGAATCACCACGTCCTAAATATGTATACATATCGACCGGGCATCCGATTTCACAAGAATCGACCCGTTCGCGGAGTCCGGATGCATTAAACGATCCCTGTTACTGTTCATACAAAATAAATGGACAAGTTGTATAGTTTACCCTTGTTCCATTGTTATGAAAGCTATGACTAATGTGCATTTGAAATTGTAAGATTCAGAAACAGGCTCCGGAGGACCCCAATGTGATATTGGTTCATCGATGGTAAGGAATCCCGATCCCTCTCATGAATTTTGATAATCGTGCATATAAATTGAATTGTGAAAAATGCCAAGTCCAAAGAAAGGTAAGAACCGAACAAGTAAACGGAGGGAAGTCCACAATGTGATATGTGAATGATGGAACCTCCCAAATAGCGGGAGTTATGGCAAATGGAATACGGTGGACTTTCCCTCAAATGGAAATGGAAAGAGAAATGGAATCATGAAACTAGGACCATGGACTTATGATTGGGTAGTATTCTCTAGTTTGACACGTCCATCTCGGTAGAAACCCGAAGAATACTTTTGCGGCGTATTCTGGTCGCTTGTGTGAACGGGTGATTTTCGTGTCACGCCTTAGGATACTATTGTGGAAGAACGTGGAACTGCCCTGGTACCCCAGGAAAATGGGGCGATTATCGTGCCCGTCTACAGCCATGATATGTAGATGACCCCCCGGCTGGGTCTAAGAATAAACCCTCACAGCCTTAGATCATGTGGAGTATCATGATCCTTTCCTCGTTCTCTCGCATCGTTGCTAGTACGACCTACTAGCCCTGGTCCTCAAACACTAAAGTAAATTGATAAATGCACTAAAGCATGTTCAAATGACAATTAAATGTTCCAAGATATGATAAATGGAAAATTAATACTTCTAAATGTTCCTTTCCTCTCAAGTCTCATGGTATTTCAAATGCTTGTTGCCCCTTTTCATTATCATGTTCATGTTTCTTCATAGTTGATAGTGACGTATGATTATACTTGCTGAGCTATAAGCTCACTCTTGTTGTTTATTATTTTTCCTTCCAGATAAGAACACTTAGCCAGCGCCTGATAGTTAGAGCAAGGAGAGAGACCTTCTTGGAGAGATCAGCTGGACGTCAAGTGCTTTGAAGATTCGGTCCTCTTGTTGTAATGAAATGTAGCGGCCACTCATGGATGGATGTGGCCCGTTGTTATTTTTATGGTTTTGTTATGCTTCCGCAGATTATGATGATATAGTATGCTTCCGTGTTTGTATTGATATTTTGAGCTTTGTTTCATTTTAGATGGCATCTCTCTCAATCTAATACGGTAGATAGAAGTACTATATTGGAGCCATGGATGATATGGCAAATGTTGTGATCCTATGTGGTGTGTTGTAGGCTTTATGTTAATTATTTTGGTTAGATGTGTGCTCGTACAGGTTATATTTGAGCAGGTTATATTTTTTGATTTTTGCCCAGTTGCAGAGGAAACTCTGCCCAATTTTCTGTTGGAATTTATAATTCTAATTATGGGCATTAGTTCGTGTTATTATTGAGGAGGGTTATTTAAAGGAAAATAACTCGGTCCGTCACATACCGTTAAAAATAATGTATGCAAATTTCATATATATATATATATATATTTACATAAAAGAAACAATGAAGGGATTAGAAACGAAATATGCTTATGGATGAATGCAAAAGCATGTTACAATGCATGAATAAGGGTATGTGGACATGTCTTGCCTGGTTTACTTTATATTTTCCTTCATGTAGTTCTTATTCTGATCCATAGTTTGAGAACTCATTAAATTCATTTAACAGCTCAGAATTTACTTGTCTTTTAGAATAAACCTTTTGTTATCTTGAGGGATCAGGGCTGGTAGACTCTACCAGCTAAAGGAGCGACAATCGATGATAGATTGTATTCCATACAATCAAAGGTTTTAGTTCTTCATTCTTTCTCAATCATATTTCATCTCATGTTTCCTCCTTATTTACATCCCAAGGACCAGAATGACCTCAAATTCTTATTCTTGTCCTCTATAGTAATGACTCAAGGAAGGCGGATCACATATCACTCTGTGGACGGAGTTATCCTTGATTACCACTGTAACATCTCAAGGCTTGCCAAGAATATCACCCGCTCCACTAAGCAGTAAGGATACGGGGCAAGGGTACCCTGGAATCTCCACCACAATATTTGTGGCAGGCCTAAGAATATTACCTGGTGAACAATCCTTGGTCAGTTTCTTACTGTTTTAATTTAACTTAGGGGATCCTTGATTCTCGGTTCATGGTTCTCGACCTTACTTCTCAATCATCAGTGGTCACCTAAACTAAGTCTTTTAGATCGTCTTGCTTCTTAGCCTTGGATTCTCATTCATCAGTGATCACTTCAACTCATCTCGGTTCTCATTTATCCATGGCCACTTAACTTCTCATAAAACCTTCAAATCATCATTGTCCAATAAGCTTTCATAACTTAAGGTTCACAATAATTTCATATCTTCATTCTTTATTTCTTAACGATCACTTTTCTTCACCTACCTAAATCCTTCGGTAATCTTTTGAGCTCCACATAAATTTTAACAGTATAACGTTTATCAACATTTTAGGTACCGATATCTATTAAGCTTAAATATTTCTCAATACAATATCTTTGTGCCATAACTTATTTTTCATCATAAATTTTCCCAATTTTCGTTCTAGGGTTTGGTGAATAGTGTACGGATACAATCCAGACATGAAACATGAGCTATACAATACAATCGAACCAATAATTTATAATACTCATGCGTAAACATGAAGTTTATTCATAATATCATGAGAGAATTGAAAAACATGTGATATTATATACAAATCTTACATGAGGAGGGTTTTTGAACTATAATACCGAAAAGGAGATAACTAAAAACATTAATAAGGAAAAACAGAGTTTAGGATATACTTGCCTCAACCTGATTTATTATTTTTCTTACTCTGATCAAACCAAAAACAGTGAAGATCCCTTCCCCTTTCTCTTTTCCCCTGGCAAAGGTTCTAGACTTGCACTAGAGCACCTAGCAAGCATGAATCGGGTGCAGGTATGCTAGAATCGGCACCTCCACGGGCGCTTGAGCCAGCAGCAAGCCTGAGCCATTCTATTTTTAGCACCTCTTTAGGCACTTGACCTTGTGGCAAGTCAATGTATTCTAGAATTGGGGCCCCCTTTGGGCTTGAGCTAGTAGCGAGCTCAACCTTGCATCTTCCTATGCTATGACCAAATTTCTAATTTTTCAAAATCTACTTATCCCAAATTTAATTATATTATTTCTATTACCTTGCCTTGTTTTCCCGCCCATGGCACCGGTACTTCGCTCCCTCCCCAGCTCTCCTCCCAAATCTACCCTCCCCCCCTTCTTCCTCATCCTCATGTTGAAACCCTCCCGCCCCACTCTCGCCCTTCTTCACCCTCTCTCCTCAAATCGCTTTCCCTCTGTCCCTTCCCCCCCTCTGATCCCTCCTCCTCTGCTTTCGGCCCGCTGCTGGGTGCTGAGTGTTCCGGGACTAGCGGCCCTGTTCGGGAGTCTTGCCCTTGTGCTGCTACGGCTGTTCCTCCTCAAGTAGATCCAGCCTCCTTTGGCGCCCCTTCTCTCCCTTCCGCCTCTAGGTCTTTTTTGAATCTACCTACGGCGGACGTTCCCTCAGAAACAGATGTTCTACCCTCGCCCTCGTGGGCTGACGTCGTCAACAAAGAGAACAAGTCCTCAGGTACTTCACTTAAGTACTTCCCTCCCCCCTCCCCTTCTGGCTCTGCTATGGAGATCTTTCCCCCTGCTGAAGTCATTCAGCAGGGCGATGAGGATTGGAAAGATTCTCTTGTGGGTTACTTCTATGAAATCCCCCTAAATTTCTACATTGTTAACCACATTGCCGAGAAAATCTGGGCAAAGTATGGGTTATCCCACGTTGCCAAAATAGAAAATGGCTTCTTCCTATTCCATTTCGCCAGTGCCGCTCAAATGCAAAAATGCCTTTATCATGGTCCCTGGACCTTCGCTAGGCGGCCTTTCTTTCTCAAGAAATGGTCCCCAAACCAAATTCTCACAAAAGAAGATCATACAACCTTCCCTATCTGGATTCACCTGAAAGGGGTGCCGGTGCAGTTCTGGACTCCCTTGGGGCTCAGCTGGATTGCCAGCGCCATTGGCAAGCCCCTACAATTAGATCCTGCAACCGCCAAGAGGGATCGCCTTAAGGTCGCCTGTATCTGTGTAGAAATCCCTGCTACTTTTCACTTTCCTAATTGTATCAAAGTCAATCTTGGTACAATAGTTGGCTCTTCCCAGGCTGTCGATGTGGTGGTGGAGTACCCTGGAAGCCTGGTCAAGGGGAATCTATCCCTGCTCCACAGCACCCAAAGACCCTGAGGAAATCCCCTTCTAAACCTAAACCTTCAGTCCACCCTCCTTCTGCTCCAGCAGGCAGGGCTCAAGAAGTCTTAAGTCCAAAGAGAGTGGCTAACTCTGCTGAGGCTGGAGTGAAGATAGCTAGCGCTGTGCAAACCTCAAATGCTTTTGCAGCCCTGCAAAATCTAGTGGACTCCATACCGCCGGAGGAGCCTCAAGGCATTCCTCCACCGGATTCTCATAGCAGCAGCAGAGATCAGAGCTTCCCAGTTTGCGATCCTCCCATACCAGAGGTAGTCAAACTGGTTGAGATCCCCCTGGTCCCTCCTCCACCATCATCTCTTCAGCCACTAGAAGTTCCTGTTTGGTGGCTAAGAGGGTGCCCGTTGAGGAGCCTCACAATCCAATAGAAAAGGATGTTGGCCCTCCCAAGGTGAAACAAACTACAAAGAACGCTAAGGGGGCCAAAAAGAAAATTTCCCCCTTCCCCACACCCAATGGTTAGTGTTGCTTGTAGGAATGTTTGAGGGCTAAATAGGGCCCTTAAAATCCAAGACATCAAGCAATTCATTTTGCCCTCAAAATGTCCCATTGTTAGTCTTGTTGAAATTCGGGTAAAGGAAAATAAGGCTGGCCTTATATCCAAAATGCTGATGCCTTCCTGGAATTGGGAGTGGAATTACTCTGTCAGTCCTTCTGGCCGCATTTGGATTGGTTGGGATGCAAATTTTGTAGATTTGAGTATCTTGACAAAAACTGCTCAAATCATCCATTGCAAAGTAATCAATAAAATAAATAATCACCCTTGCTTCTTATCCTTCATCTATGCTTCAAATTTGGAGATTGACAGGAGACTCCTCTGGAATGAACTGAGATCCAACCACCACCATATCTACAATAAGGCTTCGGCCGCATTAGGGGATTTTAATGCCATTAGAGCTCCTTCTGAAAACTTGGGGGGCTGCTGGAACGCATTCAGTGCCAGAGCTCTTGATAATTGTCTCTATGATTGCAACTTGCATGACCTAAGCTTTACCGGCACTTTTTTCACCTGGAATGATGGTAGAGCTCCTGGATCTCGTATCTTTCGGAAGCTGGATCGTGTAGTGGTAAATGGTCCTTGGCTTTCGGAGTCCCTCGCTGTAGCCTCCTTCCCCCCGGCAAGGCTCTTGGACCATTCTCCTTGCATTCTTTACCCCCATTCCTAGAAGCCTCTACATGCTGGAAATTTTTGATTCAATAATTTCCTTGTGCATCATCCCAATTTCCTCCCCATCGTTCGCCGATGCTGGGATTGCTGTATACAGGGCGTTCCCATGTTTCGGTTAGTCTCTAAGCTGCGTATTCTCAAGGGGAAGATGAAGGAATTAAATCAAAACTCGGGTAATGTTCATGAGGAGGTTTCCCGCGTGCGAACGTCACTCGAGGACTTCTAGAGGATTGGTCCCCCTCCTGGCCCTCAGCTTGGAATTAATGAGGAAGATAGGTTGAAAGCTGATTATCGAAGAGCCTTGAGAATTGAGCTTGAATTCCTTCAGCAAAAGGTAAAGGTTAGATGGATAAAGGATGAAGACCAATGCATAAAATTCTTCTTCCGCTCCATTGATGGAAATTACAACAGGAATAGGATCCTCTCCCTTATCAAAGAAGATGGTTCTCCAACCTGCAGCTTGGAGGAAGTGCAACAACTTTTTGTAAATCACTTCTCTCATCTTTTGGGTACTGGCAGACCGGGAGGGTCCTTCTCTAATGAGAATCTCTGACCTTTTATCCTCAAAATAGTACCAGATTCCCTCCGCCAGACCTTTGTCGCCCCGTCTCTGCTGATGAAATCCACCGGGCGCTGTTCACAATTGAAGACAATAAAGCCCCTGGCCCGGATGGTTTCTCTACAAAGTTTTTTAAAGCTGCTTGGAATGAAATTGGTGACTCTATTATAGAAGCAGTTCAAGATTTTTTCCATCATGGAAAAATCTTGAAGCAGATTAATGCGACCTTGATCTGCTTAGTCCCGAAGATCAAATCACCTGCAAAGGTCTCTGACTTCCGGCCCATTGCGTGCTGCAATGTCATCTACAAGATCATATCTAAGATCCTTGCTGGCCACCTTCAATATTCGCTCCCCTACCTTATTGGAAATTGTCAAACTGCTTTTGTTGCTAGTTGGAATATTAGAGATAATATCCTACTTTCTCAGTACTTACTCCATAAGTACCACCTCAATAAAGGGGCTCCTCGTTGCGCACTTAAAGTTAACCTGATGAAGGCTTTTGACTCTATCCATTGGAACTTCGTTCTGGCCGTCCTTGAGATGATGAATTTTTCCCCCACAATGGTCAGTTGGATAAAGCAGTGCATCACCACCACCTCGTTCTCCATCAATTGGAATGGTACTTCGGTGGGATTCTTTCGAGGTGCCAAAGGACTTCGGCTGGGGGACCCGCTCTCTCGCTATCTCTTTGTGCTAGGGTTGGATAGAATAGCTAGGACTAACCCGGATTTCCAGTTCCACTGGAAATGCAAAAATTCTCGTATTGTGATGCTTGGTTTTGCTGATGACTTGCTCCTGTTCTCCAAAGCTGACCGAAAATCCATTCGGGCTATTAAAGACAGTCTTAATATTTTCAGTAGCCTTTCCGGCCTCAACCCCAATTTGGATAAGAGTGAGATCTATACCTGTTCTGCCAGTGAGGACACCATCTAGGGAATTATTGACATTCTCGGTTTCAAACGGGAAAATCTTCCTGTCAGATATCTTGGAGTTCCCCTTCTCACCTCGAAGCTTTCCATCTTGGACTGCAAGCCTCTCCTTGATCGAATTCAACAGAGAACCTCATCTTGGAAGAATCGCTGGCTCTCCTTTGCTGGGAGACTCCAACTTATCTCCTCCATCCTCTCAAATATCCACAACTACTAGGCCTCCATGTTCATCCTCCCCAAAACCATTTTGAATTGCATTGATAAGACTCTTTGCACCTTTCTATGGAACGGCTCCTTTGAAGGTAGATACTCCGCAAAAGTTGCCTGGAAGGATGTTTGCACCCCGAAAAGGGAGGGGGGATTAGGCCTTAAAAACCTGAATGCATCCAATAAAGCTCTTTTGAGCCATCATTTATGGAGAATCATCTCAAAGGATCCTGATTCCATTTGGGATTCCTGGACTCATACCCACCGGATAAAAGATCGTTGCATCTGGACCATAAAAGTTCCTAATTTAGCCCCTTGGTGCTGGAAAAAGCTGATGAAGCTCCGGATTGCTCTCCGCCCCATGATCCGGTATGTTATTAGAAATGGAGTGGATACTTTCCTCTAGCTGGACCATTGGCATCCAATGGGTCCACTCTGTGATCGTTTTGATTCGAGGATTAGGTGTATCACTGGCCTACCCCTTGATGCAAAGGTAAAAGATATCATCAATGATGGTAACTGGGATGGCCAAACCCATTTGACATGGAGGTTACGAGTATTGTGGACGGTATGCCCCCTACACCCCAGACCAGTCTCGCAGCGATGGGGTTCTTTGGACTGCTGATCACTCTGGGATTTTCACTGCTAAATTCGCATATGGGATCTTTCATGGGGCTAACAAAGCGGTGGTATGGTCTGATCTTGTCTGGGGACCCATGCACATTCCGGCCCATGCTTTCATTCTCTGGTTAGCTATTCGAAATAGGCTCAGCACTCTGGATCGGATTAGCAGATTCCTTCAATGCTCAGCAAACTGTGTTCTCTACTCTAATGGGGAAGAAAGTCTTAACCACCTGTTCTTTGACTGCCCTTTCTCCTCGACCGTCTGGCACCTCATGCGCCAGAAGGCTGGTCTAAATTGGCCTTACCCAGATTGGCATTCCAATATCTTATGGGTTGCCAACAGATGGAAAGGCAAAAACCTCAAAGCTTGCTCCTACAGGCTCTCCCTTGCGGCCTCAGTTTATTTCATCTAGAGAGAGAGAAATCAACGAGCCTTTAAGGTTTCTGCCTGTAGCAAATCCCAGCTGGCTTACCAGATAACAAATGCAGTGAGGGGCAAACTGGAGTCAGCCCATCTTTCTGATGCCCGTAAAGACAGATCGGTTTTGAGTAGATTAAACATCCCCCTTGTGACCTTGAGATCGGGTGCAGTCATCTGATCTTTTTGGGCTTGCTGTTGTGGTTCATTACCCTAGCCTTTGAGGAACTCCGGTATTCCGGAGTTCCATTGCTAGTGGTGTGTTTTTTTTCACTTCTTGGCGGAGTATATTGTATCTGGAGCTGAAATTTGCATAAAAAAAAAACTCTTTTTTGTCCTCCCTATTGGGATCCTCGGAATTCCAAGTTCTTTTTGCTGGTGTTGTTTCGCTTCTTTGTGGAATGCCTCGTTCCGAAGTTGTTGGACTCTGGAATCTGAAGTTCTTTTGCTGGTGCTTTTTTTTTTTCACTCCTTGACAGAGTGAATTGATTCCGGAGCTGGCATTTTGTCTTTGCTTTTGGGAACTCCGGATTCCGGAGTTCTTTTGCCGGTGCTATTTTTTTCCGCTTCATGGAGGAGGGTTTTGTATTCGGAGTTTTGTTGACTCCGGAGCTATTGAGGACTCCGAAATCCGGAGTGCTCTTTTTTTCTCATTTTAGAGTGCTCTCTACTCAAAAGATCTAAGAAAAAAAAGAAAAACATTTTGACTTCTTTGAGAACTCCGGACTCCGGAGTTCTTTTTGCCAGTGCTGTTTTCCGCTACATGGCGGAGTGTTTTGTATCCGGAGCTGTTGGATTGACTCCGGAACTGTTGAGGACTCCGGAATCCGGAGTACTCTCTTTTTTCACATTTTAGAGTGCATTCTGCTCCAAAAAAAAAACATTTTGCTTTTGCTTTTGGGAGCTCCGGTTTCCGGAGTTCCTTTTGCCGGTGCTGTTTTCCGCTACATGGCGGAGTGTTTTGTATTCGGAACTGTGGGATTGACTCCGGATCTGCTGAGGACTCCGGAATCGGGAGTGTTTTTTTTTTCCCATCTTAGAGTGCTTTCTCCTCAAAAAAAAAAAGGCTGGATCGTTCTTCCCATTTTGAACGGAGCATCTCTATTAAAGCTTATGGTGTAGATTTGTGCCGGAGTTTTTTAGACTCCTTGGACGAAGTGGATAGCTGGGGTGAGGTGGCTGGAGTGTTTACCTCATTATGATCGGAGCGACTTTATTAGTGATTCCGGAGTGAATTTGTACTTTTTCTGGAGTGCTTTTTTGTCGCCTTGGACGGAGTGTTTGTCTCACCTTGGACGGAGTGAAATTTGCTCTCTTTGGATGGAGTGACTTTGCTTGCACTTCTGGAGTGCATTTTTCCGGAGTTTTCTTCCGGAGTGCTATTTTTCGCCCTTGGACGGAGTGAGGTGGCTGGATTGATTACCTCATTTTGGACGGAGCGACTTTGTTAGTGCTTCTGGAGTGAATGTTTTCCGGAGTGCTTTCTATGTCTCCTTGGACGGAGTGTTTTTGTCTCACTTTGGACGGAGTGAATTTGCTATCTCTGGATGGAGTGATTTTGCTCGTGCTTCCGGAGTGCTTTATTGGCTTCTGGACGGAGTGGTTTGTCTGCTAGGTCCAGTTGGGTTTTTTTTACATTTAATGTAATCGAATATTTCTGTAATTTTATTAATATCTTTTTCTATGTTTCTTTTTCCAAGTCGGCAAAACACATGGTAAAAAATATAGTTCCCTGTACACCTTACTTCAATTTAATACAATTAATTACTTACCAAAAAAAAAATATTTCTATTAACTTGATTACTAGAATTTATAACGTTTTTCGGGACGTGTATTTTACAATGAGTCAAGGAAAGCCACGAAATTTCCACAATGATTGAGGGATGAGATCAGGAACCAGCTGGTGACACAAAAACTTCAAACTTATGCTGAGGTTTTAGATAGGGCTCAGATATTTGAAAAAAAGCTTGAGACTCATAAACCTTTTGCTAAGAGAGCAGTATGGCAAATGAGTTTTAGTACGGGATCAGGTTTAGGAACTTTAGGATCTTCTAAGAAGATGAAAGTGTCTGATAAAGGGAAAGGTAGCATCAAAATTTGATCAGTGTCAGGTTCCCAAGCGTTAGTAGCAAGCTATATTCACTATGGAAAGAGGCATTCAGCAAAAATTTATTTTTGAATGATGGGGCATGTTTTAAATGTGCTCAATAGGACCATCGGATCAAGGATTGTCAACTACCCAAGAGGCTGGAAGTAAAGAAGCTCGCTGTTTTAGCTGAAACATTTGTGGTGATGGTTTAGGACACTGAGGCACCCCCAAGAGTGGTTAAAGGTATTTTTCTTATTTGTGGAGTTTTAGCTTTTGTTTTAATTGATTCAGGACCTACGTATTCTTTTATTTTCCCCATGGTTTACCTATTATACCTCATCCACTCTAAGGATTTTAGATTGTTCTCTGGCATGCATTTATGTATTCTTTTGTGGACTCTATGAATTGTGAAATGCAGTCAACCGTGTGCTCCTTGGAGAAAGGAATGTGAACTTAATTAAGGACAAATGTAATGTGGGGCATGTGAAGGTCGCTTTTGAGGAACTTGAGGGTAAATTATTGACCGTATTGTTTGAATTGACCTCTGATGGGTCTAGTGAGTTATCATAGAATATAATGTTTTTGAGAAAGGTTAGGATTGTGTTATCCTTGCATCGTATTGAGTAGCTACCCTCGAAACAAATGGGGGGGAAGCTTGTGGTTTGAAATTACTTCGCCCATAATTGGGGTTAGTTAACGAGGTCCTTACCTTGAGAATTTATAAGTGTTTCATATGGGGGATCATTATTGTCCAATAATTCTAAAGGTTTGAGGAATTGTATCGTAAAGAAGAAATGAGTATGCGATAGTGGAGGCGATATTTTGAGGACAGTAAAGGTGGATCTTAGCAGCTTTTGAGGAAAGTGAATATCGTGATCAATAATTAATATCAGAAGTCTTTGAATTTAATGTGCCTTTGGTGCTCCATATGGGCTGCTTACCTTGATTTTGGGAGGAGGAAATTATATTCAAAGCATTAAGGATATGAAATCATCAAATGAGGAGTCCTTATGGTTTCGTTTCAGGACAATTAGGACAACCCACCCATCGCGATTATGAATAATGCGTTCGGATGGAATCAGTTGGCTTATCGATATGCCAACGAGATCCTGAGGTTTCTAAGTGTTGGAGTTTGAGGTTTTGGATGATCACTTAAGGATGTATGAATTTTTGAGTGATTGTTACAATGGTAATTCTTAACCTGGCTGTAATCTGAGGATTCGTAGAAATTGTTTTCATGGTATGGCTATCTTGGGGTCTATTCTATTTATGGCTGCCATATAACCAAGATGTATATTATGGTTATGTGTTTTAGGAAAATTTTGGGATGTCGACATACCAACGAATTAATAAGGATATAAAGTATTTCGATTTTGAGGTTTGATTATGATTTATGGTTTATGCCGAATTCTTAGTCAAACTGATCGAAAATTAATTAGAGTTGCACTGCAAAAGTGTGGTGAACCCATGTATATTCTTAAGGCTCAATTTGAGGCCCGGAAGGAATGATTACTTTCGAGGCTCAAAATAGACTGAAACAAGAATCTCCTGCCCGTTTGAGGTTCTGGGCAAAGTCAGGAAGTATTTGATGAATTGGATTTGCCTTTGGACTTGGTGAGTTTAGATTTTGATAGGACATATCGGGTAATGAGGATCCGAACAATTTAAATGTTTAAGGTTCTTTGGGAGAAATCATTTCATTGAGGAAATGATTTCGGAACGCTAGGAAGATTTCCTCCAATTAGAAAATTTTAAGGTTCGTTAAATTTTAAGAACAAAATTTCTATAAGTGGGGAAAAGTGTGTGGTCCCAGTCCAGAAATATGGTAATTAGGAGGCAATTGAATTATTAATGATCAAGAATTAGGTTTAGAAAATATAAAAAATTCAGATCAAAAGCAAAATAGGGTGAATGGGCTCGATGCTTAACTGGCGCCGGAGACGCAAGCCAGGCGCATTTAGTAGAAAGGATCTGCCCGAGCACCACCCGAGGCACCACCCGGGCGCATTTGGTAGAATCGCTCGCCCGACGAGCACCCGATGGGCGCTCGAGCGGCAGCCTTCAGCTACCGTGGTGCCTAGTTACTGAGCTCCAGTTGGGGTATTTAAGTGCAAGAGTTTTCTCCCGCATTATTTTTCGGCCAATTTTGGTTTTAGAGGGAGATAGAGAGAATGAAGAGCAAGGGAGAGAAGGAGGAAAAGAGGAGAGGGTGATTTAAGCTACGTCTGGTTCGATCAGAATAAGAAAATCAGTAAATCAGACTGAGACAAATGTACCTCGAACTTTGTTTTCTCTTATTATTGTTTTTTAATATCTCCACTTCGGTATTAATGCTCTAAAACTATCTTTCCCTAAGATTTTCTCCGATTAATGTAGGTTTCTCATGATTTATTGGAGAGATTTCATATTTAAGCATAAATGTGATAATGTTTGATTTCGATTTTATCGTTTGGCTTGCATTTTGTGTTCGATTTGTGTCCGGAAGCCTCACCCAAAACCCTAGCTCGAAAATGGAGTATCATGTATTTATAAATCTTGAGTTTTGAGGTAAATTATTCTTTAGTGAAATGTTTAATCTTACTAGATAATTTATATCTGAAATTTTTGTAAAAGTTATGCCGCCTAAAATTTGTTACGAACTTTTGAACATCCTGTCCTTGGGATATAAATAAGGAGGAACTGTTTATTAAGAATTTTTGAATATCTGTCCTCGGGATGTAAATAATGAAGAATCTATGTTTTCAAAATTAGGAGCTCTAACACTATACCAAGGCTTTGGCCTGTATTTTCCTCGGCATGCCATGAGAATGACCATGTCCATGAAGTGATGTGTGGTTTGCCTTCCGTGCGGTGTTAAAATAACAATTAGGCCTAATTGAACATCCTGCCCTCATGATGTAAATAAGGAGGATAAGAACTTTGAATAAGAACTTCAGATCTTTGGATTATTTGAATAAGAACTTCGGATCTTCAAATCATTTCAACAAGAATTTCGGATCTTCGAATCATTTGAATAAGAACTTTGGATGTTCGGATCATTTGAAGAAAAATTTTGGATCTTGGGATCATTTGAATAAAAATTTCGGATCTTTGGATCATTTCAATAAGAGTTTTGGATCTTCAGATCATTTGAATAAGAATTTCAGATCTTCAGATCATATGAATAAGAATTGTGAATCTTCGAATCAATTGAATAAGAATTTCGGATCTTCAGATCATTTGAATAAGAATTTTGGATCTTTGGATTAGAACTTTGAATGAGAATTTTGGATAAGAATTTTGAATGAAGAACCAAGAACTTTGAACATCACTCTTTTATGATTATGCATTGATTTATGCTTTTGCCTCGTCTTCATACATGTTTGACTTTCTAAATTTCTTCTAAATTTTCTTGTCCTTATATTTTACATATTTTATATGATATTTGTATCTTTTTCCTATTTTGGGTACCTTGCTGGACAATTGCTGTGATGGACCGGGTTATTTTTCCTTAAATAACATCCGTCAAGGATAATAATAAACTAGTACTCCTAATTAAAATTATTAATTTCTGTAAAAAATTGGACAGAATTCCGTTTGTAAATCGAGTGTTAGCCGAAATACAAACACTTGTAAATCAACCCTGCACAACAATCTACAACCATCCACAATAAAACTACAAGTCTTAATACTTAACATACTACACAGGATCTAATTGCTACATCAACCGAGGTGGCACCGACAACATAACTCCAGTATAACGCCGATGGGGAAGGATGCCAACTAGAAACCTCAATCATAACCACAATGAGAAGGACTTGCGAAAGCATAAAACCACAATATACATCAGAAACTAATCCATCATTCATTCATGCTAAACATCATTAATCATCAGCATGCATATTTTACACAGTTTACAAAATAAGGCCAAAATTCATGTTCCATACAAAAAAAAAGCTAACTCCCAGTTCCAAGCCCTGCGTGCAATATCAGCTGTCTATTGCACCTCTATGGCCTACTCTGTCTCGTCGGGCATCAATATGTTCACATCTGAAAGACATATAGTAAGGGCGAGCTACAACCCAGCAAATGAAATCATACGTCACTAACTGCAGCAATTCACAGGAAAGATAGTAACTGGGTAGGGGAATCATATAACTTGAATAAAGGGGAGCATGCGAGGAGAGGGAACATCTGGAATCATTTAGTTCGCAAGTTTGTTCTGGTTACGTTCATTCATTTTCATTGCTTTCATCAATCTTTGCGGACTCGGGCTAGTAGGTTGTACTAACCAACGATGCGAGAGGACGAGGAAAGGAATGTGTCTACCACACATTCTAAGGCCGGCTACATTTTCGATCAGCAGCACTCGACCATCGCCAACATTTTAAGTTTGCAGCACTCAACCATCGGCTACATTTTAGGTCTGCAACACCCGACCATCGGCTATATTTTAGGCCTGTAGTACTCGGCCAACTCAATCGCCCCATATCCCCCGAGGACTAGGGTAATCCTCGTTCTGTCACAGTAGTATCCTAAAGCATACCGTGAACGTCACCCGCCCCCAAGAGCGGCCGGAGTATTCCTTAGGTTCCCACCATGATGTACATGGTAAGCTAGAGGGTACTTACCTTATGATCCATGGTTCTGGTTTCATTATTAGTCTTAATCCTTTGAAGGGGAATCCAACATTTGGCATACACTCCAAATTCTTAGCTTCATTGCTGAGGGCTGTCCTGGGTGAAAGGACCTTCATGTCGTTGATTGATACTGCTGCTATTGTGGGTGGAGATGGTATTGTATTGGGTGCAGCTGCTGGAAATGTTGGTGGCTTGATGATACTGGAGAACATCTAAACCCGACATGGTGTAGACATATGTCCCAGTCGAATCCCATGTCTGCTGGCCACATTATCCCTGTTAGTGGGCGTAGTTTGCATGGCTCTAGGCTACTGATCTATGGAGCTCCCATTAGTGTTTTTTCTAGCTGAAAATGTTTCTTTTGACGTGTTTTTGTTGCTGGGCCAGGATACATATGGTCGTTTTAGGTGATGTTCATCTAGGTTTTGTCTCTCAGCTTTCTTACTCTTGGTTCATGATCTGTTCATGGTGATGCTCGGGGTATGCCCTAACTCGTTCTAATTCTAAGTTAGCAAAACACTTGGAATTAGAACATCATTTTTGTAATTTTCATTTATTTTAATTCGTTTTACTTATAAAAAAAAATCATACCAGGAAATCACATTCTCATCACCTGTCTCCATCCAGGAGATCAAATCCATCACATTACACTTTATGGATTCCCTTCCATTTACTCGTTCGATTCCTTTCTTTCAATTGGAGCTTAGATCTTTTAACTAATAAGTTCAACTCGTAAGAAAGTTTGGTTATACTTACTTCTATTGGTCAAACTCCACCTTAGAAGCCTCTAGGACGCATCCCCTTGCTCCCGGTGCACAATTACACATTTTAGAGCTTACAATTTGACACAATATTTAGTCATAAGTTCCATCACAATTGAAGAGAGCTAAAGCATGCATACTTACCTTCCAATTTCTGGTAAACAGTGTTAGGCGACTTTTAAAGGGCTCGGATGCCGCGAACGAGTCAAATTTTGTGGAATCGAACGTCCGGGCAACACATACTTTTGGGATGTTGGGATTCATATTTCAAAGTCATTTCAAAATTTTATGAAGGTAAAAACATGTAATTTTCCCTTTTATTCTCAGGTGAACAGCATCAGCACCCATTTAGAGGGCTCGGATGCCTAGAATGGGTCGAGATGTGCGAGATTGATCACGCGGCCAACATATATACACATTTGGGCCATAGGGATTCACATTTTGGGGTCAATTTAACGAAATAAGGTGCAAAAATAGAAAACCCCTAATTCCCGTAGGTTAGGGTTTGGCGGTGCTCCACCGGTCGGATCGGTGAGTAAATCGGACAATAAATTACACAATCCTTGGTCTCAAGTCACGGGTATCACATTTTCCATGGTTTGGGTGGGTATCAATACGAAAATACCCGATGATAATCGAAAAACATCAAAAGAGGAAAGTCAGTGAGTATGAGAACACTTGCCTCGACGTGTGCTATCACTTTATAAATGCTCCCAGACGGATTCGGACTCTACGCCTCATTCTCATCCTTTCTCTCTCTAAAACCGATGCTCTTCCTCTCTCCTCCTCCCCAAAAGCCTTCTGGAAATGAGGAAAATCAAAGAAATGTGAAGCAGGTCGCATTTTTATACCCGTCAGGGTGCTCAAGCGCCGGGCGAGCGAGCGGCGAGCGCAGCCTTGCTGCCGGCCCACGCTCAAGTGCGCATAGGCACTCAGCGGGGGGGAGCTACTGGGTTTTACTGCTCGAGCGCGCACAGGCACTCAGTGGGTGAGGGTGTTACTGGATTTTACTTCTCGAGCGAGCAGCAGGTGTGGCCTATTGCTTACGCCACCACTTTTGCGCTCAAGCGCATAGCATGCGCGATCTGCTGGCAGCGCTTCAGTAGTTCACAGCCCGATTTTTCTTCTAATTCGCATACTCATTCATTCAATAGGTTTAGTATTTATTATTATCACATCGTTTTCCTTATATTTATTATATTTTTAGACCCGGAACCTCACAACTCTCTCTCACTTATAAAAATTTTGTCCAAAAATTTAACGAATCCAAAACTTGAATAAGCTACATACATCGGAATAGATGGAGATACTTTTCCCAGATTCTGTCCTCTTTTTCTCATGTCGCCTCCTCGTGGGAGTGATTCCTCCATAAAACTTTCACGAGAAGAATCGTCTTGGAGCGCAAAATTTGTTCCTTCCAGTCTAAGATTTCCACCAGTTCCTCTACAGAAGCTAAATCCTCATCGATAGCCAAAGGACCATAATCAATCATATGAGATGGATCATACACATACTTCCTTAAAATGGAAATTTGGAAGACGTTGTGCACCTTGGTCAAACTCGGTGGCAAAGCTAGACGGTACGCCACCTCGCCAACTCGCTCAAGAACCTCAAACGGTCAAATAAAACGCACCTTCAACTTCCCCTTTACGCCAAATCTGGTAATCCCCTTCCATGGTGAGACCTTAAGGAAGACAAAATCTCAAACCTCGAATCTGAGCTCGAGTCTCCTTTGATCAGCATAACTCTTCTGTCGGCTCTGGGCGACTTTCAACTTTTCTACAACCACCGCTATTTTTTCCAACGTCTCCCAAAAAACATCCGAGCCCAACAACCACCAATCCTAAGTCTCCTCCCAATGGATGGGAGATCGACACTTCCTACCATATAGTGCCTCAAAGGAAGCCATCCTGATACTCGCCTGAAAATTGTTGTTATAATCGAACTCGGCCAGTGCTGGAAATCATCCCAATTCCCATGGAACTCTAATACTGAAGCCCAAAGCATATCCTCTAGTATCTGGATCATCCGCTCAGACTGGCCATCCATTTGAGGGTAATACGTCGTACTAAACTTCAAGTTCATCCCTAACTCCCGATGCAAGCTCTCCCAAAATTTAGCGACGAACCATGGGTCGCGATCGGACACAATCGATGTTGGCAAGCCATGCAATCTCACGATCTCATTGATGTACAACTATGCTAGACGATCGCAGAATGGATATAAAATGAGCAGATTTTGTCAATCGGTCAACAATGACCCAAATCACATCATGATTCTTTGGAGTTCTAGGCAATCCTGACACAAAGTCCATCAAGATGTCCTCCTGCTTCCAGCTGGGAATGGGTAGTGGCTGTAATAATCCAGAAGGCTTTCTCCTCTCAGCCTTCAGCTGCTGACAGGCAAGACATCGATTAACGAAAGCCACAATCTCTCTCCGCATGTTTCTCTACCAGAACATCTTCTTCAAATCCTAATACATCTTGTTTATACCGGGGTGAATCGTGTACCAAGTCCTGTGTGCCTCCTTCATTATTTCTTCTTTCAGTTCCTTAACATCTAGTACACATAGCCACTCTCAAAATCTCAATACTCTATCTGCACACATACTAAAATCAACTCAAGAGTCTCTACTAAGGTCCCCCACAATATCCATCAGAAATGGGTCACACACATGCCCTTCCTTGATCCTCTGAAGGATCCCGGGCTGTATCTGTAGAAAGGATAACATCATCCGATTACCCTTAGCGTAGCGCTGGATATGGTAAGACTTCAAGCAGTCTAACAACGCCATCTGCTTGATCTGCATGGTCGCCACCCAACAGGTTCGGTGACTCAAGTCATTCGCGACCACATTTGCTTTCTAGGGTCGATACTGGTTCTCACAATTGTAGTCCTTGAGAAACTCAATCCACCACCGCTGCCTCATATTTAGCTCCTTCTGCGAGAACAAATACTTGAGGCTTTTGTGGTCGGAGTACACCAGGAATTTCTCGCCATAAATATAGTGTCTCCAGATTTTCAAAGCAAAAACCACCGCGGCCAACTCTAAGTCATGGGTCAGATTGTTTTTCTCATGAGTCTTCAACTGTCGAGACCCATAAGCAACTACTCTTCCCCCTTGCATAAGAACACATTCGAGTCCCACTTTAAACTCATCGCAATACACTTCAAACCCACCGGAATTATTAGGAAGAGTCAGAAATCGGGCAGTCGTCAACCGATCCTACAGCTCTTGGAAGCTTTTGTCACACTCCTAGATCTAGGCAAAACTTACTTCCTTCTTTGTCAGATGGGTGAGAGGCAAGGCTATCCGATAAAAATTCTCCACAAATCGACAATAATAGCTAACCATCCTCAAAAAGTTTTGAACTTCTGACAACGTCGTCGGCCGACTCCAATTGACCACCGCTTCAATTTTTTACGGGTCCATCGAGATGCCTCCATGAGAAATTACATGGCCTAAGAACATCACCCTATCAAGCCAAAACTCACACTTCTTCAGCTTCGCAAACAACTGATGTTCCCGAAGAGTCTACAGCACAATTCTCAGGTGCCCTTCATGCTCGATGCGATCCTTGGAGTAAATTAGAATATCATCAATGAAAATCACAACAAACTTATCCAAGAATGGCTGGAAGACCCGGTTCATCATGTCCATAAACATGGCTGGAGCATTAGTCAACCCGAACGGCATCACCAAAAATCATAGTGACCATACCTCGTTCGAAAAGCCATCTTTGCAATATCCTCCTGCTTAATACGAAGCTGATGATATCCCAACTGAAGGTCAATCTTGGAATACACTAAGGATCCCTACAATTGGTCAAAGAGGTCATCGATTCGCGGCAGAGGATACGTGTTCTTAATTGTAATTTTATTCAACTCGCGGTAGTCTATACATAACCTCAAGGCCCCATCCTTCTTTTTGACGAATAGGACCGGAGCGCCCCACGGCGACACACTGGGTCTAATGAAACTCGTATCAAGCAAGTCCTGCAACTGCTATTTCAACTCCTTTAACTCAACAGGAGCCATGCGGTAGGGGGCTTTCGACATGGGTGCCAATCCCAGCATAAGATCAATCCCAAATTCAATTTCACGATATGGTGGCAGGGTAGACAACTTTTCAAGAAACACGTCCCCGAATTCACACACCACTGGAATGTTCTTTACGGACAAATCCGGACCTTCGGCCACACTAACATAAGCCAAAAATGCTTCGCACCCGCTATTCAGAAAATGGTGAGCCTGCAGAGCAGAAATAAAACTAGACGACTCCACTCTCCGAACTCCTTGAATATAGAAAGGTTCGCAATTCGGAATAGCAAAGTCCACCCTTTTGTGGAAACAATCATTAGTAGCGTGATACTTAGATAACCAATTCATACCCAAGATAACATCAAAATCATGCATATCTAGAAGAATCAAATCAACTGCAAGAAGAAGTCCCTTCACCTCCACAATACACCCTGGAAAGGAAACATCGGTCACAATAGAGGAACCCGTGGGTGTGGACACAACCAAAGAAAAATCAAGGGCCACGGGGAAGGGTGTAATACAACAAGCCAGTAGAGGAAAAATAAAGGAGTGTGTTGACCTAGAGTCAAAAAGTACTGAGCGAGAAATACCACAAGCTGAAAGTATACCTTCCACCACCTCATATGATGCTCTAGCCTCGCTAGTAGACACTGCAAAAGCTTTACCCTGCACCGCTAGCTTCGAAGCCCTAATCCTCGATGCCTGAGGGCACTCCCTGGTCCTATGCCCCACTTGGCCACAAATGAAGCAAGCACCCGTCAACTTGGGACATGGTCTACCCTGATGCATTCTTCCACAATGCTGACATGAACCCACCGAGGTTTGAGAAGACAATGAAATCTGGCCACTCCTCTAACCACTCTGTCCAGAAACCGGTTGCCTCAGCTTCTTGTATGGTCTCTCCGAACTAGTCCCGGTGCTGGCACTTGTCCAGCTCTTACTAGCCAACCTCTTTCTGAAAAATTCTTCCTTTGCATGCTCTTGCTCATAGATCAAGGCCCGATCCAGTACATCAGTATAGGTGGCCAATTTAAGGGTCGCCAGCTGCTTGTGAATGTCATCCCGCAAGCCCATTAAAAACTTCCTAGTCCTCCTTTCTTCATCTTTGACCATGTAGGGAGCGAACCGTGACAACTCCAAGAACTTGGCATCGTACTTCGCCACCGTCTGATTCTCCTGCCTTAGCTTGAGAAATTCCTCCTCTTTCTGAACATGGAGGCTAGAAGGAAAATACTTCTCTAAAAACGCATCCTCAAATATTTTCCAGGTAATCTCAGCCTCTGGCACACCCAACGCTTTTTTTCTCATCTTCCACCAATGGTGTGCCTCACCTTCCAACCGGTAAGACGTAAACAGCACCTGATCATCCGCTGGTCATCTGATCACGGCAAATACCCTCTTAAGGCTCTCTAATCACGAATATGCCTTAAGTGGGTCAGGCTCTCCCGTAAATGCTGGTACTCGCGCCTGAATGAAGCGATCATCAGTAGATGGCTCTGGATTAGCAAGAGCCTGAACAGGAGCTGGAGCAGGAATGGGGACCAGATGTTGCTGCTCCATATTCTCAATGATGTTCGTGAGACGCCCCAACAAATTCAGATACTTTGCCTCTCGATCTCGGGGCAACTCATCCCTTTGTGAACCTTGGCGTCTAGGCAGCATCGCCAACTTTAGAAATCACCACTGAAAAAGAGACAACATAGGTTCAGCCACAGGTTTAACCATCCCCAATGACATTACTAGATATGATAACACTTATGCAATTAAAGAGACATTCGAAATGAGGGTACTTAATTATCCTAGCTTTTCCACATTCACTAATTCGGCCTTAACCCATACTATCCTAGGCTTCCGCATAAATTCAGATCCATCCTAATACATCCCTTCTCTGATACCAACTATGACGGGCTGGGTTATTTTTTCCTAAATAACCTCCGTCAAGGATAATAATAAACTAATACTCCTAATTAAAATTATTAATTTCTGTAGAAAATTGGGAAGAGTTCCATTTGTAAAATCGAGTGTTTGCCAAAATACAAATACCTAAATCAACCCCACAATAATCTACAACCATCCACAATAAAAACTACAAGTCTTAATGCTCAACACACTACAGGGATCTAATTGCTGCATCAATCGAGGTGGCAATCACAACATAACTACAGTATAATGCCGGTGGGAAGGATGCCAACTAGGAACCTCGATCATAAGAATAATTAGAAGGACCTACGAAAGCATAAAACCCACAATATACAAGTGGCCTGATCAATCAATTATTCATGCAAAACATCATTAATCATCACCATGCATGTTTTACACCGTTTACAAAATAGGGCTAAAATTCTTATTCCATAAACAAAATCAGCTAAGTCCCGGGTCCCCAAACCCCGTGTGCAATATCATTTACTCTCAAACCTCTATGGCCTACTCTTTGTCTCCGTCCGGGTGTAACCCGATTTTAAAATATAGAAAGTCCAAGATATTAAGTCAATATAATTAAGAAGTAAAGGAAAATTGAAGGTTATCCGGTCCAACGCAAAGTTACTGAAAATATAATGAAAAAATTAATCCGGTCAACGCTGTTAACCAAAAAACGTGAAGGAAAACACAAATCGGTCAATGTCAGTTGACCGAAAGTAATAGCAATTATAAGAATAGAAGGCAAGTCGGGATAGTTAAGTTGACTGAAATTATGTGATTGTTGATCGGAAAAGTTAATAAGAAAGTTAATCAGGTCAACACCTATTGATCGGAAAAACGTGAGGCAAAATTTAAACTGTCAACGCCAGTTGATCGGAAAGGAAGGAAGGAGGCCAGAAGTGTTGAGACGATAGAAAGAAGGAAAATTTAATCTGGTCAACGTCAGTTGATCGGAAAGTGTGAAGAGAGGCAAAGGGAGAGTTGACCGCTCGATTGATTGACGTAATAAGATTAAGGTCGATAACCATGCCAGAATAGGTAACCTACTCCCCATCTGCCCGTGACCTTCTAGAAAGGCAAGGGGAGCAAGCAAAGAAGTACAAACATTTGACCTACCCTACCTACTACCACCAACCCCAACATCTATAAGTAATGACCATGGGAATTAGGATAGGAAGCTGGGCAATCGACCAAGTGAAGGTGCTAAGAACTTCAAGCCAGAATCAAGTAAGAGGTTCATAGATCCAATCCAGGCAAGAGTACTCACCTTTTGTTGATCATGTGTTTAATGCAAGTGTACTCACCCTTTTTAAGATCATATTTGTAATGCAAGCGTACTCCTATTTTTAAGTTCTTGTTTTTAATGCAAGTATAACTAATGATGTTGATTGTTTCATGATATTCGCACGCATGAAGTATAATTATTGCATGATTTAGATAATGACCAGTTATTTATTTACGAAAAAGTAGACCAGCTTTGTAAAGTGACGTATAAGCTCTTTGATTTGAAACTGGCCTGATTTGAAACTCCGCCTTAAAGAATAATTCAAATCGGCTTTGCATTGTAATTCAAACCGCCTTAAAGAATAATTGAAATCGGCTTTGCATTTTAATTTGAAACTAAGCATTTGCTCTTTGATCTTGAAATCTCCTTAATCAAAACCGGCATTTTGTATTATGATTTGAAGTGACATCCCTCAGTGTTTTGAAATAGCGTTACCTTGTGATTTTGAAATCAGCTTTTATTAAAGGACCTCCGGCATTTGATGAAAACGACCCCCGATTTTAAGGCATTAAAGAAAGACCTTATAATTATCGGAGTTAATTGCATATTTGACTTTGATTTTCAGAAAAGTATGTTTGCGGAACTAAGTGTTTGATGGTAAGTAGTGCGGGCCTTAAATGTGGCCGTATGATGGTCGGATGAGCCACAAACCTTAAATGTTTAGTTTATAGAAGGCAAGTCGGGATAGTTGAAATTATGATTGTTGATTTTGGAAAAGTTAATAAGAAAGTTAAATGTCAACACCTATTGATCGGAAAACGTGAGGCCAAATTTAAACCGTCAACGCCATTGATCGGAAAGGAAGGAAGGAGGCTTTTATATAAATTTGAAGAAGCGAAAATCAAAAGAAGGCCTGGTTTACTAAGATCGCAAAGAAGGAAAATTTAACGAGGAATTAAATGTTATGAAAGTGAAGAGAGGCAAAGGGAGAGTTGACCGCATCGATTGATTGGCGTAATAAGATTAAGGTCGATAACCATGCTCGAATAGGTAAATTTTGCTCCAATCGTCCCCTTGACCTTCTAGAAAGGCTTCTAGCAAAAAGTACAAAAGGCTTTTTAAGGGGAGGCAAACATTCGACCTACCCTACCTACTACCACCAACCCCAACATCTATAAGATGACCATGGGAATTAGGATCCCCAATGACATTACTAGATATGATAACACTTATGCAATTAAAGAGACATTCAAATGAGGGTACTTAATTATCCTAGCTTTTCCACATTCACTAATTCGGCCTTAACCCATACTATCCTAGGCTTCCGCATAAATTCAGATCCATCCTAATACATCCCTTCTCTGATACCAACTATGACGGGCTGGGTTATTTTTTCCTAAATAACCTCCGTCAAGGATAATAATAAACTAATACTCCTAATTAAAATTATTAATTTCTGTAGAAAATTGGGAAGAGTTCCATTTGTAAATCGAGTGTTTGCCAAAATACAAATACCTGTAAATCAACCCTGCACAATAATCTACAACCATCCACAATAAAACTACAAGTCTTAATGCTCAACACACTACACAGGATCTAATTGCTGCATCAATCGAGGTGGCACCGACAACATAACTACAGTATAATGCCGGTGGGGAAGGATGCCAACTAGGAACCTCGATCATAACAATAATTAGAAGGACCTACGAAAGCATAAAACCACAATATACAGTGAAAACTGATCAATCAATTATTCATGCAAAACATCATTAATCATCACCATGCATGTTTTACACCGTTTACAAAATAGGGCTAAAATTCTTATTCCATAAACAAAATCAGCTAAGTCCCAGTCCCAAACCCTGTGTGCAATATCAGCTGTCTATCAAACCTCTATGGCCTACTCTGTCTCGTCGGGTGTAACGGCCCAGATTTTAAAATATAGAAAGTCCAAGATATTAAGTCAATATAATTAAGAAGTAAAGGAAAATTGAAGGTTATCCGGTCAACGCAAGTTGACTGAAAATATAATGAGAAAATTAATCCGGTCAACGCTGTTAACCAAAAAACGTGAAGGAAAACACAAATCGGTCAATGTCAGTTGACCGAAAGTAATAGCAATTATAAGAATAGAAGGCAAGTCGGGATAGTTAAGTTGACTGAAATTATGTGATTGTTGATCGGAAAAGTTAATAAGAAAGTTAATCAGGTCAACACCTATTGATCGGAAAAACGTGAGGCAAAATTTAAACCTGTCAACGCCAGTTGATCGGAAAGGAAGGAAGGAGGCCAGAAGTGTTGAGACGATAGAAAGAAGGAAAATTTAATCTGGTCAACGTCAGTTGATCGGAAAGTGTGAAGAGAGGCAAAGGGAGAGTTGACCGCTCGATTGATTGACGTAATAAGATTAAGGTCAGGATAACCATGCCTGAATAGGTAACCTACTCCCAATTGCCCCGCTGACCTTCTAGAAAGGCAAGGGGAGCAAGCAAAGAAGTACAAACATTTGACCTACCCTACCTACTACCACCAACCCCAACATCTATAAGTAATGACCATGGGAATTAGGATAGGAAGCTGGGCAATCGACCAAGTGAAGGTGCTAAGAACTTCAAGCCAGAATCAAGTAAGAGGTTCATAGATCCAATCCAGGCAAGAGTACTCACCTTTTGTTGATCATGTGTTTAATGCAAGTGTACTCACCCTTTTTAAGATCATATTTGTAATGCAAGCGTACTCCTATTTTTAAGTTCTTGTTTTTAATGCAAGTATAACTAATGATGTTCAGTTGTTTCATGATATTCGCACGCATGAAGTATAATTATTGCATGATTTAGATAATGACCAGTTATTTATTTATGAAAAAGTAGACCAGCTTTGTAAAGTGACGTATAAGCTCTTTGATTTGAAACTGGCCTTGATTTGAAACCTGCCTTAAAGAATAATTCAAATCGGCTTTGCATTGTAATCTGAAACCGGCCTTAAAGAATAATTGAAATCGGCTTTGCATTTTAATTTGAAACCGGCATTTGCTCTTTGATCTTGAAATCTCCTTAATCAAAACCGGCATTTGTATTATGATTTGAAACCGGCATCTGCTCCGTGTTTTGAAGCCGGCGTTGCCTTGTGATTTTGAAATCAGCTTTTATTAAAGGACCTCCGGCATTTTGATGAAAACGACCCCCGATTTTAAGGCATTAAAAGAAAGACCTTATGGTGTCAGGTTAATTGCATATTTGACTTTGATTTTCAGAAAAGTATGATTTGCGGAACTAAGTGTTTGATGGCCGAGTAGCTGCAGGCCTTAAATGTAGCCGTATGATGGTCGAGAGCTACAAACCTTAAATGTTTCCGTTTGATTGCTCATGACCACGGGCCTTAAATGTAGCATTTTGGATGGTCTTGACTACGGACATTAAATGTAGCATTTTGATTGGTCATGTGTGACGACGGCCACATTCCACCACATGCATCGCCCCATTGATCGAAACCGATCATAAACTCTGGTTAAAAAAGTGGACTCAAATTTTTTCTTTCTTTTATATAAATTTTACATCACGTGCACAAGATCGCATAAGGCCCAACTTCACGAGTTGGCGGCCAAGGGTCATGGTTTCTCTCTTGACCAGCTAAGACGAGGTCGGTCGGTTATGAAGGTCCCAAACAAACTGAGATGCCACTAGGAATTACAAATTATTCAAACCATAACAGCGTACAGAAGCATACTAATATTCATTATCTTTTTGCAACGGAAGTATTTTACAAATCCTTCCCAAAACATCAAAAGCGAAAACATTAATTTTGCTCCTACACTGCTACTTAATCTTGGTCAGCTATTCTGCTTAGCTAATCCATCGGACCTCATTCTTTTTCGTCGGGCAAAAACTCATCGTCACCGTCATCTGAAAAATAGAATGGGTGAGCTAGAGAGCTCAGCAAGATACACATGCATAAATCATGCATAGTCATGAGCAGTAAACAGACAGAATGCAATAAAGGCGTATATACAGGCAGCTTCGTAAAACATGGCCGGAGTCAATGCAAACAGATTCCAAAGTCATTTTATGCAATCTGATTTCCAAAATCATGCTTAAATTCATTTCCGTAAAAAATCGGCTACATTTAAGGTCTGCAACTCTCGACCAACATATCTCGTAAACGCCACATTTAAGGTCCGTAGTCATGACCATCCGAAATGCTACATTTAAGGTCCGCAGTCAAGACCATCCAAATCACTACATTTAAGGTCCGTAGTTAAGACCCTCCAAAACGCTACATTTAAGGTCCGTAGTCATGACCAAGCAAACGGCAACATTTAAGGTTTACAGCTCTCGACCATCAAACACCTAGTTCTACAAATCATGCTTATCGGAAAATCAAGGTCAACTATGCAATTATCCGGACACCATAAGGTCTTTCTTTTAATGTCTTAAAATCGGGGGTCCTTTTGAACGAAATGCCAGAGGTTCTTTAACAAAAGCGGGCTTCAAAATCACAAGGCAATGCCGGTTTCAAAATCACGGAGCATATGTCGGTTTCAAATCATAAAACAAATGCCAGTTTCGATTAAGGCCGATTTCAAGATCAGAGAGCAAATGCCGGTTTCAAATGCAAAGCCGATTTCAATTATCATTTAAGGTCGATTTCAGATTACAGTGCAAGCCGATTTCAATTATCCTTTAAGGCCGGTTTCAGATTATAGTGCAAGCCGATTTTCAATTATTCTTTAAGGCTGGTTTTAAATTATTGAGCTTATATGTCACTTTACAAAGCCAGTCTACTTTTTCATAAACAAATAACTGGTCATCATCTAAATCATGCAATAATCAAACTTCATATGTGCGAACATCATGAATTAACTGAACATCATTAGTTATACTAGCATTAAAAACATGAACTAAAATCGGTGAGTACACTTGCCTGGATAGGATTTATGAACCCCTTACTTGGTTCTGGCTCGAAGTTCTTATTGCCTTTACTCACTCAATTGCCCAGCTTCCTATCCTAATTTCCAAGGCCATTACTTATAGACATTGGGGTTGGTAGTAGTGGGTATGGTAACTCAACTGCTTGTACTTCTTTGCTTGCTCCCCTTGCCTTTCTAGAAGGTCAGCGGGGTGGTTGGGAGTAGGTTACCCATTTAGGTATGATCCTCCTGACCTTAATCATATTTGGTCATTAAGTCAATCAATCGACGGTCAATTCTCCCTTGGCCTCTCTTCACGCTTTCCGATCAACTGACGTTGATCGGATTAAATTTTCCCTCTTTCTATCGCATCAACACTTCTGGCCTCCATCCTTCCTTTCCGGTCAACTGGCATTGACCGGTTAAATTCTCCTTCACGTTTTCGGTCAACTGGCATTGACCGGTTTGTGTTTTCCTTTATGTTTTTCAGTCAACATGTGTTGACCGAATTATTTTCTTATTACATATTCCGGTCAACTTGCGTTGACTGGATACCTTCAATTTTCCTTCATTCCTTCATCTTTGCAGGTCAACTGGCGTTGACCGGATAAATCTTCAATGTCCCTTTACTTCTTGATTATAGTGACTCAATGACTTGGACTTCCGATGTTTTAGAATTTGGGCCGTTACAATCTCCCCCACTTATAGAAATTTCATCCTCGAAATTTAACGATCCATAGCCTGTCATTTGCCAGGCTCCACGACCTGCTTTCTATTCAGATTAGGTCTTTTACTACTACTCAAGATGCAAAAAGGGTGAGAAGAAGTTAAATCTCCCGAAGGTACCTTTAACCATGCTTGACAACACTTTGGTATCCTAAACTGTTACTACAAAGACTTTAGATGGAACAGTGGGCTTTTTCATATCTGGCTTCTTAAGCATGGGGCAATCCTTGACTCAGTGACCCTGCTGACCACAGTTAAAACAAGCTCCTGTTAGCTTAAAACAAGTCTTTCCTAAGTGCTTTCCTCCGTAGTGGTTGCAATTTTCTATAGACGTTTGGAAACTAAATGCTGGCTCAATTTCAGTGCTACTCTTTTCTTGATCCGATACTTTCCCCTTTTTAGATGGCCCTAAGGATCCTGGATTGGTTCCCTCACTAAGAATCCTCTGACTAGCAGCCCTCTTTTTGAAAAATTCTTCATTCTCTATTTCCTTCTCGTAAATGATGGCCATATCTAGTACCTCTCCATATGTAAGTAACTTCAATGTGGATAGGTGTTTTCTAATATCGTCCCTTAGACCTCGAAAGAATCTTCTAGCCCTTCTTTCCTCATCCTCTACCATATAGGGAGCATATCTAGATAGCTTAGAAAACTTAGCATCGTACTCAGCTACAGTACAAGTGATTTGTCTCAATCGTAAGAACGTATCTTCCTTCTACCCCAAAGACTGGCAGGAAAATATTTCTCCAAAAATGCCGCCTCGAACATACCCCAGGTAATTTCATTCTCTGGCATCCAAACACTCTTTTCTGCATCTCCCACCAGTGACGAGCCTCTCCTATTAACTTATAAGACGCGAACAGAACTCTATCCTTAGCCGGACATTTAATTACAGCGAATACTTTCTTTATCCGTTGGATCCGAGTTTCTGCTTTTATTTTGTCTGGTTCTCTTAGAAACTCTGGAATGCGTTTATTAGTGAAGCGGTCGTACACAGACGTCCCCTCATTGATGGGAACTGGGACCGAAACAGGGGCCTGATTTTGTTATCCCATGGTTTCCATAAAAGTGGTCATCCTTTCTAGTGGGTTCAAGTACTTCTCCTCCCGATCCTGAGAATTACTGCTACTAGCCGTTCGTTTTACCATGCTTGCCATTCTCCAACCAGTGCCTTGACTTTTGAAACCAAGAAAATTTGATTAGATCAGAATTTAGGACCTAAAATTTATTAGGATATGATGTTCTCCTAGACACCACGTTCTGGTTTTGCTTAGCATTAGCCTATTGGCCGGATTAGAACGGTTAAGCCTAAATCATTGTAACTCGTTCCTTCACCCATCCATCGGTTCATCTTAACCTATCCTAAGCTTCCAGATAGATTCACATCAAAACCTAAGGCATTTCATGTTTCTCTGATACCAATTGTGACGACAGGCCACATTCCACCACATGCAGCCGCCTATCGATCGAAACCGATCATAAACTCTTGTTAAAAAGGTGGACTCAAAATTTTTCTTTCTTTTATATAAATTTTATATCGCGTGCATAGGATCGCATAAGGCCCAACTTCCCAAGTTGGCGGCCAGGGGTCGTGGTTTCTCTCTTGACCGGCCAAGACGAGGTCGGTCGGTCATGAACGTTCCAAACAAACTGAGATGCCACTAGGAATCATAAATTACTCAAACCATAACAGCGTACGGAAGCATACTAATATTCATTATCTTTTAGCAATTAAAGTATTTTACAAATCTTTCCCAGAACATGAAAAGTGAAAACATCAATTTTTGCTCCTACACTGCTACTTAATCTTGGTCAGCTATTCTGCTTAGCTAATCCATCGAACCTCATTCTTTTTCGTCGGGCATAAACTCGTCGTCACCGTCATCTGAAAAATAGAAGGGGTGAGCTAGAGCGCCCAGCAAGGTACTCATGAATAAATCATGCATTGTCATAAGCAGTAAACATACAGAATGCAATAAGGGCGTATATGCAGGCAGCTTCGTAAAACATGGCTGGAGTCAATGCAAACAAATTCCAAAGTCATTTTATGCAATCTGATTTCCAAAATCATGCTTAAATTCATTTCTGTAAAAAATTGGCTACATTTAAGGTCTGCAACTCTTGACCATCATATCTCATAAACGCCACATTTAAGGTCCATAGTCATGACCATCCAAAACGTAACATTTAAGGTCCGCAGTCAAGACCATCCAAATCGCTACATTTAAGGTCCGTAGTCAAGACCCTCTAAAACGCTACATTTAAGGTTCGTAGTCATGACCAAGCAAACGGCAACATTTAAGGTTTGCAGCTCTCGACCATCGAACACCTAGTTCCACAAATCATGCTTATCCAGAAATCAAGGTCAACTGTGCAATTATCCGGACACCATAAGGTCTTTCTTTTAATGTCTTAAAATCGGGGGTTGTTTTCATTGAAATGCTAGAGGTTCTTTAACAAAAGCCGATTTTGAAATCACAAGGCAATGCTGGTTTCGAAATCACGGAGCATATGCCGGTTTCAAATCATAATACAAATGCCGTTTTCGATTAAGGCCGATTTCAAGATCAGAGAGCAAATGCCGATTTCAAATGCAAAGTCGATTTCAATTATCCTTTAAGGCTGATTTTAGATTAGAGTGTAAGCCGATTTGAATTATCCTTTAAGGCCGGCTTCAGATTATAGTGCAAGTCGATTTTTAATTATTCTTTAAGGCCGGTTTTGAATTACTGAGCTTATACGTCACTTTACAAAGCCAGTCTACTTTTTCATAAACAAATAACTGGTCATCATCTAAATCATGTAATAATCAAACTTCATACGTGCGAACATCATGAATTCACTGAACATCATTAGTTATACTAGCATTAAAAACATGAACTAAAATCGGTGAGTACACTTGCCTGGATAGGATTTATGAACTCCTTACTTGGTTTTGGCTCGAAGTTCTTATTGCCTTTACTCACTCAATTGCCCAGCTTCCTATCCTAATTCCCAAGGCCATTACTTATAGACGTTGGGGTTGGTAGTAGTGGGTAGGGTAACTCAACCGGATAAATCTTCAATGTCCCTTTACTTCTTGATTATAGTGACTCAATGACTTGCACATCCCATGTTTTAGAATCTGGGCCGTTACATCATGACTACGGACCTTAAATGTAGCATTATATGATTCAGAGGGCCGAGTAGCTACAAGCCTTAAATATAGCCGTATGATGGTCGAGAGCTGCAAACCTTAAATGTAGCCGGTTTTTAACGGAAATGAATTTGGAAACAGAAGCATGTTTTTGGAAATCAAATTGCATAAAAATGACTTTGAAACCTATTTGCATCGATTCTGCCATGTTTTATGAAAACTTGCATGCATATATGCCTCTATTGCATTCTGTCTGTTTGCCTTACTATTCATGATTATGCATGATTTATGCATGAGTACCTTACTAGGCTCCGTAGCTCACCCCTTCTATTTTTCAGGTGATGATGATGGTGATGACGAGTTTATGCCGGTCGAAAAAGAATGAGGTCTGAAGGACTAGATAGGCAGGATAGCTGGCCGGAATTTAAGCAGCGAAGGAGCAAAATTGATGTATTCGCTTTTGATGTTTTGGGAAAGATTTGTAAAATACTTCCGTTAGTAAAAGTTAATGAATATTAGCATGCTTACGTACGCTGTTATGGTTCAAGTGATTTGTGATTCCTAGTAGCATCTCAGTTTGTTTCGGGAACTATGTGTCTGAACTACCTCATCTTGACCGGTCAAGAGAGAACCCACGACCCCCTGGCCGCAAACTCACGAAGTTAGGCCTTACGCGATCCTATGCATGTGATGTAAAGTATATACAAAAGAAAAGAAAATTTTTGAGCCCACCTTTTTAACCAGAGTATATGATCGGTTTCGGTGGACGGGCAGCTGCATGCGGTGGAATATGGCCGATCCGTCAGATAGGGCATCAATGTGTTCTCATCTAAAAGACATATAGTAAGGGTGAGCGTACCGCCCAACAAATAAAATCATACATCACTAACTGCAGCAATTCACAGGAAAGATAACAACTAGGTAGGGGAATTATATAGCTTGAATAAAAGGGAGCATGCGAGGAGAGGAAACATCTGGACTCATTTAGTTCGCAGGTTTGTTTTGGTTACGTTCATTTATTTTTATTACTTTTATCAATCTTTGCGGACCCGAGTTAGTAGGTCGTACTAACCAATGATGTGAGAGGACGAGGAAAGGAATGCGTCTACCACACATTCTAAGGCCGGCTACATTTTAGGTCTGCAGCACTCGACCATCGGCTACATTTTAGGTTTACAGCACTCGACCATCGACTATATTTTAGGCCTACAGCACTCGGCCATCTCAATCGCCCCATATCCCCTAGGGACTAGGGTAATCCTCGTTATTTCACAGTAGCATCCTAAAGTGTACCCTGAACGTCACCCACCCCCAAGAGCGGCCAAAGTATTCCTTGGGTTCCCACCATGATGTACATGGTAAGCTAGATGGCACTACCCTTATAATCCATTGTCCTAATTTCAAGATTAGTCTTAATCCTTCGAAGGGGAATCCACCATTTGCCATATACATTCTCATACCCGGAAATCACATTTCCATTACCCCCAAACCCTCGCTGCGCGCTCAAGCGCAAGTCTATTTTAAAGCCGCATCGTGCTTCTTTTTTCTCATTTTCCCGCGAGCCCAAAAGCTTCTAGAGAGAGTGTGTGTGACGATTCTAGTGAGAGAAGGGAGGAGATCGAGGCCTTGGAGTCCAAATCTGTCTGAGAGCTAGTTATAAAGGTGAAAGCACACGTCGAAGTAAGTGTTCTCATACTCACTTCTCGTTCCCTTTCGATGTTTTGCTTGATTTTATTGGGTATTCTTATGTTGATACCCACTATAAATGTTAGAATCACGAAACCCACGATTAATGATGAAGAAATATGTAGTTATTTATCCGAATCGTGTCCGATCCATTCGGTTTGGTTTCACCGAAATCCTAACCCACGAAGTTGGGGATTTTCTATTTCCCTTCTGTGTATCACGAAATTGACCTCAAAATGTGAATCCCCACGTCCCAATGATGTACGTATGTCACCGTGGGTTCAATTTTGCACGTCTCGACCCGTTCGCGGCATCAAGCCCTCTAAACGGGCGTTGACACTATTCACCTGAGACCGAAGGGGGAAATTGCAAGCTTTTACCTTCATAAAATGTTGAAATGACTCTAGATTATGAATCCCCGCATCCCAATTGTATGTATATACCTACCGGATGTCCGATTCCGCAAGATTCGATCCGTTCGCGGCATCCGGAAGCTTTAAAAGTCCCCTTACTGTTCATCCGAAAATGAATAGGAAGATTGCATACTTCCACCTTCGTATTATGTTGAATCGAGCTCAAAATATGAACCGTCATGTTCCAATTGTGCATATGTATCAACCGGCACCCGATCTCACAAGTATCAGACCGTTTGCGGCGTCCGGATGCTCTAAAAGAAGCCTGACACTATTCACTCTAAATGAAATGGGAAATGTACATGTTTTGCCCTCATTTAACTGTTATGAAAGTGATATCTAATTGTTTCAATGTAATGTAAGCTCTGAAACGTGTGTCCTTGTGCCTGAAGCAAGGGAATGAGTCCCGGAAACTTCTAAATGATATGTGATTATCGGAGGTAAGAAATCCTAATCTCCCTCGTGAACTTGGAATGATTTGTTAAGAATAAGGGGATTGAGTCCCACAGAAAGTTGTGAACCGAGCAAGTAAATGGAAGGAAATCCACATAGTACAATGTGATGGAACGATCTCCTAGATGGAGATGTATGTGATGGGAATGGGACTTCCCGAATTGTAAATGTGTATGGCAAATGTGAATTTTCCTCTCCAAGTGTTGGAACTAATCTCAAAACTACGACCATGATTTATAGGGGTAGTAGTCTTTGGCTTACCATGTCCATCGCGGTGTGGACTCAAGGAATACTTAGCCACGTATTCTGGCCACTCGTGGGAGCGGGTGATGCTCATGGTATGCCTTAGGATACTACTATGGAAGAATAAGGAACTGCCTGGTCCCCGGGGGATATGGGACAATTAAGATGGCCGAGTGCTGCAGGCCTAAGATGTAGCCGATGGTCGAGTACTGTAGACCTAAAATGTAGCCGGCCTTAGAATGTATGGCAGACACATTCCTTTCCTCGTCCTCTCACATTGTTGATTAGTACGACCTACTAGCCTGGGTCCGTAAAGATGATGTAAAATGAAAATGATTAATACATAACCAATGTAACCGTGAGAATCTAATGATCACAGATCTCCCCTGTTTCCCTCTCAAGATTCATGACTGTTGAGATTACATGTGTTCCCCCCTTTTAGTTATTGGTTCTATTACTTTCTACTATGAGATGTGACTTATGATTACATTTGCTGAGCTGTACGCTCACTCTTGCTGTTTATCTTTCCAGATGAGAACACTTAGCCTCCGCCAAATTAGTTAGAGCAAGGAGAGAGACTTGCTTGAAGAGGTTAGCTGGACGTCAACTGCATTGAAGATTTGGTCATATTGTTGTAATGGAATGTAACAGCCACTCATGGATGAATGTGGCTTGCTATTATATTATGGTTTTGTTATGCTTCCGCAGGTTTTGATGATTTAGTTACACTTTCATATTTATGTTAATATTTTGAGCTTTGTTTTATTTTAGATGGCATCTCTCTAGATCTAATATGGTAGATAGGAGTACTGTGTTGGAGCCATGGATGATATGGCAGATGTTGTGATCTCGTGTGTTGTGTTGTAGGCTTTGTGTTAATTATTTTGGTTAGATGTGTGCTTGTACAGGATGTATTAGAGTAGGTTGTATTTTTATTTTCGTCCAGTTGCAGAGGGAACTCTGCCAAAATTTCTTTAGAATCCATAAATATTAATTATGGACTTTGGTTTATGTTACCAATGACAGAGGTTATTCGATGGAGAATAATCTGGTCCGTCACAGCGGGCGTGGGAGCTACTGGATTTTACCGCTCGAGCGTGCAGCAGGCGCGGCCTGCTGCTTGCGCCACTACTTTTTGCGCTCGAGCGCACAGCAGGCGTGATCTGTTGGCAGCGCTTCAACAGTTCACAACCCAATTTTCCTTCCGATACGCATACTAATTCATTCAATAGGTCTAGTATTTATTATTTTCATGTCGTTTTCCTTATATTTATTACAGTTTTAGACCCGGAACCTCACAATTGCTCACCCTTGCTTTTATTCCTTTTCAGATAAGTTGAAGCCTAATAAGGATTGAAGATAGGAATAGTTAGAAGGAAGGAGGCTTGTGGGCTTGTAGACCTTGAAGATTTTGAAAGCCTTGAGGACTTGTGAATGTATATAGCTAGTAATTTGAATGAATGTTGTATATTATGATTGTGACGAAGTGGATCCTAATTCTTATAGGACTCTCCGTCAGACAGATACAGAATAGAATTCATATATTTTTTTAGTAATTTTTATAGAAATTTTGGCAGAGTTCCATCTAAAATTGGACGAAAACCCAAATATATAACCTGTGTATTATAACATGTACAAGCACACGACTATTCGAATACCACATTTTAACCTACAACACACATACACAGGACCACCAATTTGCTATTTTTATCCATGACTCAAATATAATCCTATCCACTAAATCAGAAACATATAGGAGATGTCATCTAGGACCTGTACAGAATCTAGAAAACATATAGCAGAAGCAACTATGTAAACTTACAGAAGTATAATTTATGTTCCATCAAAATACAAAACAAATCCCGATAATTATTACAGAATTTCTTTTACAAAATTTTATGGAACATGCAGAACTATCAGATCTCCTAAAATATTTCAAGATAAATATTTGAGACTTCACCAAGTCTCTAGAATCTTCGTTGCTAATCTCTAGCTAAGCCTAATCATCCAATATCGTCTCTATAGTCTTATCTGGAGGGAAAAAATAGTAAGACAGTGAGTCGAAACCCAGCAAAGTACATGCAGGCATGCAGTAAACCTTTTATGTAGAACAAAATGCGGTAGAATAGATACAGTTGTATATTAAAGTATAAATGCTATAAAGTAGTGATTTACAGAAACTATAGCAGAATATGATGCAGAAAGTTACAAAACTGCCAGGAAATAGAAACACTCAAGTTTCAGAAATCAAAAATCAGTATAATCATGCTTTATTAATAATAAATCGATAAAACAGGTTTCAGAAAGAAGAAATCCATCTCAACTCTATAAATTATAGAAAATTTATTTTCTATCAGTAAAGGACCCAACCAGTGGACTCTACTAGCAGAGGGAGCAAATAATCGATGATAGATTGTGTTTGCACACAATCAAAGCCAGTAACAGTCGTCTCATCTCGTGGGACATCCCTTCTCGCGGGATTCAATAAGTACGTCGGCCGGAATAGTAGCTACCCTCTAGGTTAACGCCTTGAGGAATGACAGACCACATATACTCCATGGACATAGTTATCCTCGATTACCACCATAACGTTCTAAGGCATGTCGGAGAACCTGACCTGACTGTATATTAGTCATGGGTCCTAATTAACGGTATCAGAAATATTTTTCTTCTTATTTCTTAACTGAAAACCATTTTTAGTTTCAAATGTCAGTCAGAGTTTCACAATAATTCTTCAGTTAGTTTTAGAATACACAGCAAAAATTTATAGTCCTTTAGTTTCACTTCAAAATATATAGAAATAGTTTGAAACCCTTCGGTTTTATTTCAGAATATACGATAACAGTTTGAAACCCTTCAGTTTCGCTTCAGAATATATAATAATAGTTTGAAACCCTTCAAGTTTGCTTCAAAAGTCTTCAAAAATTTAACAGTATAAATTGGTGTAAAATTTTTAGGCATAAATTACATCAGTGACATTATCACGTTACAGATTAACTTTTATATAATAGAAGCTATGGAAAATAAAGCATCAAATCTTCAATTTTCGTACCGACGGTTTTGCCAAAATTTTCGGATAATAAACGAACACCAAGCACATGTATTTTCTTAAAATCAGAGGCATATTTAGCAGTATATATTAGTAAATACAAAATTTGTCCAATTAATCAGAAAAAACATGCATTATTTATAGTAAACATGCAAAACCATAGATTTAAAGCATAAATACTATTTTTGAGGTAGCTATAAAAATAGAAAATAGCATCCGAAGTACACTTCCCTGAGATCGATTTACAGTTACCGTAACTCTGATCGGGACTGGGCAGAAGTTTTTCCCATTTTCCTCTCTTCCCTCTCCTTCGCTTTCTCCTTTCCTCTTGTTGCCACGAGGACTTGTTGAAATAAAACCCTAAAATCACCTTTAAAATGCGAAGGAAAAGAGATCATGTGAGCCGTCTCGTGACTGGTGCTCAAGCGCCAACCGAGCGTGCTTCGAGCACCCAGTTTTGCTAAATCTTCTCGGGTGGCTCCTCGAGTGCCACCCAAACGGTGATTTTGCTAATCGGGCCCCAGTGGCGCTTCAGGTGCCACTCGGGTGTAGATGCCCTGGTGGCTTAATCCGCCTCTAAACCGAATTTCTCCCACATTTTTTCTTAATCCCTTCACCTCAAACACATTTATATCAATTTAATAATTAGGAATTATCATATTTTTGGGATCGAGACCTCACATTATCCCCCACTTAAAGAAATTTCATCCTCAAAATTTAACAATCCTTGAATTTTATAGTTGAGAGACTTTCCTAATATCTCCAAATCATTTCCAGATTCAGGTGGTTATCCTAGAAAATCATAAATATCAAAATTGCCTTGATCCTCCTTATTTGACGTATCCATTCCAGACCCAAATTCATTAAGTTCAAAGGTAAATCTATTTCATTAACCATTTTTCTTATCTTAATTGTGAACCTTAATCAAGCAAAATGCCTTATTTCGTTTCATATTAATCCTCAAAATCGAATATCTTCTCTGAATATTAGCTTAAACCTTATTACATACACAGATTCATCACTTTTTTGCTGTGCACTCTGATCGATCCTTTAGTTTCGATTGGTTCGATTACAACTTAGCATCGCTATCACAACCTAGCATCATAATTCCTTTACCGAGCTCAGTCAAAATCTCAACATAAATTTCAAGTTACAACTAATCTTCAAGAGTAAGATACTTTACATTTTCTTCATTTCATTGGCATGTCCTCAAATCGACATTTCTCTTAGACATATATTCCATTTCGAACACCAAATTTACGTAGTAACCTTGATTAAAACTAATTCTAAGATATCCATACTATAGAAATAACTCCCACAGATACTCAATTCACTACAGAATAAGAAAACCTAATTATAATAGTCTCCACAGATTCGATTCAGTCTCAGACCGTTGCTCAAGACCTCAAGACCTTAACACTTAACAACCTCAAAATCTCAAAGTTCATATATCAAAGAATTTTCAAGTCTTGCTGGCATGCCAAGGAGCTAGCCGAGTAAACCCAAATGCGTCCTTCATAATCATAATGAGAGGGTTATTCCAATACAAAACCATAAGGTTTTTCCCATTTTTCAACTTCACGACTTCCACACTTCAGACACGATTCTATTTCCCAACTTAGGAATGCAACACCGTATCACTCCAAATAAGTGAGCTTACACATAATTTCCTTTCTCGTTTCGTACGAGACACTAAAAGCATGCCCATTCCATAAACTCTTGACATCTGTTACTAGTACTGATACTTATTTTCCCTCAAGATACCCAAATCCATCTATATAATTCTTTGGACAAGCCATCACCTAAGGCGATACTCTCAAGTCCTCAAATAGAGAATTCCAATTGCTAATTTCAACCGATGGAAGAACAACTTTTAAACTAGGGATTTCTCTCCTATTTATCCCAAGGACATCAATCTACAAGCGATGTGGGAAAACAGAATCCTAGAATTTTCATAACAGTATCAGAGCGCTCGGAGCTTCATAAGGTTATTTTTCATCATAACATAACTACTTTAATCCTTAAAATTATTGGAACAGAGCTATCTCTGGGGCAATTCCACAATTTCTCAAATGGGGACTTTCAATATCATCCATTGATCTTAACATTCACCTCCCTCAAAAATATCGAGGTCTTCCTATTATTGTGAGATCCAGATCCCGAAATATAATAATTTTGGATTAATTATAGTGATAATAATCATGATTGGGATCGAATATAGAAAAGATTTGGTACCGAAACAAATTGAGGTAAAATAGGCCAAGGGAGCGCAGGGCGTTGGAACACTGCTCGAACGCAAGGTGGGTGCAAATTGGCACGAGCACTGTAACATCCCAAATAATTTTAATTTTATTTTCGAGGACGAAAATCTTTTAAGGGGGAAAGATTGTAATATCCAAAATTAAAAATATATATATATATTTATAAGTTAGTTCCAATAATTATTCGTAATTACTTTTAGGCATAAAAACTTATAATTAGACAAACATTTAGGCCTAATAAATTAGATGGATTAATGGATTGGGCCTGAATATTTAGACCGTTAATTAAAATTTAGATTAAATAGTGAATTAATTATTTGTTGACAAAATATATATATATATATATAAATGAATAAATAAAATATTAAAAATTTAGGTTAAGGTCTTAAATAGAGGTAATTAGATAACTAACCAAATAATAATTATTTTAAATAGAGATAAATAAATATACATAAATAAATGTATTAGAAAATATACTAATAAATAATAATAGTGATAACAATAATAATAATAATAATAATAATAATAATAATAATAACGATAATAAATATAATAATAAATAATAATAATAATAATAATAAATAATGATAATAATAATAATAATAATAATGATAATAAATATATTAATAAATGATAATAATGATAAAATAATAATAATAATAATAATAATAACAATAATAATTAGGAAAAGGGACAACGAAGAAGGAAAGGAAAGAGGGAAAAGGGAAGAAGAGAAGGAGGGAAAGGGAGGAGGAAGAGGAAGGCGGCGAAGCCATGGACATGGATCCAACGACGCCCAAACTGGAAACCGAGCACAACCCTAATCGGACCCATTTGATATTTAAGGAGGACATTGGTGTTAAGAAGGGGGGAGAAGGAGCCGCCGTCGGGAAACCATAGTCGTGCGATCGTCGCATTTGTTCCTTGTCGTTGCCACTGCTACTGCCATCTTCGACCAGTGCCGGAAGAAGAATTGCCGTCGCCGTCATCGTTCGAGTGATTTGCTGCCGTCGCAGACATCAATTGGTACCGAAGCCACCATCACAAATCTGAAGCCGAAATCGGAGCCGTGGTGAAGCCGAACCCCATGCCATGTTCTGGAACCGTGAAAATCAGGCAAGTGAACCCTCTATTGTCATTCTACTCAATTTGAAATCGATTCCTCATAAATCCTTCCTTCTTCATTGGTATTGTTGACTGTGTGCTCTTGCATTCGAAGTTGATTCGAATTTGTCTCTCTCTCTCGCTTCCTCTAATTCCACCATTTTGAGGCGTAAATTGGGATGGTGTGCGCTGTTTGGGAAATTGATGAGAGAGTGAACAGTTGTTACTCTGTTTTGTGACCGGCTGAAGATGAGTGAGAAGCATAGCTTTGTGCTCTATTCTAGCCGAGAATTGGTGGGTGAAGGAATTATAAATTTGGGATTAAATTGGGGGGTGTATTGCTGTGTGTGGTTATGTGAGTAGATGGTGATTCAATCAAACTGTGTGTGTGGGTGTTCTGTGTGTGCTCTGTGTGGGTGGATGCGTTGACACTAAAGGTGGTTTTGATTGATGCTGTGCATGCGTGAGTGTGTTCAGAAGCATATGTGCTGCTGTGACCGAACGGCTGGGTGTAGCCATGTGTGTATGTATTTGTGTGTATGTGTGTCTACGGTGGTGGGTGTGTATTTATATGTGTGTCGGTGTAGGTATTGTGTGGGGGTTTGAAGCAGTGTGTGTGTACAATGCTACTGCTGCTACTGCTACTGGCAGCTGTGTGAAGTGGGTGTGGAGGAAGCAGCTGAGCTGCTGTGGGCGCGAGCGGCAGTGAGTGAGCCATGAGTGTTGTTGGTGGAGTGTGTGTGTGTGCGTGTGAGTGGGGGCAGCAGAAGCTGCGTGAAGTAGTAGGCCGTGGGCTGAGTTGGTGGAGGGCAGCACAGCGGCCCGTGGGTGGAGATTGGTGGATGGGGTACGTGGGTATATGGGTGTTTATGTGTTGGTATATACGTGTTGGTATATTTATATATATATAGTGGTACATGTTTGTATATATATATATATAGTAAGGTATTTGGATACAGATGTATATGTATGTATGTTAATGTGTGGTTATATGTGGATGCATGAGAATAAAGATGAGAAAGAGCATAGAGGATATTTGTAGTTTGTATATGTTGTATGTATAAGACTATATTGACCGGTGTACGGAATGGTATTAATTGTATAAAGAATTAGATATAGTCAAATAATTTGTTGGAACCTTGTAGAATTAATTTGGGATGGAAAGTGAAATAAAAAAAACATACTGTTAGCCTTAGTCGTAGGCATCCCTCCAGAGTAAAAATGGAAAAATAGTGAGGTAGTTGAGCTAATCAGATATTGATCCATGTATCCCCTTTGAACGTCCTGAGATATATTCCTTTGTGTTGGATTTGATTGTGTGAGTACGGTCTGGTCAGCACCGAACGACATTCTGTTGTTGATGTTGTAAAGCTTTCTTTGCGTTATACTCGGTATGTGAGTATTTGTGTTTGTTGGCTTCTTACGGTCAAGGTTGAGGAGAATGTGTGAAAACATTGAAGTATTTGGTCGAATGGGAGGCTTTGGTACTTTAATGTGATCTACACTTATCCGATACTGATTTCCGTATCATGGTGATAATAAGGTATGTTTATCGTGGAGGGATGCTTATAGCCATTTGACCATCGTAGGAGATAATATCAGGGATATCATTTGATGAGGGATATCACGGATGGTATCGGCATGCTACGGGTACAACCTCTGGGAGGACTGTAGGGGTAGTTAGATACCATGGATAACCTTGTTGTACTTTTTTTTTTTGGTAAGTAAGTATTTTGGGGGCGTAAATGCGCGGCCTTTGGTTCACAGTGGCAAAATAAGATCCAAGGAGATTATTATTATCTCGTACAGTGGTGACCTCAAAATTGAGTTGATAATCAAATTCTTGATATTTCGTACAGTGAGTCAAGAGGGATGCTTATAACCTAATGACCATCATAGAGGATGATATCTGGGATATCATTGGCACGTTATATCGGTGGTGCTATTGACAGGCTATGGGTACAACCTCTGGAAGGACTGTAGGAGTAGTTGGATACCATGGATAACCTCGTTTTACTTACCCAACCATCGGGGGCGTAAATATGCGGCCTTTGGGTCACTATGGTAGAATAAGGTCCAAGAAGATTCATTGTGATGTTTCATCATTGTTGATATCTCATGAGTTTGGGATTCGGTTGAATCCACGATTTATATTCTGTAGAATCCATGTGTCGGATTTTACGCTATCCGAATTCGGTGGAATCCATGTTGTAATGTTGTTTGCTGTTCAAATTGTTCGCGCTGACATTCGGACCCAGGGAATCCGCACTTATTCGTGATATCGGATTCCACGGGATTACCGTTGTTTATTGGCACTCTTGTTATTTTTAGATGTGCAAGTCTTGTGGGATCTATTTTGCCTAGAGTCGTATTTACAACGTATTGTATTTTGCTCGGATGTAGTAGATGTTTAAAGTGATGTTGAGACTTTGTAGTTGGTATCCGAGATTGTAATTATTATATACCATTTTTGATTATTATCACTTGCTAGGTTTTGGCTCATCCTTGTGTTTTCTTGGCTCCAGAGTAGACAGGTTGACACCTTGACAGAAGAGATCGCGTGAGTAGACTCCAGGCAAAGGTGATCTCAAAGATTGAGGCTTTTCGGATAGAGACTTAAGATCTTGGTGTTTAGTTACTGTTCAACTTTTATTAGATTTCTTTATGAGAATTGATATTTTTGGATATCGATGTCATTTATTGAAGTTATTATTATTGCTAATATGGATGTTTAATTTATGAAGCATTTATGAGGATCATTGATGATGTTTTGATGATGTTGAGTTCATTGATGGCATATAATTGATGATTTTTGATGACTTAAGATATTAACCGTTATGGTTCGGGTCGGGTTTGGGGATTTGAGCTCGTGTCATTACAAGCACTGCTCGTGGTCTGCCTGAGGCGAGGCGAGAGCAGCCCCGGGTTCTAAGCAGTGCACTCGAGGAGCGCTCAAGCGCTGCTCGAGCGCCATTTTACGAGAGCAGACGCTTGACTGCCGATTGCATGATTTGCACTTGACCCCTTTTCCTTTTGATTTTATAAGGGATTTGGGGCTTTTTATTTCAGGGGAGCTTGACAGAACCGAAGGAGAGAAGAGGGGAAGGAAGGAGAAGAGAAAGGAAAGGGAAAAAATCGGCCATCCAGTCCCGATCCGAGCCACAGTTGTTGTAGTTCGAGCTCAAGTAAGCGTACTCCGAACGTTATTTACGATTTTTACAATGTTTTAATATCTCTGAAATTATTTTGCACTCTAAAAGTATGTTTCCCCATGTTCTACATAAATAAAGCCTGTTTTTGTAAATTAATTAGACAAATGTCATGTTTACATGTATATACTGCAATATCTGGCATCAATTTCATGAAAATGCACGTGTTAAGTGTCCGTTTATCGTCCGGTAATTTTGGCCAAGCCCTAGGTACGAAAATGATGTGTTTTAAAGATTTTTACCCGCAATCTCTGTTACATAAAAGTTAATCTGTACAAAAGTAAAGCTCCTAGTATATCTATTTCTAAAAATTTTACACGGACTTATACTGATAAATTATTGTGGATTTCTGAAGCGAAACTGAAGGGTTTCAAACTGTTACCGTATATTTTGAACCGAATTGAAGAGTTATTGTGAAACTCTAACTTACTTCTAAAACTAAAAAGGGTTTTCAGTTAAGAAATAAGAAGAAACTGTTTCTGATACTGTTAACTAGGACCCAGGACTGACATACGGTCTAGTAAGGTTCTCCGGCATGTTTTAGGACATTACAGTGATAATCGGGGATAACTCCATCCAAAGAGTTATACGTGGTCCACCCTTTCTCGGGGCGTTAATTAATGAGGGAAGTATAGTGATCCTGGAGGATAATAATCCTTCATTCCTGGAGGATATTAATCCTTCGTCAACCTTTGGTTGTGTGCCGTAGAACATAATCGGTCCCTGTACAGCACTGATACTGGCCCTGAATTGTGTGGAGTAAACACAATCTATCCCCGATTATTCACCCTCTTGGCTAGTAGGGTACGCTAGTTGGGTCCTTAGAATATTTAATTAGAGTTTTTTGATGAAAGTACTGAGATTTAGAACTGCTTTATGAAACTGTTGCATGTTTAAATAGATTCATGCTTTGCTCCTATTTCCATGAACTGCTTCTATTATTCTGATCTGATTTTAACGTAATTTTCTATCCTAGCATGATTTATGTTTCCTGAGTCCTATTTATAGGAAGAAATTATGCTTTCTTCATAAATATTGCTCGTGTTCCCACTCATCTGCCCATATGTTCTGTATGAAAACATAATTAATGATTTCTGAAAACCTGTTCATGTGGAATCATATTTTTCTGATGAACCATGTATATGTTTATGTTTTCCCCTGGCATTTCTATTATCTTCTACAATTATGTTCTGCTAATATTTCTGCAATCATTATCTTATCATATTTATACTTTAAATGCAATTGTACCTGCTTTACTGTATTATGTTCTGCATGAGATCATTATATTCTGCATGTTTTAATACCTTGTTGGGTTTCGGCTCATTGTTTTATTTTTCCCCCTCTAGATAAGACTATAGAGAAGGCACTGGAGGACCATATGTAGCTAGAGATTAGCAAGGAAAGTTTTGGAGCCTCGGTGAAGTCTCGAAGATTTACCTTGGAGTAATGATCTGGGAGATTCTGATAGTTTTAATTGTACATATCTAAATTGTAGATGGAATTATGTATAAATGACTGTAGCATGTTATATAAACTGTTAGAACTATATTTATGCTTCGTAGATTATATCTTGGATATTAATGCTTCTGCTATATGTTTTCTGATTTTCTGTACAGGTCCTAAACGACATCTCTTATCTGAATTCGTATAGTTGATAGGGTTGTTAAATTAAGGCCATGAATGACTCTTGTGGTCCTGTGAATACGTGTTGTAGGAATATTATGGTATAAATGGATAGTTTTGTGCTTGTATATGGTCCTGTAATCGTGTCATGGTCATAAGTCTGAGGTTGGCTATCAAGTATGTTCTATACAGGTTATAATATATATATTGTATATTTTGATTTTCATCCAATTTTATATAGAACTCTATCGAAATTTTTACATAATTTACTGATAAAAATTTATGATTTCTGTTCTGAATCCGTCTAATGGATGATCCTATGGGAATTAGGACCCATCCGTCACAAATAGTATCAGAAAAATGAGATACATTAGGAATAATTTAAATTATATGCTGAAGCTTAGAAAATGATCCTAACTGACTGAATAAATAGGTATAGACGTAGGATAAACTAAGTCTTAGGTATTCTAGTTTGTCTAAGTTGGAAATTTACTTGAACTAGGACTTAGTGATTAGGTTAAATCAATATTGAATGTAGGCTAGACCTAGGCCGATCAATGTAGGTTTAAGGATTCAGGTCAAATTATTCTGTGTTATGACAAGATGAAGTGGTTAGAATTAGATGAAATGTTTAGATTATGGCCTTAAAGAATTAATTTAAAATGCATTGGTTCTAACCATTCCTCTAAGCTGATTATTGGAGATTAGGGATTGAAAAGAAGTCTTTGAGATAATGCTTTACTTGGAATAATTTGACCGCATGATAGAGGATTTCCTATATCCTCTCGGTTTGGAAAGAGAGGAAGTCCGGTACCTGGCACTGAGGTTTTAAAGTGCAAAGTATAAATGGCATATTAGGCTATGCCTGAAGAGTTATTCAATGGATATGGAATTTAGAGGAAACTATTGGAAGAAAGGATCTGCTTATCTTATTTTCTGGCCGCCAAATAAAAGTGCTGTTGAGGTTGTGCTGAGATCGGCAATGATTTTGAGGATTCAAATAACATCGATGAAGATATTTGGCGAACTTTGAAAATGTGGTTAACTAAAGAGTTAATGATTTGATTTTGAGAGTCCTTCAGATGGAGATGTTCGTAAGATAGGTAAAGGATCGCTATGAACTGGTTCCGTTATCGGAACAAGTATGGTTATGAAAATATGAAAGGAGGGCCCCTGTGATCTTATTTGAGGTTGATCGAACGGTAAGGCTCTTAGGTTTTAATCGGGCTATTGTGAAAAACATTGAGTGGTCTGAGTGGAATGAATAAATCCGCTTGACTATGAGACATTAAGTTACTAAATGTTAATATTTTGATGGTAATTGAGGATTGCACCGAGATTTTAGAATAATTGTCTCAGTAGTGATTTTATGCCAGATAATATCTGGAATTTGCAGATTTTTACCTTTGTGATGTTAACCCCTTCAGAATCTTTTTGGGTTATGTAGGTTCTCTCAAAAATTAAGTTGTGCTCGAGGATGCTTGTGTAATTAACATCGAGAGGATATAATGCCCTACAAATTTGGTTATGCACTCTGAATGAGAGGAAAGGTTAATCGAATTGGAAAATAGACATTGAGCCTAATTAGAAAACAAACCGCCCTTTTTGGAGTGAGTAAATGACCGTTTGAGAATCTGACTATAAAAGTTTTAAGGGACATATGTATTTAGAGGAAAAGACCAAGCCAAGCTCTCCTATTGGACGGATTATAGGCAATTGAAATCGACATTAGTCTCTCAAGATTTGTGTAGAATCGAGAGAGCGTCGGTTAGAAGCTGGTCAAGGAGTTTCAAGGCTTCTAGAAAATACGAATCAACTAATGGGCCAAGTGAGTTGCCAAGTAAGTTAGCACAGATAATAGTACCCTTGAGGGAGTTTGGGTTTCTATTAGTTTGTATCAATAGGTTATCCATAAGCAAAGTGGGGGAGGTATCCACGGGGCAAAATTGCTCCACCTGAAATTAAAAAATTGGTGATAATATCCTTGCTTGAGGATTTATAGATAATGCTTTTGGAAGATTTTAATGTCTTATGAACCTAAGAGTTAAAGGTTATAATTGGTGGATCTCGGTATGATTTGGAGGAGGTGAATGTTAGGATAGATAATTGATAATTGAAAGCTTCCATGTGAGAAATTGCAGAATTTCCTCGGAAGTAGCTCCAATCTAATAATCTTGAGGATTAATGTGGTTACGTCATGCTGGAGAGGTAACCTAGGATATCACAAGCGGGTTAATCTGTTTAAGGATTGTAAACTGCTCCAATCCAATCGTCCTGTCTCGTGGGACATCCCTTCTCACGGGATTCAGTACAATTCGCTGATCGGTAACAGTAACTACCCTCTAAGTTAACGCCGTAAGGAAGGACAGACTATATATAATTCCATGGATAGAGTTATCATCGATTACCACCATAACTTTCTAAGGTATACCGGAGAATCTAATTTGACTGTATATCAGTCCCAGGTCCTAATTAATAGTATTAGAAATATTTTTCTTCTTATTTCTTAACTGAAAACCCTTTTTAGTTTTAAAAGTCAGCAAATGTTTCACAATAACTCTTCAATTAGTTTCAGAATATACAGTAACAGTTTATAACCATTCAGTTTCACTTCAGAATATACAGAAATAGTTTAAAACCCGTCAGTTTCATTTCAGAATATATGATAACAGTTTGAAACCTTTCAATTTTGCTTCAAAATATACAGTAATAGTTTGAAACCCTTTAATTTTGCTTCAGAAGTCCTCAAAAATTTAACAGTATAAATTAGTGTAAAAGTTTTAGGCATAAATTATATCAGTGACATTATCACGTTACAGATTAACTTTTATGTAACAGAAGTTATCGAAAAAAAGCATCAAATCTTCAATTTTCGTACCTACAGTTTTGCCAAAATTTTCGGACGATAAACGAACACCAAACACATGTATTTTCATGAAAACCGAGGCATATTTAGCAGTATATACTAGTAAATACAAAATCTGTCCAATTAATTAGGAAAAACAGGCATTATTTATAGTAAATATGCAAAACCATAAATTTAAAGTATAAATACCATTTTTGAGATACAGAAAAGCTATAAAAATAGAAAATAGCGTCTGAGGTACACTTGTCTGAGCATGATTTACAGTTACCGTGACTCTAATTGGGACTGGATGGAAGTTTTTCCCCTATTCTTCTCTTCCCTCTCCTTCCCTTTCTCTTTTCCTCTCGTTGCTGTCGAGGGCTTGCTGAAATAAGACCCCAAAATCACCTTTAAAATGCAAAGGAAAAGAGATCACATGAGCTGTCCCATGACCGGCGCTCGAGCACCAACTGGGCACACTTCAAGCACCCGGTTTTGCTAAATTCGATCGGGTGGCACCACTCGGGCGCCGATGCCCTGGGGGCTTGATTTGCCTCTAAACCAAATTCCTCCTACATTTTTTTCTTAATCTATTTACCTCAAACACATTTATATCAATTTAATAATTAGGAATTATCATGTTTTTGGGATCGGGACCTCACACTGATGATATAAAATGCTTTTTTATTTTGATGAATGTAATGTTTTTGCTTCCATAGGTTTGTATATGGTTATAGTTACTTCCTCATTATTTTTGATATTTGGATTTATTTTGGATCTAGATGACATCTCTCTTAGATCCAATACGGTAGTTTAGGAGTACTATGTTGGAGCCATTGATGACATGGTGTTTGTTGATTCTGTGGATAGGTTGTGTATGTATTGTGGGTTAAAATGATGAGGAATATTTATGCATATGTTGTAATTCAGGTTGTTTGTATGGTTTTAGCCCATTTTTAAAGGGAACTCTTCACGATTTTCTGCAGAATTAAATGTTTTAAATTTGGAACATTAGTATTGTATGTTTATTAACAGAGATCTTTAGAGGATAATGACCCATTCCATCACATGATCCATGGATACATTAAGTATCTGATTCTTATCATTCCACTAACCCACTATGACCTAATAAGTCATATGACTAATAACATGATGCCACATGAGCACCACATTTAAAACTAGATCAAAACTCAATCAAAGTCCTATGATGTTTGAACTCCCATTCGAACATTTCTTCACATGCCTACTCGTAACACTTTACCTAATTATCAAATAAATTTATTATTGTATTAATCTCTTTTTTAACACAATAATTATATAAAATACATTTTATATTGTCATCGCCAAACAACTCATGAAATGCCACTGTCATCCAAATCCAACCCGACACTTGAATATTAAATGGTCCATTCAATCAGTCAACTATATGTCTATTTCAACAACAACATGTATAAGTATGAATTCTTAACTTTAATTTTAAAAATTATACACTATACTTACTTGAAACAAGAGTCAAAACTATCAACTATAGCATCAAAAGCGAGGCTAGTTCATGATTATCATTTGTCCTTTGTCACTCTTATGACGGAACGAGTTATTTTTCTCTAATAACCTTCGTCAATAAACATACCAAATTATTTTTTTTTTGGTAAGTGATAAACATACCAAATTAATACCCATAAAATTTAACACATTAATTTTTTTGCAGAAAATCGAACAACCTTTCCTCTAAAAATGGATAAAATCGATACAACCACCTAAAATAACACAACCTGTATAAAACATATACATAGATAGTCCTCAAAATTTAATCCACAATACATCCACAGGATCTATAAATACCATATCATTCATGGCTCCAACACAGTACTATTAACGACCGTATTAGATCTAAATAGAGATGCTACCTAAGAACCTGTATAAATCCAAAATCAAAATAGCGAAAGCAAACTATAGCCATATATTAATTTGTGAAAGCAAAAACAATATCCATAACGATATACAACATGCTATGTCTCTATATACTTTATAGGCATCATACATCCAAACCATTAGTTATATACATTCAAATTGCTCAAACTTCCAAAATCTTCAAAGTCTTCAAACCCAATAAACTTTCTTCTAGCTAAATCTTATCTTCAGTCCTTCTTATCAGGTATCAGCTTATCTGAAAGGGAGGAATAAAAATATGGGTGAGCAATTGCCTAACAAGGTACCCAAAATAGTAAGAAGATATAAATATCATATAAAACATGTAAAATATAAGGACAAATAAACTTAGAAAAAACTTGAAAAATCAAACATGTATGCAGACGAGGTAAAAGCATATATCAATACATAAACATAAAAGAGTAATATTCAAAGTTCTTGGTTCTTCATTCAAAGTTCTTATCCAAAACTCTCATTCAAAGTTCTGATCTGAAGATCCGAAATTCTTATTCAAATGATCCGAAATTCTTATTCAAATGATCCAAAGATCCAAAATTCTTATTCAAATGACTCGAAGATCCGAAATTCTTATTCACATGATCCAAAAATCCAAAATTCTTATTTTAATAATCCAAAGATCTGAAATTCTTATTCAAATGATCTGAAGATCCATAATTCTTTTTCAAATGATCCAAAGATTAATAATTCTTATTCAAATGATCTGAAGATTTGAAATTCTTATTCAAATGATCCGAAGATTCGTAGTTCTTATTTAAATGATCCGAAGATCCGAAATTCTTATTCAAATGATCCGAATATCCATAATTCTTATCCAAATGATCCGAAGATCCATAATTCTTATCCAAATGATCTGAAGATCTAAAATTCTTATTCAAAGTTCTTATCCTCCTTATTTACATACTGAGGGCAAGATGTTCAATTAGCCTTAATTTTGTTTTAATGCCCCACGGAAGGCGAACCACGTATCACTCCATGGACAGGGTCATTTTCATGGCATGCAGAGGAAAATACGGGCTAAAGCTTCTGTATAGTTTTGGAGCTCCTAATTTCAAAAACATAGATTCCTCCTTATTTACATCCCAAGGATAGGATGTTCAAAATTTTTTAACAAAGAGTTCCTCCTTATTTACATTCCGAGGATAGGATGTTCAAAAGTTCTTAACAAATTTTAGGTGGCATAACTTTTACAAAAATTTCGAATATAAATTTTCTAGTAATCTTAAACATTTCACTAAACAATAATTTACCTCAAAACTCAAGATTTATAAATACCCTATACTTCATTTTCGAGCTAGGGTTTTGGTCGAAGCTTCCAGACACCAATCAAATACAAAATACAAGCCAAACGATGAAATTGAAATCATACATTATCATATTTATGCATAAATATGAAATCTATCCAATAAATTATGAGAAACCTACATTAATCGGAACAAATCACAAAGAAAGAGAGTTTTAGAGCATTAATATTGAAGTGGAGATATTAAAAAGCAATAATAAAGGAAAACAAAGTTTGGAGTACACTTGCCTCAACCTGATTTACTGATTTTCCTACTCTAATCGGATCGGATGTGGCTTGAATCTCCCTCTCCTTCTCTTTTCCTCCTTCTCTCTCTTGCCCTTTGTTCTCTCTCTCTCTAAACCCAAAATCGGCCTAAAAATAACATGGGAGAAAACCCTGGTGCTTAAAAACCCCGACTGGCACTCGAGCGCCAGTCGGGTGGTAACCAGGCATCACGGCAACCGAAGGCTTACGCTCAAGCACCCATTGGGTGCTTGTTGAGTGAGCAATTCTACCAAATGCACCCGAATGGCACCTCAGGCGCTGCTCGGGCGGACCCATTCTGCTAAATGTGCTTGGCTTGTGCCTCAAGCGTGGGTCAGAAACCAAGCTCATTCACCCTATTTTACTTTCGATCTTAATTTTTTACATTTTTTAAATCTAATTCTTGATCATTAATAATTCAATTACCTCCTAATTACCATGTTTTAGGACCGGGACCTCACACTCTCCCTCACTTATAGAAATTTCATCCTCGAAATTTTCTAATTGGAGGAAATCTTCCTAGCATTCCGAAATAATTTCCACGATCAAATGATTTATCCCAATGAACCTTAAACATTCAAATTGTTTGGATCCTCATTATCCGATGTGTCCTATCAAAATCTAAACTCACCAAGTCCGAAGGCAAACCCATTTCATCAACTACTTCTTCGACTTAGACCACAACCACAAATGGGCAGAAGATTCTTATTTCAATCTATGTCAAGCCACGAAAGTAATCATCCCTTCTGAGCCTCAAATGAACCTTAAAATATCTGGGTTCACCATATTTTCACTGCACAACTCTGATTAATTTTCTAACTACGAATCATTCGATCGTAATTCACCATCAAATCTAATTTAACTTGACGCCTAAATTTTTCCGATCAGGTTGACTAAGAATTCAGCATAAACCTTATTCTCGTAATCAAACCTCAAAATTGAAATACTTTATATCCTCATTAATTCGTTGGTATGTCAACAACCCGACATTTCCCTAAAATACATAATCCATAATATACATCTAAATTATATGACAGCCATAAATAGAACAGACCCCAAGATAGCCATACCATGAAAATAATTTCTACAAATCCTCAGATTATATCCTGGTTAGGAATTACCATCGTAACAATCACCCGAAAATTCATGTAGCCTAAGGTAATCACCCAAAACCTCAAACTCAAACAATTAGCAACCTCGCAATCTCATTGGCATACTAATAAGCCAACTAATTCCATCTGAACGTGTTATTCATAATCACATTGGGTAGATCGTCCTAATCGTCCTGAAACAAAACCATGAGGACTCTTCATTTCATGATTTCATATCCCTAATGGTTTGAATACAATTTCCTCCTCCCAAAATCAAGGTAAGCATCCCATATGGAGCACCAAAGACACATTAAATTCAAAGGCCTATCAATTATCGATCACACTATTCACTTTTCTTTAAAAGATGCTAAGATCCACCTTTACTATCCTCAAACTATCGCTTACACTATCGCATACTCATTTCTTCTTTATGATGCAATTCCTCAAACCTTTAGAATTATTGGACAATAACAATCCCCCATAAGCAACACCTATAAATCCTCAAGGTAAGGACCTCGTTAACTAACCCCAACTATGGGCAAAGTAATCTCAAACTATAAGCTTCTCCCCTACTTGGTTCGAGGGTTGCTATTCATTACGATGCAAGGATAACACAATCCTAACCTTTCTCAAAAGTATTAATTCTGTGATGATTCACTAGACCCATCAGGGGTCAATCCAAACAATACGGCCAATAATTTACCCTTTAGTTCCTCGAAAGCGACCTTCACACACCCCACATTACATTTGTCCTTAATTAAGTTCACATTCGTTTCTCCAAGAAGCATACGGCTGACTGTATTTCACAATTCACAAATTCCACAAAGAATGCATAGACACAACTAGGGAACAATCTAGATTTCTCAGAGTCGATGAGGTATAACAGGCAAACCATGGGGGAAATAAAAGAATACGTAGGTCCTAAATCAATTTAAAACAAAAGCTAAAACTTCCACAAATAAGAAGAATACCTTTAACCTTAGTTGGGGATGCCTCATCATCTTCAATCCGTCATCGCAAATGTTTTAGCTAAAACATTTAACCTGAGTCTCAAGCTCTTTTTCAAATATCAAAGCCCTATCTAGAACCTTAGTATAAGTTTGAAGCTCCTGTGTCACCAGCTAACTCCTGATCTTATCCCTCGATCCTTATTGAAATTTTTTGGCTTTCCTCGACTCATCTTCCATAATAGACGGTGCGTACCATGATAATTCAACAAGCTTTGCATCATACTCTGCCACGATGTGGTTTCCTTGCCTAAGCCGCATAAATGTCTCTTCCTTCCAATCCTGGAGGCTAGAAGGAAAATATTCTTCCAAGAAGGCTTCCTCAAATATCTCTTAAAAAATTTCCTTCATCGACAAACCCCACGCCCTTTTCTTCATCGACCACCAACTATCGACTTCTCCCTTTAATTTATAAGCGGCAAAAGTAACCTTTTCCTAATCAGAACATTGAATGACCGTAAATATTTTCTTCAATCTCTGAATCCAAATTTCTACCTTCACTAGATCAGGCTCTCCTAAAAATTCAGGTGCCTTCTCTACCGTGAACTTCTCATATGCCGTTGGGATAGGATTTACTAGGGTTGGCTCTAGTGTATGAACTAGAGCCATGTAACGTTGCTCCATCGACTCTAGAATGTTAGTCATCCTCCCCAACAAATTCAGATATTTGGCCTCATGATCTTGGGGAGTACTAGCACCTCCACAAATATTTCTTCTTCCTCTACTAGCCATGCTAATATCCTATAGCCAAAACATCATAAGGTTAGTTGACCTCAAATAATCGGATTAGAGAGAAGGGTTAAAATCAATCAAAGCATTTCAGAATTAAACCTAGGGGCTAACATCTAAACATTCCATCTAATTCGAACTACCCTCACATATTTCAATTCTACAGGACTTGTATGGCCCAAAATTTAAGTACTCAATCACTACTAAATCGATCATACATCGGCATTCTTAATTTCACTACACCAGAAATCGATTCTAAGTTATACTGACCTCGAGTCATCAGTTCCATTTTATTCGTCATACTTGCTAAGTTGACCCAAACATACCTTTCTAATAATTTACTAACCTGAAAACCTTAACTCAAAACAGATCAATCCTGAATTTAAGACCAAAATTGATTAGCCTATGTCTGGAATCAATGTCATTCAACTTAAGCACTAAATGCTAACTTAGTCTTGACCTAAGGGATACAAACTAGGATATCTAGAGCTTTCCAATCTAACTTAGTCATCCTACACTTTCATCTACTCATTTAATCAATCTTCATCGATCCTAAACTCCTGCTTACGATACAAATCAAACCTAGGGTATTTCTTTTCTCTGATACCAACTATGACAAAATTGGATACTTTTTCCTAATAACCTCCATCAATAAACATACCAAACTAATACCCATAAAATTTAACACATTAATTTTTTTGTAGAAAATCGGGTAGAGTTTTCTCTAAAAATGGACAAAACCCATACAAACACCTAAATTAACACAACATGTATAAAACATATATATAGATAGTCCTCCAAATTTAATCCACAACACATCCACAGGATCTACAAATATCATATCATTCATGACTTCAACATAGTACCATTAACTACCGTATTGGATCTAAATAGAGATGTCATTTAGGAACCTGTACAAATCAAAAATTAAAATAGTGGAAGCAAACTATAGCCATATATCAATCTGTGAAAGCAAAAACAATATCCATAATGACATACAATATGCTATGTCTCTATATATTTTATAAGCATCATACATCCAAAACATTAGTTACATACATTCAAATTGCCCAAACTTCCAAAATCTTCAAAGTCTTCAAGCCCAACAAGCTTTCTTCTAAGTAAATCCTATCTTCAGTCCTTGTTATCAAGTATCAGCTTATCTGGAATGAAAAAATAAAACTAAGTGTGGGCAAGTACCCAACAAGGTACCCAAAATAGTAAGAAGATACAAATATCATATAAAACATGTAAAATATAAGGACAAAGAAACTTGGAAGAAATTTAGGAAATCAAGCATATATGCAGACGAGGCAAAAGCATATATTGATACATAAACATAAAAGAGTGATGTTCAAAGTTCTTGATTATTCATTCAAAGTTCTTATCCAAAACTCTCATTTAAAGTTCTAATCTGAAGATCTGAAATTCTTATCCAAATGATCCGAAGAACTGAAATTTGTATTCAAATTATCCGAAGAGCCGAAATTCTTATTCAAATTATTCAAAAATCCGAAATTCTTATTCAAATAATTCAAAGATCTGAAATTCTTATTTAAATGATTCGAAGATCCAAAATTCTTATTCAAAAGATCCAAAGATCCATAATTCTTATTCAAATGATCCGAAGATACGAACTTCTTATTTAAATGATCCGAAGATCCATAGTTCTTATTTAAATGATCCGAAGATCCAAACTTTTTATTCAAATGATCTAAAGATCCATAGTTCTTATTCAAATGATCCGAAGATCCGAATATCTTATTCAAAGTTCTTATCCTCCTTATTTATATCCTGAGGACTGGATGTTCAATTAGGCCTAATTTTGTTTTAACACCCCACGGAAGGCAAACCACACATTACTCCATGGACGGGGTCTGTGACGGCCTGGCCGTAAATCCACTAATGACTCCGTCAATAAATATACTTAACTAAAACAAACTAATATGCACTTGTTTTTAGTACATAATTTCTATAGAAAATTCGGTAGAGTCTTCTCTAAAAATGGTCAAAACTCATATATACAACCTGTAAAATCAACCCTGAACAACGCATATAAACAACTAGACTTTAATTTTTACTCTATAACACATACACGAGATCAACAAATGCTATATCATCCATGGCTCCAATACAGTATGTCAATTGCTATATTAGATCTATAAGAGATGCCATCTAGAAACTTATACAGACCTAATATTTTACCTGCGGAAGCATTTTATGTCCGTAAATAAACTGCGGAAGTATACAATGCCAATAAAAATATACAATATGCTATGCCACATATTAATACACAACATTAAGCTAACTTAACTATTTACATTTCAATAACATCAACCATGTTCTAGTTCTAAGTCCTCGAAGTCCAGCAATATCCTTAGCAGGTCCCTCTCCTGACTTTATCTAATTTAGTTTCAACTCGTGGCTCTCATCTGGAAGGAAGAAAAAGTAAGAGTGAACTAAAAGTTCAGCAAGTATATCATAGCAAAGGCAATAAACAATATAAACAAGTTAAGTAGAAAAAGAATACATGAATAGGGAGGGGATGCATGAACATGAGCATGATCAATTATGCTTGGGGGACAATTTACTTCTTTTCTTTTGTTCTTATTTTCTTTAGGATATAAATTAAGCATAATTATTCATCTTTATGGACCCAAGCTAGTAGACCCTACCAGCCAAGAGAGTAAACAATCGAGAAAAGATTGTATTCACTCCACATAATCAAAGGCCAAAAAATTAAAAGTTCTCTTTAATTTCTCATTTTCCAAAATCTTCACCTAGAGGGCAGGATCATCCAAAATTTCTATCCTCCAAAATTAATGCCCTGAGGAAGGGCAGTACACATATCACTCTATAAATGGAGCTATCCTCGATTACCATTATAATATCCTAAGGCATGTCCATAGTATTACTCGCTACAACACGCGGTCAGAACAATTCCTTGAGTTTTCACTGTTATACTAGTGACAGGCTTGGGAACATTACCCATCAAAATATAAATTCGAGTCCTAGTTTCATGATTACTTATTCTTTTGAGGGACGATCCACCAAATTCTTATACAAAAATCTCCATCTGGGAGAATGAATCTATTAAATTCCCAAATGTGAAATTTTTCTCCAAATATTCGTATAGTTATTATCTTTCTTGCGGATATAAATCTTTTCATGACTTAACTTATATATGAATATCATATTCACAAAGAAAATTTAGAATTCTTACCATTGAAAAGCAGATTGATTTAAAGGGCTTTCAGATGCAAGTTTCCTTCACAATGCACATGTCGAAGCTTCCGGATTGTTCGATTGAACTTATACAAATATACATATCATTTAATCATATTTTAAACATAGAAAAATTATGCAAAATATCATTCAAAGTGCTCGAATAAATAGTACTTGCATGAACAGTGTGCATGAACAATATCAGGATACACATATCGGTTAATTATCAGAATTTTGGACATCCAATGGATAAATTATCAAATTTAAGGCATGGATAATCATAATCCTAAATCATTTTATGCATCAAACTCCAAATTGAAGTTTAAATAGGGTCCGGGCGTGGGTTAGGGTTTACCTTGAATGAAATCCCACATAAAACCACAAATTCGAATACCCAAACGATAATTTAACATCCCCAAATCATGGTTAATCATATTCTAAATCCAAATTAAGCAAAATCCCAAAAATTCTGTGGGTAAACCATCCGGGCATAGGTTAGGGTTTGCCTAGTCTAAAAACTAATCAAATCCACAAATTTTGGCACTTTCTCTCTCTTCCTCTTCCCTCTCTCTCTCTTTTATTTCTCCTAAAAACAAAAAGAAATGCCTGAGAAAACTCGCACGGTGCTTTTATTCTGCAGGACGGTGCACGAGCGAGCAGCGAGCGTGCATTGGGTGCCTATATGCTGGAATCGGCGCTCGAGCCTACGCTCAAGCGCACGTCAGGCGCGGGTCAAGCCCAACGTTGACCTACAGCACGAAAGCTTTACATTTTTGCCGTCCGAGACCCGTTTTGACCCTTCTAACCCAATATTTCATATCCTTGAACCCTAATTTTGATTATATTAGCTTAATAAGTCATAATTATCATGATTTAAAACTTGAATCTTATTTACAGATTAACGTTTCAGGGTTTATAATACCGATTTTCGATTTACCAATTCCGAGTCCCTGGGCTTTTCAATCCAATTTCTTCCATGTCATTTAACCTCATTCACTTATTTTGACTTAATTACTCATATTTACCATATTTTGAAAACCGAGACCTTACAATCTCCCCCACTTATAGAAATTTTATCCTCGAAATTTGACAAACCTTGAAATCCCCGAATCGAATGTAATTTTCCTAGCGCTTCCAAATCATCTTCTCAGTTAAATGATTATCCTAGAAATCCTGAAGCATTTGAATCATTCTAGTCCTTATTACTTGATTCATTCTATCAAAACCTAAATTGAAACCTCCTTAGGAGTCAAATTCTTAATTTCTTGACAACAACCCAATACGACCACATATACAATTCCACACTTAATGATACATGGAAGATCTCATGCTAAACTACTCTGCTCAAGGGCAACTCAAATCTATTAACTCCACTTCGACTTAGCTCAAAAACTCAATCGGCTGAAAATTCTTACTTCAATTTACGCTAAGCCTAAAAAACGAGCATTCTTCCCGAACCTCAATTTAACCTTAAAATATCGGGGGGTTCACCACATGTCCGCTGTGCATCTTTGATTAATTACCTAACTACAAATCGTCCTATAACAATTCATCGCTGTACCAAATTTAACTTAACACCCAAAATTCTCTAATCGAGTTTCAGTTAAGGTCTTAGCACAAACCTCAAATCGAAAGAACCCTCAAGATCGAAATACTTTATATCCTCATTATTTCGTTGGTATGTCATCAAACTGACATTTTTCCTAAAATACCCAATCCACTCAAAACACTTAGATTACACGGCAGCCATAATTAGAACAAATTCTAAGGTATCCATATCATGCAGACAATTCCCACAAATCCTCAAGTGACAACCAATTTAGAAGCTACCATCCTAACAGTTTCCCAATGATCTGATATAGCTTTAGGCCATCACCCAAATTTCAAAATCCAAACATCTGGCAACCTAGGATCTCGTTGGCATATCGATGAGCCAACTGATTCAATCCAATCATGTCCTCCATAATCACAAAGAGAGGGTCATCTTAATCATCTTGAAACAAAACTATAAGAACTTCTCATTCCACAATTTTCATAACTTCAATACTTCGAATGCGATTTTGTCTCCCACCTTAGGAATACGACATCCTATTTCCCAATTGTTAAAATCCTACTCGCAATCATCTTTTACATCTCCTACGAGACACCGAAAGCACATTAAGCTTAAGGACTCCCATCATCCCTTGTCATCACTAAAGTTCACTTTCCTTACGACACCGAGGTTCATCTTTGCAATTCTTAAATAGATCTATCTATTTGCAATATCTTAAGATCATCTTTCTTTAATGACCTAACTATTTTGGCCTTTAAAATTATTAGATAATATCTATCTCCAAAGGCAATACCCACGAGTTCTCAAAGCAGAGACTTCAATTACTAATTTCGACCTACGAGTGAAATAACTCTAACTATGAAATTCTTCCCCACCTAATTCGAGGGTAGCCACCTATCACAATGCAAGAATAATAAAATTTTAACCTTCCTTAAAAGCATTATATTCTATGATAACTCACCAGACCCATCAAGGTTCAATGCAAATGACATGGACGTCAACTTTACCCTTAATTCCTCGAAGGCTACCTTCACATGTCCCATTCTTACGAATACAAATTGCTCCAAAGCCCGAATGGCTCACAACTCTACTAGCCTTGATGATATTAATCAGCCTTCCCAATAAAACCGTTATTATCGAAGAGGCCTCACACCTACATAACATTCTTCCTTATTACTCAAAAACTATCTTTTTATATTTTGTTCTAATAACAACATATCCCTTCTAGGCCAAATGTTTCACTGACGCAGCAATCCTCGAGTAACAATTGCCGAATCACTCATTAGATTCAGTTAAATCCAAGAAAACCATACCCCTTCACGACATTAATCGGTCTTCCACATTTAGTCATCGCTTAAAGTCCTACGGATCAAAAAGTGTGCTATCAAAGATGCCATATGCTCAACGGTGCATTTTTTTAGACTAAACTCGCGTTCCCTTCTCGATCAGGCCTTCGGTTAACAACCATCCTCAATCCATGACACAATTTCCAAACGGAGTACATAGTTCCTACGTTTCTTTAAACCCATCAATGAGGTCATCTCAATATGGACCGGAATATAGCTGGAAGATCCGACTCATAAAATTTATGAAATGCCAACGAACCTTCAAAACCCAAACGGTGTTCCTGAACTTCGTAGCAGCCATGTCCTTATCGGAATGCTGCCGCGGGCACAATTTTCAATTATCCACAATTTTCAATTATCCACAATCTACACGCTATGAATACAGATCGATCTTGGAAATCTCCTATCCATTCACTATGCCCGCTTATCGATTGATTAATCTTCTGAGTAACCAATTGCTCAATCATCCACAATTAACCTCATCAGTTAATCTTACTTTCCCAAAGGCTCCAAGGTATCCATAATGGTACCTAACAGAAGCTCCTTCAATTCCATACGAGATCCTCTAAAGCTAGTGTTGATTCCAACACAATCTCAAATCACTCATTAAAGGAAATCAGCTTGATCTTTTCCTCCAAATGTATATCCTCAAGAATTATGCAACTAAATTCCTTAGTGACCACCAAATGACTTCAAAGGGGGGGTCTCATTTACTAATTAGACTTAATGCCTATCCCTAATTGGATCAACTATACCTCTTATTTATAGTTTATAACCTGATTACAATGTATAATATCCTATCAATGCAATTTACACCAACACACACGAACACCTTTTTCAATTCTATAGGATTTGTACCGTCTAAAATTCTAGCACTCAAACACTTACTAAATCAATCATAATTTGACATTTTTAGATTCATTACATTGAAAATCGACTTCAAGTTTCACTGACCTCGAGCCATCAATTCCATCTTATCCATCATAATTGCTAGGTTGACTAAGCATCCTTTCTTAACGAATTACTGTCCTGAGAATCTCAACTTAGAACAAATCAAACCTGAACTCTAATCCAAAATCAATTAACTCAGGCCTTAAATCAATGTCGATCAACTTAAACATTGAATCCCAACTTAATTCTAGCTAAAGTCAGTCAAACTAGATATTTAAAACTACACAATTGAACTTAATTATCATACAGTTACATTCACTTACCTAATCAATCTTAATCTATCATAAGCTTTTACATATGATTCAAATCAAACCTAAGGTATTCATTTTCTCTGATACCAACTGTGGCGGCCTAGCCTTAATCCACTAGTGACCTCCGTCAATAAACATACTTAACTAAAATAAACTAATATGCATTTTTTAGTACATAATTTTTACAGAAAATTCGACAGAGTCCCCTCTAAAAATGGCCAAAAACCATACATACAGCCTGTAAAATTAACCCCTGCATGACGCATATAAATAACTAGACTTTTATTTTTACTCCATAACATATACATAGGATCAACAAATACCTTATCATCTATGGTTCCAACACAGTATATCAACTACTATATTAGATCTATGAGAGATGTTATTTAGGAACTTATGTAGACCTAACATTTTACCTATAGAAACATTCTACATCCATAAATAAATTGCGAAAGCATATAATGCCAATAAAAATATACAACAAGCTATGCCACATATTAATACACAAAATTAAGCTAACTTAACTATTTACATTTCAATTACATCAACCTTGTTCTAGTTCTAAGTCCTTGAAGTCCAGCAATATCCTTAGCAAGTCCCTCTCCTTGCTCAATTAATCGAGTTTTAACTCGTGGCTCTCATCTAAAAGGAAGAAGAAGCAAGAGTAAGCTAACAGCTCAACAAGTACATCATAGCAAAGGCAATAAACAATATAAACAAGTTAAGCAGAAGAAGAATACGTAAATAGGGAGGGGATTTATGAACATGAGCATGATCAATTATGCTTGGGGGATAATTTACTTCTTTTCTTTTGTTCTTTTCTTCTTTAGGATATAGATTAAGTATAATTATTCATCTTTGTGGACCCGAGCCAATAAATCCTACCAGCCAATAGAGCGAACGATCGAGGACAAAATATATTAACTCCACAAAATCAAAAGCCAAAAGTTCAAAATTTCTCTTTAATTTCTTATTTTTCAAAATCTCCACCCCGAGGGTAGGATTATCCAAAATTTCTATCCTTCAAAATTAACAACCCGAGGAAGGGCAGTCCATAAATCACTCTATGGATGAAACTATCCTCAATCACTACTGTAACGTCTTAAGGCATGTCCATAGTATTACCCACTACAACACTCGGTCAGGACAATTCCTTGAGTCTCTACTATCATACTAGTGATATGTGTGATAGAATGGATTTTTTTTCCTCAATTAATTTTCGTCATTCAGAATAGGAACAGAAGTCCAAATCTCACTTAAGATTTTAGGGAAAAACGGGTAAAGTTTTTTCTAAAATTGGGCTAAACAGAAATATAAACCTGTACAAAATCTGTATAACAAACCTATACATGCACACAACTATCTATTTATACCATAATTTTTCTACAACACATATTCACAGGACCACAGATCCCATCCATGACATTAATTCAACAATCCTATTTACTATATTAGAATTCAAATGAGAGATACCAATTAGGACCTGTACAGAAACCAGAAAGTATATAGCAAAAGCAGAACTATAAACCTGCGAAAGCAGAATTTTTGTTTCATCACATACATCACATATATTCTATATACAAAAATCCATAGGCACAAAATCTATATACAAAACCATATATCAAAATCAGGTCTTTACATCCAACTATTTCTTCAAGATAACTTCAAAATATTTCAGATCTTCAGAAGTCTTCAGATTGAGCTCTAAATCACTTTTTCTCATCAGGTACTAGCTCTACAATCTCATCTGGAGGAAAAAAGTAGCAAAATAGTGAGCCAAGGCCCAACAAGGTACATGTAGGCATGCAGTAAAACGTTTATGTAGAACATAATATAGTAAAATAGATACAGATGTATGTTAAAGTATAAATGATATAAAGTAGTGATTTACAGAAATTATAGCAGAAATAATGCAGAAGATTACATAACTATCAGAAAATAGAAACACTCAAGTTCTTGAAAGCAGAAGTCAGTGTAATCATACCTTGTTAATACTAAATTGATAAGACAGGCTTCAGAAAGTAGAAATCGATTTCAATTCTATAGATTATAGAAAATCCATTTTCTATCAATAAAGGACCCAACCAATAGACCCTACTAGTAGCGGGGGTGAATAATCGAGGATAGATTGTGTTTGCACACAATCAAAGCCAGTAACAGTTGTCCTGTCTTGTGGGACATCCCTTCTCGTGTAATTCAGTATAGCACGCAAGCCGATAATAGTAAATTCCCCTCTAGGTTAACGCCCTGAAGAAGGGTGGACCATTATAACTCCATAGATAGAATTATCCTCGATTACCACCATAACGTTCAAAGGCATGCCAGAGAACCTAACCTGACTGTATATCAATCATGGGTCCTAATTAATAGTATCAGAAATATTTTTCTTTCTTATTTCATAACTGAAAATCCTTTTCAGTTTCAGAAATTAATCAGAGTTTCATAATAACTCTTCAGTCAATTTCAAAATATACGGTAATAGTCTAAAACCCTTCAGTTTTGCTTCATAATATACAGAAACAATTAGAAACCATTCAGATTTGTTTCAGAATATACGGTAACATTCTGAAACCCTTCAGTTTCGCTTCAGAAGTCCATAGTGATTTATCAGTATAAGTCTGTGTAAAATTTTCAGAAATAGATTATACCAGGAGTTTTATCTCAGTACAGATTAACTTTTATATAACAGAGATTTTGGACAAAAATAGTTAAATCTCTTTAATTTCGTGCTTAGGGTTTTGCCAAAATTTTTAGACGATAAATGGACACCAAATACATGCATTTTTATAAAATTGAAACCAGATATTGCAGTATACATATATAAATATGAAATCTGTCTAAATAATTTACAGAAATAGGCTTTATTTATACAGAACACGGTGAAACATACTTTTAGAGCATAAGTACCATCTTTGAGATAGAAAAAAGTAGTAAAAATAAAAAAATAGTGTTCGAGGTACCTTTTTTTTTGTAAGTAAGTAAATTGAAGTTCGAGGTACACTTGCCTGAGCTTGGTTTACACTACCGTGACTCTGATCGAGTGGATCAGAAGATTTTTCCCCTTTTCTTCTTTTCCCTCTCCTTCCCTTTCTCCTCTCCTTCATTGTTGTCGAAATCTTGCTGAAAATAAAATCCAAAAATCACCCTTAAAATGCGAGGAAAAAGATATCATATGGGCTGTCCTGTGACCAGCGCTCGTGTGATGTACGGATTTTTTTTTTATCCTCAAAAGCTTCCGTCAAACAGATAACACAATTAACGGTCTAAATATGAGGCAAGACTTTTGTAAAAATTTCGGCAGGGTCTCCTTTGTAACTGGATGAAAACCCAAAATACAACCCTGTAAAATCATCCATAACAAGCACACAACTATCCATCATTCACAATTCCTACAACAATCATTCACAGGACACATGTGCCATCCATGGCACAAATCCATAAAACATTCACTACTCTAACAATTAATATCGAGATGCCATCTAGAACCTGCACAGTAAATCTAGAGTATATAGTGGAAGTAAACTAAGAACCTGCAAAAGCATAACATTTTCTCTTTTACTATCATACACATCATGAACTTTCTATACAAAAATCAACATATTCTAGACATCAGTAATCACAAGATCAGTATACAAAAATCATATGCAGCTACGCCTTTACGTCGACAAGCTCCTCCAAAATTGCTCCAATGTGCTATGGTCCTCAAAAGTCTTCTAGAAGATTCTCTCTCTCGACTCTTTTTCGCAGAAAAAGCTCTACCGTCTCATCCGGAGGGGGAAAATACTAAAACAAAGGAGCCGAGGCCCAAGAAGGTACATGCATATGAACTGTAAAACGGTTATGTCAAAACGATCATATAACTATGCAGAACCAGAATATTTAATCAAAACGGTAAAGACATACTATAACGATATTAAATCTCATGCTTCATAAATCGTTACATTATAAACTGTAAAATAATAACTATAAACTTTACTGATGCATGGTAAAACTGAAAACATTACTCTATACTGTTCACTGTCATCTTTTCACTATATACGTTTCATTATCATCTTTTCATCAGATAATACTCTATCATCTTTTAACTGTACAATACATTTTTATCTTTTACTGTGACATATCGTAACAATTTCAGACCCTGCCAGTGTACCCTACTAGTCGAAGGGGTGAATGATCGAGGATAGATTGTGTTCAGTCCACATAATCCAAGGTCTATCATGTCATATCATGTCATATATATCCTATCCCCAGGGATATCTGTACTGTGTGCCACCCGAAGGTAGGCCTATGTTCCTCTTTGCTTAACGCCCTTGAGGATAGGGCGGACCATGAATCGCTCCATGGACAGAGCTATCCTCGATTACCACCGTAAGTTCTAAGGCCTCACCCAAGAATTTACTTGGACTGTAGTCTGTCTCCGGTCCCAAAATAACTGCAATGGAAATCATCTCTTTACCAAAAATCCCATTTTCAAAATCAAACTTTCACAACACAATTTTAGCACTTCTTTAAATTTACATGGAAATTTTGTCGGTATACGGTCGTTTATATTTTTGAAAACAAATTATACTGGAAGTTACACATCGATGTCAATTAACTTTCATATAACTGGAGCTTTGGTTAAAAATCACTAAAACCCCTTCATTTTTGTACTTAGCGCATCGCCAAAACCTTCGGACTCAAATCGATCACTAAACAAGTCTTATTTCATGAAATCAAAGCTATAAATCCAAATATACATACTCAATTATGCATTTAAACCATAAATCACCAAAATTTCGAGTTAGGGTTTGGCCATATTCTTTCAATGTCAAAATAAACACTAACACATGTTCATGCATGAAATCAGAGCCAAATACTTCAATAAACATGAACAAACATGAAATCTAACCGATTAATCGAAGGAAATATGCTTCACTTACTCTAAGCATGCCTCAACATCATTTTCGTCCATTTTAAAGCAAAATAAACAGTAAAAATGAAAAATAACGTCCGAGGTACACTTGCCTTGTCACAAAGCCACCTTTTTAATCGCTCACGGCTGGATTCGCCCCGGCCTCGCTTCCCTTCTTCTCTCTAAGTCGGCGCTCTCTCTCTCTCCTCAAACCCTAAAATCGCGTGAAATGAGGAGCGGAGAGTTGTGCGTATTTTTATATATTACGCAGCCACTCGAGCGGGCTCGGGCATGCAGCGAGCGGGCTTGCTACTTGTTTTTGCGCTCGATGGGAGGGCTCGAGCCCACAGCAAGCGCCACTCGGCTGCTTGCTGAATTCGGGCATTTTTCAACTTTTCACTTTTAACTACCACTTTTTCACTACATGTATAGCCTCTTAATGATATTAACCATCTTAATTACATCTAGTTATCACGCTTTCGGTTTCGGGTCCTCACATTCTTCCCCACTTAAAGAAATTTCGTCCTCGAAATTTAACGAGTCTCGAATTTCCAAACCTGAGGTGAACTCCTTACATTTAGAAATCATTCCTCGGACAATGCCTATTTTAGGAACCTCAAGCATCGAATTGTTCTAATCCTCATCCCAAATCAAATCCATAGCCTCCCGAATGACTCAACTCAGACACCTACCGAGTCTCTCAACCATCGACACTAGGAAGGCCTTATAATGATTCCTAGATATTCCAAAAGCGACTTGCAATCATGCCGGACATTCTTCCAATCCAATCCGATACTTTAAACGGATTAATGAACTTTCACTTAAATTCATTCCAAGCCTCGAAAGAATTCGGTCACTGGAACCTCAACCTTAATTAGAAATCTTTTTTTTTTTTGGTAAGTAACCTTAATTAGAAATCTCTAGGCCATTGGTCAACAACGCTTACGCTGCGCTACTCTGATTATTTATCTAACTATGAATCATCCCAATGAAATTGCACCGGCACATCAAATTCAACTTGACGTCCCAAAGATTATTTAATCCAGTTTTACTAAGGTTTTGATGCAAACCTTAAATCACAATCAAACTTTAAAGTCAGAACGATTTACATTCACACTATTTTATTGGTAATCGGCAAACCAACATTTTCTCAAAAATACATAGCCCGCATCATAGACCCAGAATATACAGAAACCTTGATTAAAATAATCGTAGGATAGTCACACCGAGAAGGCGAGTCTCACAATCATCCAACTACAGCCACATTCAAGGCTACAATCATAACGATCACCCAAAGAGTCGACATAACTTTAAATCATTACCCCAAATCTTAAAATTCCAATCACTTAGTAACCTTAAGATTCCGTTGGCATGTCAGCAAGCCAACTGATTCTAGCCGAACACGTCTACTATAATTACGATAAGTGGGTAGCCCTAATCATCTTAAACCAAACCATAAGGACTTCATTTTTTATAAACTCCTAGCTCCCAAATATCAAATACGGTTTTGTCTCCAAATTCAAGAACAGGACATCCTATCATCCAATCATTTGGATTTACTTGCGATTCATCTTTCACATTTTCTAGGAAACTTCGAAGACATAATAAAGCTTCCCAACATCAATTGTTAACATTGGTGTCTACTAACCCTCACAAGAAACACCGAGGTTTACCTTCCCAATCATTTAGACAAATTTGTCCACATGAAAAATCATAAGACCATCTTCCTCAACGACACAATCATTCCGGCCTTTAAAATTCTTGATAAGGGTTATCTTTAAGGACAACATCATAAGTTCTCTAAATGAAACTTCAATAGCTAAATCCGTCTTACACATGGGGGTAACACTAATCTTGAACTTCTTCCCCACTTATATCAAAGGTACCCACCTATCGCGACGCGTGAGTAACACAATCTTAACATTTCTCAAAGGCATTACATCCCACGATAACTCATCTAACCCATTAGGGGTCAACCCAAAGGACATGAACGTCAATCACCCTATCCGATCCCTAAAAACACCGCTTAACTTACATTCTCACAATTACAAATCTTTCCCATGCTGATCGTTTTACCGACACAGCAAACCCCAAGGAATACTTACCAGGTCACTTGACAGCTTCGGTTGACCGCACACTTTCATGACATTTATTGGTCTCCCTAATTAGTCATCACTTAAAATCTTATGGACCCCAAAACCATGCTACCCAAGAGCTACAAGCTTAACAAGGCATGTGTTCAACTAAACTCACATTCCTTTCTCAATGGGATATACGAATTATCAGCCATCCACAACCCAGGACTTAATCCATAAACAAGGTGCATACACCCCTTAATCCTTCGAATTCATCAAGCCTTCACAACGGTCCATGTAATTCACCTATCTAATCACAATGTCCGTTTAACAAATCATCAATTTCCTAGACCACCCCAAACAGCCTTATCGGTCTGTCTTATCTACCTCGAAGGTTCTGGGGGTATTTCACAATGATACCAAAGCCTAAAACTCTCAACGATCACCGTCGAGTTTGATAAAATCTCGAATTATCGGTCATCAGATAAGTCAACCTAATCTTCCTTCTACAATCATCCTCAATTAGTCACACGGCCAAAGCTCCTCAATAACCGCAAAATAACTTCAAGCGGTGGCCGCATATACTAATTAGACTTAACGCAGATCTCATTAAATATTGTACAAGAAGGACGGCATCAATCTCCTGATACCTCGATCAATTCAACTCATGTTTCAAATCCCACAACCTAATAGCCAGATGTTATCTTTTACCAGTCTAATCATATTAGCACTGCAATTTGTCCATCGAACAATTATTAAGATCAAGTCAAGACTTAATCCTTTAGCTATCTCAAGTTCACACCCAAAATCGCACAATTCAATTACCAGGCACAATATGTTTACTAACACAATTCAGTTCGACCCGATAACTTACTGACCAAATTCTGTAAACGTCGCGCCAAGATTGCACTAACAGATGATTCAAGTTAACCCAACAAATCGTATCCACGAACTCCAAAAATATCACAACCTGGACACCACTTGCACCGAACTTAAATCCGCAATTAAATAAGCCTAGGGATCACAAAACCATATATACAATCGGGATCCCAAAGATGCAAGTATTGTGGCATCAAGATTGAGAAATTTCATCTCCTATCTCGGCAAGCCACAAATTTCTTCATGCACCATTACCATCGAAACTCTGATCCTACGACACTTGATTTCTTCACTTCGAGGTCAGAGGATACAAACTATCTTTAAGCCAACGACCTCTTATCTATAACTTAGATCATAGTCCCAAAGTCTCTTCGGGAATGCATTTATCCAAAATTCTTACTTGAACATCCACCTTGGTACATCCTTTTACCTTTCGGAATCCTAGGTTACCTTTGCCGCTATTTCAAAGCCTATGTCCTTCAATCACACATAACTCAAAACACACTGCAACATGGGCTCGGAATCCCCAAGATGACACCAGATCGCAATATTAAACCCAAGAACCATACCTCCTAACACGACAGGTGACATTAACACATTGAGTCAATACCTTAGAGTCCTAGATTAAAACACTAAACCTTTTTACCATCCGTCTATGAATAAGGACATCCCTCAATCTTACGATCAACCAACCACTATTGAATTATACTCTCGAGAGTCTCACCGAAACAAAGCATTCACCCAAGGAGATTTCAAAACACATAAGACAATACCTCTTAATCCTCGAGACCCATAATCTTTCTTATGTCAATCAACCAAGGTTGACGCCACCTCCTATCTAGCATGGGGCAACACGCCATATCTTTTACAAGACATGGGATCACCATAACGTCGTCTTAAGTTTAAGAATCCACATTTCAACCTCAATAGGATTTGGGCTGCCCAAAAGTCCAAACACTTAGGCATTTCCAAAACAATTATGAATTATCATCTTAAGACTTGATACGCCCAAGAATTTACTCCAATTTACAAACCTTGAGCTGCTAACTCCACCCTATTCATTACACTTGCTTGGTTGATCAGGCAACCCTTCTTAGCAAACCCAAACCTCAAACGAAGATAAATTAACCAAGGCCTCGAGTCAATCACTGATCAATTCAAGAACCTAATTGATATCAATCAAATCCCAACACTAAGGTGTCTCTACACACCATCATCCTCTCAACCCTACAACCAACCACTAATATTAGTAGTCCCCATCTAAGAGCCACTACTAATATTTCCTTGAGACAGAGACATTTCGCATTAAGACACTCCTTGAACACTAGCTAGGTCACATAAGCTACCCAATTGATCTAAATCATCATTCCTAGCTTAGCACTAGCCTAAGAGCCAATTTCTTAAGCGTCCTAGTTACCTTAACTTCCCATACCTATTCCTACAAGAATTCTGTATAGAGATTCTATCCTATACTTCTGCTTTTCGATTGATCAATTCCTAAGGCATCTCAATTCTCTAATACCAATTGTGATCCTCAAAAGCTTCCGTCAAACAGATAACACAATTAACGGTCTAAATATGAGGCAAGACTTCTGCAAAAATTTTGACAGAGTCTCCTTTGTAACTGGATGAAAACCCAAAATACAACCCTGTAAAATCATCCATAACAAGCACACAACTATCCATCATTCACAATTCCTACAACAATCATTCACAAGATCACATGTGCCATCCATGGCACAAATCCATAAAACATTCACTACTCTAACAATTAATATCGAGATGCCATCTAGGACCTGCATAGTAAATCCAGAGTATATAGTGGAAGTAAACTAAGAACCTGCAGAAGCATAGCATTTTCTCTTTTACTATCAGACACATCATGAGCTTTCTATACAAAAATTAACATATTCTAGACATCAGTAATCACAAGATTAGTATACAGCAGCTAGGCCTTTACGTCGACAAGCTCCTCCAAAATTGCTCCAATGTGCTATGGTCCTCAAAAGTCTTCTAGAAGCTTCTCTCTCTGTTACTCTTTTTCATCAGGTAAAAGTTCTACTGTCTCATCTGGAGGGGGAAAAATACTAAAACAGTGAGCCGAGACCCAGCAAGGAACATGCATATGAACTATAAAACGGTTATGTCAAAACGATCATATAACTATGCAGAACCAGAATATTTAATCAAAACAGTAAAGACATACTATAACGATATTAAATCTCATGCTTCATAAATTGTTACATTATAAACTGTAAAACAATAACTATGAACTTTACTGATGCATGGTAAAACTAAAAACATTACTCTATACTGTTCACTGTCATCTTTTCACCGTATAAGTTTCATTATCATCATTTCATCAGATGATACTCTATCATCTTTTGACTATACAATACATTTTTATCTTTTATTGTGACATATCTTAACAATTTTAGACCCTACCAGTGTACCCTACTAGCGGAAGGGGCGAATGATCGAGGATAGATTGTGTTCAGTCCACACAATCCAAGACCTATCATGTCATATCATGTCATATATATCCCATCCCGAGGGATATCTGTACTGTGTGCCACCCGAAGGTAGGCCTATGTTCCACCTGGCTTAACGCCCTTGAAGACAGGGTGGACCATGAATCGCTCCATGCACAGAGCTATCCTCGATTACCTCCGTAAGTTCTAAGGCCTCACCCAAGAACTTACCTGGACTGTAGTCAGTCTCGGGTCTCAAAATAACTGCAACGAAAATCATCTCTTTACCAAAAATCTCATTTTCAAAATCAAACTTTCACAACACAATTTCAGCACTTCTTTAAATTTACATGGAAATTTTGTCAGTATACGGTCGTTCATATTTTCAAAAACAAATTATACTGGAAGTTACACATCGATGTCAATTAACTTTCATATAATTGGAGCTTTGGTTAAAAATCACTAAAACCCCTTCATTTTCGTACTTAGCGCATCGCCCAAACCTTCAGACTCAAATCAATCACTAAACAAGTCTTATTTCATGAAATCAAAGCTATAAATCCAAATATACATACTCAATTATGCATTTAAACCATAAATCCCCAAAATTTCGAGTTAGGGTTTGGCCATATTCTTTTAATGTCAAAATAAACACATAACACATGTTCATGCATGAAATCGGAGCCAAATACTTCAATAAACATGAACAAACATGAAATCTAACCGATTAATCGAAGGAAATATGCTTCACTTACTCTAAACATGCCTCAACATCATTTTCATCCATTTTAAAGCAAAATAAATGGTAAAAACGAAAAATAACGTCCGAGGTACACTTGCCTTGTCATGGGCTTTTACCTTTTTAACTGGCTCACGGATGGATTCGGGCTCCCGGGCCTCGTTCTCCCTTCTTCTCTCTCTAAGTCGGCGCTCTCTCTCTCTCCTCAAACCCTAAAATCGCGTGAAATGAGGAGGGGAGAGCTGTGCGCGTTTTTATATATCGCGCAGCCGCTCGAGCCGCCAGCGGGCGGAGGGCTTTGGGTACTCCGCTGCTCGAGCAGGCTCAGGCATGCAGCAAGTGGGCTTGCTACTGGTTTTTGCGCTCGATGGGAGGGCTCGAGCCCACAGCAAGCGCCACTCGGCTGCTTGCTGAATTCGGGCATTTTCCAACTTTTTACTTTTAACTACTACTTTTTGACTACATGTATAGCCTCTTAATGATATTAACCATCTTAATTACATCTAGTTATCACGCTTTCGGTTTCGGGTCCTCACAGCTCGAGCACCCCGTGTAATTTGGTGGGAGTGCTTGAGTTCCAACCGGGTGCGCTTCGAGAGCCCAGTTCTGCTAAATTCGATCGGGTGGTGCCTCGAGCACTACTTGAGTAGTGCATTCTGTTAAATCGACCCCAGCGGCGCCACTCAGGTGCCGATGCTCTAGAGGGTTTATTTCGCCTCTAAATTGAATTTTTGTCGTATTTTTCCTTAATCCATTCACCTCAAACACATTTATATCAATTTAATAACTAAAAATTATCATATTTTTGAGATCGAGACCTCACATTCTCTCCCACTTAAAGAAATTTCATCCTCGAAATTAAATAGAGTTACATACCTCAAGAACACAAGTGGGTATGTTTGCTTTGGATTTCCTCTTCGCACTCCCAGGTGGCCTCCTTCAGTGAATGATTCTTCCAGAGCACTTTCACCAGGGGAATGGTCTTAGTATGCAACCTCTGATCCTTGTGATCTAGAATCTGTATTGGCTCCTCGACAAAGGATAAATCCTTATCAATAGTCAATGGCTTATACTCAATCAGTGTATAGGATCGTGGACATACTTCCAAAATATTGATACATGAAATACATCATGGACGTCCGTCAGGCTAGGTGGTAGAGCAAACCTATAAGCTACCTCCTCGATCCTCTCCAGAATCTCAAAAGGACCAATGAATCATGACTCCAGTTTTCATTTTACCTTGAATCAGAACATTCCCATGGAAGGTGAAACTTTCAAAAAAATAAAATCTCCTACCTCAAAGCTCAATTGTTTCTTCCTCTGGTTTGCATAACTCTTCTATCTACTTTGAGCAATTCTCAAATTATCATGTATCAGTTTGATTTTCTTCACAGTTTCTTTCATAATTTCAAGACCTAAAATCCTTTTATCTCTGGTCTCCTCCCAATAAATCAACAACCTACATTTTCTCCCATACAGAACCTCAAAAGGTGACATGCCAATACTAACCTGATAACTATTATTATATACAAACTCAGCCAGTGCCAGATAACTATCCTAAGTCCCTTTCATTTCCAACACTGAGGCCCTCAATATATCCTCAAGAATCTGAATGGTACGCTCCAATTAGCCATCAATTTGGGGGGTGATACACAATACTGAACTTCAATTCCATCCCCAACTCCTTATGCAAACTCTCCAAAATCCTTGAAACAAAACGGGAATCCCTATCAGACACAATAGAGGCAGGAACTCCATGAAGCCTCACAATTTCATTCACATATAACTGGGCCAGTCTATCACGAGAATATGCCATTCTGATCGCCAAGAAGTGGGCTGATTTTATTAGCCGATCAATTATAACCCAAATGGCATCATGATTCCTAGGTGTCCTTGGCAGTCCTGATGCAAAATCTATAGTAATATTTCCCATTTTCAGCTCGGAATAGGCATTGGTTGCAACAACCCAGAAGGCTTCCTCCTTTCAACTTTCAGTTGCTGACATACTAGACATTTCTCTACATAAGCCATAATATTCCTTTACATATTCCTCCACTAGAAAGTTTTCTTCAGATCCTGATATATTTTGTTCACGTCCGAGTGAATTCTATGTCGAGATCGATGAGCCTCCTTCAAAATCTTCTCCTTCAATTCTCTATTATTCGGTGCACATAATCGATCTTAAAACCTCAACACTCCATCATTCCGGACATTAAAACCAGCTCAAGAATCTCTATTCAAATCACTTACAATATTCATACGAAATGGATCATTGACGTGTTTCTCCTTTACCTCATTAATTAACTCCGATTGGATTTGAAGATAAGGTAGGAGCATCCTATCACCCTTAGCATAACGTTGGATATCACACTGCTTTAGATAATCTAGCATTTCTGTTTGCTTGATTTGCGACATAGCCACATACCCCGATCGACGACTCAATACATCTACAACTACATTTGCCCTCCCTGGCTTATATTGTATTTTACAGTCATAATCTTTCAAGAAATCATGCCCCCTTCTTTGCCTCATATTTAGTTCCTTTTGTGAAAACAGATACTTCAATCTTTTGTGATCATAATACACAAGAAACCTTTCACCATACAAATAATATCTCTAAATTTTTAAGGCAAACACCACAGTAGCTAGCTCCAGATCGTGGGTCGGGTAGTTTTTCTCATGCACTTTAAGTTGTCTAAACTCATAAGTTACAACTTTACCATCCTGCATCAGTACACAACCCAAACCTGTCTTAGAGGCGTCACAGTATACCTCAAAACCTCTTGAACCCTCTGGAATAACTAATACTGGAGTAATAGTCAAATGATCCTTCAACTCCTGAAAACTCTGATCACATTCCTCAGTTCACTCAAATTTAACGTCCTTCTTCAGCAATTGAGTTAGAGGTATAGCAATCTGCGAGAAATTCTCTATGAAATGCCTGTAATAGCTTGCCATGTCTAGAAAGCTCCTAGCATCAGTCACAAAAGTCGGCCTATTCCAGTTCATAACAGCCTCCACCTTCTTTGAATCTACAGAAATACCACCGTCAGAAATTACATGCCCCAGAAACATCACCTTCTCTAGCCATAATTCATATTTACTCAACTTAACATATAATTTTTCCTCACAGAGTACTTGAAGTACCATCCTCGAATGAGTCTCATGTTTCTCATAATCCTTTGAATATATTGGGATATCATCAATAAATATCACCATAAATTTATCAAGATATAGCCTAAACACCCTATTTATCATATCTATAAAAGTTGCTGGAGCATTCGTAAGGCCAAAAAGTATAACAAGGAACTCATAGTGGGCATAACATGTCCAAAAAGCAGTCTTAGCCACGTCTTCTGGTTTAATCCTTAACTGATAATAATCGGACCTCAAATCAATCTTTGAGAACACTCGTGATCCTTACAATTGATCAAATAAATCATCAATATGCGGTAGAGGATACTTATTCTTAATCATGATTTTATTCAACTCATGATAGTTAACACATAGCCACAAAGACCCATCTTTTTTCCTTATAAAAAATACCGATACTCCCCAAGGAGATACACTCAATCTGATAAAGCCCATGTCTAACAGTTCCTACAATTATAATTTTAACTCCTTCAATTCAGTTGGAGCCATACTGTGATGGAACGAATTTTTTTTTTTGTCCTCAGATAATTCCGTCAAGAACAGAAATAGAAACCTAAGCCCAATTAACTACTTAAAGTTCGAAGGAAAATCGGATAGAATTTTTTCTAAAATTGGGCTAAACCGAATACAGATAACTTGTCCATAACCTGCAGGGACATAGATATAAATCTCCATATATAATTTCTAGTTCATATATAGGATCATCAGACGCCATGTCTTCTCCCATGGCTTTAATTAATCAATCCTATCCACTAACTAGACCAAGACCAATTCTGTAACCTGTACAAGTATGCAACTGCTCAACTATCATAATTTACCCTATAACACGCATTCACATGATCAGATATATCATCCATGGCATTAATCTAATAATCCATCTACTATATTAACAGTTTATGAGTGAGATACCATCTAGGATCTGTACAGAACATCCAGAAAATGTAGAGCGGAAGCAGAACTATTAACCTGCAGAAGTATAATTTCCTATTCATCACATACATCACATACATTTCTATACAAAACCCATATATATACATAAATATCCATAAGCATAAAAGAATCCATGTATCAAAATTCAGATCTTTACATCCAACAATTTCTTCAAGATAGCTTCAAAATACATCAAAATCCTCGGAAGTCTTCAGATTGAGCTCTAAGTCACTCTTTCTCGTTAGGTACCAACTCTACAGTCTCATCTGAAGGGAAAAAAATAGTAAAATAGTGACCCGAGGCCTAGTAATGTACTAACACATGCAGTGGGTTTTAGAATGTAGAACAGTAATGCATTTATATTAAAGCATAAAAGCATTTATGGTCAAGACGGTTCAAGGAAATTGAATAAGCCTAATTTGACGTTAAATCAAGCTTCAAAAATCAGAAGATAGTAAAATATGCTTCTATGCAGGATATATATGCAGCTGAACAGTAGCAGGAAAGTAATTACTCATGACGGTGGCAGAACAATACATGAAAGCAGAGAAGGCTCAATATAACGAAATCAATCTTCGTAAATTAGAAATCTAGAAACAGAAGTTAGAAATTAGAATTTGATATCAAATCAGTGAGTTATAGAAAATCCTTTTCTATCACTAAAGGACCCTACCAGTAGACCCTACTAGTAGAGCGGGCGAATAATCGAGGATAGATTGTGTTCACTCCATATAATCTAAGACTAGAAATAGGAACAGGAGATTCCTTCCCATGGTATCTAACCCCTTTCATAGGATTCCAGAATAGGGGGTTGCCGGCCAAGAACAGTAAAATACCCTCGAGTTTAACGCACTGAGAAAGAATGAACCATATATAACTCCATAGACAGAGTTATCCTCAATTACCACCGTAACATTCTAAGGCATGTCGGAGAACCTAACCTTATTGTATATTAGTCACAGGTCCTAAATAACTGTATAAGAAACATTTTTCCTTCTTGTTTCATAATTGAAAACCCTTGTCTGTTTCAGAAATCAGTTAGAGTTTTACCAAAATTCTTCAGTCAATTTCAGAATATACGGTAACAGTTCAAAACCTTTCAGTTTCCCTTCAGAATATACAGAAACAGTTGAAACCCTTCAAGTTTATATTGGAATACACAATAACGGTCCAAAATCTTTCAGTTTTGTTTCAGAAGTCCACAGTGATTTATCAGTATAAGTCAGTGTAAAATTTTCAAAAACAGATTACACCAGGAGCTTCATTACAGTATAGGTTAACTTTTATATAACAGGCATTTTGGATAAAAATAGTTAAAATCCCTTCAATTTCGTGCTTAGAGTTTTTTCAAAATTATTGAACAATAAACGGACACTTAACACATGCATTTTCATGAAATCGATGCTAGATATTGTAGTATATACGTGTAAACATGAAATCTGTCTGATTAATTTACAAAAACAGGCTCAGTTACAGCAAACATGTAGAACCATGTATTTGAAGCATAAATATAATATTTGAGGCATTAAAACGCTGTAAAAATAAATAATAACATCCGAAGTACACTTTCCTGAGCTCAGTTTACAGTTACCGTGGTTTTGATCGGAGCTGAACGGGAGATTTTTCCTCTGTTATTCTCTTTCTCCCTTCCTCTCTTCTCTCCCCTTCGTTCTTTGTCGAGGCTTGCTGGAAATGTAGCCCTAAATTCCCAAATTCCTCATTTAAAACATGGGAGAAAAGAACCACATGCGGGTGCCACGTGACCAGTGCTCAAGCGCTGGTCGAGTGCTACACATGAAAAAATGCACTCGAGCGCACTGCTCACAATGGGGGCCGCTCCCGCTGTGGCTCCCGGGGCACTGCATGTGCAATTTCGCACTCGAGCATTGCTCAAGTACCCTACGCTCTTTTGCCCCCTTTTACCTCAGTTTATTTCGGTACCAAATTTTTTCACATTATTAAGCCTAAACATGAATTTTACTCATATAATTAATCCATAATTATCATGTTTAGAAAATCGGGATCTCACACATACGATAAGGGGTCTTAGAAATCAGACTAATACCGGAAACAATAATAATTTCAAATTTAATCTCCCAGTGTGAGGGCAATCCAGGTAACTCCTTTAGAAATACATCTTCAAAATCACAAACAATTAGGATGTTCTTAGTCGGCACACTCTGATTCCTAGTGGTGCAGGCATATGCCAGGTAAGCTTTACACCCACTTTTCATTAAATGCTTAACATGTAAAGTAGAAATTAACACAGGTACCTTCTTCTTCCTAATGCCTTGAAAGAAAAAGGATTCCATCCCAGGAATATTAAAACAAACCCTCTTTAGAAAACAATCAATACTAGTATGGTATTTAGCTAGCCAGTCCATCTCCAAAATTACATCAAAATCACCCATGTTCAACAATACTAAATCCGCAACCAAACATTTTCCATTTACCACAATCACACATCCAAGATACACAACATCAGTAATCACGGGGATCCAGTGGGAGTTAATACAGATAATTCACAATCCAAAATACAAGGGGCAGATACAATGCAGCATGTATATTGTGGAGAAATAAAGAAGTGGGTAGACCTCGAATTAAATGATATAGAAGCAAGAACTCCACAAATAGAGAGGGTACCTTCCACAATATTCGGAGATGCCTCTGGGTCCTGAACAGTCACCGCGAAGGCCTTAGCAGAAATGGTAGACTTCTTTTCTTCTAGCCTCGGAGGTAATGGATAGTCTTTCACCATGTGGCCCTACTATCCACATTTAAAACATGCTCCCGATACCTTGCGACATACTTGCCCCGGATGTTTTCTCCTATAGAAAATGCACTCAGCGGTTAACACTCTAGAACCAGTCATTGACTGAACCGAAACGATGCTCTTCCCCTTATCAGCTGTCCTAGCCTTTTTGGACAATTCAGAAGATCCCACATTAGATCCAGCACTAAATCTCGCCTGGCTAGTAGTCCTCTTTGCATAAAATCTCTCTATCTCTGCTTCCTTCTCGTAAATCACCGCCCTGTCAAAAATTTCAGTATAAGTCTGGAACTTTAGGATTGACAGTGTCTTCCTAATGTCATCTCGCAGCCTTTGTTGAAACTTCTTTGCTTTCCTTAACTCATCCTCCATGTAATAGGGTGAAAATTGGGACAACTCAGTAAATTTTATGTCATATTTTCCTGTCTCAATCTCATAAACTTCTACTCCTTCTGATCTTGAAGGCTGGATGAAAAATATTTCTCCATAAATACGTCCTCAAATATCTTCCATGTGATCTCATTATCAGACACTCCTAACGCCCAATTTCTCATACTCCACCAGCTATTTACTTCACCTTCCAACTTGTACAGCACGAATGTGACCTTCTCCTAATCAGTACACCGAATCACAACAAAAATCTTCTTCATTCTCTTTAGCCAAACATTCGCTTTCGCCGGATCAGGCTTACCCAAGAATCCCAGTGCTCGCTCCGCTGTAAATCTGTCATAAGTCATAGGAGTAAGAAATGCCAGGGCTGGCTCGAGTGTAGGGACAGGAGCCATATGCCTCTACTTGACAGATTCTACTACATTCGTCATTCTTCCCAATAAGTCCACATATGCAACCTCCCGATTGTGGGGAGTATTGACACTACTGCGATTATTTCTTCTATTCCCTCTACTAGCCATCCTATAATCAAGATAAACACAATATTATAACATCAAGAAATCAATTAAAGGAAGAGATATTTAATCACTTAATGAAATTTAAACCTAGCATAAGGACTAATTCCTAAAAGTCCTAGTTACCTTAGCTACCCTGACCTATTCCTATAGAAATTCAGTACAGAAATTCAAGCCTATACTTTCACTTTTTTTTTATCGATTAATTTCTAAGGCATCTCATTTCTCTGATACCAATTATGACGGAATAAATTTTTTTTTCCTCAGTTAATTTTCGTCATTCAAAATAGGAACAGAAGCCCAAATCTCACTTAAGGTTCTACGAAAAAAACAGGCAAAATTTTCCCTAAAATTGGGCTAAATAGAAATATAAATCTATATAAAACATGTATAACAAACCAGTACATACACACAACTATCTATTTATACCATAATTTTTTCACAACACACGTTCACAGGACCACAGATGTCATCCATGGTATTAATTCAATAATCCTATCTACTATATCAGAATTCAGATGAGAGATGCCAACTAGGATCTGTACAGAAACCAGAAAGTATATAGCGAAAGTATAAATATAAACCTGCGAAAGCACAATTTCTATTTCATCACATACATCACATATATTCTATATACAAAAATCCATAGGTATAAAATCCATATACAAAATCATATATCAAAATCAGGTCTTTATATCCAACTGTTTTTTCAAGATAACTTTAAAATACTTCAAATCTTCAGAAGTCTTCAGATTGAACTCTAAATCACTCTTTCACATTAGGTACTAGCTCTACAGTCTCATCTGGATGGAAAAAAATAGTAAAATAGTGAGTCGAGGCCCATCAAAGTACATACAGGTATGTAATAAAACTTTTATGCAAAATAGAATACAATAAAATGGATACAAATGTATGTTGAAGTGTTATAAAGTAGCGATTTACAGAAATTATAGCAGAACAAGATGTCAAAGATTATAGAACTATCGAAAAACATAAACACTCAAGTTTTGAAAAGTAGAAGTTAGTGTAATCATACTTTGTTAATACTAAATTGATAAAATAGGCTTCAAAAAGCAAAAATCGGCTTCAATTCTATAGATTATAGAAAAATTTTTTTATCAGTAAAGGACCCAACCAGTAGACTCTACTAGCGGAGGGGGCGAATAATCGAGGATAAATTATGTTTGCACACAATCAAAGCAAGTGGCAGTCATCTCGTCTCATGGGACATCTTTTCTCACTGGATTCAGTATAGTACGCCGGCTGATAATAGTAAACTACCCTCTAGGTTAACGCCCTAAGGAAGGGCAGACCATATATAACTCTATCGATAGAGTTATCCTCGATACCATCATAATATTTTAAAGCATGTTAGAGAACTTAACCTGACTATATATCAATCATGGGTCCTAATTAATAGTATCAGAAATATTTTTCCTTCTTATTTCATAACTGAAAATCATTTTCAGTTTTAGAAATCAGTCAGAGTTTCACAATAACTCTTCAGTCAGTTTCAGAATATATAGTAACAGTCTAAAACCCTACAGTTTCGCTTCAAAATATACAAAAACAGTAAGAAACCTTTCATATTTGTTTTAGAATATACAGTAATGGTCTAAAACCCTTCAGTTTTATTTCAGAAGTACACAATGATTTATCAGTATAAGTCAGTATAAAATTTTCACAAACAGATTACACCAAAAGTTATATCTCAGTATAGATTAACTTTTATATAACAGAGATTTTGGGTAAAAGCAGTTAAATCCCTTCAATTTCGTACTTAAGGTTTCGCCAAAATTTTTGAACAATAAACGGACACCAAACACATGTATTTTCATGAAATTGAAGACAGATATCACTGTATATATATATATACATGAAATCTGTCGGAACAATTTAGTGAAATAGGCTTTATTTATACAGATTATGATGAAACATACTTTTAGACCACAAATATTATTTTTGAGATACAGAAAAGCAGTAAAAATAGAAATAGCATCTAAGGTACACTTGTCTAAGTTCGGTTTACAATTATCGTGACTCTGATCAGAAGATTTTTCCCCTTTTCTTCTTTTCCCTCTCCTTCCCTTTCTCCTCTCCTTCGTTGTTGTCGAGGGCTTGTTGAAAATAAAATTCCAAAATCATCCTTAAAATGCGAAGGAAAAGAGATCACGCAGGATGTCCCATGACCGCTTGAGCATTGCTCAAGTGTCAAGTAGGCGCCCCGTGTAATTTGGTGGGCTCACTTGAGCACTCGGTTCTGCTAAATCTGCTTGGGTGGCACCTCGAGCACCACTCGAGCGGTGTATTTTCTTAAACCAGCCCCAGTGGCCCCTCAGGCGTCACTCGGGCGCCAATGCCCTGGAGGCTTATTCCCCCTCTAAACCAAATTTCTCCCACATTTTTTCTTAATCCATTCACCTCAAACACATTTATATTAATTTAATAACTAGAAATTATTATGTTTTTTAGATCAGAACTTTACAACATGCTTGGAAACATTACCCATCAAAACATAAATTCGGGTCCTAATTTCATGATTACTTATTCTTTTGAGGAAGGATCCACCAAATTCTTATACAAATATCTCCATTTGGGAGAATGAATCCATCAATTTCCCAAATGTAGAAATTTTCTCCAAATATTTGTATATTTATTATCTTGTTTGTGAATCTAAGTCTTTTCATGACTTAACTTATATACGAATATCATATGCATAAAGAAAATTTAGAATTCTTACCATCGAAAAACAAATTAATTTGAAGGGTTTCTGATACAAGTTTCCTTAGCAATGCATGTGTCGAAGCTTCCGAATTATTTGATTGAACTTATATAAATATACATATTATTTAATCAACATTAAATATGGAAACATTATGCAAAATATCATTCAAAGTCCTTGAATGAAGAGTACCCACATGAATAGTGCGCATAAATTGTATCCGATACACATATTGGTTAATTCTCAAAATTTCAGACATCCAATGGATAAATTATCAAATCTAAGATATGGGTAATCATAATCTTAAGTCATTTTATACATCAAACTTTAAATCAAGGCTTAAACGAGGTCTGAGCACGGGTTAGGATTTTCCTTGAACAAAATCTCACATAAAACCACAAATTTGGATATCCAAATAATAATTTAACATGCCCAAATCATAGGTAATCAAATTCTAAACCCAAATTAAGCAAAATCTCCAACATTTTGTGGGTAAATTATCCGGGCGCGGGTTAGGGTTTGCCTAGTCTGAAAACTAATCAAATTCACAAATTTGGGCACCAAATTTACATATATACATGCTTAGGTCCTAGGTAATACAAAATATAACTTTAATCGGATATCGAAACGAGAGTACCCAACAAAAATAAGATAAAAGTGTAAGAAAACGAAAGATGAGGATATGAGTGCACTTGCCTTGACCCGATCTATCACCTTTCTAATTGGCTCTCGGACGAATTCGGACTCGAGAGCCTCGTTCTCTACTTTCTCTCTCTTCCTCTTCCTTCTCTCTCTCTCTCTTATTTCTTCTAAAAACCAAAAGAAATGCCAGAGAAAATGCACAAGGCGCTTTTACTAAGCAAGTCGGCACTCAAGTGTGTGGTAAGTATGCATCGGGCACCCATGTGTTGGAATCGGCGCTCGAGCCTGGGCTCGAGTGCATGTCGGGCGCGGGTCAGGCTCGGCACTAGCCTACTGTGTGAAAACTTCGCATTTTCTCCATCCGGGACCTGTTTCGACCCTTCTAACCCAATATTTCAAATCCTTAGACCTTAATTTTGATTATATTAGCTTAATAAGTCATAATTATCATGATTTAAAATTTGAATCTTAATTACGAATTAACTTTTAATGATTTATAATGCCGGTTCTTGATTTACCAATTTCGGGTCCCTGGGCTTTTCAATAAAATTTCTTTCAAGTCTTTTAATTTTGATTCACTTATTTTGACTCAATTACTCATATTTACCAAATTTTAAAAACTGGGACAATACAATGCCATTCTCATGTCATGCCGAGGAAAATACGGGTCGAATCCTTTGTATAGTTTTGGAACTCCTAATTTTGAAAATATAGATTCATCCTTATTTACATCTCGAGGATAGGATATTCAAAAGTTCTTAACAAAGAGTTTCTTTTTATTTACATCCCGAGGACATTATGTTCAAAAGTTCTTAACAAATTTTAGGCAGCATAACTTTTACAAAAATTTCGGATATAAATTATCTAGTAAGCTTAAACATTCACTAAATAATAATTTACCTCAAAACTCAAGATTTATAAATACCCCATATACCATTTTCGAGCAAGGGTTTTGGGTGAAGCTTCCGGACACAAATCAAACACAAAACGCCAGCCAAACAACAAAATCAAAATCATACATTATCATATTTATGTATAAATATGGAATCTATCCAATAAATCATGAGAAACCTACATTAATCGGAGCAAATCATAGAGAAAGAGAGTTTTAGAGCATTAATACCAAAGTAGATATATTAAAAAGCAATAATAAGGGAAAACAAAGTTCGTAGTATACTTGTCTCAGCCTGATTTACTAATTTTCTTATTCTGATTGAACCGGATGTGGCTTGAATCTCCCTCTCCTTCTCTTTTCTTCTTCTCTATCTTGCTATTTGTTCTCTCTCTCTCTCTAAACCAAAAATCAACCGAAAAATAACACGAAAAAAACCCTCGTGCTTAAATTCCTAGACTGGCGCTCAATCGTCATTCGGGCGGTAACCAGGCGCCACGGCACCCAAAGGCTGCAGTTCGAGTGCCCATCGGGCGCTCGTCGACTAAGAGATTCTGCTAAATGCTCTTGGGTAGTGCCTCGGGCGCTGCTCGGGCGGACCCATTCTGCTAAATGTGCCTAACTTGCACCTTGGGCGCCAATCAGGCGCCAAGTTCATTCACCCTATTTTGCTTCCATTTTTAATTTTTCACATTTTTTAAGCCTAATTCTTTATTATTAATAATTAATTGCCTCATAATTATCATATTTCAGGACTAAGACTTCACAACTCCATTGCTACATATTTGCATAATTGAAACCACATATTTTAATGGAATTTTAATTTGTGCATATCATAGTATAAAAATAATATTAAACATACATAAATATATGAATTTAATATATAAATGATTAGCGAGAACTTTTCAATAGTTTAGGTAATAAGTAGAGACAGATTGTTGTCACATCTTTGCCTCTCAATTTCTACTACTTTGGATAGGTGGACTCGACTTTCAACAATATAATATTAAATTATGTGTCTTATAGAGTACAAATAATAATGTTACTATCATGAAAATATTTATTTACTATAAAAATAATTGGCCTAAACATGGCCCAAAATCAAAGCTAACTATGAAATAATGAATTTTAGTATTCTTGAACCATATGTTTTACCTGATTTCTACAATTGAGACATTGAAACCGAAATTTGTTAATATAATGTCAAACTTCGGATTTCATAGTATAAGAATACCAATTTTACAAGAATAAACGGACTGATTCAATGTATAAACGGTTTACTCAAAATGTTTCGAAAACCTCATATCTCTTCTCTCTCTCTCTCTCTCTCTCTCTCTCTCTCATTGCCCATGGTCATCTTTATTAGTCAGCTACGGTCAAATTCAACTTGCACTCTCAATTTCATCACAGTAAGGCTTGCTTCATTTAGCAATATAAACCACTATTTCTACAAGATTTATGCTGTATCTTTTGAAATACTGAAATGAATTGTAGGTGTGTGGGATTCAAATGAGATAACTGCAAACATATCTCCACGGCACACCACCACAACAGTTTTCCACAGTAGCAGAAGCGATCATTAGCAGCAGCAGCAGCACAACAATTCATCATCAAAAGAGCTGTTGAAACTTCATGAACAGAGTAGTAGCATGCAGTAGCAACTCTTTCTCTTTAAAAAGATTTACATTTGCTGTTGGATGGAGATAGCAAAATGAGCTCCAGCCTTGTGCTGAATAGTTACTAGAGAGAGAAGCTCTCGTCTCTCTTTGATTCTGTCATTTCACAGCGGCGCTCTAGGGTACTGCCTCTTCTAGCCGGGCGGCACCGGAGCCGGCCATGGCCGGCTCCAGTTGCTCCTCCTGGTTCCTTCACGGTCTCTACCTTTTCGGTCATCAGATCTGGCTACGTTGGCCTCTGTGTCATCTGAGGCTTCGATTGTGTGCATCCTCTGAGGCCTCACCAAGCTTCTGCCTCCTCTGGCTGGGTGGCACGTGGCCTGGCTGCTCCCCCCGGTCCCTCCCCGGTTTCGTCTCTTCCTCTCTACTAATCCGAACTTCAGATCTGTCTGCGTCGGCCTCTGCGTCCTCTGAGGTTTCGACAGTGTTCTTCCTCTGAGGCTCGAAGCTCTCACTGGATCGCTTCCTCTCCTCCTCGGTTCGAGCCTATGGCTGTGCACATGAATTGATTCTCCCACCTTTGTCTAAAAGGGATGTTTCCTTTTCGATGTTTCGGATGAAGGCTCTGGCTTCGCTATGGGATTTCTTTCGGGTCTTTCGTCTTCGATGATATTTGGGCTTCCATGCTGTGACTGCTGGGGCTGAGAGTCCCTGTTCCAGGGTTCCTTGTGAAAGTTTCGGCTTTGGTTGCTAGCTAGTTTTGGACAGTTTTGCCCTCCTGGTGTGGTTTCGGGAGCTACTGTCTGAAGCAATTGTCGGCTCTCGTGCTGCTAGATGGATCTGACGCAGTTGAATGTCTGTGCTGTTGGCTCTGATGATCCTCTGCTTATGTGTTCTCTCCTGTTGGATGGGTTGGGGGATGTCGTGCAGCTTTGGCTTGGAACTATTAGGCCGAGATACTGAAGAGTTGGCCGAGGACCTGTTTGGTTGCAAGAGATCCTTCTGATGCAGTTGAGATCCTTCTGTTTGCTGCCAATTTGTGGAGCAATGTTTGGTTTGCAACTGTTGTGGGTTGCTATTTTGAGCTTCGGATTGCTGGGTTCTCACTGGGTTGCAGTTTGAAGGCAGTTGGTAGCGCCATTTCTTGCCTCTCATGTTGCGGGCATTAGCTGCTACATTCATATGGCAGATTGCATTGAAATTGTGGTTCGCTCCAAACTTCTGAAGCTGCCTCCTCTGGCCTTTTGGCGGCTCTCGCGCTGTTCTATGGATCTGGCGTAGTTAACTGTCCTAGCTGTTGGCTTTGATGATCCTCAGCCAATGTGTTCCCTCCTGTTGGATGGGTTGGGGGTTGCCCGTGCAGTTCTGGCTTGGGACTTTCTTGCTGTGGTATGAAGAGCTGTCCATGGACTTGGTTGGTTGCAAGAGACCCTCTGATGCGGTGGAGATCCTGCTATTTGTAGCCAATATGAGGAGCATTGTTTGGTTGGCAACTGTTATGGGTTGCTGCTTTGAGAAGGGGTTGTCATGGATTCTATTGCTGAGACCAGGTTTGGATTGCTGTCTCTATACTGTCTCGGTTCTAGATTTTGCATTGTTTGTGCTGAATGGGTTGGAGATGTCTTCTGTTGCTTTGGCTGGGGAGTTTATTTAAAGGCTCTCTTAGCTAGGCTGCAGTATGTTGGGCAAATTGACTGCCAATGGATGCTGAAGCTGGATTGCCAAAATTGGCTATTTGGTCCTTGCTGAAGTTGGTGTGCCGCAGCTCTTGGAGCTGATGGCTCTGCTGTTTCTGTTGTATGAGGTGCTGGACTGGATGCTCCGGCTGCTGTCTAAGCACCTGATACTTTGGATGGTTGTGACGGCATTGTACACATTGCTACGGATTGAAGCTATTTTGCCAGGTATTAAGTATGCCGGTTTGGATATCAACTGTTTTGTTTGGTATGGCTGGCGCAATTGTAGCTCTGCTGTTTTCAGTTTTTGTTTCTGCAATGCTAGAATGTTGCGGGCTCTCTTGTTGTTATACTGCTGAACTTGGAATTGTGTAGTGTTGGCTGCCATTGGACCTGATGATGGTTGCCTGTGAATCTCTTTGGCTACTGTAGTGGCTGGGGGATTACTCTGTGAGGCAGATTGGTTAAAGTTGTTGGAATTGCTACATCGGGCCCTGCCTGGTGCTGGTCGTGTTTACTTCTTTGGACCCGCTGGTGCAGATGTGCTGTTGTTGCTGGTGGTGTCGGTTGCTATGTATCGGGCTACAAAGAGGCTGGCTCCTCTTCTTTATACCATGTAGCTGCTGCTGGCTCTGGTTTGCTGGTTCTCGCTTGTTTCTAGTTTTGTTAGTATAGCCGGATTGGTGGGGCTTAACTAGATGTTGTATTAAGTTATTTTTTTGTGTTTCTTAGCGATTGGTTCATGACTTTGTTTATGGTTTGTCCGGGGTATTCCCTGGCTCGTTGTTTCTACATCCAAGTCGGCAAAACACTTGGATTTAGAACATTGTATTGTACTTTCATTTACTTACTTATCAAAAAAAAAGTAACTTTTTTTCTCTCTTCTCTCCTCTCCTTCCTGTCCTCTCTGTCTTAGGGTCGAATTCTGTTTGCTTAAAACAGAATTTGGCTAATCAATAAAGGGGTAAAAACTTAAAGGCAAAGAGTAGGTTAGAAAGGAGGGGAAAGTTTGTTATTCATTTCTCTAATATCCACGAAATTAGATGATTACACTCTGAATTTGTAAACAGAGGCTTGGCTATCGCGGAGGTTTGGGGAATCAGCTGAGGGTATATTGCAAAGCAGGGCAGGTGACGGGGGTATCACTCGAGGAGGTTAGTTAGCCAATTTAATTTAAATTATCATTAATATAATTTAATATGAATAATTCAGCAAAATTTTAGTATTATTAATAATTAAGATATTACATACAAACCACCGAATTAATAATAAACATAACCCAAAAAATTTTTCCAACTAGTAATTATATATCGGACGATAAGTTAATATAGATCAAAAATTACCAAATATTTTTCAAAGGATTGTACAAATATGATACGTCCAAATCTTTTAAAAGGCTAGTCTAGCACGATTACATAATACCAGTTCTAAGTTTTTCATCCGTATCATAACTTCAACAATTAATGATTTGTAATATTCTCTGGTCTAAATCATTCGAATAGAAATATAGAGGTATCACAGCCATCAAACATACTTGCTACTACTACTTAAGTATAAGCATCCCATCATGCGTGGATTAGATGTCCTCGAATCCTCTTGTTAAAGAATACCATTAGCTCGAGCATGGATATTTCAAACATTCTACAAAGTCTAATAGATCAATGAATAAAATAATTTGAATATATGCAATGAATATGAGATTTATAATGGAGTAATTTTATTCCAATAAACATAAAAAATATTACGAATATAAAATTATATAAAAAGTAATTTTTTTTTATTGTATAATATGATTTTGAGAACAAATCCATCGTTTTTTAAAACTCCTATTAAAATGTGGATATATTGCACATAACGCCCAATCTTTTATTTGAATTTTTTTTTTTACCACATTGGCAAATTTTGTAAAAGTGGTATTACCTTTCCGATGTGAACACTGGCTAATCGGACGATTTTTTGGTCGATAAAGCAAAACATGAAGTTATTTTGATTTAATATAAAATTAGAAATAAAACGATGATTTTTAAATTCTCAATAATTTTGATTACTTTTGGTGATTAAATAATTAATTATTTATTGATTATTGACGTTAGTCAACCATCTTTGAAATTTCGCACGCCTCTGGTTAATATACCCGGTCAGCTTTCGACGCCCTCCTTCCCAACTCCCACAAATTGGACCGCCAATCGTCTTCCCTCCAGAATTGGGCTTCTTCTAGAATTCATCGACTCGCTCCCCTAAACCACAGAATTCTCCGATTATCGACCATAGCCCTCCATGGACGCAGCTGCCTGTGGAGGCGGAGGAAGCGGCTGCCCGGCGCCCTTCCTTTTGAAAACGTACGACCTGGTGGACGACTCAACGACCGATGAGATAGTTTCTTGGAGCCCAAACAAGAGGAGTTTCATTGTCTGGAATCCTCCGGAATTCTCTAGGATTTTGCTCCCCACCTATTTCAAGCATAACAACTTTTCCAGTTTCATTCGTCAACTCAACACCTATGTAAGGTTCATACTTTTTTTTCCTCCGTAAACATTTTATGAATTCATGCTATTTGTCAATTTATCAGTTTATTTTGATGATGACGACGATGATCGGCCTCGTTTCATTGTCTTATCCATAACCTGCAAGAATCATGATATGGGTGTGCATATGACGTTTTAAACATAAATGGATAGTGGAGATATGATGATTCGATAATGATTTCGTCGTAATTTACTTGCAGAAACACTTCCCTCATTAATCTTAGAGATATTGTTCTGAAATTAAGATTGGTTTGGACATAACATGCATCATATGGAACACATGCAAAACTGAAAGCAAGAATTAACAATGCCCTTAATATTGTTTTCATTAGTAACTTATCACAGCTATAATTCTACCGGAGATGCGCGACTCCAGTCATTCTAATAAGGAGGGTGTTGTTTTTGGGGGTGGTAGTTCTAGAAAAACAAAATATTATAATATGGTTATTATCCTGGCCATCTTGTGCAGAGCAAGACTGCTCGCTACCAAGATATTTAAAAGAAAAAAACAAAACGCAATGAGATGAAAATTTTGATGTCTTTCTGTTTGACATTAACACTTTTGAAGCTTTAAAGTAATGTCATCGTCTAAGTGCCGAGAAACTGCATTTTCAAGCATTTTCATGTAGTAGCACCACTAGCTTAACAGCAGTTTTAATATAATAGCAGGGGTTGGATAATCTTTTGATAGCTGTCAGAACAATTGTATTAATGTGAACAAACGGAATAGAATTTGCATTTTGATAAAATGTTTATCGACAGATTGCCAAATAGAAGACTGTTTACTATCCACAACTGAAAAGACATCTACAAAGAAGAAAACCAAATTTGATATTCTGGAACCTGTTGGCGGGGCAAAGGGTCGGTCGGACACAGTGACACACCGTCACACCACGCCACACACAGTGTAAGAAAAAGAATAGAAGAAGCACACACAGATTTACGTGGAAACCCTAGAACCAAGGGAAAACCACGGGAGCAGAGTCGACAGCAAATCCACTATGTGAAAATAGATTTACAAACCTCCAAGATGGAGTATCCGCTACACACCCGAGAATAACAAAGAAAAACCTCTCCAGAGTAAACAAGAAAGCACCCTCTCGTTCTCACTCTCTGTTTTTCTTTCTTCCCCTTCTCACTGGTGATGCACTCCTCTCTTGTTTCCTCACAACTCCTTTGCTCTCTCTTTTCTCCCTCTGTATCACGCTATGTGTAATGAGATCTGGAGCAATATTCCATATATATAGAAAAGGGCACGATTTGCCCTTTCCAACAATAAGAATATGCTCTATCCAAAATGAACCGCTCCTGCAAAACTGTCTGTGATCACGATCTCCAGAAAATCTGCTGAGCTGGCGTTGTCCTGGATTTCTTGGCGGACGGCAAACCGTTGGCCGTCCGCGTTCTCCACGAGCCATCCGATCAACTCTCCTGTTGACCGTCTTCTGCTGCTATCCGGAGAACTTGACCGTCCTCCGCCTTCCGGTCAACTCTCCCTGTTGACCGTCTTGAACAGCCATCCGGCCAACCTCCCTGTTGGCCGTCTTCACTGCTATCCGGCCAACCTTTCCCGTTGACCGGATTTTGCCTTCTAGCCGGTCAACATACGTTGACCGGCTAAGGCACCCGATGACAAACTAGTTTGTTGAAATCATCCACAAAGGAGTGACTTACCCCAACAGAACTGACTGCTCTTATATAAAATTCTCCTTCTATTTGTCATTTCATTTCCCGTTTATACAGTCTCTGCTAACTTGAGGATGCAAAAGTTTCACTTAACGTTGAAGTATTTTACATGGTCTGCATCTTTTTCTTTTGTCTGCCTCTTCACCTTTGCCATTATAACTTGCCAGGATAATGCTATTTGAGTGTCTGCGTAGTTAAGGTGGATGGCACGTAAGTTCCACTTCTAAGGATATCTCATACATCAAAAGTTATGTTTAAGATGAACAATTATAGATGCACAGGACAGGGAACTAAGAGACTGGGAAAAAACAGAATCTTCAGATTGATGATGGTCTAGACACAATTATGTTGTCTTTTGCTAATAATTGCATAGGTCAACATCATTGTTACTTATGTAGTCCCACTTGTCTGATCAGCTCCTAATGTTCTATCTGTGAAACTGGCTGCAGTAGGGCTATGGATGTTGGGATTCAAAGGTTGCTTTAGATTTCAACAAGGTTATTCAAATGCCTGGGATAAGAGTTATGAGATGAAATGGGGAAGTCTGAGATCATATTTCTTAAACTGTCAAAAAATGGAAAATATCTGCTTCATGGGATGACCCTTCAACGCAATTTATGCTATCATCATTGTAGTCTGGCAACTTTTCAAAATGATCATAGCTCTGAAATCTTTTTGTGCTTGGTGGACTATTGCCACACGGACTAAACTCTTGATCTGCTTTTTATGGCAGGGCTTTCACAAGGTTGATCCAGAGAGATGGGAATTTGCTAATGAGGACTTTGTGAAGGATAAAAGGCATCTTTTGAAGAACATTCACCGTAGAAAACCAATCCACAGCCACAGTCATTCACAGGTGGATCCAGAAAGGGCAGCTTTTGATGAAGAGATACAGAAGCTTTCACGTGAAAAAACTGAACTACAAGCCAGGGTCCTAAGGTTCAAACAACAGCAATCTGCAGCAAAGTCACATCTGGAATACATGAAACAGCGTGTAGGTTGCTTGGAAGAAAGGCAGGATAACTTGTTAACCTTGTTAGAGAAAGCAGTTCAGAATTCTGATTTTGTTGGACACCTTTCTTGGAAAATTGAGTCTATGGATTTCTCAGCCTATAATAAGAAAAGGCGATTGCCTCAATCTGATCAATTTCAGCCAGTTGCTGAAAATAACTCCAGGGACAAGCAGAGCAGTTCTAGACCTGAACTTGTGAATATTTTCCAGCAAGATTTCTTAAACAAGCTTACACTAGAGTTATCACCTGCAGTTTCAGACGTGAGCTTGGTTTCTAATAGCACGCAGAGCTCAACTGAAGATGGGGAAAGTCCTGCACAGAAATCATCCAAAGAAGATGTAAGAGATGCTCAAATAAGAATGGGTGGTGATGTAAGATATGCACGGATTAGAATGAGTAGTCTTCCATTTGCATCAGAAACAGTAGCACTGTCAGACACGGGCACATCTCTAACATTTAACATTGATTCATCTTTGCCGAGAAAAGGGGAAGAGAGTTCAGAGATGCAGTCATTGCAGCAATGTTTGGTGCCAACTGAAGAAGGCCATGGTCATACATCCTGCCCTTTAAATCTCGCACTGGCATCTTCTCCATTGCAAGCTAATCATTATTCAGCTAGGATAGATCATTTGGACCAGGAAGTTGGCTATTATCCAGAGACGGGGTCCAATGTCAACGAGAAAAGTTGCGACTTTGGAGTTACTTCAGTGAGTTGGAATTCTGCTGATGATGCAGCTAATTTGTCTTCCTCCCAAGATGCCTCAGGTAACAATTTGGAGCCTGTTGTTGCACCAGTCCGGATGAATGATCTCTTCTGGGAGCAGTTTTTGACTGAAAGGCCGGGATCTTCAGACACTGAAGAGACAAGTTCCAGTTACAGGGAAAATAGATTTCATGAGCAAGAAGAACGAGGGTTAATGCATGGAATGTCTAGAACCTCAAAGACCTTGAGGAAGCTCACTCTTTGAGGAGCAGAGTTTCATCAAGTCAAAGTTCCCTCTTCTTGCTTGCATCAAAATTTGTAAGATCTCCACCATGTACCCGTAACATCTTCTGTTTTCAAATTTATGTTTTGCTGATAGCTGCCGGCTGTTCTCATTCACTATCAATCCTCGGCTTTGGTCCTCTGAGGACAACTTTTCATGAAAATCCATGTTGATCAGTTGCATCAGACCACATCACTCTGCACTTTACCGACATTTGACTGCCCCCTAGCTCTAAAGCATCTGGCAATTTCCAGACTTTTCAGCATTGCAAGGTACGAGTTTGTTCTCACATCTTTGGCTGTCCAATTTTTTATTTTATTTATTGGCTTTTGCCGTGCTTTGGCTGTAAATCTGGCGGTTGCATGCTGAGATGCGGTGCAGTTGCAATTCAAACATCAAGCAATGCATGAAGTTGTAAGACCAGAAAATTTTATAGGACCGGTACCCCCATGTGCCATGGATACGTTGATCTTCTTGCCACAATGTGTACAACTAGGCACTAATTAGCCTCTGTAAAATGTCGGTGGTCTGTTGAAATGTCCAGCTTATATGCATTTGGCTCTAAAAACATGGAGTTAATAAGTTGGCAAGCAGAAAATTGCGGGGCCGTGTAGATTAGCAGTGACGAAAAGTGGGAACAGACAGTTCTGCGTCCTTGCTGGACTAGTCCATTTAAAATTTTCCTGTCAGTAATATATTTAGCTTATTTTAAAAAATGATCTTGAATCCCGTTCCCTCTTTAACTTATTTTTTAAGTGGCACATTTCTCAAATTGGGAACAAGTTTTAGCTCTCCATGTTCAATTGTTTTAACTCTCAAATTTAATCAATGTCTCGAGAACATGTTCTGCCTTCTCTGGCAAATATTTGCACTTTGTCTGTTCCAATTGTAAGTCATGACTTCCCATAATATGCAAGTCGATGGGGGCTAGACATAGCTTAGAAAAAAAGGTGATTTTAAAGTATTCTGCCTTTATGTGTACTCAAAGTTGTGTTTATAAATCAGTAGAGGTACTATTTCTATCTTAATTTGTTAGAGGGTAGGTTTTATCTTAAGAACATGACGTGTTAAATAAAAAAAAAAAAGAAGAATAATATTTGATTTAAATTCCTTTTTAGAAGCTCCGTGCCCACATCGCATATTAAAAGTCTATCCAATATGAAAAAAATGGCATTTAATTAAGCCATATCCATTTGATTGGCGTGGTATTAACTAGTGCTACAAGCGTGGAGTGAAGCCAATCTATAATTTTTTTCGTCTTTTATTCTTTTTCCCCAGGGCTGGGATAGATGGGATGAGGCATAATCTAGATGGGTTCGCGAATCCCAGTTTTACACACTTATCAAATTGCATAGACTTGAAAGAAAAAACCAATCTGCTTGTATTCTCTTTTAAGAAAACCATCCAGGAGAAGCAAACAAATTCAATTTTTTTTTTTTTTTGTATGTGTGATTTTGTCCATAGAAATTATTAAAAAGACTCAGCAAACTCTAAAGCTGCAGCGGTCACAAATTGCTCCACACAACCTGCCTTTGCTCATTCCATTTCGGCATTCCTCTCCAGGTTATCCCCACTTTCCTCCAAACGCCCAATCACTATAAACATGGACGGGGAAACCCCAAACAACTTATCATAACTGGGGTTTAGAAAAAACAGCATTCCTTGCAGGTAATGCTCTAATCTTGAATCTTTTCCCTCTTTTGATCTAATACCTGTAGTGAGCAAGCCTGTAAGGACCTTTGATGGTACATTAATGTAATCAGCCTGCTCTTTGGTGAGCTTCACACCGAGCTTCCCGAGGTGAAGTGCAGCAACCTTCTCATCCAAGTGCTTGGGCAAAACATGTATTTTCTTCCTGTATTTGCCAGATTTCTTCTTCTTCCACAGCTCTAGTTGTGCAATCACCTGGTTGGTGAAGGAGCACGACATCACAAGGCTTGGGTTCCCAGTGGCACAACCCAGGTCCATAAGGTGACCCTCAGCCATGACAATGATGCCCGATTTTGTATCGGGGAAGACATACTTGTCTGTCTGGAGCTTCATGGTAATTCTCTCAATACCAGGGTAGGTCTCCAGCTCATGCATGTCGACTTCATTATTGAAGTGACCTATGTTGCAGACAATGGCATTTTTCATCTTTCTCATGTGGTCGACCATGATGATGTCCCTACCACCTGTTGTGATGACAAAGATGTCGGCACAGGAGACCACATCTTCCAGGGTGAGAACTTGAAAGCCCTCCATGAGAGAGCTTGGAGGGCACATATTGGATCAATCTCAGTCACAATCACGCGGGCAGCAGCAGCCTTCAGGGCAGCTGCACAGCCCTTGCCGACATCTCCATATCCAAAGACAACACATACCTTGCCAGCAATCACAACATCAGTGGCTTTCATCAATTATAATTATGATAAATTATAATTATTTATTTAAAAAATATACTGTTGAAATTGAGATAACCATCTCCCTCGTCTCCATAGAAATGGAGCCTCCCACAACACGGATCTTAGCGTTTGACGGCTTGCACCATTTATTGCCCCGTTGATTTCAATAATGCTGTTACTCTTTCCATATTGATATTAGTAACTGCATTTTTTTTTAATCGGCTTTTTCTGTTAAATTGCTTTATATCAGCAGTTGAGAGCATCCACCATTTTCTGGGATGTATCCCATAACGCCGTTGGTTTTTCTTATTTAAGTTACAGTTTTAATGTATTTGAATTGCTAGATCTGAGCATTTTGCGGCAACCAAAGTTTTCTTATATTGAGAGATGGAAAGAGATGGAACTTCACCAAATCCGCTAAGACCTAGCGATTTAACCGCAAAAACTGATTTAAGCAAGTGCAATTACCAACTTTAACATGAAAAACCAACAGTGTTGCTGAATCCAACGGTAAAAAAATGGTGGATGTTAATAAATGATGAGTTCTATCAATTTAATTGCAAAAAACAGTAGTTAAACACACTGTCACTAGTAAAACGTCAAAATAAAACAACAGTAGCATCGCATTCATACTAACAACTAGATTTTTACTAAAAAACGAATCAAGTGAATTGAACTATTAAAAGTGGTGGATTTCGTTAAATGCCGGTTAGATCTAGCAATATAATCGCGAACTCTAAGAAAATATAGCAGTCACCGAAAGTTGAATGAATTCTATGGAAATCGTTAAAAAGAAAAAAGAGAAACAAAATCAAACTATAGCCCAATAGAACAGAGAAATCCAAGCACCTGAGTAGAGAAGATGTTGCAGGAGCACCAGCGAACCTCAGCGACGAGAGCGGAGGGTTTCGATAAATATGGCGGTCTGGATGGTCATGTGAAGGGATCCGGTGATCTTAGCGCCCTTCAAAGGCAGAGAAGGGCCGAACTCGGCGTGGCAGGCCATGAGACCGGGCATTTTGACCTCGACGAGGTCTATCTCGAGGCAGCCGAAGTCGGAATGAGACATGTCCTTGACCTTGTAATCCCGGCCGGAGGTCGTTTTCTCTGCTTGCAGAGACATTTCTGCCTTTCAGATCTGAGATCTGGCGGTAAAAGACTGATTTGATTGGTTCCTCTCTCCTTCAAACTCCAGCGAGAAAGAAGAAAGTACGGCGTGAGCGCAGAGCTTAGAGGAGAGTCCCGCATATAAATAAGTTTAAAGGTGGCACTGGACGGTCGAGATTGTGTTTTTGGTTGAAGGTTGCATTTTGGAGAAGTAGATTAGGTGTTGGTAGGTATGGTAAAAGATAGATGTTTGGCCCGCCTTTTGTATATGTTTGAAATATTTTTAAATAGTATATTATTTATTTATCTATGTATATATATTTTTTATTAATATAAATAAATATATAAAATATTATATTAATAAATAATATTTTTAAAATATTTAAATAATATGTTCTCTTACTCATGATGAAATGGTCTGTGGGTAGGGCTTTGTTGGATGGAGTCTATTTTTACTATGTGGGATTATTTTCTTTTATTGATGGAGGAACTAAGCTTTAAGGGACATTTCATCTATTTGTAAGAATTGGCAATATAGAAAACGATGTCTCACCACAAGTATATAAAACCCTCAATGTGATACCTATGTCTCATTCAAGATACTATCACACACATATAAATGAGCTAAAAGAATAACATTTATTTATATTTAATGCATTCCAACGGTTTGAATTATCTCATCAATTAGGGTGTAATATCTCAAATTTTTATTTGATTTATTTTAGATAAAATTATTATTTTAGATTAATTATAATATTAGAGATCAAATGTGTTGGCGCTCGAGGCACGTCCGTATTGGCGTCTGAGCGTTGATTGTATTATAAATGAATAATAATAATAATAATAATAATAATAATAATAATAATAATAATAATAATAATATGACGGGGGGAGCTGTTGGTAGTAAGGAAAAAGAAAGGGAAGGAAAGAAAATGAAAAGGAAAAGAAAGTGATGCGTACCTGGATCCGACTTCGAATAGTTTTGGATTTGGGTGGTTGATTTGATCCAGTTCCATTCGCTGAGTCTGAATCTTGCACACCACTACAGAAAACGAGAGGTAAGGTGCCAGCGGGAGGTTATTCCACTGAAAATGTTCCGACGCTCAAGTCAGTAACAAGCCTACAAAGTTGGATAGGTGAACTGGTAAGCAAAGGCGAGAAAGAGAAATAAGTTTGTCGGGAGTGTTGGCCTGTAGAAGCAGAGATGATCCCGTGGCTCGTTGAGAGTGTGAGTTCCAACTCGTTGTTTACGGAGAACGAGTGGAAGTAGTGTCTCGAAAACGTGGAAGTTTTGGAAGACGGTTCTCAGAGAGCGGGAGAAGACTCCGCAATCTGGAGGCTTAGAGTAGAATTGGAAGGTGAACGCTTTAGAGAGAGTGAGAGAGTTTTTGCTCAAGCACTGTATGCGTCGTGGCTTAGTTTGTATCAGAAAGTCTCTGTTGTCTCAGAAAGCGTGTGTTCTCTTAAAAGTGTGTTCTAAAAGCGTCTCCTTTTCAAAGTGGAGACTCTGGGTTTATATAGATGGTGGGAGAGCCACCTTCCTTGGCCTGGCACTGGGCGGCCTTCTCTGAGTTGGTGGGCGTGATTTGATGGATCGTTTCCCTTCAGAACAGTGTAATGGATCTCCAAATTATTTGCTTTCCTTTCATGTTCTTGCGACCGTTAGACTCTATCATTGGCGCTGAATCCGTTGCTACCCTTTTAGAGAAGATCAGCTTTTAGGAAAGCGTATAATCATGGAAAGGATCGTTACTTTTTGCGTACGAGATCGCCTGTCAAATTGGGCCTGGCCTGTATTAGGTTTACTGCCTCTCACGGCCTGCTGCTATAGTATTTTCGGTCAACAGAAGTATTGACCGTCTTGAAGGAGCGCTCTTGGGCGTTTGTTGTGTGCCAGGCGGTCAACGCTAATGCGTTAACCGTCTAACGCACGTTGGGCCTTTCTAGATTTCGGGCCGCTTTCTTATTGGGCCTGTCAGCTATGGGCCTATCCATCACTAGCCCTCCATGCTGGTGGTTAGGATTTCAGCTTCCAACATGTTTATGATGGGACATGCTTGTTTCTACTGGCGGAGTTGTTACCCATCTGAAGAGGTGCCTTAAGAGCTTCCAAAATGTTGACCAAATTTGTTAACCGTTCTTGGCAAGCTTCCGAACAATTTGGAGATGGAAACGTTGGTCTTTAGTAGACCTGTCAGAAAAGCAGGTCACGTGTCTTCACGCTGTACGTTCAAGATCCTAGCATTTAATGAGCTGGAGCACTCGATTCAATAGCGGCCTTCTAGGGAAATGACACGTGGCGGTAATGATGGCACAGGTTTTCAAGACGGTGTGGGGCTCACATCGATTTTTAAACCGCCAGATTGTTCCATTTTGAATTCCTTGTGCCATCTTTGCTTCTTCATCTTCCTTGTTTCGTTCTTTGAAGAAGAAATCACAAACCCTAAACCTGACCATGTCTTCCATTGCAGACATCGCCTCTGTTCTGAGAGAAACTAACATGAAGGTCCTTTATGTGGAGTTTAACATTCCACAGGAGATCGCCTTCCGTATTCCAGAGAAGGACGATCGAGCCAATCTGCCGCTCAAGGGCTTTGTGACCATTTATTAGGCCCATCTGAGGAGTGGGCTCCACCTCCCAGTTTCGGATGAACTGATATCGGTCTTCCAGGTGTTCTAGGTTCCTATTGCCCAATTCCACACCAACGCTATCAGGTACTTGTGCTCCCTCTGTATTTTTCTTCGTTAACATTTGAGGTTGTTGATGATGTCGATGGTAAGGGCGGCCTTTAAGATTAACCAGGGAGCAGAGTGGATCTCTCTGGCTCCCCGTAGTGGTATTAAGATTAGCACCGCCATCTACGACTCCTTTAGAACTAGAAGAACCGGTTTCTTTTCGTTAACGTGGGTGAGTCTTGGCCCTTGCCTAAAGAGTGGGGCGAAGTGCCGGAGGTGTACACAGGGGCACCTCTGGAGACGGCCTCCATGGATTGGTTGATCAAGTTGATAGCGAAGAACTTGAAGGACTTTCGGAGAGAGCATTTGGTCTCTCGTGCGGAGGCGAAGAAGGTTAATTGGGGGCCTCCGTCTCCGATCCAAAGTTTGAGGATTCTGCCGCCGGAGGTTCTGTAGAGAAAAAAGAGGAAGAAAGCCAACATTATTGGTCCTCGCCTACTGATATGAGTCCTTCCAGCCCAAGGCGAAAGAGGGCGGCCTCAGTGGCGCCTTCTTCGTCGTCCTCTGGGCCTAACTACGTTTCTGTGGGACGTTTTGAGGGCATTGGCGCCTCATCTAGGGTTGAAGTAGAGGGGGCCATTGAGGCTTATAAGGCCAAGCTGAGCGGTAGCGTGGTCTTGGCGCAGCCTGTGCCGTCTGAGCCGACTTAAGAGCCACCCATTGAGGCGCCTAAACCACAGTAGCCATTAGTTGGATCTCCCTGTGTGGTGATTCTGGAGGAGCAGCAGGAGCAGATTTTGGAGTCTCCTGCCATTTTCGGAGAGCCAGCTAGGAGGGAGGGCACTCCAGAGGATCCCACGGCAGAGTTCATGGCTGAGGTTGCTCCCCCCGTCAACATGGGTCCCCTTCTTGGTTCATCGCCGTTTGCGTCAGAGTTGGGTGCAAGGCTAGAAAGACCGGCGCGGAGAATCTGGGAGGTATAAGCTTTGTTGCCCGCCTTGCCTTTCAACTTGCCCTTTCTAATCCCCTTTTCCTTTTTTATGTAGGTGGATAGAGTTGCGGGTGTAACGTCTAAGGTGCTCAGGCAGAGAGACTTGGCAATCTCTAATAGGGATAAGGAGATCACCTGGCTCGAAGCTAAGCGGGCGGCTTCGGGGGCTGAGCACCGTGAGAAAACAGCTGCCTTAGAGGCTGTTTTAGCAGGCGTGGAGGCGGAGAACCTGAGTTTAAAAACTGAGGTCGGCCGTTTGAAGGAGGAGAATGAACGAGCCAAAGGGTGTATCGATCAACTTGCTAGGCAGATGGCGACCTTGGAGAATGATTTGAGTCTCTATATCCGCCCCCACGAGGTCGAGGGCATGATGCGTGCACGGTTGTAGAAAGGGGTCAACATCAGCCGGCATATTGTGCGGCTGGTTGATCCCAACTTCCTCGTTGATCTTATTAATTTTTCAAACCGGTCGGTATAGCGTAGAGACAGCCTTGTGGGGGAGCCCCGTGACAGCAAAAGGCCCCTGCCGCCCTCATAGTTCTTGTGATTGTATTTGTATATATATTTTTTTTGAATTTGATGATGTATATCTTTATTAAACAATAATACAAGTAGCCTTGTGTCCGTCACATGCTTCTGCCTTTGCATTTTGCTTCTCTGGCACTCTTGGTGGTCATTTGAGAAGAGTGAGTTGCTAGTTGGCCACCCGCTTTGTTCTTAGAGCGTTAAAGTTGTCTTCTAGGCCGTTGTGCATGTTAAGATGGCTTAGAATTCGACCATGAGTAAAGCTCAGTGATGCTCCCCAGGTGTAGACTTGGGCGGCCTGCTTTGGTGGAGCGTCTTGCTCCGGTGACCATTGTTGGCTGATCGTGCTATCTCCTCACGAAAGAGGTCATTGCGCGTGCTATGTTAGCCCCCTAAGAATTTTCGACCGCTAATGGGCCACTTGGATGACCAGGGTTTAGATACGACCACTCATGGGCCACCTGGATGACCAGGGTTTAGATACGACTGCTCATGGGCCACCTGGATGACCAGGGTTTGAATACAATCGCTCGTAGGCCGCCTAGATGACCACGGTTTAGTAACGAGGGGGTGAAGACCCTCCCGACTTAGGGGCACCCTAGATTGATTTGAACCTGCAATGAGAACCACATATATATATGCACATGCAGCATCCTAAGGAAACACTCATTTTACTTAGTCGAATCATGCACACAAATGTAAGTCACATACAATTTTGCATGACACATACCTGGGTCTCTACTGGTAGTAGCGTTTGAGGTGGATCGCGTTCCACATCCGCAGGACCAACTTTCCGTCCTGATTTTGGAGCTTGTACGCCCCGTTTTGCAGGACGGCGGAGACTAGAAAAGGCCCTTCCCAATTAGGGGAGAGCTTGTTTCGGCCGGCCACCTTTCCTGTGTCCTCGATGCTCGGTAAGACCAAGTCTCCAACGTCGAACTGCCTCGCTTTCACCTTCTTATTATAGTAGCGGGCGACTAGATGCTGGTAGATTGCGGTCCATATTTTAGCGCGTCGCGGGCTTCTTCTTGTAAGTCTAGGTATTCTCGGATCTTTTGGGAGTTAACCTGCCGGTCGAAAGATTCCACCCTAAGACTTGGAAGCCCGATTTCGACCGGGAGCACCGCTTCAGTCCCGTCGCAGAGGCTGAAGGGTGTCTCGCGTGTTGGTTCCTTCGGAGTTGTTCGGTAAGACTAAAGGACTGAGGCAAGCTCGTCTACCCAAGAGCCCCTTGCATCCTCTAACTTGGTCTTGAGCTCGTGGAGTAGCATTCGGTTTGTGACCTCCACCTGTCCATTCGCTTGGGGTATGCCACCGAAGTGTGGGCCAGCCTAATCCCAAGGCTGATGCAATATTTAGTGAAGCGTTTTTCTGAAAATTGAGTTCCGTTGTCAGTCACAATGACCTCTGAAATGCCAAATCTGCTGATGATATTCTGATGGACGAACTCAAGTGCATTGTATTCAGTGATTTTGGCCAACGGGATGGCTTCGACCCACTTTGTGAAGTTGTCGTGCCCGCTATAATGAACTTCCTTTGCCCGGTTGCAATGGAAAATGGGCCAAGAATGTTAAGCCCCAATTGTGCGAAGGGCCATGGCGCCTGAAGGGATTTCAGTTCTGCGGACAACTGGTGGCGAAGGTTGCCGTGAAGCTGGCAGCTTTCACACCTTTTTACGAACTCGAGTGCATCCTTCTTCATCGAGGGCCAGTAGTAGCCCCGCCGCATGATTTTGAATGCTAAGTTCTTACTGCCCACGTGTGATCCGCAAATCCCAAGGTGCACTTCACTCAAGAAGTAGTCCGCCTCCTCTGGGGTTAGGCAACGAAGGTACGGAGTCGAGTAGCCGCGGCGATACATCCGCCCATCAACTATAGTGTACCAACCGGTCATTCTCTTTATTCGCCTGGCTTCTTCTGCTTCCTCCGGCAATGTTTCGTCCTCTAGATATCTTAGGTACGCTGTCATCTAGTTCCTAGTTTCAGAGACCTGCATTGCCTCCTGTCCCTCTATACTGGGTGCGTTCAGGATCTCCCTCATATTCCTCGAGTACTGCTCTGGATTCTTTGCCGCTGCTGCCCTCGCCAGCTAATCGGCCTTCCAGTTTTTAGTTCTAGGAACATGGATCAAGGTTAGACTGTTGAAGTTGTGGATGGCCTCCTTTGCTCTGGCTAAGTATTTGGCCATATGCGGGTTGTTCGCCTCGAAGTTTCTATTGACTTGGTTGACGTTCAGTTCGGAGTCACTAAACACAGCCAACCATTTGGCTGAACACTCCTTTGCTAATCTTAACCCAGCCAGCAGGGTTTGTATTCGACGACATTGTTGGTTGCTGGAAAGCTGAGTTTAAGGGAGTACATCACCTCAAACCCGTCGGAAGTCGTGAGGACCACCCCTGCTCCTGTACCCGTGTCAGTGGATGACCCGTCCAGGTGGAGCATCCATTTCGGAGACTCCATGCGCTGCTCTGTGTTCTCTAAGGGTTGTTCTTCGAGAATCAGGGTCATGGTTTCAACATTGAAGTCAGCCAGAGCCTGCACCTTTATGGCTGGCCTGGGCCTAAACTCAATGTCAAACTCACCCAATTCGATAGCCCACTATACCAACCGTCCAGAAATATCGGGTTTCTGAAGTATGCTCTTTAGAGGCTGGTCATTAAGAACTACAATGCGGTGTGCCTGAAAGTAAGGCCTCAGTTTTCGCGCGGAGAATATTAGAGCTAAGGCCAGCTTTTCCGTGCGCGGGTAGCACGTCTCTGGGCCGGTCAATGTTTTGCTCACATAGTAGACTGGCCGTTAGGTATCGGAGTCCTGGCTTATGAGGACGAAGTTGAGGGACACCTCCGATACTACCAAGTAGAGGTACAGCTCTTCGCCGACCTTGGGCGATGTCAGTAATTGCAGGCTAGCCAGGTACTACTTCAGCTCATCAAAGGTTGCCTGGTAATCCACCGTCCATTGGAAACCGCTCGATTTTGTTCCCCTCAGCTCCTTAAAGAATGGCTGATACTTGTCGCCAGACTTCGCTAGGAAGCGGGACAAGGCTGCCAATCGTCCAGTCAGTTACTGGACATCTTTGATGCTTCATGGGGGAGCCATGTTCACGAGGGCCTTAATTTTCTCTGGGTTTGCTTCGATCTCTCGTTGGGAGATAATGAAACCCAGGAATTTTCTAGAGGCCACCCCGAAGACACACTACCAGACTTTGCTAGGAAGCGGGACAAGGCTGCCAATCATCCAGTCAGTCGCTGGACATCTTTGACGCTTTGTGGGGGAGCCATGTCCGCGAGGGCCTTGATTTTCTCTGGGTTTGCTACGATCCCTCGTTGGAAGACGATGAAACCCAAGAATTTTCTAGAGGCCACCCCGAAGACACACTTAGCTGGATTCAGCTTCATTCGATGCTCAAAGAGCACTTCAAAGGACTCTGCCAGATCACTGATATGGTCGCCCATAACTCTGCTCTTAACAAGCATGTCGTCGACATAGACTTCCATTGCAGCCGATCTATTTTTCGAACATTTTGTTCACCAGTCGCTGGTAGGTGGCTCCCGTATTCTTTAGTCCAAAGGGCATCACTTTATAGCAATTGGCCCTCTGGTCTGTCATGAATGAGGTATGTTCTTCATCCTCTAGACTCATCCGAATCTGGTTGAGCCTCGAGTAGGTGTCCATGAAGCTCAAGAACTCATGCCTGGATGTTGAGTCCACCAGTAAGTCGATTCTGGGTAAAGGAAAGCTGTCTTTTGGGCAGACTTTATTAACGTTGGTGAAATCGATGTACATTCTCCACTTGTCATTGCTCTTCTTTACCAAGATGACGCTGGAGAGCCAATCAAGGTATGAACCTCCCGATGAATCCGGCCTCCAACAGTTTCTTTACTTCCTCCCGGATGACGATTAGTTT